>OY977947.1:8178661-9378661 GCA_963854355.1 Epinotia brunnichana
TCAAGACGTTTACGTGCGTATGCACTAAGTGTGTTTGTAACTTTATGTTGTTTTAGGCAAACTCGTTCAATGTACAGTTGTCGGACTGTTAGCACCTGCGCTTTTGAATATAGTGTTCGCGTACAAATCATCATCTATTGTGTGTTAAATTACATGTTTTATAAATTCTTGGTATTATTTATGAAAATAAAGTTCGAATACGGTCCGGGTCCGGATTAGGTTTGGTTCGGATGGCAAATGCAGACAAATTAAAAACAAAACAAACCATAAACAAGAAGTGTCACATTTCCGATTTCCCACCAAAATATATACATTTCAAAATGAAAAGATGAAAAATGATAAACTGTTAGTCCTAGAATATTAAGATTGTATTCGTGTTTGTGAAGATAAAAGTGTACGTTCCTTTTAAAATGGTCGAAGCAATTAATAACTGCACTCCTGAAGAAATTGCGTGAGTAGCAAAAGTACGAATAGAAAACTTGCTGCCCGAAAAGGCTAACTAATTTGTAGTCTGCTATTTATTTAAAATTTGTCGTAGAAAAAGTATTGTATGCAACGGTTTATAACTGGTCTAAAAACGCTCGTGGCGTCTTTAATTGCGATGCTCGCCAAGGCTCGCATCGCAACTCACGCCACTCGCATTTTAAGACCCTTCTTATAAAACAGTTGCATAAAATACTATTATCTATCCAAATATCATAAACCCTCCATGATGCGTTCAAGAACCGCACATTAAGACCACCATAAAAATAGACAGTTTTGTTAGAACAAATTTCTTATCTGTGAAAATGTTATTATTGCTAAATAATAACATCGATTTCGATAATATTATTTCATTCAAATTTCGAACGTCTCTAAAACAAAGAAATTTGATTTAGCCTCTATTCTAATATCAGTCGAGATGACGTTTAGTTCGAAATGTCGATTTGCATACAAATTTGACAAATGTCGCACGTAAGTAAGATATCGAACGTTATGATGGTTGGATTAGTTGGATCCGACTCTAGTTTGTCTCTGAATTAAAAAAAAAACTATTACAGCTGCCAGAAAACTACGCTGAGATGCCGGTCATAATTAGCGGCTCCTGAATGCATCATGGAGGCTTATGATATGTGGATAGATAAATTAGTGTATGTAACTGTACATAATTCGGCATTAAAACACTCGTGTGATGTTATTATGAAACTCGCCTTCGGCTCGTTTCATAAACCCACACTCTTGTTTAATGCCCTTCATTATGTACAGTCACATAAACTACTATAAAAGTCCAGTCACTCCAGTGTGTCTCCGATACTCTTACTTCTGAGCACCTTCCTAACAGTCCTGTCTTACGGCCATTGTGTAGACCAGTGTTTTTCAAATTGTGGGTCGCGACCCCCAGGGGCTCGCGAATAACCCTTTTAAAGGGGGTCGGGTCGGGGCTACGCGTATTTTGAAACTTTAAGTACTGTAAGTATTTAGAAAAGCGTAGGGTGGGGGTACGTGATTTTTTTTTTCTGTACTAAGGGAATCGCGGCATGATAAAGATTGAAAACGGTTTTTTATCACTAGCCAGTGGAAAAGAACCGTAAAGGTCGAAATTTTGAATATAACTGCGTTCCGCAAACAATACGATGTACAGTCGCCATCACATACATCGGAGCAAACAAGCACGTCACAAACATCGGAACACACCTCTATTTTCAAGGCATTAGGGTGCATGTGCCGATATTTTTGAACACCTATAGTGTACCTATGTATGTGATGGCGACTGTACGACATGTTATGACCTGTATAAGTAGTTTGGTTAGTGTTTACTGCGAGTTCATAGAATAGGAGCGTGTTTTTGTTGCCGACTAGTTTTTATATGGGTTAGCATTAAACACTTATCAATTGTGTAACCAAGCGTTTAACCCTATTAGCAGCGTATCTTTAAATGTACAAATTTTTTGGTCACCTTTTTGCCTTTTTAACTTAAAGATTTCAGAGCGACTGAGACCCAATATTGTATAACTTTTTTCTTAGTTTCAGGTGATTTCCACGGTTAGGCTAACTAAGCGACACTGTGTCAGTGCTAGTAAAAAAGCTATCTCGCACCGAAATCTGCCGCCCTCTCATTTAAATCACGCGGGAATGCTCGTCTATACCATAATTTAGTGTTAAAAAAAACGAAACTACACGAAAATAGTGAGCGACTCGTGTGGCGACGAAAAAACTACGAGGCAGTGGCGCGGAACCTTTCCGTTTCGGGAATTATTAATAACTTGCGTTTGAATTGAACGCCATTTCGTTCGCGTTGAAAAGTAATTTATACCGTCTCAGCTTTCTAGCGAAGATCTTAAGGCGCTATAGGTTCAGCGAAGTGAAGCGAACATAGTTTTTGAAACAATATAATGCGTCTGTTTATAATAATATGGTTTCCAAAAATTACGAATAGTAATCTTGAGGCTTTTCTGCAGGGAAATCAGTGATTCGAAACACGGTTAAGCAATTTTCGCTCGATAGAAAAAAATCACGAACATAGGTCTAAAACATATTAAAATTCACTTAAAACATTCGTAACAAATTATGTACAATAGCTAAACATATTAACATTGGTTCTAAAAATCGGCAATATCATGTTTGAGGGAACTTAGTGATTACTTTTTTATTTATTTTAACGCACAAAAAATTAAAATTAAAAAAACATGATATCCGCGCTTCCAAACACGCACTTCCATCTCGCTCACGCTTATGCTCAGCGAGAGGGAGAGAAGACCATGATACTATAGCGCCTTAACAGTATTTAGTTTCTGTTGTATTGAAGTGATGTGTAAATAGGTAATGTGTAAATAATGTGCATCGAGCATGTTTGCCGAGGCTAAAGTGCCGGACTTCTTTGCCATCATACGCTCCCGCATAGCTTCCTTCTGGAGCCGCATCCGAACGTCGGACAACGGTATCCTCCGTGAGCTGTCCGGGTATCTTGATCTACAAACGTTGGATTTCCGTGCATCACGAAAGGAACAGGAAGTAGGTCTTCTCGGTTGTGACTGCCTAAACATAATTATTTAATTAGGTTATTATAAAAATTTAAGGTTTTATTTAATTTTATCTTTACGCTTATACAATTTAACTTTTTACTTTTACTGTTTACTTTTTATGCAATTTTTGATTTATGGGTTATTGCCTGTCAATAAAGAACTTTATTTATTTATTTATTAATGCAGGTATCCTTCTTAAAGCACACATGGCAATTGTAAATAAACGAAGTTGTATAGTATGAAATGTTTGAGTGGAATTATTTTAAACATTGATATAATTCGTAAAGATTTTATTTTTTTAATTTAAAGTTATATCTACAGTAAATATTCGATATTTTTTTTTCATTCCCCGTGAAACACTGTCAAAATTAAGTAAGAAGTACTTAGTAGTAGTATTAGTAAGTAGTATTGTTAATACTCTAATACAAGTATGTCACTGTTGTCAACCCCTGAATTTAGAAAGGGGTAGGCATTTCTACCTGCGCGATTTATGTGCTCGCACCTGAGCGCCCCTGGCTCTGACAAATATTTTATTTAAACTACACGTTTTCAATTATTAAAAAGTTTTCACTAAAATATCTATTTTGTGCAGCATAAAACATGGGCTTTTATTTTTATTTTACAACGCAGTATTTTTGTTCTTTGTGTAAAACCTTTGCACGTTCATATAAAAATTATAATTTAATTGAAAATCCTTGTTAAAAGGAACGTTGAAAAGTTCACAAATATGAAGCGTAAGTTTGCTGGACGAACTATTTTAATTATCAAAACATATAATAACTTTGATTGCCTTGTTTTGTATGTGCCTGTTGACATATTGTTTTTAATTATTTATTATGATAATTTTAATTTTTTGAATGACAATGTATGATTAACACGAAATAAATGAATATGAATATATATCGTACCCTTGGTAAAATAATGCAATATGTGACGATACGTCAAAAGTCATTTTATAATGGAAAAAGCCTTAAAAAAATGCGTTCTACAATACACGAAAAGAATTTTATTTTTAACTTTTTTAGTTCCTGAGATATTTACTCGGAAAACGACGTAAGTTATCAATGGACGTAAAATAGAGTTACAAATGCGGTTGCTTCGTTGTTTAACGTCGCTTCCGCGAGCGATGTGCGGCGCGTGCGCTGTCGTAATGTCAGTCGCATCAGTGTTACCAGACAGTAAGTATGTGTCGCGCGTTGGATCGAAATTGGCAAAAATGGATGCGGGACATGAAAATCTCAACTGTGAGTAATTTCAAATGTTAATAAAATACTTTTGTACAAAACAATTGTAAGTGCGCATACGGCTGTTTGGGTGTTGATTATAGCAATAAAATAGCCAGTCGCATCATCATATACGATACTTTTATTGATTTTTGGCATTTGCATGAAAATGCTTAAAAAAACTTATGAAGTACATTTCCCTGATGTTATGCTATGAGTATTACGTAATTTTAACGTTTGTTTAAATGCTGGCCGTAAGTTCACTTGCGCGTTTGTTATACGAACTATTCGTGGCCGCTTGTGAAGATATTGCGTTATATGACGCAACTGTGGCTATCGCGTGTGCACTTACATCGTTATATTAGGTCGTCAACTAAGATGCGTCGTTTTCAAAAAGTTTGATTGCATATAAAAGGCACGTTTTTCGTACAAATGTTACATTTCTATATTTATTTGTTTTGTAGCTTGCCTAAATAATACTACTAACGCATTTTTAATTCATTTATCTTTTATTAATTTTTTACACACTGTATAAACTTTGTGTTTTAAAATATTTGTACGTTAAAGTGGCTTATTTTATGTGTTACTTCCAGTTTTGAAAGCAGTTGCGGAGTTTTGTGGCATTTCGTCTGATGAAGAAATCTTCGATAAAGCTGACTTGGAGAGACCAAAATTACAAAATGAACGTATATTACTATTCCGAAAGGCGACAGATTCTTAATGGACTGTATCAAATTGAGTCCTTACGCGGGTCGCCGTGACTTTGCAGAATGAAGGTTAATGTTTGAGCAGATCGCGTATCGGCTTACATGGAGATCTTGAAGGCAGGCTCAGCATCCGATGAAGGCACTCCCTAAGGCTAAGCCCAGCGCTGGATCCAGATAAGCGGCACCCCTGGTTCTATCACTCAGACATACAGATGTTATAGCCGAGTCGCAATCTCCTTATAATAATTTGATTGGAAGCCGGTAAGGTTACAACCTGCCCGTTTACTATAAAGAAACTATTTCTAAATCGGTCCTACCATATCAGCCAAATGTATCAGATAGTAGTCCTTTCAGATTGCAGTTTAAGGCCAGATGACAGGTTCGAAAGCTCTCCATCTACGTCTATTTTGAACATTCTACGGGACAAAGTTAATATTCCTACGCCAATACCATCCCCTGAGCATTTCAGTTGTGAGGATGATTGTAACGTCGAATTTTGTGCGAAACATGACCAGCATAGGAGTTTTAACCGAACACCTCTTTCTCGAAAACGTTTTGCGTGAGAAATAATGCAAAGACATTTGTCCAGGATCATCAATGTTTGACACTGTTATCAGACATGTCCCCAGCCACATCTGTTACTCCAATGCTTTCTTCAGACGACGAAAATGATCAAGTGTCAGTTTTGCTGTTGTTAATGAGAGCGACGAATCCAACAAGGAAAATAATACCGCCGACGGTACAAACGAAGCATGCATGGTTCCACCATGGCGCGAGAGGTGAAAAAAGACACTTAATAGGTGGAGACAAATGGCTTCAAAACCAATGACAACGTTTAAACAATTTAGGCCAAGGGTATACTACTAAAGGTGGCAAAACTATGGTCGAAAAAGAAATGAAGCGCCCTTGCGATTGCCGATTTATATGTCATGAAAAAATAACTGACGCCGAGCGCAATGCTGTCTTCCAAAAGTTTTAGCAGTTAGGAGATAGGCAAAACACTGGACCTATTTAGTAAAGTATGTTAAAAAGGTACCCAAAACTAGATGTCTTAATCAGGACTACTCGAACAACCGCAAGTTTACTTACAAATTACGAAGGTGACAGTGTCCATTCGACACTTGAAAGGGCCTCGTCATTAAATACTTAAGTATACTCCTGAAGAGTGGAAGCTTCTTGGCAGATGGGCTAGAGCACCTGACAATGAACCGTATTTGGTCAAAAAGTGGCTAAAAAATACTCAGGGTGTAAAGATAAGATGGACGAGTGTGAAATAAATAGCTGTAACAAAATCTGACACCTTTAGACTGAAATTGAAATATAATTTAAACTAATCCAGACCCGGAGCCGGACCCTAACTTTACTGATGAATACGAGTATGACAGCGAATAAGGTGTTTTTAAATTAGTAAATAAAGGTAATAATGCCTCGTTTGATCTGATTAAAACGTTTAGATGTTTGTTTATTTATCTAAGAATCAAGGTGGTTATTTAATTATAAAAAGGAAAGTTTTATTTTCTTAGTTATTTTATTTGCTAATTTTACAATTACGGGTACTGTTTATTTATATGATTGCTGTTATTCTTTTTTTTTCATTTCCTTAAAGTGAAACACATTTAAGTACATACACTAGGTAATACATTGAAAAAAAAATTGTTAGTAACATTACAATTATAATGATCATGTTGATTAAATACATTGTTTTTGCATGCCCTTACACTTAGTACCAAACTATGACTATTTAAAATTATTTCGAACCAAAGCATGTTTTGTTAGTCAGGATTGAGTTGTAATGCTAGTTATTAAAGTTATAAGTGCTTAAATGTTTTGTTTTACAAATAAATCTCTTGGTTCATGCTAATGCGACCTAATACTATTGAAGATTTTCTGTGGAAAAACGACGTATCGTTACATACCTCATAGGGTGCTTCATAAAACAAAGACACATGTGCACATACGTTACATAGTATTTCGTTAAATAACGACGGATCAGCACATACGTTAGCTGATAGTTGGTAAAACAATGCCATATATGCACATCCGTCATACGATTTTCAAAAATAATGCATTAAATAAGAAGGAATACAACGCATGCAATTAGTTGCATTTACATAAATACATATGCAAAATTATAAGAAAAAATATTTAAACGCAAAAAAGTTATCCTCAAAATTCAATCACGCAATCTTTAAACCTCTCTCCTGTAAAGTAGACTTTTTGCAGATGTGGCTTTGTTTTACCAAGGGTACGATATACTACGCTGGATGCGGGTGGTGCAGGACCGGCCATTGTGACACTCTTTGGGGGAGGCCTATGACCAGCAGTGGACGTCTTTCGGCTGATATGATGATGACGATGATACTACGCGCTTAAAAAGCGAAATTTACACTTGCAAGAAATTGCATGCAAGTTTAACTACATTGCGGGGTTTGATAGATCAATTAAACTCACTATCCTCGATAACTCGCAATGTACCGAAACTTGCACGCAATTACTTGCATGTGTATTTTGCGCTTAGGATTTAAGCCGTTAGATTGCCTTTAATAGGGAACATTACTGCAATGTTCTGCCGCCAGAGGCAGCACTAACACTAATAGTAAACCAGTATAGAAATATAGGGATTCACACACACATGCAAAATTGATTGTCAAATGAGTGACAAGGATGCTTGCATAGACAATACCGCAAGTGCGAACGAGATACAATGTCAACGCTGCTAGTGTCGCCACCTACGAAGAGTTTTGCGTAATGTTCCCTATTAGTCCAACCGATGGCTATGATGATAAGGGACGGAATTAAGGTTTCACTATATGATGACCACCAGCATTATTCATTTTTTAGGGTTCCGCACCTCAAAAGGAAAAAGCGGAACCCTTATAGAATCACTTTGTTGTCCGTCCGTCCGTCCGTCTGTCAAGACCCTTTTTCTCAGGAACGCGTAAAGGTATCAAACTAAAATTTATATCAAATACTCAAGTCTACTACTGTCCCTTGAAGCTGTGAAAAAATCAAGCTTCTAAGCCAACACAATTAAAAGATACAGCCGTTTATGCCGCAAATTTCCGCAAATATTCGGAACTCGCAAGTTAAATCACTGAAAATTTAATGTCCAGTATAAACTGACACGCACTAAGTATGTGAATACATACCTAGTGAGTGTCAGTTTATACTGGACTTGTTTCTATTGTACGGGGTGGTCCGGAACCCTCGGTGCGCGAGTCTGACTCTCACTTGACCAGTTTTTTTTATGAGTAGGTACCTATTTTAAAACGCTATATTTTTTATTTGGTCATTCTTGCGCGAATTAATTAATGTGACTGATAAAATAAAACTATATTATGTAGTACCTACCTAACATAAAAAGGTTTTTTAATCAAGTAATGTTCTAGTCAGAAAAACGTTTGAATGAAAAGTTCAGCGTGAACTTTCCATTGTCCTTTACCCTTAAGAAGTGGACGGAGGCTATTATTGTATAATCCGCGCGTTTTATTACTCGGGCCTTGCTGTAAGCGTTGCCGCTTTCGGCGAATGCTTTAAAAAAATACCAACAACATTTTACCTTCGACCCCATTGCTATCACTTACTATCAGGGTCAATTGAGTTTATTACTACATATATCTGACATAAAATTTCTGCAAAGCTCGTAAACTTATAATACTAACAGTTCACAAAAAATATTTTTAAATCCCAAAGTTATGGCTGTATTTCACAACGAAGTTACAAACATAGCTATATTTTAAAGAAATTGTCATAATAACAACATTTTACGTACAAATAAGGCAGTGCCGCCCACTAACGACTTCAAAATCAAAAGGTCATATCAACATAATTATCATATCGTTGACAATCAAAAGTCAAATAACAAACGCCTACATCTCTTACCTCAATATCGATTCAGTACTGAGATAAGAGGTTTTCAAAAGTAACGATTATCACGATATGAGCTGTTTAAGTGCTGATACTCTCAGTACTTTTATTTAAAAGGCAGTTGGATTTTGACAATCCGTCCCAATACTCAGTATAGTAATACTCTGAGATATTAATTCGTGGGAGGTGACATAGATGACATCTGCGATATCGAAAGGTGAAGACACTATGATCAAGGTAGGGCTCGCCTACGCTCTTATAAATTGACCCCGTAATAACTGTATGTGTAATGGAAGGTTATGACGCTGGTTTCTCAATGTTTTACGTACAATCAAGCCAACGTATTTTGGTAGCTCGAAAGGAAAAAAACCGAACCCTTAGGATAGGATCACTTTGTTGTCCGTCTGTCTGTCTGTCAAGACCCTTTATCTCGGGAATAACGCGTGAAGGTATCGAGTTGGCATTAAAACCATATACCTACTCAGGTCTATACAGTCCCTTGAAGCTGTGAAAAAGTAATTCTTTTAAATTATCGTACTATTAAAATATGTTTATGACGCAAATAGTAGATTGTACAACAAGCACATAAAACGAGCCATTTAACCTGAGATGAATTATATCCACCCGAGCCACCGGCGAGGGTGGATAGTTAAGTCAAGGGGTTAAATGGCTCATTTATGCCCGAGTTATACACACTGCTTTTCACTTCGATTGCGAGAAAATACTCAGGTACTTCAGACTGCCAAGTAATTTAATGGTTCAATACGTTTTTAAGTAATAATTGACTCCTATTTTATCTGGTTTTATTAATTTATTAATGGAAAATACGGATGTGAAATTTATTAATGCAAATCAAATCAAATGACAAGTTTGTTCTACGAAGATTTATTGTGTGTGTGGCTGTTAGGCCCGATTATCTTAGTCTTTAAAACAATTTTACTTTGTGCACTAGAGCATAAAAGTGGCATTTTGTGCAGCATCCAGCACAAAGGAGAACTTTGCGAGCATGAGAAGTGAAAAACGTTTATTTCGACAAAAGAGTGTCTTGAGAGCAAGGCTGGAAGGGAATCAAAATTTATAGAGTACCTACTTTCCGTTGACCTAGAACTATGAAAACAAGTAATATTGTCTTATAGGTACAGTCGCCATCACATACATCGGTACACTATAAGAGTTCAAAAATATCGGCACATGCACCCTAATGCCTTGAAAATAGAGGTGTGTTCCGATGTTTGTGACGTGCTTGTTTGCTCCTGCATGTGATGGCGACTGTACTACAAGTACAGGGAAAAATCGGAAACCTATACATTTGTAATTTTGTACTGAACCCTCGGTGGGCGAGTCTGACTCGCACTTGCACTCCGGTTTCTACTTTTTTAACACTTTTTGTATGTGAAAATGACAGTTGATTTGTGCTAACGCGCGTTTGAAATGTTACGTGCTCACCCCTCACATTTCGAACAGATGCAAGATGTATCGTAATTTTGTTACAATTTCTGCGCTACCCAAAGGTTGTATGGTAGAGACCGCTCTTTAGCTAAAAGACCGCCTGCTTTTACCTCTACCTTTAAGTTGTTGTTGTCCTGTATTTATTTCATAAAATTGATGTTGTGTGTATTAAGAGCAATTATGAAGTTAAGTAATAAGGACATACATTCCTATAATAATCGTGTTTTTGCCGTGTTTTAACCACCGCCGCAGACGAGTTTAAAATTTCAATCGGTGTGTCTGTATGTGGCATCGTAGCTCTCCAACGGATGAACCGACTCGCACTTGGCTGCGATTTTTGCATCATTATAGTCAAAAAAATGCACACATTTCCGTTTAATTCTCGTGTTCCATTCTAGTCAGAAAATGCAACGATTATTTTCAATTTCGCTGCATTTCCGTCGAAATCACATTACCATTTTAAAGTCCCACAATCATTTTCGGGCGATTTCGTGTCAAAAGAAGATCAGACCAATAATGATTCCATTACCGTCCGGGAAGTATGTAATTCCTGCATCGCAAAGCTTTTAGCGTATGTATTTGGGGGTATTCTCCAGGGTTTTAATTTACAGCGTATCATTGCTTCTATTGTTTAATTAGGTTCATACTAAAATCTAAAATAGTTTTTTTTAAATACTTACCTATTTTACAAATGTATTTTTTACAACCACCTGCTCCTCGCTGGATAATTGCCACTCAATTCCACTTCAACGAAAATCAGAAACTTGTATGCAAAATAGCAAACTTTCCCACAATTCCTCTACCCTCTGCATGGCTGCGGAGCACACTGCGACTAAACACCAAGGTAGAACACCAAAAACATTGGAACACCCTAGGAACCTGCAGGCAAACCAGGGAGGCCCTCCCGACAATCAACCCCGGATTGTCAAGGAAGCTAAAGCAGCTAAAGAGGCCGGCACTCCGTCTTCTGACAGGAGCTATAACTGGTCATGCACTACTAAACAAACACCTTTTTACTTTAGGTGTTACAGACAGTCCTCTCTGCAGAGCCTGCATGGAAGAGGACGAGACAGCCGCCCACGTCATCCTGACATGTCCTGGAGTGGCGGACTACAGGGCAAAGTACCTCGGAACACCGGGGTCACTACCGGAGGCCGTCGGCAACGTAAAGGGTCTGCTAGGCTTCCTGGTGGAACTGGGTTGGCACGAATAACAGTAGTGCCAAAACCCCTACGCAAAATAGGCGCATTTATGACGTCGAGTTGCGGAAACCCAGCCCGCGTACAACCTATAACCTATAATAGCAAACTTTCGACAAAAAAGTACGTACGTCCCAAAAAATCCGTGAAGTCCATTTGCCCCATATGCGACTCCATACATAACTGTGTACTTGTGTGCCTGGGATACGGACCCTGCATTGTTGCACAGCTCGGGGAACAGCACGGCCCCAGAGGCAGCTTGGGAGACTTGATTTAACTTGACTGACCATTGACGGATAACGGACAGACTTGACAAATATCGCGTCGATGGGAATGGGTAAGCTAACTCCAAAGTTAATCATATTTTGACATCTTTAATAGCCATTATTGGCACTATATGACCCGCGAGACCGCGAGACGCGCTCAGTCCCTGTCATTAGGCAAGGACTGAACAATGATACAATATCAAAAAAGGGTAAAGCTGTGTTTTCTCTTAATTTAAATCTTGCAAAATTATTGGGAGACCCTTTAGTAATTATAATACGACAAGTCTTGAAGGCCCTAGAATACCAGACCAAAAATGGGTGTCTATATCTTTATTTTCTCGATTAGTCGAACCCGGTTTACGCCAATCAGCTTTATAAGGTCAGTGGGTATATAAAGGGCCATATAGATACCTTATAGCAACAATGTTGCTTTAAATGTGCTTTTGTCTCTGCTAGAGCCGCCACGACTCGCTTATCTAAAGCACTTCAATGTATGGTTCCAGAGTAAAAATGATGTTCTATGTGCGTTATGCTAGTGGGCTAGGTTAAATAAATTAAAGTTGCATGTGTTATTGCATCTTGTTAACCGATACTCTAACGAGAGGAATGAATAAATCCATTGGAGTATTTAAAAATGCTAAAATAAAATAAAGTGATGCTTTTGAATCAGCCACCGTAAGAGTTAAAAATATGAATAAGTAGGTAGATGAGGATTACATTCCGTGTGCTTTGCCCTTTTGGGCATACAGGCATGAATTTATGTATACCTACAACCTCCGATTGGGTTACATTTCACATGTAGTAAATGGGCTATTCTCATTTTCGTGCCTACTATCACAGCCGTGGATGTCACTACCATATGAGTAAGTATACGCTTAATTAAGTATTTTATTCCTTTTATAGAAAAATTATTAGCATAAATAACTTTTTTTAGGGTTCCGTAGCCGAATGGCAAAAAACGGAACCCTTATAGATTCGTAATGTCTGTCTGTCTGTCTGTCTGTCCGTCCGTATGTCACTGCCATTTTTTCCGAAACTATAAGAGCTATACTGTTGAAACTTGGTAAGTAGATGTATTTTGTGAACCGCATTAAGATTTTCACACAAAAATAGAAAAAAAACAATAAATTTTGGGGTTCCCCATACTTACAACTGAAACTCAAAAAAAAATTTAAAATGATATTGAGGTTTATAGCATCATTTTATTCTAAACTGAATAGTTTGCGCGAGAGACACTTCTAAAGTGGTACAATGTGTGTCTCCCCCCCTGTAACTCCTAAAATAAGAGAATGATAAAACTAAAAAAATATATGATGTACATTACCATGCAAGCTTCCAACGAAAATTGGTTTGAACGAGATCTAGTAAGTAGTTTTTTTTAATACGTCATAAATCGTAAAAAGCTATTTATGGTTTATGGTTTAAGAATTTATTTCTCTAAAAAGAATACAATTCGCTTATCTAGAGAAATACAATAACATGCCTTAATGTCTAAGTTAACAACGTGTACGAATACGAATGCAAAGAATACATTTAAAAAAGACTTAATATTATTTAATAGTATCACCGCAATATGCACAACAAAGTGGGTAGAATTACAAACAAAAGTAGTATTTCTATTGTCCATCGTATAGTAACTGATTAGCCGGTTGGCCGAGCGCTGCAGTTGTAGGTCTTTATTACGTGCCAATTTTCAATCGCTATGATGATAGCCACTGTGATAGCAATGTGATACTATTTTATTTTATGAGTTATGACATAACTATTACTATGTTTATTTGTTTTTTATTATATATACATATATATATATATATATTTTTTTTATACTAATTTATATTGTTTTATTTATCTACTTTCATAACCGTAGTATAGATATGGGTTTTTATAAAGGTTACTTATATATAACAATTAACTAATTTCTAATTTTAATTACTATATAATTTTAATACCTATGTTTCATAGTTTGGTTTTTATGTTTAAGTTTATGTATTTCTTTTTTGTCCCTTTTCTTGCAGTGTTCGTCTGTAGAACGTACCAAAAATAACGCCCAAAAAAAATTATACAAATTCCGAAAAATCGGCAAGAGTGTGTCTTTTAAGGGTCTTTTTGTATGCAATAAAGGATTTGGTGTCTTTTAATTGGTGAGGTAGTTTATTATATAGCTGCGCACCCTCGTACATTAGATTTTTCATCCCATAATATGTCGTACGTGGAGCTGGAAGACATATGTCATTTGGACGTCTTGCTGAACGTTTTGTTATATGAGATTTTATGGTGAATGAAATTTGGGTTTGGATCTTTTTGTCAAGAATTTTACGTATCAGTATACATGTATTATATTTATACAGCTGAGATAGGGTCATTAGTTTCGTTTCGTTATATACTTTTTTAGTTTCGGTTAGATAGTTATAATTAAATAGAAGTTTTATAATTTTATTTTGAGCTCTTTGTAATGGAGTTAAATTTGTCTTGGCTGCACATCCCCAGAGTTCGATCAAGTATTCAATATGTGATTTTACTAACGAGTTGTAAATAGTATACCGAACCGATCTTGGAAAACATCGGACTGTTCCTCTTAACATAGCCATGAGGGAAGACAGCTTAGACCGAAGTTTCTCAATGTGTGGCTTCCAAGATAGGCGACTGTCTAATATTAGGCCCAGGTATTTTTCCGAGTCTACTTTAGTTAGAGATTTATTGTCTATGGTCAAAGGCTGAGGATCGATAAATTTCTTATTTTTTGCGCTGAAAATAATGTAATTAGTCTTAGTTACATTTATAGTCAGTAGATTTTCTTGGAACCATTCATGTAAGGTATTTAGGTCGCTTTGCGCCTGGTTTATGACGTCCTTTATTTCGCTGCCAAAGTAAAAGAGGCTTGTGTCATCCGCATATAAAGAGATAGACCCATTCAGATTGAGATCACATATATCATTAATGTACGTTATAAATAGCAAAGGTCCTAAAATAGAGCCTTGAGGAACACCGTAAGTTATTTTTACGGGGATGCTCTGACTATCTATATTTATTTAACGGAACCCTTCATTTGCGAGTCCGACTCGCACTTGGCCGCTTTTTTTATACTACGATGGTGGCTAACATGCATACAGTTTGCCGATGGACGCTATTTGTTGTGTTGATAACTAGACACGATCGCAGGTCCCTTTCAACACAACACATCCTTGGGACCTCTGAGGGCCTTACTTACCTTGGCCTTTAGATTACTGACTTATTTTAGAAACCTACTAAATTAGGTGTACTACCTACTTAATCTGTTTAGTATTGTTGTTAGATACTAAATCCCCACATCAGCGTTAAACAATCGCAACCACGACAGTGACATCCACAGCCGCGACAGCTGCACAGAAATGAGAATGGCCCGTTAGTGGACCTGCTAGCTCGACGCACGTTAATAGTTTGTCCCTGCAATGACAGGACAGTAAATATCATCTATCTAAACGGCGGGACGTGTAACGGCTTGCCCACGCGCAGTTTTTACAAGCTTCCATTTGACTAGCATTGTCATGTCATGTGGAGGTAAAAACTGTAACCGTAAGCTGGGCGTTCACCTAGGCGCCGCCGTCGTTTGCCTCGGCGACAAATGGATAGATGTGATGTTTTAATTACAGTCACGGACGCGCCACGTATCTGTCAATATTTTTTCATTAATTGTAACTGTAGGTACACAATTATACATCTTCGCCAAATTGCAAGGCAGTTTGTTGGTGAATTCCACGCTCTTAATTTCGCATTAGAAAGACGGAATTGTGCTGACTAATCTCATTTACTCATCTGAAACTTGGACCGTACCTATATCGTCTTCACATCCGCACATTAGATCGATTTCACTTAAAATGCCTTCGTAAAATCTTAAAGATCTACTGGCCCGACCGTATTCGGAATACCGAAGTTTTGCGGAGAGCCAACGTAGGTGGAATCGAAGATGACAACTTCGCTGGGGCGGCCACATTTCAAGGAGATGGCGGCGGTTTGAGTTGCAAAGCACATCTTTTATTCAGAGCAGAGAGGGCAAGCGAAAGCATGGCGGACAACTCCTCAGGTACAATGATGTGCTTAAGCAGAGTTGCGTCACATGAAAAATTGTGAAATCGACCCATTGCAGTGGGAGAACCAGGCAGCCAACCGCCAGATAAATGGAGATCTTCAGTAAAAACCAAAACATACAAAACCTTTGAATGCCGTCGACGTATGGGTCTTGATCTCAAACGGGACGAGCTGAAAGCCCGACCACCTGTGGTGGTCAGCTATAACTTTGTGAATGGTGTGCTTACGTGCCCGTTGTGTACTCGGGTCTTCGTAAATAAGGTCGGCTACGTGAGCCACACCAGAGCGGTAATCACGTAACGTTCCGAACGCGCGTCGGTACGATTTAACTGCCAATTTTCCATATAAAAAGTGACATAGACCTACCCGACGTTCGTACAATGCGTTACGTGATCGACCTACTGAGCACATGAACGGCATCAACGCCGGAGTTGAGGCAGTCGCCGAGGCCGAAAAGAGTATAATTATATAAAAATACCAAAATTTTCTTAGTTTTGTTCTGTTTTTCTCTCTAATTCTTAGGTAATCCATTTAACAATTTCTTCTATTGGATACTACATAATATGCCCTATATTGATTTATTATTACGCGATTTTCCCACATTCTTTCACAAAATGTTACTTAATCGCATATTTATTTTTAAGTACAATGATTTTGATTGATGTATTCGGCGGTCCCGGGTTCGAATCCCGGTAAGGGCATTTAGTTATTTCTGAGTCTTGGACGGTGACTATATACTTATTTATTTATTGTTCTATATAAGTAGGTATAAGTATCGTTGTCCAGTACCCATATTACAACTTTGCTTAGTTAGGGACTAAGTCGAGTGTACGGATATAAATTAATTAATTTCAACTAAGAGGCTGACAAGACCAAACTTGTTGAAATTGATATTATTTGAGCAGTTGTATAAGAAAAACTATTTGTTCTAGCACATCAAATAAAATATAAGTTAATATTCATCATATTTCCAAGACCGTAGACGGACTCGAAACATAATTGGATGAAATCGGCTCGATAGAAAATAATTGCAAAGATTGGTCTTAAAATCATCTTAAACGGTCCTATGTCCTTATTTTGTTGACGTATGGGTCTGCAATTAAAAACATGAAGTCCACATATTCATACCTAAACCGTAGACGAGCCATATTTCACAAATAATCCACACTTTTTTTTATTTCAATATTTATTCATTATTTTCGTCTAAAACCTGGCCGCTCAAGTAAAACTCGCTCTCGTTTACTCCGATACAAATAGACAGTGTGCGCGTTTTTGGTGTTGACAGCGCCTTAAGGTGGTTCGATTGCCATACAAAACGTTATTTGACATTCGCAGGCTAACGGCGTGATATTTTAAGAAACTTATGTAACAAACTTTCATCAATTGGCTTCCCATTTGCGCCAAATTCCCCCTTTCCTAGAATAAACTTGTATAAACTAGATTAATTTGAGAAAAATAGTTTTCCCAAAATATCACGTCCCAAACCAATTTCTCAAATTAATCTAGTTTATACAAGTTTATTCTAGGAAAGGGGGAATTTGGCGCAAATGGGAAGCCAATTGATGAAAGTTTGTTACATAAGTTTCTTAAAATATCACGCCGTTAGCCTGCGAATGTCAAATAACGCTTTGTATGGCAATCGAACCACCTTAAACATATTATTTTCGTCTAGTATCCATAAGCTTGATAAGAGGCTAGTTCGATTTGAGGAATGTTGTTGGCCGCTAAAATTAGTTAATTTATTTTTATTTATTCGGCAACTATGCTGGATGTTAACTGTACAGTGTAGGTACAGTAATCTGTTGTTTCTCAACATTACGTTGTACGTACAATCTTTTACACATTATACCCAAGTAATTTTGTGCTTATATGGCCCCGGGCCCCAAGATTGGCATCCAAAGCCACTGACCACAGATAGAAGACATCGTCATTGATTTGTCTATCATTGGTTGTCACTGCGCATATGGACAGGATCAATATTCAGGGGTATCTAGTCTATGTTAATGTTGAAACGACAGGTGACAGGAGTTGCAACGGGGGATTATCTAATTTCGGTTTTCATCATCATCCTAGCGTTATTCCCGGTTGTGCCCCTAAAGGAGCCCGGGGTCCGCTTTGACACCTGATTTCAGTATTCATTTGTTTTATTTAACGGGTGTACGGGATTAGTATTTTCTGATGGTTCCATATGTGGTGCTGATTGTTACATGATGATTGATGAATAAGGAACGATCGAATGTGGTTCTCAATTGGGAATGGATGAAAATATCAGAAGTGCCTGATTATGCTTTGGGGATAGGGCGCTCCTTAGCACCAGGAAAAGTTTCCAATTTTTCAGCTGCGTCAATTATTTTTGAAAAATATAAACACAGTTTTCTCACTTTTACGTTTTGAGTCAAGGACGGGCAATAAAACACTTTTCTTGACCCGTCTCTTAATACAAAAAAATATCTTAAATATCTGTGGTAAATTGAGACGAGCAATGATATCGACAGCTGCGGCAGCTATATTTGTCATTGCCAGTGTAATAGACAGTAAAAATAAAGAAAAAAGATCTCCACCCGGAGAGGGGGCGGGTTGACATATAAAGATACCTACCGACATACGAAGGTATTTTTAAGGCCATCCATGAAGGCAATACCTTAAATAGTACCTATTCCGACCATTACAAAGGTATATCCCGACCAAGCTAAGAACCTCGCTCAGAGTAACTTATTTGACGCGAGGTGCATTCGTAGCTTGGGCGAGTTGTAAGAAGCGCAAAATGACAGTGCAATGCAACTGACAGCTGTGTATGATATTACTTATTGCATACAATTCGGTTCTTGTTAAAAACGTGTTTCAAATAGACTTAATTGCATTACAATTTTCCAATACATACGTGTTTTAGTGGTTGGAAAGTGATAATTTTCATATTTCACCGTCCATATTACTAAGGCACCTACGTTTTAAACAAATTTCAGGTGTCAGGGATCCTCAGGTGTTGGACGTGCGTGACAAACTTGCTGGCATTTTAATGATTGGCATTTAGTTTCCATGCCAATTATCGCCTACCGCGAAACGCTTATGCCAATTGATCCTTCCAACATAGTTGAAAATCTCCAACATAATTACATAGCCGATAGGTTTTTTCCAACACGACTGTCGTGTCACGGTTATAGTTAGACAGTATCTTAACTCTGTACAAAACGCAGGTGATCAAAAACATCATAAGATGTCAACGACACTTTTTCTGTGATTGGAAATTAATTTAATTTTTTTAACTAATTTTATTTTAATTGCATCCTAATTGTATATTTTTTTTAATGTAACCAATGTAATTTTATGGGTTAATACCTAAATAAATAACTAATTTATTATCATCATGTCTTCACATAGAGAAGATTCGTTTCAGAACGCCTCAGAGTTCGTAGAGTTTTGTATTAGAATTTGATGGCATTGTGTTTCGTGCACTGCACTCTTTCAACACGTTCTTACTGCGCGTATTTTAAGCACATTCTCCGTTAATATTAAATTGGATTGCCAAGTCTCTTAACAACTTTCTGAACTTAAAGATGACTCACGCTAGAACGGGCCGTGTCCAGCGCGGGCCGTTTTCTATGAAAAACGACGACGTTTTTGCGCGGCCGAGCCATACCCGAGCCCGGCCGAGCCACGGCCGAGGCTCAGAAGCGGCTCGGTGTCGGCACGGCCCGGCCGGTTTTTCTTAGAAATCGGCCTGGGCCGGATACGGTCCGTTCTAGCGTGACTCATCTTTTACCGGGTAGGTGTTGTATGCCTGCCGTATCTCGTGTAACTTCAGCACAAAGTCATACAAAAAGCATAAAGATTCACGTGATAGGATTGACACGGCAGATGTATGTTTCACCTATAATCACCGGATGATGACATTGATGGTTGCTTCGTGCCAAGAAAATCATCCTCCTCTCATTGTATTTCTAGTCTATCAATCATTGACATTTTAATAAGACTTTAGAACATCCGAAGGAGTGAGATTAATGTCGAAATATGGTGTCCCCGTTGGAAAGCGTTACACAATGTTACTTATTAACAGGTGCAGTCAATCCAGCTTTTTTTGAACACACGAGACGTTTCAGTATTGTAATTTAGAAAAAAAAAACGGATAATCTATACTTAGCAGTTAGAAATAGCGAATAGTCTATTCTAGGAAATAAATAACACGCAAACTAGCAGAATAATGCGGTTGGCGCAGGACCGGTCACTTTTTAACTCTTTGGGGGAGATCTATGTCCAGCAGTGGACGTCTTTCGGCTGATATGATGAGGTATTAAGCAAGGAGTATCTTTATACTATTCCAGCATCTATCCATCGGCCGTGTGCTAGCCGTGTAGCTCAACATAATGCTGAATTCAGAGCCAGTTTCCTTCTGCTTGTATTTTGTGCGCATAATACTGCTTGGACCTGTACTGTGTGCGTGGCGGCCACACTCGCATTATCATTCCGTCGGGACTCCCGTTGCGAATAACAAGGTTTATAAATAGTCGCATGAGTTTTTCGACCCACTGCTAAATGCTCGCTAGCATTCTACTTGAAAACAACCAGTCCAGTCAAAGAGGATTCGAGCCTGGCAAGAAATCCGTCCGGGGCTCTGTCAGGTTTGCCTACAATGGGCAGGGTGTGGCGCAGGAACAGTAGACTTTTTTCGGAAGCCCTTTTGGATCACTAAGAATTTATTTAGAAAAAATGTATAATTTAAAACACAAACGCAACTTACATCAAACCTGGCAAAAGCAGCGTAATTGCGCCTTAATAATGTCTCGCAGTTTGCTGTCGCAGTATTATCAAAAATTAACGTTGTTTGATGGTGTCACACTAACACTGTAATTTTAATCGAAGCTACAAAAGATTTTTTTTTTTTTAATCTTTATTTATTATGAAAAGGGGTTTTGTCACGCAGTGACTATGCCACCCCCATGGGCGAGATCAATGTACATTTGACTGTCAAATGCAAAAATATCCCTAGGGGATCTCTTCCAGCTAATCTTTGAGCAATTATTATTACTTCAAAAGATAGAAGGCAAAAAAATATGCCTGAAGACGAAAATCCCATTCAAATATCTCAAAAAATTACGAAGCTACAACCATTTTAATGTTGCTTGCTAGAGAGAGAAAACGCTAGGGGATCGTGACATCACGATCCTCTAGCGTCATAGTAAATGACAATCGTTTCATTTGAAGGTGCGTTTTGCGGAAAAGGGACAGAACATACCCCCTCTTAAAACTTTCGACACTTATAACTTTGTGATTATTTAAAGTGGTTCGATTGCCATACAAAACGTTATTTGACATTCGCAGGCCAACGGCGTGATATTTTAAGAAACTTATGCAACAAACTTTTATAAATTGTGGCTTCCCATTTGCGCCAAATTCCCCCTTTCCTAGAATAAACTTGTATAAACTAGATTAATTTGAGAAAATGGTTTGGGACGTGATATTTTGGGAAAACTATTTTTCTCAAATTAGTCTAGTTTATACAAGTTTATTCTAGGAAAGGGGGAATTTGGCGCAAATGGGAAGCCAATTGATGAAAGTTTGTTACATAAGTTTCTTAAAATACCTATCTCGCCGTTAGCCTGCGAATGTCAAATAACGCTTTGTATGACAATCGAACCACTTGCAACCTGAACCTCTTGCGTTGTTTTTTTCTCCATTTGACTACATTTTTAATACTTTTTCGAGAAAATGCATGATTATTGATTATTTTATTTAGTGTCTACACCCCTATTGAGAGGAAAGTAGGTATTGTTATTTTTATTGTGAAATAAATTAATCGAATCTAATCAAAGCGTAAAAAAGGTTACTAAGTATACAAGTTTAGTGAGAAGCAATAGAAATAATGAAACAGACGGTCAACAAATATTAATTTAGTCTCCATTGATTAGGATAACCTTAAGAATCTGGATTCCTTCGCGGTAAAAAGGATGTTTTTAACACCTCAGAACTTAAATTATCAACATTAAAAAGAAAAGTGTCTAGAAAACAGCCTGCGTTTATCCAATTCTGAATAAGTTCGATTTCTTGACATCAGCAAACTATAAAATGTTTCTGTTCAAACTGCTTCGTAAGGGGAATGTGCATTATTTATTATGTTAAATTTATTTATACTTATCTCAGTAATTTGTGAATCCTCTAGAGACCATCTAGTCTCCATAATCTAGTGTTTGGATACAAACAGCGCATATGCTTGTGTGCCACCGACAAAGTATATTAAAAAAAACCTCCAAGTACGCCTTCCGTCTCGATCCTGAGCTAATCATATCCAGGAGTCCACAATCTTCCTAATATCGTCAGCCCATCGAGCTGACCATTTTGGTGAATAACAATTAATTTTCGTTATTCTATTTTGTCCAGTTTTCGTAACCCAAACTCCGAAGATAAGAGTGCTGGCTCAGCGTTCACGGACCCGAGCCCAGGACAGCGTGAGAACACTGTTGTCTCTAGCTTGTTGGCACTGTCCACACACAGCCGCAAGTCTCAAGAGACTAGCGTTTTTCGTGTTAGTGTGAGTTGCTGGCTCAGCGTTCACGGACCCGAGCCCAGGACAGCGTGAGAACACTGTTGTCTCTAGCTTGTTGGCACTGTCCACACACAGCCGCAAGTCTCAAGAGACTAGCGTTTTTCGTGTTAGTGTGAGTTGCTGGCTCAGCGTTCACGGACCCAAGCCCAGGACAGCGTGAGAACACTGTTGTCTCTAGCTTGTTGGCACTGTCCACACACAGTCGCAAGTCTCAAGAGACTAGCGTTTTTCGTGTTAGTGTGAGTTGCTGGCTCAGCGTTCACGGACCCGAGCCCAGGACAGCGTGAGAACACTGTTGTCTCTAGCTTGTTGGTACTGTCCACACACAGCCGCAAGTCTAAAGCGACTAGCGTTTTTCGTGTTAGTTTGAGTTGCTGGCTCAGCGTTCACGGACCCGAGCCCAGGACAGCGTGAGAACACTGTTGTCTCTAGCTTGTTGGTACTGTCCACATACAGCCGCAAGTCTCAAGCGACTAGCGTTTTTCGTGTTAGTGTGCGTTGCTGGCTCAGCGTTCACGGACCCGAGCCCAGGACAGCGTGAGAACACTGTTGTCTCTAGCTTGTTGGTACTGTCCACACACAGCCGCAAGTCTCAAGCGACTAGCGTTTTTCGTGTTAGTGTGAGTTGCTGGCTCAGCGTTCACGGACCCGAGCCCAGGACAGCGTGAGAACACTGTTGTCTCTAGCTTGTTGGTACTGTCCACACACAGCAGCAATTCTCAAGCGACTAGCGTTTTTCGTGTTAGTGTGAGTTGCTGGCTCAGCGTTCACGGACCCGAGCCCAGGACAGCGTGAGAACACTGTTGTCTCTAGCTTGTTGGTACTGTCCACACACAGCCGCAAGTCTCAAGCGACTAGCGTTTTTCGTGTTAGTGTGAGTTGCTGGCTCAGCGTTCACGGACCGAGCCCAGGACAGCGTGAGAACACTGTTGTCTCTAGCTTGTTGGTACTGTCCACACACAGCCGCAAGTCTCAGGCGACTAGCGTTTTTCGTGTTAGTGTGAGTTGCTGGCTCAGCGTTCACGGACCCGAGCCCAGGACAGCGTGAGAACACTGTTGTCTCTAGCTTGTTGGTACTGTCCACACACAGCCGCAAGTCTCAAGCAACTAGCGTTTTTCGTGTTAGGTTGCTGGCTCAGCGTTCACGGACCGAGCCCAGGACAGCGTGAGAACACTGTTGTCTCTAGCTTGTTGGCACTGTCCACACACAGCCGCAAGTCTCAGGCGACTAGCGTTTTTCGTGTTAGTGTGAGTTGCTGGCTCAGCGTTCACGGACCCGAGCCCAGGACAGCATGAGAACACTGTTGTATCTAGCTTGTTGGTAATGTCCACACACAGCCGCAAGTCTCAGGCGACTAGCGTTTTTCGTGTTAGTGTGAGTTGCTGGCTCAGCGTTCACGGACCCGAGCCCAGGACAGCGTGAGAACACTGTTGTCTCTAGCTTGTTGGTACTGTCCACACACAGCCGCAAGTCTCAGGCGACTAGCGTTTTTCGTGTTAGTGTGAGTTGCTGGCTCAGCGTTCACGGACCCGAGCCCAGGACAGCATGAGAACACTGTTGTCTCTAGCTTGTTGGTAATGTCCACACACTGCTGCAAGTCTCAAGCGACTAGCGTTTATCGTGTTAGTGTAAGTCAAAGGTGGTTCGTTTCGGTGCCCTTTTCGGTGTTATTAGTTAGTGACAAAAAACTTTCCTCCTTCATTGATGGTATTGCTTCAACATTAAACGCTACGAAAAAGTAATTGCTGCAAATGATATTATAGGTATGCGATGGCTCTTACGTATTAACGGGCGTTTGTATTAGGTTAACATATCTTGTCATTTATTTGTTTGTCTAGTTGTGTCTGTTGATCAAATTTGAGAACGAAACTCGACTTATATCTCCGTACTAATTTGATTGCGCTAAAACGTTGTATACATTATGATGTAAACCCGAAGACAATGTAAAATAACGCGATGAAACTCATGAAACCGGAATGTGGCTCACATAAAAGGACTCAACTTAGTAAATTTTGATCTACTTCGAATTATAGCAATAATTAGTCTACATATTCACACAATATTTATTTATTTATTTATTTATCTACTAAGGCAAGGTAACAAAAGTTGCTTTAGTAACATAGTTCAAATATGGAGAATTCTTCATTTACATTTCAATAATAAATAACCAATAACAACATTCATCCGTTTATAAAATTAATAATTAAATAATATATCTTTAACAAACCATGGTAATTGTTAAGTATATATAGCTAGTTTTAAATAAAATTACAAAAGTTATTTATATTATGTCCATCAGTTTATTATCGATTGTGGAAAGAACAGCCAACAATAGAAAACTAAAAAAATGGAAACGTTTCTAACAGGCTGGGCAATTAACTAACTTTTCGAAAGCGCGTTAGAACATATCAACTGTAATTTTTCATCAAAACTACAGATATGTCCAAACGCTTTTACCCCGCGAACGCTGTTGACTTGTGCCACAAACTGTCTGTTTGTCTGCCGTGTTGACTTAAGGCCAGCGACCCGTCTTCCGGCTCCGTCCGCAAATATCCACCACAAATATTTTGTGAGTGGACACTTTCCAATGCCGTTCGAGGAACACTGTGGAATAGACAATACTTAGAGAACTATACCTTGGCTATTCCATTTTACACTTACTTACTTACTGTGGTAGGGAGTGGTCATACGGTGGTCAATTTATGTTGAGTTTAAATAGTGATTATAATTTATAATTATATCATGCCGCGACATTTTCAGTAGGTACATTGATTAATTAAGCAAAACCGATTCGAACCGCGATATTTGTGGGGACATAATTTTATCCCCACTTTGATGTTGGGTCAAGTCAAGCCCCCTCGGGTCTAGATGGTTAGATATTCAGGTATATTCTTCTCACTTCGAATAATTAAAAATTCGTTATTTCTACTACTACATTCTTCTTTAACGCAAACATCAGTGATGTCGCAAAGATTCAGATTCATTTATTCACAATATAAGATTACATTATAAATTACATGTCAATTTAAAATAATCCATATTGTGATCGTCAAGAACATTCAATAAAAATAGAAGATTAATAACAATTTAAAATAACTAACTACCTATGCCCACTTAATTTATATTTATAATGTCATAGATATTAAAATTTATGCACCAACTGAGAAAGCAACAGAAACAGAACACAAAGCCTTTTAAATTTGCATAAATATGAAAACAATATGATTATTTTGATGGGAGACTTCAACGCACAGGTCGGAGCCAAACAAAATAAGGATGAATATGTGTTGGGAAACTTTGGGTTGGGTAAAAGAAGTGCTAATAGTGAACGGGTAATAGACTTGATGCTAGAACACAATCTTACCATATTAAACAGCATCTTTAAAAAAAATAAAAATAACAAGTGGACTTGGGTGTCTCCAGGAGGAAAATACAAAAATGAAATAGATTACATAATAAGTAGCCACCCAAAACTATTTACCGATACATCAGTTATATAAATCGTTCTGCCAAAAATTTTACACGGGAAGCCTATGGGTTAGGTATACACGACGAGCTTACGACGCCCTGCGCGTCCTCTACAATAATTCTTTCAGAATGCTGATGGGACTACCCCAGCGATGCAGCGCGTCAGGTATGTTCGTGAGCGCGCGCGTCGACGGCTTCCACGCTATCATGCGCAAGAAGTACGCGTCGCTGCAGCAGCGACTGAGGGGTAGTCACAACAGCATTCTGAAAATGATTGCAGACAGAATGTGTCAATGTCTCTTACAAAAACAGTGGGTCGATTGTCTCAGAGGTTGTGTGACATACGACAAGTAGGTAGTTATTTATTTATTCTTATTGTTATTTTATTTTGTCTTGTGTTCTTTTATTTGTTTTAGGTTAGAACTGTTACTTTTGTGATGTTGTCTGTGTCTGTTGTTGTTGTCAATATGGATCACATAGTTATCTGAAATAAATAAATAATAATAATATATCCAGATTCAACTTCAACACCAACCAACGCATGGTTAGGGCATCTCTATGGATTTCACCACCTTAAGTAGGTAGGAAACACATCCACCATTCAAATGTGACCCGCAACACTGAAAGTAACATCTCGGGAACATCCCACTCACTAGCTACACTGGACAGAGAGATAACGCGGGACGGCATAACAGATGTTAAATGCTGCTATGACAAAGTACATTATAAACTCAAAAATCACAGAAAAGAGAACATCAAAAAGCAAAAATACACCTTAAGTGACTCAACATTGCAGCTTATAAGTGAAAGAAAAGACATTTTTATAACAGAAATGAAGAACCAAAATATCAAGAAAATAACGGACCTAAATAAGAAAATAAGAGAAAGTATTAGGAAATAAAACAAAAAATATACGAAAAGTCAGCAACCAATTCAAAGTCTGAATCTGAGCCAAAACCCGAACCAGAAATATTACCAAGCGAAACTATAAAAGCAATAATAAGCCAAAAATCTGATAAAGCCCCAGGCCCAGACAAGATTTCAAATGAGACACTGAAAGGAACCCTCGAAGAAATATTCCCAGTACTTACAAACATTTTCAATGAAGTTCTAATAACAGGCATTATCCCAGAACAATGGGAAACGTCACACATAACCCTCATACATAAAAAAACCGGCCAATTGCGAGTCGGACTCGCGCACGAAGGGTTCCGTACCATTATCTGTAAAAATATTAATTTTATTCTGTTTTTAGTATTTTTTGTTATAGCGGCAACAGAAATACATAATATGTGAAAATTTCAACTCTCTAGCTATCACGGTTCTTGAGATACAGCCTGGTGACAGACAGACGGACGGACGGACGGACAGCGAAGTCTTAGTAATAGGGTCCCGTTTTACTCTTTGAGTACGGAACCCTAAAAAGGTCCAAAGGAACAGATAGAAAATTATAGACCGATAAGCTCGATGTCCAACATAATATATAAGTAAAGTCTTCGCGAAGATCATACTCAACCGTGTCAGCATTACATTAGACGAAAACCAGCCAATGGAACAAGTCGGCTTAAGAAAAAACTTTGCTACGGTAGACCATATACATACAGTTAAACAAATCATTGAGAAATATAACGAATAGAACAAGCCTTTGTATATGGCCTTTATTGATTATACTAAGGCATTTGATACCATTAGTCATGAAGTCATATGGGAAAGCTTAACTAAACAAGGAATATCCAGAATTTACATAAATATTATTAAGAGCATGTACGCCAGAAGCAAAGCTAAAATCCAACTAGAAACTCTAGGTGAACCCTTCAATATTGGAAGAGGAGTCCGACAGGGAGACCCACTGTCACCCAAGTTATTCTCAGCCGTGCTCGAAAACATCTTTCAGACCTTAAGGTGGTTCGATTGCCATACAAAACGTTATTTGACATTCGCAGGCTAACGGCGTGATATTTTAAGAAACTTATGTAACAAACTTTCATAAATTGGCTTCCCATTTGCGCCAAATTCCCCCTTTCCTAGAATAAACTTGTATAAACTAGATTAATTTGAGAAATTGGTTTGGGACGTGATATTTTGGGAAAACCATTTTTCTCAAATTAATCCAGTTTAAACAAGTTTATTCTAGTAAAGGGGGAATTTGGCGCAAATGGGAAGCCAATTAATGAAAGTTTGTTACACAAGTTTCTTAAAATATCACGCCGTTAGCCTGCGAATGTCAAATAACGTTTTGTATGGCAATCGAACCACCTTAAACTGGGATCAATATGGACTGAATATCAACGGAAGAAGGTTAAACCAGCTCAGATTTGCAGATGACATTATCCTATTCGAGGAAAATCCAAAGAACTTAGAGAAAATGATACATGAATTAAATAAAGAAAGTGAGAAAACCGGCCTATCCATGAATGTAAACAAAACCAAATTACTAACAAATTCTGATATCCACGAAATTAAAATACACAACCAACCACTTGAATATGTCGACGAATACATATATTTAGGACAGATCATCGCCCATAAAGATATGACGATCAAGGAGATCAAAAGACGGATAGCTAACAGTTGGAAGCAATACTGGTCACTGAAAGAGGTGATGAAATGCCCCAATTTCAGTAACGGTACCAACAGGAAAGTATTTAACACCTGTATTTTGCCTTGCATCACATATGGCTGCGAAACTTGGTCACCCTCCAAACACCATAGAGAGATGCTAGAACACTAACAACCAAGTAAGTGTCATATTATTAGAAAATTGATCGTCGGGTGACAAGCAAAAGTCACTACCAAAACTGTCACTGTTCTTCAAAACCTCGTATCTCGGTACGTAGTCGATATCGAGATACGACCTTTGATTTAAGTAGGAATTTGTTACTTAGTGAGTTTTGCTTTTCACCCGACGAGATTTTTAACATAATTATTCTTACCTACCTAGCAAGTCCTCACATGTATTTGCCAGCGTCAGGACCTGATATTTCTGGTCTCCGTTTATATGAATAATAAAGGGAGATAGACGGTATTATGCATTCGCGGGCCCTTTACTAGGCGCCGGAGAAGTTTTATAAAGCGTATGACGATTGTGACCACCATTTGTGGTGCCTTGAGACCAATCTTAAAGAACTAGGTACAAAAGTATAGCACAACTAAGAATTAATTGAGGTAGTAGCATATGTCGGAATCGAGCCATGACATTGACGGGCCATGGTGACCAGACTTCCACCTAACCAGTAGGCCGAAGTGGCTATGATTATGTTATACTCATCATAAATTTAAGAGTTGTACTCTGTCGGTGTAGCTCATCTGTGTCTATCTAGGGCCGCCACCTTGACCTCTTTATATGACGTGACTGCTACTTTTTCTTTTTCTTGTGTTATACTGCTGAATGTAAATTCTAATTGTATTTCCATACTGTAGGGCCACAAGCTGTACCAGTGGGGTACACAGGTGACAAATGATGGAATGACCATCAGACATAAAAAAAAAATACACTACTAAGTTAAATTATATTGAAATAGGCTACCTAAAATCTCAAAAGAATGAGATTAAGCCTCATCGGTATGATGTAAAATGTATTTTTTTTTAGAAGATTAAAAAAACAAATCAGCATGCTCAGAAGGTGGTCAGAATTGCCACGTTGTATGGCAATACTGATCCGCTGTGCTGGATATGTTCTAGCCTTCCGGCCACGCGTCATCCCGACTAGGCGTTTGGAACACTCTCGAAATAATCCACACCATCCAATTCCCCCCACGGTCCCGTCCCAGAGCCTTCAGAAGGAGAAACATTTTAACTTTACCCGTTTTTCTAATGTTCCAGAGCCGACTCTATAGTCATAGCCACCCTCTTAAAGAGTGTAACACACAGGATGGGATGCAATCAGCATGCAAATCGCGCTCTCACTCGGCGACGCAAACATCGAATATTGATAGTCGCATTATGATAATTCACGAGTAAAATGCCGCCGCCTCGGCTGCGACCGGTCGGCGGTGTGCGCCGGCCTTTATCCTGTGTTGTTTATTTAAGGGCCAGTTTTCATGTGCATTGTGATTGAATGGGACATACTCCAACTTGGATGACTCTGTCATTTTGATTTTGTAAGACAGACATGAAAGTTCGTCGGCAGGTTCGATAACACGATTTGACATTCAAAATTACACTTGAAACCAGGTGGTGTGGAGTGTGGAGTAATTCACGTGATGACCAGGTTATATCACGATTACTAGATTTATTTATTTATGGTGTAATCTTTCTAAAACATAACTCGTGGAGCATTCCATCCAGAGTCATTCCACTATGAAAATAGTGGTGGGTAGCTATCATTATTTTCGTAAAATAATATATAATAGAATAAAATAAATATTGATTCATGACAACAACGTATACCTGCATGTAGATCAACATAGACAACATACAATACTAATTGCCACCAATACACACAATATCGACCATACATATACAGACAGAACAGACATAGTGAATATAGTATTAATTAGTGTTTATAAAATATTACACTTGTAATATTTTATTAACACTAAAAAAGTAGATCGCGAACTGACATTAAAAGGTTCCACATTGACCAGCATGTTTCATATGCATTTTGTTAAGCTTATAAGGAATGCAAAAAATATGGCATTTCATATGGAAAATCAAATGAACACCAGTTAGTTACTTTAGTTGGTATGTGGTATGAAAACTTATTTAAATAATTGCCTTATACGAAACAAAATGCCACGTCAAAGTCACACCATAACATAATTATATTTTATACATGATCTAAGTATAAATATAGATCGTAATGATCTATTAGATCTCGCGTGAATGACGCTTCAAAATGGCGGATGGTCAAAACGGCGGGTGATTACTGTCATCTTAGCGCCGGTTTTGTTCTTTTAATCGTCTCAGAATAATATATTAACTGTGACATTTAGTGCGTAAGGGTGCAATTTATCTGTCTTTATACAATTTCTCAGTTTTGAGTCTTTTGACAGTACGTTATAGAAGCGGCATAAATTACGTAAATGTTGACTTGCGTGTCAAATGATGGACCTATTTTTGTTTTACCGGTCAATTACATCCCGTAATTGGGTCAATATGATTAACGATCTAAGGTAACATTTTTTTACTATGTATTAATTTATTTAGTTATTATAGGTACATAATGTAGCAAACAAATTAAAATAGCATCGTTAAACCGTTTGGTTTGTCTCGATGCTCGCAGTGACTTACTGCTAACAGAAAATTAAATATTTCATATATTAGACAATCATGGAAACGGTGATGTCTCCATAAACTTTAAGGGTACCAAACATTTCCGTGAACTTTTCAATTTAATATATTTGACTCTGCTATACTTACTTATTAGATATTTTCCTCTTTTAGGCAATCACGTTAATGATCTCCGCAAATTAAATCCGCAAAATAGGTATTTTTGATTTGTTTTATTTAATTTTTGTATTAGTTATATATTTTCTCATTATTTGTCTAGATTGATTGCTTGTTCTGGTCAAATCTTGCAAGGAAAATTTGAGGAGGTCAAATTCTGATGTCCAACAAAGTTGAAATTTTATGCACCTATGTGATTCTGATGAAATGGTGGCTATAGCAACTCCAAAACTACAAAATATAGTGCTCATTTTAACCCACCCAAAGAATAGTTGATTTGAAGTTGATTGATGTGAATTCCCCAATCCGCACCGGGCCAGCGTGGGACTACTGCCCGTTCCCTCTCATTTATGAGAGGAGGCATATGCCCAGCAGTGGGACGTATACAGGCTGTTGATGATGGCGATGAAGTAACTGGTGGAATAATAAACCATTTATTTCAAGCATCTAAGGCCCATAGTTACAAATACCTTAAAACATACTTATAAAATTAAAAAAAAACTAATTATTTAGGCGACGAAACAGCGTGGCTCCGTTGAGTCGTCAAGTTCGGTGAAGAATTCGGTTAGGTTGCCCCGGAACCGCCGAAACACGACACCCTTCGGCCAGAAGTCAGCACACGCGATGGTCTCCTGCAGCGGCCGCGGCACGCGCACCACAAACGAGCTGAAGTGCACGTAGTGGCGCGAACGCAACTGGAAAACCCTCAGCGAGTAGCCAGTCTTCTGGTGAATATACACCGCCATATCATCAGCCGTGGCGGAGTAATGCAGGTTCGAACCAATCGGCTCTGCTGTAATCACACTGATTCTTTCGCAGCCTGCGCTTCTTGACACCGATTTGAAACGCTTCTTATCCACATTGGTGCAAGGGGTCTCTTTTGGAGGAACCTAATCCTCTCCGGTTGGCTGCGTCAGGCTGACCGGTAACGACGTCAGGATAGCGATGACGTCGAGACTTCGAGGAGGCGGCGGACGGCGTAACAACTGGACGTTCATAATAGCGGAATAGCAAAGGAATATGTTCTAGAAACGTAACTTAAGTTAGTCACTCGGTTACCAATAAATTTATTTAAACATTAATGTCACTAACGAGTCTCCATAATACATCACGGGTCGGGGCACGTCCTCGAATAGAAGTCGCGTCTCTGCCGTGATTTATTATTTAATTATTGGCTTACGCAGCTAAGTATAGACCGGCTATTCCGCATTCGCGTCACAGTGTGTCGACGGAGAGATAGACACAGTAGGTCTACATGTATCTAAATCCTTTATGGTACATAAGACTAAGGTAGAAAATATGACAGAATAGGTTATTCTGATACAAAGGCGAACGTGTAAGTGTAAGGGATCTTTTACAGTTAATACATACTTATACCATATGTTCGGGAATAAACTTTCATTTCATTTATATAAATAAATCAGCCTATATACGTTCCACTGCAGGGCACAGGCCTCCTTTCACAGATGTAGTCCCCACGCTGCGCTGGCCTAGTGCAGGTTTTGGACTTCAGATACACCTTTGAATTTCTTCGCCGATGTAGGTATGCAGGTTTCCTCGCGATGTTTTTCCTTCACCGACAAGCTAAGGGTAAATATCAAATGATATTCCGTACATAAATTCCGAAAAAACTCAATGGTACGAGCCGGGATTCGAACCCACGACCGCCGTTTGACAGCCGACAGCCGCACGCTTGAACACAACGCCACCGATAGCCATAAAGTTAAACTTTGAAAAAATTCTTGAGAATACAGGAAATAGGGATAATGGGTTATACTTTGTATTGTATGTCTAACCTATAACAATTAAAATAATGTTGCTACGCCTTTTACTTAACTTTAATTACTTGCAACGGGAAAATTTAATAATGACAAAGAGCCTTCAACAGTTAAAATAACGACATGTAAAGAATAAAGCAGACGTATATTCCTTAAGATTATCGTAGACAAGGCACATTTCACCAACTTGACAATTATCACCGAATGACGATCCCGAAATGTCTTTTCGGGGTTAATAAGTAACGATGCTGCGAAGCTACTTTTCTTGTATACCCAGCGAATTACGTCGAATTGTCATTTTCAGGTGACAAATGTCAGAACGGATCGAATCAGAAACACGGAACTGCGGTCCAAAACTCAAATTGTAGATGTGGGTGCCAAGACCGCCAAACTGAAGTGTGACTGGGCTGGACATGTCTGCCGTATGCACCCGGAAAGATGGGCCACAATAAGTACAGAATGGGCCCCGAAAGACGGCCACCGGAGCAGAGGCAGACCAAAAAGGAGATGGCGGGACGATTTGGACGCGTTCTGCTTGGGTTGGTGAGAGCATGCCAGCAATAGGGCCGAGTGGAGGAAAATGGGGGAGGCCTTTGCCCAGCAGTGGGACACCCAAACAGGCTAAGAAAAAAAAATGTCAAATTGATGAAATGTCACGGTCAGTGAGACCTCAAAGTTATAGAGTTACATGAGCATGACGGAGGCGTCATAAACAGCGAAACGTCCAAGGAGATATGCTGACAACTTAAAGCAGACTTATTGTAGGTTAAATATGGCAAATAAATCCCCTAGATGCATGGGTCACAAAATATATAACAAGCTACCCATAGCCATAAAAACTGTAATGAACATCAGTACATACTTTTCGTAACAGTGTAAATAAACTACTCCTTACGAGAACATTGTACCTACACTGTAAATGAATTCCTAGATGCTAATTATATAATTAAATTAATAATGTTATCTCATTTATTTTGAACCTACCTTTGACATTCTAATATTAGTTTTATAGATTATTATAATTGTATAATTGAATGAATAATTTCTGTATCGCTTTATATGTACAATAATAATAATACATATTAATATGATAACTTAAATGTAAACATATCTATTATGACAACAATTTTTTTAACATTTTATTAATTGAGTATATATTTTGAACTTGTATTACTATTGAGAAATAAATAATCTGAATCTGAATCTGATAGTCCTCTGTTCGCACATAATTATGTTTGTCATGTTCTTGTATGAAAACGTGATTAATAATTATTATACTTATGAATGTATTATCCATGGTACATACGATAAGCTTACGCGGGTACGGCGTTTTATCGTCGATATTGATCGATAACTGCTCACTTGATTAAAAATAAAAAAAGGTATTTTATATTGCTTTAATTTTTTTAAAGCCGCCTTTCTTCACTTGGCAGTCACATTTGGCGCGTTGTTGCAGTTGAGTTGAATCAGATTAGGGGTGCGCGAAGTTGGAAACTTTGGTTGCCACAAGCATGTGAGTAGATAACATTGGAAATGTCACGCGCTAACCTACTGTCGCTCGCACTCTGTGTACCAATTTCCATACAATAGCGGCCGGCTCGCCACTCACCGTCAATCCACGCTACTGCTTCAGAATTCTATTGTGGATATCTTCATACGTGCAGTGGATTATGGCCTAATGCCGCCTCCATCCGTGACACAGCTCACTTGATTGCTATTGATAGAAGCAGGTTTCTGGTAGAATGGATTCATTAGAAAGAGCTTGTATTTAAATGCTACTTTAAAGTTGCTTACCAATAATGCAGATAGAGTAAAACATAGCCTTGCTATCTTCCGCCTGCGACTTCGTCCGCGTGGAACTCGATTATATCGTAGCTCCATACAAACTCTCAGCCCCCATTTCACCCCCTCAGGGGATGATTTCCGGGATAAAAATAGTTGTAAGTTGATACTAAATAAATAAAATAAATTAATTAATTATAACTATCCTACGGCCTCCCCCGCAATAACATGAAAAATAAAAAAATATATAAATTAAAAATTGTGTAAAAAATACTAGTCTAGAATGTTTCTAGAAAAAAAAACTAATATCAAAAAAAAAATACGGAAATAATAATTTATTATACATACTACATACATACAGTATACATATAATCACGCCTCTTTCCCAGAGGGGTAGACTGCAGAGATCACGGATCTCCATTTAATTATTATATAACTGGTGAAACTATTTTTATTAGAAATCGCACGAGCTGTTCCGGAGATTACGCCCTAATACATACAAACTCTTATGAGTAGAGAGTCTTGTGAGTCTTTGTTGTGTAGCTTTATAGCTGCACCCTAACAAAGCTACTTACTCACAAACTTTGTCTCTTTATCGAACGAGCGAGCGAAGCGAACGAAGATATATGTGCTTCAGCTTGGGCCGATAAAAACAGTGTCCGGTGTATGTCCGTCTACAGCCCCCCTATTCTGTAACATGTTTAAAGCTCACCTCAACGCTCACCCACAATTATACCTTGACACCGCGATGAGTAGTAATTAAGCGTAGGTAGAGGTCTAGTTTCGTAACGGGTGACCGGCGGGGTGAGCCGCATTAACGGGTAGCGAATATCAGCCCAGGTCGCATTTCTCAACCGATTCACGTGAAATTTTGTGATTCTTTAATTTTTTTTTTTAAAAGACACTTTTTTTTATCTGTCTCGCGAATTCTACAGCTCCCAGAGCCACTTGTGATATTCGTATACCTTGTACCCTGATTATGGATGCACCGGGAGTATAAAACACTTTGACAGATTCATTTGGACCAACAATGTTCGAGATGTCTGGTTAAATAGGTTTAAGGTGAAGCAGCTTGAGAAAAGTACCAAAATGGGCTTGGAAATTCCTACTTCATTACGCGAAAACTACATAAAATGTAACGGTTTCTTATTTAAATGCTATTTGAAGATATTTGCTACAATTATATAATGCCCAACACACGATTTGATTAATTTGCCTCGATGGATTAGGCTCGCAAAGTTAGCTCTGATTGCGCGTTTTTCGGTAGGTCGAGTTGACTAAAAACCAGAACCATTTTTTTGCTAGTCAATGTTCAGTATTTATTTTTGTATCCTTTTATTCCTTATTAAATATTTGACAACGTAGTAGGGTCATTTTATTTTTAATTAACGTAAATTAGTAACATTAAGCACATAAATATAAAATCTCGCTCAAAACGGATGCGCGTAAGTCATTCGTTTGAATTTTAGTAGGCAGATGGCCAAGCGGCCTCGGGCTGGACGGACGTCTGTCGCGATTTTTTGCATTTTGACAACTGTAAAATTCGCTAGTTTAATACCAGCTGTTAGAAAATAATACGTTTTCAGGGAGAATTAATAGGGTGTCATGTGGGTGGATAAACGTTTAAAATAGATATTCGGTCATTTTTACAATTTGTTCTAATTTAAAACACAAAAGTTCGTTCACAAACCCTACCATTACAACCCGATTTTTCATATTTCTCATCTTAAGATTCCGTTATTAATGAATGAAGTTCGAATACGTTTCTTAAGAATGTGGAATATTTTTTTATCACACAGGTCACATTGTCTAGTACGGTGTATGTCGTAACATCTCGCTGCCCCAATATTATAGGGTCCTATGTTACATTGTCGGGGTACTTCAATTTAGACTTAGTGTCACTCTGACAGACTTCAAATTTCAAGTTAATAAAAGTGCAACATAGAACCCTATAATATTGGGGCAGCGATCTGTCATATAGAAAGATTTGACATTTGGCATTTACGCTGTCTTAGGACTTAGATATATCGTTTTCAATAAAATAATAATATATTAAATACAATGAAAATCGTAAAGTGTACAAACTATAACGATTATGATAGTATATTGTGATCCGCTGTAATAATGACGCCATCCAGTTAAATCCCCTGCAGTTCCAACCAATTGAATGTGGAAAGAGATTGTCAGAATATTTATACCTACTCGGAATATGCAAGCATGATGTAATTTGTGTTTATTGTGGTCAAATCAAGACGGATTATTGTCACCCAATTGGATACAGTTCTTCAAGATACCTCCTAACTACACTTCAACTCCAAGTTTTTAACACATTCACTGCCCAGAATCTCTACGCACTACGCTCCTCCTACGCCGTAGGCACCGACGGCGTAGGCGCCCGCTAAGCGGTTTCATGGCAGACCTGAGTGAGAGTTTGAAAGTCAAGTGAGGAAGAAGAAGTAGTAAATAATTGTAATAATTAATATGCCTAAACAGTAAAGTATTCCATTGCATAATATATAGATTTGCATCATTTTGTTGCCTAACATATTTTTTTACCTACAAATAATGAAGTAGGATGATTTCATTGTATGATGTAATTTACATTGAATGATATACTTTTTATTCTTGTGGTATAAAACATTCCTACTAATGAAGAATTTGTTTCATTTTCTTTACCTACTCTGAGGCTAAGGAATTCACTAGAACAGACATATTTAGATTAAGTATGCTGTAGTAAACAACGTATGCTCGCTTTAACGCATTCACTGCCACCTCCTTTTCCTGGGCATTCGCCAGGTGCCACACTTTTTAAAATGTACTTTATGTAATGCACTTTACGTAATTACGAACGCGTCTGTGCGTCGATGGCACACGGTGAAAGTCACTGGAACGCACATACGCGTCGGTGGCAGTGAATGCGTTAAAGCTTTATGGGAAGGATATAATGATGTGACGGATCTTGCCAATGAGAATACAATTAGGTAGCTAAAATCGACTTCCGAGCTATGTTTACAATTTGGCACCTTATTCCTTTGTGATAAGGCGAAAAAGAAAAATATTCTATATATCATCATCATTATCATATCAGCCGAAAGACGTCCACTGCTGGACATATGCCTCCCCCAAAGAGTGCCAAAATGACCGGTCCTGCGCCACCCATTCTATATATAGTAGTATAGAATATATAATTTTTTCGCCTTACCAGCTAAGTCTCATATCTGGGAAATTCTTTTTCTCTATTTTCACCCAAGCAGAGCTCAGGTTTATATGTATGTATGTGATACATACATATATAGTATAAAATGGCATATCATTTGTAATCCTATGCGTACAAAAGAAATATCAGTAAATAAAATACATTACTTACAAGCAGGAATCGAAATCGAGGGGCCATCCACGAAGTACGGCAGTCAGTACAATTATCAAAGAATTATTATTAGTACCATTTTTTATACCATGTATTTTGCAAACAAACACACGGTTTGCGAGATATCGAAGCCTATGGACGCTTGCTAATAAAGAGGATTCACACATTGGAGGATGCTTAGGGTTCATTTGAATTAACTCACAGATATTCACTAGTTTACGATATAATATTGCTTACCTATATTATTCTTTGTAGATATAGGTCAGTAGAAATCGACACAAAATAGGCTTAAATCGCAAGGGCATGGTTTTTCGGTATATGGAACCGATATATAGTTAGGATAGTGTGAACACGAAATTTTGGTTTAAAAGTCATAAACTATTCTACTTTGACCATCAAGATGTAGTACACTTTAAAAGATAAATAAATTTAAAACAATTTTAGTTAAGCCACAGGTCTATAAACTCAAGCGATGGCCCTTCAAATATAGTCTATTTATGCATTAGGTACCTACATTTAAAATTTGAATATTCAACATAAATGTTACACAAGAAATAATATCAAATGTGCAATATGGCGGCGCCAATACCTACACATTACTATTAATTTCACTCATTTACTTTATTTCTTTTTAATATACAACCACACATTTTTGAACGCATCCTATTACACGCCATACCTGGCAACTTTCCTTCACCCTCACCCCAAACCACAGTGCACTAAAAATACCCGTCTCGCACGCGCTAACGCTCAATCAAAAACTATTGAAAAAACTCAAAAATCCTACAAGTGTGCATACAAAAACCACAAGTGATTACCGAAGTACAAGTGTTTACTGTGAAATAACAAAATTCTTTCTTGTATGCTGAAACACGAACGCAATACTGGATTGCCGGCTGGCGCCGATTAAAAGGTTTGTCTTGCCGCACCACAATGTGCCCCGCCCTCTGCCTTTAAAAAGCAATACGGAGGGCTATAAATCATGTAAAAACAATAATTACTTTTTAATTTACAGACTTCTTTTGGTTTGGTTCAGCTAGAAGCTTTTCTTCAGGTTCTTCCACGCTTTCTTCCTCAGGTTCTTTCAGTTTTTTGAGTTCGTGTTGTGCCTGGGCTTTCTCAAGATCGTTCTCGTCATCGCCTATCGAAATCAAAGCGATGACTTCGAATAATTTTCCTTAACAAATTAAGCATAGAACTGAGCATTTGAGCTTAGCTCTCTGGTAGTTGGTGGCAAATGTGCATGCAAAGCCCTTTGAATACCTATACATTTGTCAGTATAGTAACACCAAATGTCTCATTATTTGATAATCAATTTTTACCTATTTTAGTGTTTTCGAGATTGTGATTGAATTATTAGTCTCACAGACCTCTCTGTGTTTTAATGAAAGCAAATTAAATTGAGTTTAACTTTATTACTAATATTTTTTCTCATAGCGCGAGGGATTTATGATTATGTTTTGGTCCAGACAAGGCAATTTAAAATCGACGAAGTTCGGAAAAAATATATCATTTTCGAAGGGCAATAGCTTCGTCCCCTTAGAGCTTACAGATTTGCAGTTTAATTCAAATAAAATTGTTGGAATAGGGAACTTGCATTTTTTTATTTTATTGCGAAAATCAAATGTATAATTTAGCATTAAAACAACTGTAGCACTAAAACTTTCTTACGATTTATTTTTCTGATTTTATATGCATTTGAAATCTGCACGCGCCGGCACCCCCCAAAAACGCTCTATATTAAACTGGCTTATGCTATGACGTCACAACATATATTCTCGGCGCGTTTACTATGGAGTAAGTCATTAATTCGCAATTATCTCCACATCATTTGCGTTTAAGTCTATACTTGTCATACAAAATATCATTTTCTGTGCCAATTCAATATTCTGTGTAACTGTTATGTTATTTTATCGAAACAATAATATTTTTTTTTCGTCATTTTAACGTGAGATAAAACTAATACAATCGTTTTTTTTTCTTCTGTATGATATTTCTACGTATATCCGCATCAATTGAGTGCAATTTATTTGAAATTGAAGTCCCATGCAAGTTCCCCATTTTAATCAACTTTAAAATTCAGACGTAAATGTAAAAAAAGTCCTAAAATTTCGCAGTTTTACGCGTGTCGCGCAACTGGCACAAGCTTTTCGAAGTCGCAAACTTGTGTCTACACTACCCTAACTGATCCATAAAACAAAACCAAATAAGTTACTGACAAAATTAACCTACATACAAACAGGTGAAGTTAATATAAAGCTTGCAAAAACCAGAACTACATCGTGCTTTGCGATTTTAATGTCGAATTCTATAGTCCTAACAACGCATCGCTTTGAACCAGGTTCATTGGATGTGGTACTGGAGAGCACCGAAGAGTTTTTATGATCTTCATGAATATACAAATAACTTCCACATATCACTAACAAATTACTATAATTATGTTATTAGTGTCTACCCTTTGATGTAGGTATCACCATCACCTACATTACTACATTACATTATTACATTACTCACTTTCGGTTTGCTGACGACACTACTTACCGTACATCACAATCATAGAGGCACCAGGGGGTGTCAGTGACAGTGATTAAAGAGTACTAAATACGTATTAGTATATGTAGGTACGAGTTTATTAGGTCTATTTAGTATAATTATATTCTGGCCTGATATTGGTTTACGGGTATACCTAATACATTGGTGTTACACTTTCATAATAACACTTACAACAGCAGCAGAAACCGAATGTATAATTATGTTTTAGGACGGTATTTTATACTTAGTATTATTTGTAGTACCTACTTTTTTGCATTCTCACACTATAAAACTAAGGAGCAAAATAAGGATTACCTAATATAGATACCTACCCAGTAACGTACAAATAGGTACGTACCAACAAGGCTCGATCATTCTGACTGACGTGATCGCTTAATGGCCCCTCTATTGTGATGAGTTGAGACTTGAGAATGAAACTGAATTTTCAAATTTAATTATCCATCCAGGCTCAAACCCCCCAAAAAGCCAGCTCGATCTGAGTCCTTACCATAATGCTACCCCTTTTGTCAAGCAATGTTAATAAATTTTCGCTTGCTTATTTTCATGAAATTTTGCACCTTAGCGAAGACCGAATAGAGTTGCTATGACATTGCCAATCTAAAGACTAATCTATTGACTTATCAATAGTACATATTTCATATACCAAAATGTACCTAAGAAACATACGCAGAATCATCGCAGAATAAGAAAATGTCAACAAGTCTGACATTATTCAATAAGATGTTTTGACAATTTCACTTTCTGTATGGAGGTTGGTGACTGATTTAAATGTATAATATCACGAAAGCAAAAAAATACCGAGGTCAGTGACCTGTCACAGTAAAGTGAGATAGTGTGCGTGAAATGTAGCGGTGTGTGTTTCTGGGGAGAATTACGATAATGTTGCGCCGCCTAGTAGGTTTTTAGTGTCGCGTATGTAGCTTCACCCGAGATGCCTCACCTTAATGAACGTTTGAATAAGGGCCATAGTGTTCAAGCAAATGTCATATTTTTGCGTCGTTCCCACCAAAAAAAAAAGCAGTGTCATGTCAGGCTTATAAATTGACGTTTGTTTATTACCGAAGACTACCAACTCTCTTCTAAGAATGACCACAAAAAATAACTGGTCACAAAATGTTCCAAGCTTAGCTCTCTCCTCACCTAGGGCAGTAAACAACATATCACCAAGAAGCAAAACGTAAAAAGCGACATATCACTATATTCCATTAGGGCATCGGCCGGTATAGGTTTAGAGAAGTCACTTAGAACCTTTCTAAAATAAGTATTTTCGTCGCAGAAAAGTGGTCAGAGGCGACTGGTCATTTGCGGTTGTCACCTGATGGGCTCTATACTCCTTTACTTGAGAATGACAAGGTGCTAACTGAACCACCAACCAGTAACCGGTTTTATAAATTTCAACTGTATGTGAACTCGGTTAGAACTCAATTCGGGTTGGCTGGAGTGTTGATGGAACACTTTTTTCTTGGTTGAATGGTTTCACTGCGGTGTCAAAGGTACGTTTCCTGTAATAATACTAAAGGTGGTAGTGGAAAGTAAATAACAGTTTACTTGAGTACTGACTTCAACTTTAATTATGGTGGCTGAGTCATTAGAAACGGGAAGAAAGCGCTTTGACAGGTCGCGAACACACACGCTAGCACAGAAACAGAGATCGATAGGTTTTACAGCTGTTTTACTCTAGGGGGGTACTGATTTAGGTTTGAGACACTAAAAGAGCGCCACTTTCCAGTTTCAACTAAATCTGCAGTTTATAGAAAAATTGATCCCGCCCGGCTCCACCTGCGTATTAATAAAATCTCTTTAAATTTATCTCTCTCAAGACCTTTTTACAAAGAACTGCGCTTTTTATCAGGGTTCCGTACCCAAAGGGTAAAACGGGACCCTATAACTAGGACTCCGCTGTCCGTCCGTCAGTCTGTCCGTCTGTCACCAGGCACCGTAATAGTTAGACAGTTGAAATTTTCGCAGATGATGTATTAGATTAGATTAGATTATTTATTTCATGTTAAAAAAATACATTACAAATTTGCATACATGTCAAAAAAAACAAGAATTTTTATTACGATCATCAAAAACAAAGAAAAAATAAAGATATAATATTAAATTAATACAATGTCAACAAATTTACACAATAACGAGTATAGAGAAAATGTATTTCTGTTCCTATAACAACAAATACTAAAAAAACAGAATAAAATTAATATTTAAGGGGGCTCCCATAGAACAAGCGTGATTTTTTTTGCCGTTTTTATAGATATTGGTACGGAACCCTGCGTGCGCGAATCCGACTCGCACTTGGCTGGGTTTTTATGAATAAATTAGTATGAGTACAATCGCCCTACATTATAAACTCACAATGACAGTGAACGACTGTCGTTATATGGTCTATGGTCACCTGTCACTGCTCTTGTCCATATTTATGTCCGTTCCGAGTTACTTGCCATACACGACACACCTAATTGTCCATAAACTTCTACATATATGGGAATATAACTTCACTTCACATACTGAGCTATTTTCTACATTACAATAAACTTACGCATATTTCCCAACAAGCAGCAGTTGAGAGACAAACACAGTGTCAATAATGTTTATTAAAAATTGTAGGTACAGTTCGCATAAATATGTCAGGACGAAATGCTCAAAACTATCTGACGTCCTAACACGCCTTTTTGTGAGCTTTTTCGGTTATAAATATGTATATTTAACTAGTGACCCGCTCCGGCTTCGCACGAGTTTATATGTATAAAACATGCATGTATTATACATATAAACCTTCCTCTTGAATCATTCTATCTATTAAAAAATACCACATCAAAATCCGTTGCGTAGTTTTAAAGATGACTTTGTTTTATTAACCGCCTTCAAAAAAAACAACAAGGTTCTCAATTTGACCCGTATGTTTGTATGTATGCTTGTCCGCGATTATCTCGCGTTTGGCTAAACCGATTTTGATGCGGTTTTCAGGAACGTATTTGTTACATTCTGGAGAACGTTTTGGTATACAACATATTTTGTGATTTTCAGTGGGTAAGCGTTCTGAAGGCGTTACCCTTTTTAAAAAAAAGTTATACTACTTATATGTATGATTGCATGTAACAATAAAATACGAATAGGCACCTACCTACTCTTTATTGCACACCTCAACAGCATTACAGAAACAGTACAGAACACAGAAAATAAAAGCAGACATCTCTTCAAGACAACATTTACTACCTACTCTACTTACAAAGGTAATAAATTAAATAAACCTGCTCAAGAACATTAAGCAACATGAAAATTAAAAATGCACATTATTCGAATTAATATTTTGCTCGGGCTAATTGCATTATGACAAGCAATTAGTCATTCTGACGTTAATTTGGTGGAATCAAATCATTAGAAAACTTTTTAGCTAATTAGTAGTTTGCAAAAAATATGCGTTGTATATGCGACGTTGGAGATACCATTACCAAACTCAACTGGAGTTGGGCAGGACACCTTGCCAGGCAGAATTATGGTAGGTGGACCAAAAAGGTGTCTGAGTGCCCACTTCTAGGTAAAAGGAGCGTCGGCCGTCCGCCAGCTCGATGGGTGGACGATATTAGGAAGATCGCGGGTCACTACTGGATGAGATTAGGTCAGGATAGGGACGGGTGGCGTACTCGAAGAGATGCCTATGCTCAGCAGTGGGCAATTACGGGCAGACAATGATGATGATGACAAAATAGGTATGCAGTCAAGTGCGAGAATTATTAACCAACTTCTAAATAAGTTACTTACAAAAAAGTACAAGCTTTTGTTGCCGACTGTACTTTTTATGCATAGCTATCAACTACTCGGTGATTGGGTTCCCATTCCCATGAGCCCAAACCCCGTCGGGTACCTAAACCTTGGTGATTGAGGAGTTCCAGCTACAAAGTTTCAACTCTATCGGACTTCTTAAAGTTGGACCAGGAAGATTTGAAAACTCTGTTACTAATATACGAACAATCCTAGTTAAATAATAATATTAAAAACCTTGTAAGAATTAGGAGAATTTTATCAACCCTTCTTGTTCTGTCTTATTTAAGAGCGAAGCTCTTGTCGGTGTAGTTCAATTAGACCCTCCATCTATCATTTTTATGTTTGTTACCTTATAACTCCATTCATGAACCGATTTGTAATTTTGTATAGGTGAAAATGACGGTGACCCGACATCACACATAATAATCATAGCGTAAAGTAAATATTATGTACAGTCGATCTCAAAGATAAACTTACTCTTGTGCAATTTATTACATAGTTATACGGCGAAAAATGTATATTTGACGTCGACTATACAAAAGCATAAATATTTAATTCCCAAAGACGTAACACCTTTTACGAGACTTATCGCTTTGGCATGTACATGCTACTTTAATTACTCGAATAACTGTTCGTTTTATAAAAATCACTATTAAATTATTAGTTTATGCAGATTCTGGTTATTTAGAGATCCTTTCCCATAATAATTAAGAACTTAAGTTGATAAACCCCGATATTTTCCTTTCAAAGAACAATATATCAAAAACTGACCGATTTTGTTGAAACGTAGCTAAGAGCCATCTCGATCACGTCAGCTTTCGGATAAAAAAACCCGCATAGAAATCGGCCTATTCGTTTAGGAGCTACGATACCACAGATACACAGACACGTCAAACTTATAATACCCCTCTTTTTTTGTCGGGGGTTAAAAATAAAAATCGTATCCTATTTCACAATAGTCAATAAAACATACTTAATGTTAGAGGTTTTTGGGTAATGACAAGGGTAATGATGGGTGGATAATGATGAGGAATGCCCAGTATATGGAAAGTGGTCGCGCCATTTTAGTTTTTTCTCCCGTGGAGAAAAACCTGCGCATCAGGTACTCAGCTCTCGGAAGAAGTCTGGTTTATATGGTATTTCTATCCACTCAAAACTTGACGTCAGAGCGCACTAGGATCTCAGGTTGAACGCACTAGAGCCCTCCTCGCGCTTTGCCCCTGCGGGCTCGTTCTGGGCAGCCTCGTCGCTTCTCTGGGGGTACATGGGCCAAGTGCGGTGGCCTCCGTTAGAGTCCACTATTACTGTAGTTGTGTGTGTATCTCATCATCATATCAGCTGAAAGACGTCCACTGCTAGACATATCCTGCATAGTCCTGCGCCACCCGCACCCAGCGGACTCCCGCGACCTTTACCAGGTCATCAGTCCACCTTGTTTTGTTGGTAGGCCTACCAACGCCGCGCCTTCCGAACTGGCTAAGGAACTTGTCACCTCAATCATTTTTTAATGAAGAAAGAAGAAAAAAGTATTTATTCGAGACGCTTAGACTAACACGTAACAACACAACAGTTAGACATTTTCAACAAAAGCGGCACTGAAAAGGACTCCACTCAGCTTAATAACAAGGTACCATGTAAATACCTTGACGCTGATATTCCGTGGATCTTCCCATTTCGTAGCCATTTCGCTAAATAAACTCTTCTTCGATATATTGTTCGTGTTTTCCTTCCACACCTCGCACGCACCCTAACTCGGCTACACTAGGAAAGCTTGACGTAATATATTTTATACAAGAACATTATGAGCCCCAGCCCGCCAGGTTAGATGGTGGTAAAAATATGCTCTTGTGGGGAGCCTCTTTGCCACTTTTAAGGATAAACTCACGCTAGAACGGGCCGTGTCCAGCCCAGGCCCGGGCCATACCCAAGCCCGGCCGAGCCACGGCCGAGGCTTGGGTATGGCTCGGTCGCGCAAAAATGCCGTCGTTTGTATTAGAAAACGGCCCGGGCCGGACATGGCGGACATAGCTTGTTCTAGCGAGAGTCATCCTTTATCCGTTAGTCCGGCCTACCGGAACCCTCATAGCGTGAGTTCGTTTCACTCTTGACCAATAATTTTTATAATTTCATTGTGTTTGCCCACTTAACGCGCCGCGAAGCACGATCAAGATATAGGTCCAGAAAAACACGACTTTTGATATGCCATCAACGGACTGCAGTTGGACGCGACAGGTTGGCGAAAGATTGTTCTGATTTAATGAGGTAAATATTTGTCAAATTTGTATGCAAATTGACAATTGATTTCGAACTAAACGTCATCTCGACTGATATAAGAATAGAGGGTAAACCAAATTTCTTTGTTTTTCAGAGACGTTCGAAATTTGAATGAAATAATATTATCGAAATCGGTGTTATTATTTTGCAATAATAACATTTTCATAGATAAGAAATTTGTTCTAACAAAACAGTTTATTTTTATGGTGGTCATAATGTGCGGTTCTTGAACGCATCATGGATGGTTTATGATATTTGGACAGATAAAAAATATAAAACAATAAATAAAATAATATAAAATAAAAATTGTTTAATTCAGACCGAGATCCATAATAGTGTTAGTAACAAAATGGGGCTTACAAGACTATATTAGTATTACACGATTAAGTTTAGTTTAAATAAAATTTTAATTAAATTTACATTTAGGCACCTCTTCGGTTACCTATGGCAGAAAGGTAGGACCAAGTAGCGAATATTTTATTCCCTACTTGGCCCTACCAATGACCACTTCAACCCAATATTTGGTGAGCGGGCAGTCGAGGCGCTCTGCCAACACCTTCAGCATACTGTTGCTGCTACCGCGCATCCGTTTTAGCAGTGACGCTATTCTTTTCCGCCGAATGGCAAAAAAGTCGTCCGCTTGAGCTTCGGCAAACATGCCTGATGCACTGCAGTGCTTCGGCAGCTTCAACAGCACTCTGAGGATGTTATTGTACTGAACACGCAGGATGTTATAGGCCCTCTGAGTAAATCTCGCTCACAGGCTACACAATATAATTTCAATTAGAATAAGCGATGCAAAAATGGAAAGTAAGTACCTAGTCATTTCTGACAACCGGCTTTTGTTTTCCTTAAACAAACGCCATCAAAAACATAATTTAATTAACAACCAAATAAACATACAGAGGCTTACACAAAACACAGGTGTACTCAATTCGCCATTTCACGGTTACCTTAATATACTGAATAATGTATGAGATTTCAAGTACCTAATTCAATTATCTAATGCAGCGATGCCGCGATAAGAGCGTAATGCGCTCCATTTCGCCCTCGTCCGTCAAAAAGAGGCAGAAAGCGCCACGTTACTCCACAAATTAGGAAACGAAATAAATTAACTGGAAACGTAATAAAACACCCTTTGAAATGCACCTACAAAAACAGAAAATACTTGTTGTTAAGGTTTGTTTTCACGTGGCCGGGCCGCAAGATAGAGTTGCCAGATTATACACGTATGCATTAGAATAATTGCAACAGGCAACTCCCATGGCGCGGTTATTAAAAAAGCATTAGACAATGTCATATTAATTAGTTTATAAGGAATACTGACTGTTAAATTGGGTGTTTGGGTAGAGTTTTGATGTTTATATGCAATGTAGTCTGATTTTATGAGGAGGTACTTGGTGGTAATTCTCGAAGGGGCTAATTGACGTATTGATGTCGGATGGGAAATTAATTGTTGTTGCGCTTATACTTACCAGGGGACCGATTTTTGACTTTCGAGCGCTCGACTCTTTCACTCGAAAACGGTCATAAATGATGGAATTCTATTTTGAAATAGACATAGAAAATTTAAAAACGAGTGGTATCCACCACTCGTATTTAATTCGAACGGCAGAAAGTAAGTGCCAGCAATGTTGACACTAGAATCGTATTTACTTTTATTTAATTTTCGAGCGTTCGAAAGTCAAAAATCGGTCCCCTGGTGCTAAGTGCTTTTTAGAAGCTTTCTATTAACTTGCAATGTACAGTCAGCATCAAAAGTAGCTACGCAATCGAAGACGTCAAAAGCGCTTATTCCCTTTTAATAAAGACTTTTGATGTCTTCGTTTGCGTAGCTACTTTTGATGCTGACTGTACCTAACTTTTTAAGTAACTATGTTTGTTCGGGTAGAATCTTGCAAAAAAAAATTGAAGTAAGTAGATAGCTTCAACCGATTGAGCTGAAATTTTGGGTACAGGTATAGTTTGGATGACCATTCTATATTATAGTACCATCGAGCTGATCTGATGATGGAGACAGAAGAAGCCATTGGAATTCAGTACTTAAGCGACGTAACCCCGTTGAGTTTGGGCTCGTTAGAATCGTCTCCATGAGTAGTTGATGACGGTATACAGAAAAGTACAGTCGGCAATAAAAGCTTGTGCCAAAAAATATTTTTTTTGACAGAAACTTATTTATTGTACCTATGTGACAGACAAGCGTACGGCCCGCCTGATGAAATATGCAGTCACGGTAGTCCATGGACGCTTGCGACATAGTCTTTCCTTTGGTCAACATTGTGTGTGCATGGAAGTAATGTTTTTATCCGGTCCGGTTATTAATGGTCAATCTTCTATCCACGAAAAGGGCACCTTAGACTGGTCTAGAAAAACGACTTAAAGGTTTAGTAAAAGATCCGTGGTTTTCGAGATAATCGACCTTTTCGAAAAGCGAACGGTGTTCATTGTGTTCAAAAGTGAACATTAATAGCAACATCTTTATTTGTAAAGATGTAATGGTACCTACTAGATATACAATTTTTCAGGAAGAACTAAATACCGTACCTAATACATATACAGATACTGTGTCAGGAGTCATGGCGATTGCGGTTACTGTTTCATCCCGACTTCATAATATGTGAACGATATCATTTTTGAGAGGTATTATAATCCAGTATCGTAATTCGTTAACTACCTATCTATAGAATAAATACACGACGTTTTAACAAACTATGACGACGGAATGAAAATCGATAACAGTGATATAGCTATAGTCAAGACTCCTGGCTCGTAGTGTACTGTAATCGTGTAACAATTACAATTTATTTTGCGATTTTGTGGCTAGCGACGGACTGGAGGCAGAGCCAGCGCTACGCGCAACTGTTGTCTCCGCCGTAATGAAACCATGCAGGGAGTCGGAGCAAGCCCTATAAGCAAAGTTTCCATACAGGACTGCACGCGCTCGCCTAGCTGACGCCTAAAATTCCTAAAAATGTCTGCGGCCTGCTTGCACCTGCCGGGACGTACCCAGTTGAATGCCAAGAGCGATTCTGCGACGCCCCCCTTTACAAGGAAAGAAAGAAAGAAGAAAGAAAGAAACATTTATTCGAGACAAAGCAGCGTTTTGCCTTCATATTGCAGATTGTAAAATTGTATAAATTAAGTTTTGAAAGATAGTAAAATGTGGAAATGTCTCCTTATGGTCACGGCATTGTTGCTTGGAGATCGTAGACACACTATAGTACTATTGGAAGTAGGTATAGGTTAGGTTCAATTTTGGTTTAGGTTAGTTTAGTGTTCCATCCATCCTGCCCGACGGGCATAACTACCCAGAATAGTTTTCGCGGGGGCTTCGTCGACTCTGGCACGGAAGTTACCATTTTCTAAGTCTCGGTTTCATAACTATGGCAGAATCTAAAAAGAAAGGGTTCTAACTCAGCATAATGCTGGCATTACTGCCAGCGCTGATCTTCCGATAGAACCATCGAGTGACTCCACGGTGGATAACAAAATCCAGCAATAATAAACAAAAAAATAATAAAATAAACTTAGCGTAACACGATAAGGGACAAAAGTTACAAATATAAAAACAATACATCGATCAAAAAACGCAGCCATACCTATAACTCATACATGATCTGTTGCCATTCTGTTGCAAGGCGGGGCCGGATCACGTTGGTGGTTTTAGGATCATCTGTAAATGTAAGGTATTTTCCCAGCTGAGCTCCACATTTAAGCGAGATGGCTTTCCGCTGTGGGCACGCATGACCTTTACTGCTCAAAAAACAATAATAACATTTCATGAAGTAAGAGCTACATTAGAAACAAAACATTAGATCTCATAGCTACTAGACATTATTGTTTGTTCGTAACTAAATGACGAGGGACGCCGACAGTTTTCGTAATCAGGAACACTATGTTAATTTGAGTCGTACGAGAGAGATAAAAATAGATGCGTCACAAACTTAACCTGTATAATTAAGGAGCAAGTGAGGAGTGACAGAAGTATTCCCATCACTTTCTCATATTACCGATGTGGCAAAGAATATGTATTTATACGTAAAAGTGCAGAAAGTTCGTCTTAATCACCATTTGGGTGGTAATATGTTTAGAAGGCAACTTAAAAGATGGCTAGTGCAAAAATGCACTAGCCATCTTTTAAGTTGATCATGAAACTCGGTCAATGAATATTTAAATAATGACATTTTATGATAAAGGATGTGATAGCAATGTATTCCAAAATTATTTTATTTTATCTACTTCAATTATTTGACAATTGATTTGACATACCTGTCTAATTTTATTTTAACTATTCATACTAGCATTCCAGTGTAAGTAATATTAAATATAGAATTGTATCTATTAATTATAGCTTAGCATGAAGTGTGACAAATCCTGTTAATATTAGGTACTTACCTAACATTCTACGTGTTGCACTAGCAGCAAAACATGTGATACTTTGTTTTAATTGTAATACCCTTATGTATGTACACCATGTTTTTATGTAAAATAAATTGAATAAAAAAAAAATAAGTTAAATCTAAAAAAAAGGCCCTCGAGGCATTGTACCGAGGATGCTGGCGGCATTTCCTCGCTGAATTGCAATGCTGATGTGTTGCGCGAGAAAACCGCCAGCTCTTCGGTCACCAGTTACATCAACCAGACGTTTCGCGATTTCCGCAAATAACTTATGCGCACTGAGACCCCACGGACCGAGAGCCTCGACGCCAAAGGGTACAAAGTTGTACTCTCTGCCAAGGCCTCTATATTTATTACATTTCAGAAGTTAGGCGTTTTGCGCCGCTGCACCCGCTTTAGAAGTAGTCCGTAATCTTAATTGTATTAGATTGTAATCTTTACATTTGTTGTGAGCGCTCGTCTCTACTTATTTTTGCTATTTTAAATGGTACATAAAGAGAAAAAAATCAACGTCGCTTGGTTATAAAAAGTTGCAATTCCTTTTTCCCTACAAACTTCATAGAGCGTTATTGAGGTTTCAAAAAAGTTGTTGATTTCACTATATTAGTCAACATCCAATATCTGTCTCCGCTACTTATATTAATTAGTGTACAGTCGAGTTCTCCAATCTATACAGACAGCCTTTCAAAAATATCTACACATGAGTCTTATGTCAGTAACAATAAAGACTGTGTTTAGATATTTTTGAACGGTTGTCTGTATAGATATTGGAGAACTCGACTGTAACTTTATACATTTTGTATACTTACGCCGTAGGGCCCGTAGGCAACTTGCTGAGACGTCAGTCATCTGAGACCACGACAAGTGCAACCCACGTTGAAATGTCAGAAATAAAGGTAAATAAATAAAGCGTTACACAACTTCTTCTTCTTCTCAGTCTTGTGAGAGTGGTCGTGATCAGCACTTGCTGGGGTGACCGCTGTAGCTTGCCTCACGATATCGCTGCATTCACGCAGAGGCACGCCCGTCATCGCCTTTGATCGGTCCATCGCATCGGCCATCGTTCACTCGATCTAATGCCCTCCACTTTGCCCTGGCCAACAAGACAACATAGAGTACTCAGTTGTTGTGTCTTGAAATGTGTCCGAATAGTTGGAGGATGCGAGATTAGACCAAATTCGATAGACGCTGCTTTATTCCAAGTCCCTGTAGTATTGAGGTATAACGTACTAACGTACAGTCGCCATCACATACATCGGAGCAAACAAGCACGTCACAAACATCGGAACACACCTCTATTTTCAAGGCATTAGGGTGTGTGATGATGTACCGATATTTTTGAACACCTATAGTGTACCTATGTATGTGATGGCGACTGTACTAGAGAAGACAACCCGAACATTATCTGTGCGCCGGCCGGCAAGGCATGCGGGGGAGGGTAACTTGTCATGGAACTGACTGAGACGGTGTGGCCCGTGGACCTCAACGCGTAGCGCAAACTTCTTGTTCGGCGTGTCTTCTCTAGTACGTTAGTTATTATACCTCAATGAAATTATTCAGACATAAGACCACTTTAGACCCACGTAATCTTTTAAGGCTCGGCCACGACTTCGAGTGGCGAGGTCAGCGACAGCACTCCATACCCTATCGCTGCTATGGTCAGAAATGGCTTGTCACCTCTGCGTCGCCGCGCTGTAGCCACGCTTGTAATTATCGGATGATTAATGGTGAACAGAAAGGAAATTCAGCTTTTTAATTAAGCGCGCCTGTCGCGACACAGACGCCCGTGGCACGTGTCAAGGTGCTCGGGAATTTTGACAGACAGTGGAACTGCTTCAGGAAAGTTTTGAAATCGAAATACATGTAGACATTCGTATTCATAGTTAGTGAAATGCGAGAAGTTACGTCAATGATAGTAAAAAAAAATAGCAGTGCTTTCTATTCATAGTAGCCTAGGTATGATTGTATTGTCAGGCGTAAAACTGCTTTTCCACCGGCGAGGTAAAGCGATAATTGAATTTTAAGTAGGTAATGCATAAAAAAAGTTTTTGTACTCGACGATAAAAAAATGTGTATTAAGATTTCATAGAGAATACTGCAACGTCACTCTTTTCATCGTTGAATAGTCTGTTACTTCCGAAACAACCGAAATAACTGTTTCGATACGCTCTATACAACCGAAAAAAATTTGAAAATAGAACTAAAATAAATTCGACCAATCACGTGGCTGCTTTACCGAACTGTAATGAATTGGACCAATAGAATTACTCGTTGATGTCGTACGCTTGTTGATGTCTTTTAAGATATCAACGAGCGTATGAGCGATAGGCTGCACTTCGTTTCAACAATATCGAGTTTGTTTAATTAGTTCAGTTGACTCGTAGAAAATAAATTTTAATGAACTCGTACAAAAAGTATTGTTCACAATAGTGTTATAATCAAGCTTTTTAATCTCGTACCTTACTTAGGCCACTCAGCCAGCTTCGTGGCCTAAACACGGTACTCGACTCATAAGCTCTCTATTATAACACGATTGTGAAAAATACTATTTTAGAACCAATATTTCCCAAGATAGGTTCACCAACAATATGAAATATGGGGGTTTACGGGAGCGATGTAGCTATCTGAGAAAAATCGTAGGTTAGGCACTGTCTCCTTATTTTCTCCAAATTCACCCGAGCAGAGCTCCGTCACCCAAGTAATGTAGGTTTATAAGTCAATTCCTTGTCTAAACAACTCTTAGTCCTCATTATCTACAAAGGTTTGAGCAAATTGTGCTTGTAATTATGCTGGGATAGTCAAATACCCACTTAGCACACATCATTTTCATAAGCAGTATTTTGACTTCATATAGGCATTTCGCCGGTTACGCGACCACTTTCGGTTAGCGACCACTTGAAGAACATGGTTTTTTCAATTGAAGATAACATCAATTCTACAGAGCCTTTTGAAACAGTCAGCCGTATGCTTTATTGTTTGTAGTTATGGAATAGGAATTTACAAAAAAAACGAGAAAATATGCTTTCAGTTCACCAAGTCAGCTAACCGGCACATGAAATTAGGTGGTCGCCAACCGGCGAAATGACCCTACTGGGTAGTACGGGTTTTTATGCAATGCGATTAGAAAAAAACTGTTAACTGTATAAGTTTTATACGATGATTGTGGATTTATATTCCTGATTTGTATACGTTTCCAAGACAGGTAGGTATGGGACTAAGAATTAGGCAAAAATGTCCCCATCGTATTAAAAAAATAGGTACTAATATAGGTAGTCATTTATTTATTTAGAACCTATTTAGTTATAATTGTGTTGTTAGGGAATGCAAACCGGTTAACCGGTTAGCCGGTTATATTATACGTCACCTGAAGCCCGTAGAACCATCTATTTAGTGAAATATTATTTTAGACTACTAAGTAAGTGCGCTTGTAGTCAGTTTTTGTAGAACTGGGGACAATTCCTACCTACCTGCTAATCTCCAAGGAACGTTTTCAGTTGTGTTTTTTGCCATCGTACCACTGAGCAAGTTTTAAATATTAAATAATATGATTATTACGGCATTTACGGCACATGATAACTCCTTATACTATATCATAGCTTATTTTTACGATAAATAAACGTCAATTAACGCTACTTATTATCCAAATTGAAATTACTGGTAATTTGCCGGTTAACCGGTTTTGCCTTACTCAAGTCGGTAATTTACCGGTAATTAAATTTGCCCGGTAATTGCATTCCCTATGTGTAGTGTACAACTTTCCGTAAAATGGCGCAATCGTGGCTTTAAATAAATCATTGTCTTATCATATTTTTAGTTATTCTAGCATGTCCTCCACACCGACAAAAGTCACTGTACTGATCATAGAACCGTGTCTCAGTACCAGTACCCTATCGGTGTAATGGTAGTTGATAAATTGCAAGTCACGTGAGCTTGTCGCCGCGGAGGCGCGGCCCTATGATTAATGCGAGTCCCGCTCCAGCGTCGTCAGCCTTAGGGCATAGTCTGAGGTTCGACGACCGTTAACCCAGTTGGTGACCGAGCTGGAGGTCCCGGGTTGGGAGCATGGTTAGGGGTTTTGTTTATATCTGAGGTTAATAGGCGGTTTTCCTCAAAAAGGGAATTTAAGAGGCCCTCCAACAAGTAACATGGCTGATCTATGCTGCCACCCATGCAATAGAGTATATTTAAGTGCATGTTAGGCCTAGCCAGCCATGTCAGAGCTCATAATAGGTTTTTAGAGAGGTAGGGCACAGCGGAATGTCATCTCGCTCGTATGTGGAGCAGCCCAACTGGGGAAGTACCTCCACCTTACAGAAGACCGCAGCCATAATAGCACCACTGCTTTGTACTGTTGCTATATTATTGCATGCTATGAAGTATGTGGTGTTGTGTTCCTGGTGGTGAGTAAGGTCGCCAGAGCTCCCTAGGGTGCGCTGTGTTGGGAGTGAGGGACCTGCATGTCTCTATCTGCCAACACAGCGAATCCTCAAGTTAATAAAGGGTCGGCAACGCGCTTGTGATTCTTCTGGAGTCACAAGTGTCCATAGGCGACGGTACCAGCTTAACATCAGGCAGGCCGTAAGCTTGTTTGCCACCGTCGTAGTATAAAAAAAAAACCATATTATGTTAGGTTTGCATTCATCGAAATCGATAAGGAAAACAATCGCAGACAAAAAATACGGGTCGGCAAAATACCGTCATATTTCCTAAAGTTTTTATAATCCTGTCATGATCTTAATTTAATTTTACATCTAAACTGTAAAAACAACCGTAAAAGAATAACGTTACCAGGGTTAAATCAGACCCATGAAAAAAAACAACGTTTACGGAGCGAGATATCGCAAAAATCGTCATTTATGTATATATATGTAGATATTTTTATAATAGGGTGCCGGAAATTGCTAATACAGAATAGTATATTACGTAAATAAAACTAGGGTTAAATATAAAAAAAAAGTTGCGGTTTTTTAATTTAGGGTGATCCAAAAACTTTTACCGCGAGTGTAGGAAATTTATTAGCGTGATGAACATGGTTTTATTGTGTTGGATATTTTCTAAGAGTTTATTTGTCGAAATGAACTTCAGTAGCTCTTTAAACTATCGTGCATTGTTAACATGATTACTATGTATATTCTACGATTTATTAAATATATTTTGAAATTTTCTTATATATTCTATAGTCAACTGGTACTTTTATTTCTTCAAAATAATATCGCTTTATGCAAATAAAATAATGGTTGAAATTTGAACGTTATTTATTCGCGCCAAAAAGGCAGCCGCCATTATCGTGACGTCATAACTAGAAATACACATAGAAACGCACCTGATAACGCCTTCTGATTTTTGCATTTGCTGTTCTGACGTCACAGAAAACAAAATGGCGGTCGGCGTTTTCGGTCACATATACAGATTATTAAAATAAAATAAGTCTTATGTTTTTATAACAAAATACTGTTATATTATTCGTATTTCTTATGGTAAAAACTATATGTAAACAAAATAATGTGATATCTAATTTAAATTTGATAGATGAAGGACTATTTAAAAGACTACTTACTTTACACAGTGAGTCAACTGTGACCACGGCCGGTGCAACCCGTGTCGAGACGTCAGAAATAAAGGGAAATTAATATCGCGTTAGAGTAATCTATAGAGCAATGGGGAATGGATGAAAATTTTAGAAGTGCCTGATTTTTTTTTGGTGTTAGGAATAACCTTCATTACCACCAGAAAAAAATTGCAGACTTGTCAGGTGCTTCAATTATTTTTGAAAAATATAAATAATTTCCTCACTTACGTTTTGGGTTTAGGACGGCGAATGAGACATTTTCCTTGATTTGTCTCATATTACAAAAAATATCATAAAAATCCGTGGTAAACCGACACTGGCGATGATATTGACAGCTGCAGCAGCTATATTTGTCATTGCCAGGGTCAGATATTCAAAATATTTTTTGTAATATGAGACGAATCAAGGAAAGTTTCTCATTCGCCGTCCTAAACCCAAAACGTAAGTGAGGAAACTGTTTATATTTTTCAAAAATAATTGACGCACCTGAAAAATCTGCAATTTTTTTCTGGTGTTAAGGAAGGTTATTCCTATCACCAAAAAAATAATCAAGCACTTCTAAAAGTTTCATCCATTCCCCATTGCTCTTAGCGATATATCGCAGTTCCGATTTATGCTCAGAACTATAAATTGTTCACTACTACAATCTATTAATCTTCAATTTAGGATACGACTATTGAAACTCTTTGGGGGATGATGATAAATCTTCAAATTAATATATTACTATGCATTATGCCTCCTCCATTTCAATCGAACACATTTGTTTATTTCATTAAACGTGCAACGTGAATCATACAAAGATGTGTGCAGAGTGCATCAAAAACAGGATACTGTTGACGTTAATTAATGTATTAATGTATCGTTCAACAATACATTACGTTTTATGGTCCTCGTGTACCGTTTAATTGAAAATATTCCACGTGTCTATTATCTTGACCAACAAGGACACGGTACAAGTAGAAACAGTAGGTACACTAACTCCATCTCACTCGTATCATTTAGGTATGTTTTGTTGTGTTATTTATCTTAAAACATAAATGAGTGGTTTGTTAATAACAATAATTGTATTGTAAGTAGTCTAAGATAATAGTACATTACATCAGAGGCCGGATAGAGATACGAGGCCGGGAATCCGTGTTCACGCCGAGGCATGTATAGTGCTTTTCTCAAACATGCAATGAAAAAAAAAAAAATCCTCAAATCAAACTTATTTTCATGGCTGAATGCCGTGATGCTGTGCCACAAATAGTGGAATAAAAATTAAAAAGTTACTTTGCAGGCCTAGGCCTGAAAAGTTGTATGAAATCACATTTCAGGCCGCCTCGAGATTCTGCGCCCAAAAAAGGATACTTCCGAGTCTATTATAAGCAGTGATCGGTTATTTGGATTCTCCCTCGCGGGAAATCAAATAGAAAAGTTAATATAGATACGACAGTTTCCCGCGATACCGAACAAACCGTAAGATTTATAGTGGTTATGAAATCGCATGTTAGTAAGGCCATCTGTTTATGTACTATTTTTAGTTTAAGTTTATATTGTTGCTTTATATTTTTGGTGAACAATAAAACCATTTGACATTGTGGACATTGTTTTTCTCAAACTACCTCTCAGTTGAAAGAAGTGTAATTCACTTTTTGATAACGAATTCATTTATTCAAACAATTAACCCATAGTAACCATATATTAGCTGATAGACACGCGTACTTGTACTTACTCGCTGAACTTTTATCCAAACGGTACAAAATGTGCCGCTTTGGAGGCAGCAAATGAGCTGTCAGTGTAAACACTTGTGTCAGTGTAAACATAAAGCCCGGATTCCCGGGGCATATCCATACTCACATAATGATTGAGGTCGTTCACCCCATGTCGAATCCAAAAAACCGATCACTGATTATAAGGAACGTAAAGAGAATATTTCATTGCATGTTTGAGAAATAGTACTAATACATTACTGCAGACGCCGGGAAAGAAGGGCTTGCCGGGTGAGTAAGTTTGGACGTATACTGATACGAAGCCGGGAGGCCTTTTTCACGGCCAGGCATGTATAGTGCTTTTCTCAAACATGCAATGAAATAAATAAATCAAACTCCAAGAAATCAAACTAATGTTCATGGCTGAACGCCGTGATGCTGTGCCACAAATTGAAGAATGAAAAATAAAAATAAAAAAATCCCGGTAAAAAAAAAAATTACAGTTCTCTACCGTTGTTCCGCCCGAAACGTGATACTTTGAAGCCTGTTAAGAGTATAACGCACGTAATGACGACATTTCATTGCATGTTTGAGAAATAGTACATTACGAGTAGGTACATCAGAGGCCGCGAAAACACCTCGCTACGCTAGGCCGTCTATACCTACTTGGCCGGAAATCCGTTTTCACGCCGAGGCATGTATTTGTATAGTGCTTTTCTCAAACATGAAATGAAATAAATACATAAAAATCCTCAAATCAAACTTATTTTCATGGCTGAATGCCGTGACGCTGTGCCACAAATGGGGGAATGAAAATTAAAAGTTACTTTGCAGTTAAGTTGCTTTGTATGTAATCCCATTCCAATTTAAAGTGTACTTACATGTTTTTTTTTGTTCTCGAGTGTAACGAGTTGTATTTATTTATCGTATGGCGGTTACACACTGGTACATAATTATATATGTATTCGTATTGATGTCGCTGATAGAGTTCCAGTGTGCGCTGCGAGGTTCAGAAGGAATAGTGCAGCTGCCGAGTTTGTTATTCTTTTAGCACCGCCCGGAGGTCACGTGTAGGGTTTCTAGGGTTATTCCTACGGACGTAGAACAACAACGACCTCCGACGAGTAAAATGTCTATATGTATTTATATGTAATTTCTAAGAAAAAATGTTGTATGTTCTAGGAAAATTAATTTTCTGTGTTTTCACAGTGCAAAGATTCGTGTCCCAGGTACTGGTCTTAAGAATCGCAGGAAAGAAAATCCAAGGCACTAAGGAATAAGAGGAACGTAAAGTTATTGTTTCGTCAATACAAAATGGCGATTTCCAGGTCCGGATCTAAAGTTAGGCTTTTTCCAATTCAACACTATATATATGGGTCAATCAACTTTTTCTTGTTGTTATTCTGTCCCGGTAAGCCAAGAGACAACAGTAACAGACTTTCTTAGAAAAAATACTATAAACTGGACTCATATCATGCTAAGGAGATGCCCCACCATGAAATGGGTTTACCAATATGACAAAAACACGTGTTTAGTGGATTGAAACCCCATAAAATAATGGTTTTAAAGAGTGACCCAGGAGACGTAACCATGGCAACGAGCAGCAAGAAATAGTTGATTGACCCATATTCCAAAAAAATCATATACTCACGTCTACATTTAAAGTGATAAATGTGTAAGAGGATTTCAAACAGGTCACCCAAAAAAAGCAAAACTAACAGACAAACTTTTTACTATTTGGTATAAGAATAAAAATAGTTTATATACGGGGTGTGCCCTATACCAAGAGCAAATATTCAAAAGGACACTTCCTTAGAGCATTCGCAGTAACCCCTTGTAATCCCATTTGCTTTTTTTTATTATGAGAAATATTTATTTAATGTTGACCTCCAAGTAATGTATCTTGGCACCACGAGATCATAGCACAGCAGCAGTCAATGCAGATTTTGAGGTAACATCATGTAATGAGTCATGCATTAGTTCTGTAACTGTAATACTGTATAATAATTGTTTGGATAAATAGAATAAATAAATAAAATAAAAATAAATAAATAATAGATTTTTGTTTTAAAAAGAGATTTTGGTGATTTTTTAGGGTTTCGTACTCAAAGAGTCCGTCCGTCCGTCCGTCTGTCTGTCACCGGGCTGTACCTCACGAACCGTGATAGCTAGAGAGTTGAAATTTTCACAGATTATGTATTTCTGTTGCCGCTATAACAACAAATACTAAAAACAAAATAAAATTGATTTTTTTGCAGTTTTTATAGATAATGGTAGGGAACCCTTCGTGCGCGAGTCAAACCGGTTTTTAATTTTTATTTAATTTTCTTAGTATGTTTAAAATAAAAAGTTACTTATTATAGCATTTTAGAAAACTAGGTAAAAAATACACGTACCTACTCGTAGGTATACAAATTTTGAAGAAAAAATTTTTTTTCAGTTAAAACAACTCGAAAGTAATTGTTCACAAGCTTAATAACCTACCGTTTAGTTAATGTTTTGCTCCTGTTTCAGGGCACACCCTGTATACTTAAGTAGAACTTTGGAGCAGAAGACAGTCAAGACTTGAACCACTAATTTGTGTGGACTGGGCGACCCTTTTACTGTCCTCTTAAGTACTCCAGAAATTTTTTTGAAAAACGTTAATTAATAACTAATAGCGTTTTTTTGTTTATTTCATTTTAAAACGTTATTATTATGAGATGCTTTATTCAAGAATCCAACATACTGTCTACCCGGAAGTAATTTTATAGATTTAAATGAAGCATGCGTTGTCTTTTTTCTATGATTTATCTTGAATATTATAGAGCAAATGTAAATGAACCAAAATGAAGATAAAAACATTTTAAATATTATTTCTGACTTTTTAGAAGCTAGTTATATTGTTTTATGTCTTAAATTTTGCTGGATATTGTTGTTAGGTAAGCCGTTACATAGAAAAAAACAGCTATTATAAATTATTTCCAAAATTGTCATTTTTTCTATACAAATCAGCAGTTCACTGAACTAAAGGTGAATAATGTCCCGTGAAGTGCAAAGCGAGGTACAATCGTAAACAACTAGTAGCACCACGTTGTCCACAGAAACCCTGTATTTGAATTAGGAGCTTGTTCAGATGTTTTTGGATGTTAAAGTTAATGGCTCATTAGCTGCTTAGGCGCATGCTTACTCAGGTGAAATTATTGTGATTATGTTATACTTGTGATTATTTGAAACAGAATAATCCGTTCAAATATGGGTCTTAGTTATTTTGTGCACATGTGTACTGTACAGTCAACCAATTTGATTCCTAGGCCACCGTAGAACCCTGTCATTTTAACTGCTACATAGCGACACAATAATCCTAGTAACCCGTTTTGACATAGCATTTAGAACGGCAAGGTTCTATGACGGCCTAGGAATCAAATTGGTTGATGCACACCCACAGGCTGTGTGGACTTCTGTTGGCTAGAATAATGAGTATTGACCTTTCTTTTTTTTTTGGGGGACAAAATCTTACACAATCCGTCCTAGTCCCAAACTAAGCAAAGCTTGTACTATGGGTACTAGACGATGATATACATACTTATATAGATAAATACATACTTAAATACATAGAGAACATCCATGACTCAGGAACAAATATTCGTGCTCATCACACAAATAAATGCCCTTACCGGGATTTGAACCCGGGACCTCCGCCTTCGTAGGCAGGGTCACTACCAACTAGGCTACAGAGGTCGTCTTTATTATATAAATGAGAAGAATGAGATGAGAGGGCCACTCGTGTTTTTTAGAAGTTACACCGATATTTTCATATCGGACATAAATACAATCATGCCAGCTACCTAGGACTTATTTGTCCCTCTCGCTCTAACATATTAGTTAGTGAAAGAGAATGTTTTACGTACGACATAAACGCACTCGTGCTATTTAGTCAGGGCTATGGAACATAACTTCGAATATCAGAATTATTACGCATTTCCTAAAGCAACCACAACATTCTACTCGTAACTACTTAATGTCTACAATATTCGTAAAACTGTGTAGGTAACTAATACGTTCGAAAATTTAAATTCTGTCATGAACCAAATAATTCTCAATAGTTTAGACTGGAGCTTTTATACAGCCCGTCGCCCCCCTAGTAGAAGCACTCTAACCAAATGGCTGCTGCAACACGACTACAGTGAGACTGAACTGCTCTTAACTGTTCTCTGTTAACAACAACAATTTAAAGCTATATTATATTACTAATCTCACCAGTATTCAATTGTTTATTTATTTATTTACTTATTTATACCTTCACTTCGAAATACTCATGATCACACACGCACTCTCAGACTCTCAAACACACTCACGCTCACACATTACACTGACAGAACTAAAATTATTGTAGCTTTGTAATTTGTCAAACATCTATTCTATACTTGCCTGTTATTTAATATCGTATGCTTGCTGTTCTACTGGGTCCCGTAACACAGATAATCCTAGCTCGGGACCCAATGACTTTGTATCCTAGTGTATCATGTTTTTGTCAAATAAATATTTATATTTCTAAAAGCTTGGAAGATTTCTTCAGTCTTCTTCTTAGGCGACTTCAATTCAATTCAACTCATTTATAGCTTCATCTGGTTTACAAAGATCTTACAGGATTATATTATATCATAGGTATACAGTTCGCAACATGAACCCTGCCAAGGGCACATTAATTGTAACTTATAAACTAAGTAGGTTGATAATATTTAGTGGCATACAAAATTAATTATTATTTGCGGCAATTACATAAAGCATAATTAAATAAAGAAAAAAAAAACGAAGGCATAGTAAGAACAAAAACACTTTGGTGTTTATTTTGGACCGGTCACTTTGGCACTCTTTTGGGGAGGCCTATGTCCAGTAGTGGACCTCTTTCAGCTGATATGATGATGATGATGATAAAGCTGTTTTATGACGTATCAGTGGCCGACTGCCAAGAAATGCACAGATACTGATGACAATAATTGATTCCTCTGGTATCCGTGCGTTTGCGCAGTGGGCATTACAGCGCGTGGAATCGGTGATTGTACACTCAGTGCGCCTAATGAATAGATGCGAGGCGAGGGCGACACAACGAGCTAGGAGCGGCTGGAGAAGGAATAATAAATTTCTGTCAAAAAAACAATTTTGGTACAGTCCACGCCATATACGGGAAGGACCCTGTAACAGAAGCAAAAAATTAAACGGTAGGCTATTAAGCTTTTGAATAATTATTCCCCAGTTAAAACCACTAGGGAAAAATTATTCACAAGCTTAATAACATACCGTTGATTTTTTTGCATTGAAAATAAAATATATTATTTTCAATTTTTTTTTACTTTTTAGTACCTATACCGTAAAACGGGGCTAATTAAAATATGCGAGGCTATTTGAAAAAAAAAAAATAGTTTTGATGAGTCCATATATTTTTAGTCCTGGCAATGGCAGAAACGTAGATCTTCGTCTGGCAACCCTAAGTCTAATATGAAGTTGGTTAGTGGTTGCAGAAACGCCAAGGACCTAGCATGCGTGCTTGAAAAAAATCTTGATTGTGTCGATGGAAAATCAGTGAAATTAAATACCGTCTCACTTCTATTTAAATGTTGGCTGGCTGTGGGGTATGATTTTTTTTAGTATACATATCTAAAAGTACATATTCTCGGGAGTTTTTTAAGCAATATTACATAATTTTAGCTGTTATTTTGAATGAGATATTAACGGGTTTTTAAAATGAGGCTATTTGAGACGGCTTCTGGGGTTATTTGGTTACTAGTACCAAATATCCCCCTCACTGTAAAGGTAGGTTGACCATCTTTTTTTTTTCAACAGTGCAAACCTTAAGCTTATTTTTAACCCCCGACGCAAAAATAGGGGTGTTATAAGTATGACGTGTCTGTGTATCTGTGTGTCTGTCTGTGGCATCGTAGCTCCTAAACGAATAGACCTATTTTAATGCAGTTTTTTTGTCCGAAAGCTGACGCGACGATGGTTCTTAGCTACGTTTAAATAAAATCGGCTTTGAGATATTGATAATTGAAATGAAAATATCAGGGGTTTTTAAAATTTTCTAAGTTGTTAATTATTTAATTACAATAGTTCGCATGCATTTCGATACCAAGTTCTGCTTTTTGTCATCTGTTCTCATACAAGCAAACATAACTATACCTACTCCACGCCTTCTTACTTCATCGTCTCGTCACTCGGATTCCTCCGCTGATATTAGTCGTGACAGCAGCTCATAGCTCCATTAATGGCTAATATTATACCGATGTGAGGCTTAATCGAGGGCTTAATGACACGTCATCGCCTGGTGACACCGTGGCTCGCAAAGAAAAGCAGCTATTATGCGTTTAAAAATACCGTAAAATGCAGTTTTTTTATTACCTATTTTCTCTTACTGCATGCTTATCTTATTCTTTCTTTCTTATACTAAAGTTCTTTAGTACAAGAAAAATGTGTCCTAGATTTGGCTCTTGAGCAATTGCCAGCGGCTTCGCGGCGACATAGACTAACTGTCTCTTTCGAAGCGCCCTAATTAGAAAAAGACGGATAAACTATCTCGCCGCGACATAACTCGCGGGCCGTACTGTGATAGTAAAGCAGGGCGTCACGTTCACCATAAAAAAATGCCATACAAAAATGTTACAATATGGAATTGATTATTTATGGTACATGATTTAAACTACTGATGTGCCGACAGAAAGTTTCCTATATTGCGAAATGTGTCTGCAATTTAACATAGGAAAATTTCGGAAATTTTCCTAATTTTTGTATGGGAAATGAAATTTTCCATTTCCAACATAGGAATTTACGTTCTGCGAAGCATACAATCATAACTCTTATACATTGTGCATAAGAGTTAAATTTTTATGCTTCACAGTACTTACGTAAATTTCCTTAATTCCTTGTAAAACTTTCTAAAAATTTCTGAGAACTTTTCCAACTTTCCGTTTCCGCCCACCCGCCACCGACTTCATACGAAGTCCAAAAACAATAGGCAGACGGTGTCAAAGGTCACCTTCTGCCAACTTTAGCACCGTCTGCCAAGTACTCTCTACGATTAAAGGGCTACTTAAATGTTGCCACATGTCACGTACTGATGTCATATGACGTAAATATAATAATAATAGTAATAATTTTTTTATTTCGGATGGAATCCATCTTTTGATTCTTGCTCAGCACAACTTTGTTGACCTGCTGCCATGCATTTTATCATGTTGTCATGAGACTTAGGCGTATTGGGAGTGGGCTTACGGACTAATACAAACGTAGTTTGGTTCCCATTTTAAAACTACAGCAAAATTACATGTATTTGTCACCGTTAGATTGTGAAACCCGTCAGTTTATAATCTGACTCGCGATATTATAAACTGACGAAAAATTGTGAACTATCAAAACCGTTCACAATTTAACGCATTATTTTTCGTTAGTTTATCACCTATCAATGTCAAATCGTCAAATAGTTAACTGAGATCAAATCGGCATGCTACGGAACGCATACACAAAGACTAGGTAGGTTAGGTTAGCGGAGCTCCGTCGACATGCTGGATGACGCAATAAATGGAATAAAATGTCTGGATGAAGAAAAAAACAAGCATGTTCTTACATAAGTAGATAAGATGCAAGAGGAATAATTCGTTCAACCAATCAGCGCACATAGTGCGTTCCGAATCATACCAATTTGATTCAGTTCACAATTTGACGATTCGTCATTGATAGTTTATAAACTAACGAAAAATGCGTTAAATTGTGACGGTATTGACAGTTCACAATTTTTCTACAGTTTATAATATCGCGAGTAAGATTATGAACTGACGGTGTTCATAATCTGACGCTTACATATAGGTACACATACGCAATAGGATCCGCTATATCTAGGTTGGAAACTAGCAGGAATTGAGCAAAAGGGAAGACGCGTAAGTACCTAGTTAGTTTTTTTTGATTGTCAATCGATTACATTTAATTGATTTTGTAGCTCGCATTTCAATTAACCATCATGTGCTGTTAAATTTGCATGACGTTTGAACTGCTCTTATAGTTAACGAACATTGAATTAACCTGGGTAGTTAAGGTTTTATGATCAGTATGTTATGGTAATGAGCGCGAGTATTCTAATCGCTTCAATTTTCAAATAAAAAATAATGAGGTAAATAAAAAAAAGACAAAAATTTCCCCTTGGCTTACTGCAAATTTTGGCAGATATTTAATCTCTCCACATAACAATAGAATCAATTGTGTGAGATAGTATTGTTTTTAAGCGATTGTCCAATAGGTGTTTTACAGAGTGAAGACAATCTGATAAGTTTATAAGTACACTATTTTAATGATTTTCGTTTCATCAGTACCTAGCTTAGATTTGACACAGACATTAATTGTGTTCCATAAAAAGGATTGCTCTTATAATATTGCTGCATAATATTGAGGTAATCAGTAGTAATAGTTATAGTTGTCAGCTTGTAAATATAACCAAAACATCTCACTGCTACCCTGCTATTCTTGATTATATCTTGACGCCGCGTTTCGTAGTAACTAATCGTAATCAGGGGTCTAGTTTCATTAGGCGTGGCGGGTGAGGTGAGGGGTATGAGTGCCTTCAGAATAAGAACCCTGGGGTAAGATTATCTTGGCTGTCACATTAGGCGTGAGGCGTGAGGTGACAGGTGAGTTGAGAGGTGAGGTGAACAGTGAGAAGTCTTATGACAACGTCACGAAATATTTTTTTTTTTTTGAGAATTTCACTTACACAAGCCTCCTGAAATGGATGAGAGAGAGGTGAGAGTACCATGTGCCTTTAAAATGGTGACCAATGAAATCGAATAAAAAAATTTGTATCTAGTTAGTGCGCTATCATGCAAACAGTACTACTGCTACTTCGGCTTTCTGGGACTGGGATCGGACGTAATGCGCAAATTCTCTAATACCTCAGCTACACTAAGTAATGCTCCTCGCGCTGCTGCGACGTTGCCCTCTCTGGCCACACACTGGGGTGTTATTCGCTACGCGTTAATGCGGCTCACCCCACCGGTCACTCGTTACGAAACTAGACCTCTACCTGCGCTTAATTATTACGCATCGCGGTGTCAAGTTATAATAGTGGGTGAGCGTTGAGGTAAGCTTAAAACAAGTTACAGAATTACTTCTACTTCTCTACTCACGCGATTAATCGCGACTATAATCCAGTAACCTTGTCTCCTGAAAGTACGGGGTAGTTTGAGTCAAATTCAGTAGTTTTGAGTTGTTGCAGACTTTTTTAATCCAAGTTTCTGACTTCGAGCGCCGAATGCAACTTTGTCAAAAATCGAAAATATTTATCACGTCGCTCGAAGAGTGTGTGGCGTGGCATAAGACGATTAAAATACTGGATACAATGCCTATACTGTATACTACTGTGTAGTCGCCGCTGGGTGTACTAAACTCACTAAATTGATCGAATTAGTCGTCTTACAGCCGCGGAGATTATATGCCAGTTAATTGTAGAACCTATATAATCTAATAACATAGTGCCGGACCACTATTAGAAAGCGGATTTGCATACGCTTCGATGTACCGGTATTCAAGGGTTAATACAAAAGAAATCATACAAAACTACAATCTCACAGACTTTTCCTCTTTATAATATCAGTTTAGTTAGACTAAAGAAATCGTCTTGGCGGGGGCACTGCCGTGCCCCCAGATTATAACTGCACTCTCGGCATACAACCGATTGTTAATTTTATTAAATGACATGTAAATCGCGTGAGGCTATTTGTATATACAATTGGCAATCATGACAGACGCCACAAATAATGCTGAAAGCCAGTTTCTAACCATTTCGAAACTCAAATGACTAGAATGACACCAATAAATTGGCCTGTGATTTATTTATTACCAAACAGTTGTTTTCTGTTGCTAAGTTTGCTAACAACGCATTCGCTTCCAGCCCGTAAATTTCATACGGGTGTATATTTTAACCAGCCATTCGACCGTACAAATTATATGAGAAAGCAATTTTGTTAAATCGCTTAAAATTAATAAAGTGTTAATATTGGTGTGGTGACTATCTTAAACAAATGACATGGAGTCACATATTGTATGAAAAAAAAAACAGTTTTAACGAAAATTGTGTGAATGGTGTTGTTTAGGACCGACACTAATCATCATCGAAGTATTCGCCCGTATCAAATTTACACACTACCAATAGGTACAGTAACACACAATAACACACTGTGTAATAATAATAAATAACACAGTTCAGTCATTTTATTTTCACTATCATGAAAAAAATTAGGTAGGTACAAATTTGAAAACTAATTATAAATAATAGCTGTTTTTAGGGTTCCGTACCTACTCAAAGAGTAAAACTCTGTCCGTCTGTCTGTCTGTCTGTCAGTCTTTCTGTGTGTCGGTATGTCTGTCTGTCGGTCTGTCTGTCCTTCCGTCTGTCACCAGGCTGTATCTCAATAACCGTGATAGTCCGACTGTTAAATTTTTCACAGATGATGTATTTCGGTTGCCGCTATAACAAAAAATACAAAAAACCGGCCAAGTGCGATTCGGACTCGCGCATGAAGCGTTCCGTACCATTATCTATAAAAACGGCAAAAAAAATTTTTATTTAATTTTTTTTTGTCAATTACACAGTTAGACAATAAATAAAAAGGTACAATGAGTGTAAACAATAAATTATTAACTTAGTCAAAAAGCCCGCCTCGATCCAAGGTTTAATTTTTAGTATTTGTTGTTATAGCGGCAACAGAAATACATAATCTGTGAAAATTTCAACTCTCTAGCTATCACGGTTCTTGAGATACAGCCTGGTGACAGAGAGACGGACGGACGGACGGACAACGAAGTCTTAGTAATAGGGTCCCGTTTTACTCTTTGAGTACGGAACCCTAAAAACAGAATTAAATAGATAAACAATGGATGATGGATGGATGGATGTAGATAATGGTACGGAACCCTTAGTGCGCGAGTCCGACTCGCACTTGGCCGGTTTTTTTATTTGGAACGGATACATCATCACTAGTAATTACCTACCTAGAGACAAATTCCAACGACATACTTATATAAAAAATCCAAATAATAACTTTATTAGCTCCTGAAAAGTCGTAAAATATACTAATTAATGATTAATGGTAATTTTGGTTAAATATTTAGCTATTATAATCATAACCATACAACACAGACTTCATTGAAATCTATAATAGTTATTCCTGGTGGAAAGTCGTAGGATTCTTGAATAATGTTTCAAAATTAAATAAACAGAAAATACGCTATTATAAATTAACGCTGTACAAACCCGTATTTTTCCTAGATATTATTATATGTTAGAGTCTTCTATAAAGAAGTCATTTGAAACAGCATCTTAATATGGTTTCATTCAGTTAAAATTCTTTCACATACAAGGCGTTTAGGAGCACGTTTACCCCGAATGGAAGCAGCGTGCGTCCCAATCCCAATTCAACGTAACGAAGAGTTATCAATCTGTTCGCAGTAACTCAGAGTAAAAACTAGATAATTCTTTTTAATAGCCGCCATTGGAGTAATCACTTGATACAATGGGCCTTGGTTGACGTGTCTACGATACATCACTTGTACGTTTGACAGCTAAATTATAGGCAGTACGGTTAGCAGTTACGTTGGGTTTTCGTTGTTGTTTGTCTTCCGGTTTTGGTAAACAGCTGAGCCTTTAGGTGGATGTTATGCCATGCAATCATTTAAAAATGCCCCTTGCTGATGCCAAGTGCATTAAGGGTCTGATCACAGAATCACAATAGTAGATTGTGTCTCAAGGGAGTAAAATTATATATCCAAGGCGATGGCGGCATATTGAATCCTGAGAGAAGCGAAAGATTCTACATTAGAAGAGATCTCTATCTTGAGCATAGCGAGGGATACTTAAGTAGAATCTTGAGCGTATTCAAGTGATTTCACCTAAGACGGGAATAATGTTGCTACGGAGTGACACATACTGTTCTTCACACTTTTCTCTAAAAAAAATTGAAAATATAAATCTCAAGAGCATGGAACAAGGACCGGAAATCCCCTTTTAAGGCCTTTTGATATGGTAACCCTATCAATTTGGTAACCTTATGATAAGGTAACCTTACTGATAGGGTAACCATATCGGATGTGGTAGCCACCTCCTATCTCCAAAAAAATAATCAGGCATTTATAAAATTTTCATCCATTCCCCATTGAAACCTTCTACGTTTAGTAAGTTCACTATTGATATCATATTTATCCCGAGAATTTTGTTTATCTGGTATAATTCAAACACAAGTTATGAGGATTCAAAAAAACGACGAAGCGCTTCGAGAAAAGGTAGGTAGCGCCCTGCCCTTGCGCTTCGCTTGGCTCGTCTTGGCAGATTCGAAGCCTCGAAACGAGTAAAAAACACGGATTGAGTAGTTTTCTTTTTCTGGAGTACAAGTAACACTTATATTTCTGCGGCTATAAAACAATAATTTGTACATATTATAAATTGAAATTCTGCTATACAAGCATAAAAAATTAAATAAATCCTTCGATTAATCGTATTAAGTTTTACCTCAAAACAGCTTACAAAATACAACAATTGCATTTAAAACCTTTATTTATAGTTACAGTTGCTCATAAATTATAGGGTTTTGAATACATTAACTGATATTGATCTAAATATCAGGATTACTACAAACCAAATGTTTCCGAGCGTGACTTCTTTTTAAACCCGTAAATCTTGAACGAAAAAGCATTATTTTCGCTTCTTGTGTAAATTCGCGAACACACTATCTTCGAAATGAAACAAGAAATCTACTACGGCAATTTAAATTAGAAAAACATTTGAGTGATTTATAAAGTTTAAGGTTTTTCTAGCTATAAAGTCTTGTTTGCTGTCGGTACTAAAATGGAGTAAGATTTATGAGCAAATTCTTAAACGAATAATTATTAGTTCAAATAGCGCACAAGCTAACAAAGCCAAGATTTTAACGATTGATTAATATGTATGAAAAGATGTCGATTCGAGGCATTCTTGGGGACGCAATGTAGTTTAGAGTTACAGAAAGTGCGCTCCATAGCACAAGTTATACTTACTAATAATTATACTTTTATACTCACGTATAAATCCTCATCATCCTGAAGAATAACTCCCGGAGAGTTCGAAACATGTCACGTGTAGTGAAATGGGCTTGTGACCTTAATTTTTTTTACGATTCTATTTCAACCAGTTTTTGTAGAGGAACAAATATTTGTATGGAAGCAACTACATTTAAAGAACATTAATACCCAAAAATCTAGTTAAAGACGGACCTCGCTGACAGCAGAAACTCTTCATACTGATCGCCTTTGATATAACGTCACACTTTGCAATTTGTACTAACCGTAGCATGGAAAATAAAATAAATTGCTGTTTCGGTCGCGAAATACTGCGTTTAGGTCCATAGTTGTCATACAATTTTGTTTCTATAAAAGCCTAAGGATTTACCTTTAAATTTAGTCTTGGACATTAAAATAATACTTTTTTTTCTAAACTTACAAGGTTCATATCTTTTTATGATTTTAATTATATTTTGTAATTTAAACTTTACTACAATAATTTGATGGTTAACTATCCATTTAGAATCACGACATTATCGATTTTAACACCACGCAACAAGCCTAATATTGAATAATTACGTCATATAACATTATCATCATTAACTCATTGCATCATCATATCAGCCGAAAGACGTCCACTGCTGGACATAGGCCTCCCCCAAAGCGTGTCAAATTGACCGGTCCTGCGCCACGCGCATCCAGCGGACTCCCGCGGCCTTTACTAGATCATCAGTCTACCTTGTGCTACGCTGCGTCTTCAGATACGTGGTCGCCACTCAAGAACCTTTCCGCCCCAACGGCCATCGGTCTACATGCAATGGGCCCCGCCTACTGCCATTTAAGTTTAGCGAACCCTATAAGCCCTATTGTATATCAATGGGCTGAAAAGAAACCTCTCGTCAGTGGAGTCATTTTAATTTTTTTCTATACTCGTAGTAGGTACCTATTACCTATACCATTACTCCAATTAGGTACCTATTTGACAACAGTGAAAATAAATTATTTTTTCATTAGCAACAGATAAACATAACGAATATATTTGAAAAGTAGGTATCAAGCTTTGATTTATGTTTCATATTTTAATATTTTTAAATTCATCAAAACTAACATTCATGAATAAGGGCGTTGTTTGATTGTGGCAGTCACAACACAGTAATCCCTCCAAATTCCATACTCACGAAGCGTTTTTAACGTTTCATAAAAAGAAGCTGATTTGACTTCTGTTAAATACCGAATTTAGGGAAGTGTAGTATGGTTTCCCCCTTGCCTTCCACACCGCAGTTTACGAACCGCGTTAAAATAGGAGATACTCGTAAGATATGCTAACATTCCAACCTGTCTCTATATAATGTGCATGTTACGTTGAGTAAAATGCTTATCATTACTCGTATCTTTTCGAGAAATATATCTCTCTTTTAACCCTCTGCAACTGTGGTGACTTTTTTTAGAAAGATTCTACTGATATGGAGTCTGTCAGACGTCATTTTTGATAATGCATAAAAAACATACTAATACAAAAATGGCCATTATTATTTTATAAAACGATTATTTCAGTATTGATTAATTATAGTACATGATTAAATCGGTTAAGAAATAAAAAAAAAACATTAAATTTGTAAGCAACTATAATGACATCACAATTTCAGACTTTTTGTACTAAGGTTCACTTAAAAATTATAAAAAAAATACAATTAACAACTGCGTTAAACCTAACAAAAATTTCTTCATTTAAACATAGGTGGTACTTTAAAAAAATATACTGTATCTAAAGGAAGAATAGGACACCAATCAGTATTTTAGTTAGCACTTATTTTTGAGATCCATTTTGCACAATAGGTGACGGTCTAGATCACTTGCTGAGGTGACGTCTGACAGACACTATGAACGTGTAGAAGATTTTTATGAGGTGAGGTCTGTTGGACACCATGGACAATATGGACATACCTATCAGTGCCCATACAAGCCCATTCCCACCGGCTTGCCTAAAATTTATTGGTCTGTGGTTATGTCATTTGACGTAGAATTTAAATTACATGTTCCAATGACATTTCCCTTAGAAGGGCAGTAAAGTTGTATATTCTAAACTCTTTCATAACTTTTTTGTTCCGGGTTGCCCATCGAAAATTTTCATGCGCCGCCACTGATACCTATAGATGTTTGTATGAGGTGAGGTCTGTCAGACTCAGGACTTGTTGCTGTACTCACTCTCGTACCTCCGAGCCTGTGCACCGCGTCACCATTCGAGCGTCACTTACCAATGCCTCGACTCGTTCGAGGAAGGTAATGACTAATGAATTTGCAAATTGCCGACATGAAGTTTATTTGGCGGTGTCTTATAGACCGCACATCAGTTGCAGAGGGTTAAAATAATAAAGATAACATGATTATATTATAAAACATAGGTACTACATGCATAGAGGTGGGGTTATATTTGAATTTTGTTGGATGTCATTCGGGCTTAATACCTCCCCAATCACAAGTATTTGTATTTAAAAAGGAAGTTGCTAATACCTCGTAGTATGAAATGAACTTTCTGTATTACTAACTTAACAACCTGTCAAGTGGTCTTAAAACCTCCTTACAATATGTTGAATTTTAGAGCCATTCAAACCGTTAAACTGAGTTTCGGACATCTATCATTATGATATATTAATAGTAGGTACGTTAAGATTGAACCTGTAATAGGAAATAGAATTGGAATGTTGTGCAATCTTTTCTTACCGCACCCAGCTAAGCCTCTGGATAAAAAAAACAAAGTAATCACGACCTTAATAAAAACGTAATAAGGGTCATCTTTTAAGTCTGAAGACTAGCAATTGATACTTAGGTACTGCACTAACACTGTAGGTACTGTACATTCACCGTGGAGATATTTCTTTATTAGTGGGTGCGCGCGCGATCTCAGCAAGTATGACACATAATAACTTATATGTACAAGAATTCTTCAACTATGTTGTACGATGCGAGTATGATCACGTTTGTATTCTAGCTATGCACATGCCACAGACTCAGTGCTAGTTGTGTTTTTAATAAATGGCGGCTGCGCTGGTAGTTGTAATTCTAAAGGTGTATTTTAATTGATTGATAGAGCCCATTTAAAAAAAATTAAAAATGAAACATCTGACGAAATTTCTAAAAGTTGACTGTAAATGTTTTTATTGTAAAATCCTCTATATTCGATAAATCAGTATTATGATATTACCAATTAGATTTATTATACGGTATTTTATTGACATCTGAATTGTACCTAATATTTTAAATTGTTTGATGTATTATTGACGAGACATAGATTTTACTTATGTACACATTCATTTTGTAATCTGTTGACATAATTAATGCTTGTATTGTTTATTATTATGATAATTTAAATTAAACGTAGGTACCCAATATGACATTGTTAAAAATCTGACGATCATAATATTGTATGTTCTGAAATAAATAAATCTAAATCATTGGTGTGCGGGAGATTTCCAAAACGCATGCCATAGACTATAGAGAATTTGAGCCACCTTATTCACTGGTTGATAGCGCCGGCATTCGGGTTGCGGGATATTTACAAAACAAATAGATATGGCATGGCACCCATATGCGGGGAGCCGTTTTCAAAAGTCGATAGCGGGAGGCGGAAGTTATCTTGCATACCTTGCGTATAAGTTCTTCCTTAATCTGTCTAGAAAAATGTAAGTTAATAGGTTGCATTGATGCGACCCATTTCCCTCTAAACAAGCTTGTGGAAAGAATGATAACTACAAAAAGCGGCCAAGTGCGAGTCGGACTCGCACATGAAGGGTTCCGTAAAATAAATTGCAGTTTACGATTTATGACGTACAAAAAAAAACTACTTACTAGATCTCGTTAAAACCAATTTTCGGTGGAAGTTTGCATGGTACATTATATATTACAATGTACATTATACATTTTTTTTAGTTTTATCATTTTCTGATTTTAGAATTTACAAGGGGGGGGGGCACACATTTTACCACTTTGGAAGTGTCTCTCGCGCAAACTATTCAGTTTAGAAAAAAAATATCTAAAAAACCTCAAATTAATTTTTAAGACCTATCCATAGATTTTAAGACCCCACAAGTATGGGTTTGATGAAAAGAAAATTTTTGAGTTTCAGTTCTGAATATGGGGAACCCCCAAAATTAAATGTTTTTTTTCGATTTTTGTAAGAAAATCTTAATGCAGTTCACATAATACATCTACTTACCAAGTTTCAACTGTATAGCTCTTAAAGTTTCGGAAAAAAGTGGCTGTGACAGTATACGTACGGACAGACAGACAGACATGACGAATCTTTAAGGGTTCCGTTTTTTGCCATTTGGCTACGTAGCCCTAAAAAGGCGATAATTTAAGCCGAGTGTCCGATCAGATTGGCAGAAAGGCGTTAGCGTAATTTAACACTCGTAATTCATCGATAATAAGCGGACGTATGTGGCATTTTTAAAGAACATTTTAACCATTGTCGTGTAGGCTCAAGGAACTGAAACACCATTTATAAAAAAAATCTAACATGACTTATCGACCACGGTTCTTCAAGCCAGTATATATTCTACTTGAAATGGGTACAGTGCTTTATATGTACATCGATGGGAATAAAACGGATTTAAGAAATATGTTAGCAACCTTAGTGGGGCTACCCAAGATTGCCTTTCCCTTGTGCACACATACACGAGACTCCACGTTCATTTTGCAACATTGTTGCTAATCGTTCCGTGCGATTGTTAAAAGACTTACGTCTTGAACGAGTCATATTGAGACGCATTGTATTTCCACGACAGTTGAGGGTCCACACGTTTTATCAATTTGCAAAACCGGAATCAACGTTACGCTCAGGCTACGACACATAAGTTTAGCATTTCAATTTTATATCAATATGTTTTCTTACACGTGCGTCGAGTTAATGTTGCAGGGGCTAGCATGACTTCTTGTCATGTCCCGTCTTGCGCGACTCAGTGACTTCAGCGGAGCCGTCACAACTGAAACTACGACGGGACTATAAAATGTACTCTCATCTTTCTAATTGGCTGACACCGCGATGCGGCGCGACTTGGCATCAAGACTATGAATTAATCCTTGAAATCATTACCCATAGGGTACATCTGAATGACTGTCAACTTAGACCAGCTTGACAGGACTGGCTTCCCACGCTTGGCCCGACTTGACATCAAGTGGATCAACCTGCAAGACTCGCTGAGTCGCGCACGACGTAACTTGACAGCAAGTTGTACTAGTTCCCTGTCTCACTCGCTCTGTATAAAAAGAGAAGGTCTTAGTCGTGGCGTTAGTTGTGCTAATAGCCCCGCTGAACGTGTGCATCTAAACACATCATCATCATCACAGCCTACATTCGTCCCAATGTACAGGATGGATGGCAAGAAATGCGAAACGAAGTGTCAGATTGATCCACAAGCATCAACTTGTCGGTTTACGTAAAAGGATTTATTATCTTCAGTTTTGTTCAACTTACCGCTGGTCTTTTGATCTGTATGTTTTTGTTTTATTTTATTCTTAAATACATTGCTGTTCATTGTTCAATAAAAATGCCTGCAGCTTAAACTTCGTGCGAATTATCTCTTGCATCATGTATATCTTTATCGTACTAAGAACCTGAAATAAAGTTTGCATGATTGCCGATATCATGAACTAGGCCGGAGAGTAGGTAAATATATCTTCGAGCTGACTAGCGAGTTTTTATACAGGTGTAACTTACATTTAATATACCTAGAATCGTTCAAAAAGTTAATCATTTAACCTGATGATTTAAGCATCAATACCCGACTACCTACATGCCCTGTGAAATAAAAAACAATAGCCTCTTGCTAGCGCCCATTTAAACTGAGCAAAAGAATTAAAAAACATCCTCAATGATAGTCAAAAACTACGACATTTAGAACTAAAAAAAGATTGTTTCAGATGTTTTGCAGAGTGATTGCCTGTTAAACGTCTTATTAACCATCACTCATACGGAAAGAAACACATTCCAGCACCACATTTAACCGCAGAAGCAACATATTAATTATCATTGTCAGCCCTTAATCGCCCACTGCTGAGCATAGGTCTCTCTTCGAGTATGCCATCCGTCCCTTTCCTGAGTTAATCTTAACCAGAAGTGACCCGCGATCTTCCTCATATCGTCCACCCATCGAGCTGGTGGACGGCCGACGCTCCTTTTACCTAGAAGTGGCCACCATCTGATACCTTTTTGATCCACCTACCATCATTCTGCCTGGCAAGGTGTCCTGCCCAGCTCCACTTGAGTTTGGTAATGGTATCTCCAACGTTTTTTTATTATTTAATAATTGAATGTGTAATTTTTTACTATCAATGAATATTAATAAATTAAATTTCCGCCCTTGTTCCCAAAGGCATACGTACCTAGTTATTTCCTACTCCGTATCCTAAATAACTTAGGTATACAGTGAAACAAACATACGACTTTCTGGTTTTATTAGTTAGTTAATGTCAGTTTGGAACCCGCAACAATGTTTCAAAACGCATTCCTATCAGGAATAGAAACTGTTGTGACAACTCGAGTGGTCTATTTGTCTCGTACGCACGATATGCGGTAGATAGTGACAAAGTGAGAGGGTATTAATCAAATACGATAGTAATAAACGGTGTCTTTTTGTTGGTTTGTCTAGTTTGTATTTGTACATTTGTGTTACTAAGGGTGGGTCGCACCAAACCTTCTGTAATCGTAAGCGGTGTCCGTTAAAATATGATTGTATGGAAAGTTTGACAAGTCTCTATGAGATGTTTTGTGGAAATGATGGAGCAAGCCTGGGAGCAGGCATAAAGGAGAGGGCAAATGATGGAGCAAGCCTGGGAGCAGGCATAAAGGAGAGGGCAAATGCACAAAAGATCCCACTGGGTCGAAGTGCATCCGAAAGAGCCCTCACCTAGATAAGATAAGATAAGATAAGATGGGATTACAGATGCCAGCGCCATCTTTAATGTAATCGTAAGTTGGTGCAACCCGCCCTAAGTAGGCTACACATACTACTTCACTACAACCTTTGTTGCAATTCTGTCCCCGGAAACTTGCATACACGCAACGTTCTATACACAGAACAAACAAATCGCCAGCGAACGTAATTTGTCCATCTTTTAATATTCTAGTTTCTTAATATTTTCCGTCATACGAATCAGTTTTTGAATCAGAGACAAAAACAAGAGTCAAAGTCTGAATCTCCTGCGAGCTCCGAAAACGACCGATACTTATTGACGGTTAATTGTTCAACGTTGACGCCGTACTAACCGTTCCATGGAAAAACAAGTAAATTGTTGATATGGCCGTGAACACACTACAATTAGACATAGTTATGTTTTTTTTTAATTGAAATATAAAAAGGCTCCAGTTCGTCTCGTCACATTTAGCTGTCAATTAGTATCGATCAGTATGGGTCACTTTAAGCGCTCGCAGGCTAAGTATGACTGGGACTGTAATTTTCGTCCGGTCATTTGAAGACATAAAATAATCATTTCTAAAAACATCACAGATATAAAAAATGGGACGCTATACCTGCATCATTCCATGCAGATAACATTAGAATTCTAACAGACTAATTCGTCTCAGTCAAGTCTACTTCGTTTATCTAGATTCTAGGATATAAAAGGGAAATATTGTACCTACAAGTTTTACTTATATCGATTCGCTTTTCAAATTTTTTTACGTTTCCAAGTAAAACCGCGCGATAAAACTAGTTCTAACTACATATAAATCACGAGATATATTAATTTCGCGGCAAGTCGTTTTGTGAAGTTAATGAATTACCATATAAATGCACACATTAACTTGTGTCTAAAAATCCTGCTAATGATTTATTTGTAGCTAATAAGTTTATTTTTTAGATTGTATTCATATGAGAATTTTGTGTACTTAGGAACTAACAGGAACTAAGTATATTTTAGACTTTTCTATTAAGTTTATTTTCTCTGATTGTGTCGAGATATTTACATGTCAATATGAGACTTTTGTCATTTCGAATTGGTTTAATGTGTTTCGCGCTCGTTTTAATACGTGATACACATTAAACCATGGCGATCGGGATAAAATGTAGGTATACAAGCAAAAAAAAACAAAAAAAAAACTACCTAAAAGCGCAACGGCTTTTACAATTACACGAACAATTTAAAACCATCTGAAAATAGCAAGATTAATTAGTGCGCATTAAAAATAGAGGTTTTAATCAATCTCAATTGAGCCGACTTATCAACACCCAGGACCATTCAACTCCAAAAGGACACATGTGCAGCACAAAAAGTACCATTTAAAGATTTTTCAGAACACAGCTGCAGCGTGCACTTCCTGTAATTGTTTTAATCTAAAAATCTACTGAAATACTGTTGTAAATCTGATTGCCACTCAATTTTGACGCTTAAATAAGTTACTTTAAGGGTTTTCATGAAGTTTTTCAAATGCAAATAGCTTCATTCTAAAACTGGGACTCCCTGAGTCATTCAATGATACATTGGGAACGGTTAGTTGGATCTTTCATGTGCCTTTGTTTGCGGTTTAAATTATTTTGAACTTGTATTCAGACAGTTGGACAAACGGGCCTTTGTCACGCGCCCTGGCGCTGATAATCATTTTTACGTCACACCTGGCCATAAAATCCCAATTACCACCCGCTACGCGTGCGGGAAATCTGTCATCATTTATCGTATATTGGTACATTGATACTACGGGCCGTTATAAAGAAAGCCTCAGCTCGCATATTTATTGCCCTTGCTTAAGGCTCGGGCGTCAAATCCCTGCGATCTGAAACATTGTCTGTTTAACCACCCTAAGGGGATAATGTATTATTATGTGCGATTATCGAAATAAATATAGTTTTTAGCGTCATTAGGGGCAGAAAATAAAAGTTTCGGGGCCGGTTTTCCACCAGCAGCATTTGACAGAAACGGACATGTCCGGGGATTTTCATGTCTCCGCCATTTTAACCATGACAGCCAGACCCACTACATTACTACATATCATAAATTGTGCGAGGAATTTGTGGGATTAAAATCGCAAATAAAGGAGTAGGTATATTGGTATAATTATTATTATGCAATGCACTTAAATCATGTGGCTCGCTTACTTATTAGATTAATTATTTCATAAGCGCACGCCTATAATATTTTTTTGTATTCATAATCTGTGATTTCATCCAGCTAGCATCCAGCCAGGCTGAGATGGGACCCTTTCGTGGCTCTACCTACTATTGTTTTTTGTTACGCTTTATTATTGTATTATCACGAATACCATAGTCCATAATTGTATTCTATTCTAAGTATAAATTGGTCAGCAGTCGCGCTGGTTTGTTTCTCGCGAAATAAATTTAAGTTAAATGGAAGCAAATTGTATGTGTCAAATTAACCCCCAGCATTCACGATTGCGTTTAAAAAAAGTATTTTCATTGGTTTTAAAGTATCCTAAAATACGTCCATATGCCCTTCTGACCTGTGTTACAAATTTGAAATTCTCCAATAAACTCCCACGATTACCGAACCGATATAAACCGCATAAAATATCGCGAAAGTGCTCCAGACGTCTACATTTGCTTCCAACGTCCTGTCTTTCTCACTCCTTAGGAATAAGACTTGAGTGTGTGAGGGATGGGGAGAGGCCGTGTTGGTTGCGCTTGCGCTGACCCGGAGCTACTTATCCGGCGACAAATAACCTAAATGGATTTAGAGTCGAGGGTCAAGTGACGACAGTGTCGCCATTACGTCGATTAGGCTGCGAGCCCTGCTGCGCTCCACTTGACCCTTAATAACCTGCTAGTCTTGATTACAATATATGGCGCATGTCTAATTTTGTCAACTGAAAAGTGTGCTTGTCTGTGCCTGTACGCGTAATTTAACTGTCATTTTCCATAGAAAAAGTGACATTTAAATCTACCTGACGCGCGTACAATGCGTTACGTGATCGGCCAGCTGGTCGTGATCACCTGAGGGGTAATCAAATAACGTTCCGAACGCGCGTTAGGACAATCCAATCTGTCAGTTTTCCATATAAAATTTGACATTTATATCTACCTGACGCGCGTACAATGCGTTCCGTGATCGACCAGCTGGAGGAAGGATCGCAAAGTCAAGAGAGCATATCGAGGCCGTTCGGAAGGTCGACGTCCTGTCGGACGTCCAAAGTATCGCTGTAGAGACATGGTCCAGGCGGTTCTGCGCGAGCTCCTAATCTGCAAATGGCAAGAGTTAGCGCAGCTATGACGAAGACATAGATTTTCTAGACTTCTGTATTCTCTCTCATCCGTTGCCATACAAGCAACACGACACGCGATACTAGCCGATGCGTAGTACATACATTTATATTTTTATACAATTTATACATTGTGGAAAGAGAATACAAAAGTCTAGAAAATGTATGTCTTCGTCATTTTTAACTAAGACCCCTAAGTCTCAAAAATTGGCCGGACTCTCGTGGCGGACGCCAAGATTCATATTGGGTCGCTAAGCCAACGGAGTAAGTAGGTTGGTAAGTTGTCGCTTTGCCCGTTCGACAACTTCAACTTGAAGGAGTTCAGCTACTTGTGAGTTCCACTGCATCTGTACCAGAAATAATCAAAAACTTAGGGGAAGATTGCTATCATTGGACCGGCGCGGCGCTTTGATTGGACCATCTAAATATTTTAAACTCTACGCATGATATGTAGAATTTAATTAAAGCGCCGGTCCAGTGATAGCATTCCCTTACAACGTTCAAAGTAGTTTTGAAACGGAACCAACAGATACACTAGACTTAAAAATGTCAAGAAGCCATTCGTATGATGATGATAATGTTAATAATGATACTTATTTAAAAACCGAGCTTTGATTTAGCTCTGATGAAAAAGCAGGCTCAGGGTGGTATTTTTTCTCACTCGCCGTCTGGCGACCTTACCTTATCTAGATGAGGGCCCTTTCGAATGCACTTCGACTCACTGGGATCTTTTGTGCATTTGTCCTCTCCTTTATGCCTGCTCCCGGACTTGCTCCATCTTTTCCACAAAACGGATGATGCAGTTCACCGGGATCACCTTGAATTCATTTGGTTGCGGATAGCCGTTACCAAAGTAATTTATTCTTTGACGGGCAAGGGAATAAAATGTTTTTTCATATATTTCACTCCTTGCATGCTACAGCTTCGCAATTTTCTGGTCTATATTCCCCCTTAATCTAAGTAGCTTTGTCTCTCTGCATCGTGGTTCGTATTCAATAAATCTCCTTTATTCACAAAGACGGTTGCCTACGTGGTAAAGTTAAAAGTCACTAGCTCCAGCAGGAACGCACCAGCGGCGCAGACGCAGGCGTCGACGGGTCAAACTTTATTATAGGGGCCGGAATTGGCTTAACTGCCCTTTGGGACCCGCATCATTAAACCGATACTTTCGACTATTTGTCTTTGCCAATAAGACGATTCTAAGGAATTTCGTTTTATAGATTGGTAGGTTGTTTACCTCTAATGATGATTAGGTCCGTAACTTCTCCAACGTACGCTGGTACAACTTAACTGTAATTTCTAAATACAAGATATGTCATTTCAATATATACTATCTGACGTACTTACAGTACAAGGCGTTCGACAAGGTGGTTAACAGAATGAGGCTTTGTTAATTCGAAATACAGTATTTTTCAATGAATGCAGAGTATTTGCATTACTCTATTTACGAGGCCCTAGTGGGCCTCCACCTACGAAGCTAATGGTCCTGGGTTCACATCTCGGTGAGAGCAAAATGTTTGTGTGATGAGATTGAATAATATATCGACGTCTAGTACATATAACACAAGTTATTGTTCTCTAATATTTACTCTATGAAATAGTAATGTTACAGTTTACAATGAAGTATTACTTGTGTGGTGTTTTGAATACCTACACGTTGTAGGAAGGCAAGCATCAAAAAGACCCTCAGTGCTCTGCGCGTCCAGTACAACAACGCCTTCAGGGGGTTGTTGGGACTGCCCTGGCGCTGCAGCGCGTCAGGCATGTTCGCCGCGTGGAGCACCGACGGTTTCCAAGCCGTGCTGCGCAAGTGGGTCGCATCCCTGGCCGAACGCGTACGGGGCAGCGCCAACGCTCTCCGAGGGTGATCGCAAGGAGGATGGACAGCCTTATACTCGCTCACTGGATGTCCATACATGTACATTCTAACCATTATTATATTTACCACTAACATAAGTAATAATAAGTATAGTAGTATAAGTCTTACTAACATAATATGGATGGATGAGTAATTGTCCGAAATAAATGCTTTCATTTCATTTCATTTCATTACTCGACCGATTGTCGGTTGGAGTCCAATCATCGTCTTTAGGTTTTAGGTAGAACATCGCGATGAGGATTACAATTCTGTTTCAATATAGCTTTAGATATTTAGGACAGTAGGATTATTTGTTTGTTTGTATGTTGTGTAAGAATATTGCACATGCCAATTTGTAATAACACACTACAGTTAGGTTACATATTAAAATGCCAATTAATGGGTTCACTGTGCTACAACTTGGCAGGCGGTATCAGTTCAGCTGCCATCTGCTATTAGCTTTGTTAAAACACCATCCCTAATGACACACCAGTAATCAAACTGATTAGCCAATCACCACTTAAAACAGCAGCAAAGATCGTACTCAAAGCGCTATTGATAAATAGTTCCCCAAACATTGAAAAAAGCTCAAAATATTCAAGGTAAAACCGGCGTAAACTCAAGCACTTAGGGTTTTATTTCCTTTAATGGGTATTGCGTTGATACGAGATTGCAACAGTCTAGCACCAAAACAATTGCTAATTGCGTCATCTATATTCCAATTTGATTCTTATGCCACATCTGTTTAAAGCCTTAATTATACTGTCGCAACTTCTTAATGCGCATTCGCGGTGCAATTTTGACTACTAAGTGTCGTACCGTTTCATGCCTCTTTTGTGCTGTATTTTAATGTGGACTTCAAATGGTGCGCCACAAGATTGATTTTGCTGTATCAGGATTGAAAAAGATGCAATGTTTCGATAGTTGCTGTCGGTTCAGTCGGGTCGACAACACAGTAATGGATTAGTCCAATTCACTTCGGCGAAGGGGTGACGGCTAGTGGGAGAATGTGACATGCATCCTTCCTATGACTAAGGTGTGCTGGGATAGCCAATTATCGGGCCAAGCGATTCGTAGTATAATTATCGCAACGATGTGACTCAAATTTGGGACGGATATTGTAGGATTCATAGGAGGAATATTCGGGAATGACTATTTGACTTCAACTTTGAAGAGGTCATGGGCGCTATAAACGAAATTTACAACTTATTAAGCATTACAATGTTTCATAAATGTTCCCAAATTCCATTTAACTACCTACCTCAAACAGAAATCGAACCTGTGACCGCTCAAACAATTTAATACGCTTGAGTTCCGACCACCGGCCTACTTTCACTCGACATCGTTCATTATTTATCGCAATAATATTCGGTCCATAATTACCTATACTGATAATTGCCAGTAATTAGTACATGATACGAATGACATTGATCGAAATCGATTTAATTGCATATCGATTAACTGGTCATGTTGAGGGCATTCTGTTTAATCGTAATCGATTATTTCAGGCTTTAATCGTAATCCTGTGCGATTCTTAATCGAGTAACATACATAATAAATAAATGAAACCGGTCGCCGAACACAACGTACCTAATAACCAACGTAAAAAATCGGTATAAAGACTATAAAGTAGTAGTGTATCTTCAGAGTAGTGAATGAAATTGAATATATCTACTTATTTATGTATGGCTTAGGTACGTAGATTCAATTTAAGGGCTACTGAAAGGTCGCCAAGGTCATTGAGACGATTCGCGGGCAGACACCAAAGCATTCATACCTACCTAAAATAAATTACTTACTTAAGATAAACGTACTTACGTGGCTTGTTGATACTTTCAATCTTAATTAATAATAATATAGGTGAACAATTATAGTTGGCCACTATTAGGAATAAACTACTGTGTGAAACATTGGGACTGAACTCTTCAAATAGGTATACTAGGTCGCTGACTCGGGAATAATGCCATAAGTATGATTAAACGCATTTGCGTTAAAAAGTACATCTGCAACTTACAGCTGACCGCCAAAGCGTCAAAGATCTTAAGCTAAAACATATTATAAATTGAAATATTACACATGCAGGACTAGTAACAGAGTAATCTGATATTCTGCAACAAGCAGGCCAATCTGGTTGTGAATAGATCACAGGACACATACATCATATAACTTGTACATTCCTTGAAACCACTTTGGAAGCGAAATTAATGGTATTGACTATGAAACTCTTCAATGAGATTGAGTTCTCCATAGACAGCATAGATTCCGATAAGATTTCGCTGAAGTTTGCAGCTAATATTCATCAAAATCATCATTTTGAAATACCAACGGAATATGGGAACCTTGTGGAACCAATGGGACTCCTAAACTATTATAGCCACTAAGCAATTTCCCAACGTTTATTCTTCAGCATCCCATGCACTTTGAAAGCACTATAGTGAAGTGGAAAGTACATGTGCATCTATGTAGTACCTAACAGCGATGAATTAAATTGAAGTCGGTTTTTTGCGTAAACATTATACTTGATCATAACATCTGTGTACAAAACCCGTTCCCGTTCTAAAAACATTATCATGCCAAGACCCGTGTTTATCATGTAGGTGCTTACTTATTGGTATAGAGATTGCATGAATACCTCAATTCAGCGCATTTTTTTACATGACAGCTGAAACAGATATTTTGAGGAGAACCCAGACGGTTTGAGAAACGTTTATGGGTAGGTACCTTAAGCCATAATTACAAACTCGTAATATTTTTAGGCATTTACGACTTGTTCGCTTTTTTTCAACCGATTCCAAACAACGAAGATCTTGAGTATTCGGCTCGATTCGGTTTATGGTCCGTTCTTTTTTGCTGCAATGGAAATTGCAATTAATTACGCAGCAATAACCCCTCGATATTAATATTTTTTATCAATTAATTCCCGACGTGTCTCGTTGTAGGTACGCATCGAACGTGATGTCGCTCTCCGTACGACTATGACATCTCACGATTCCACCGAATTAAAACCGACTTTTATTGCATAATTGTGCACGATTATATTGTTATGAAGTTAGCAATTATCACGTTGCACGTGCATTTGAAGTGCCGGCCCAATTATAAGAACGGACAACTGACGATATTTCAACTGATGCCTCAGCTTGACTTCACGATTCCTGGTTAAAACCAAAACGCAACACATATATTAAACAGTAAATTCCAATTTCAACTCTAACAGAATACTTCTAAAGTCTTCTCTTGTAGGAATCGTTGATTTCGCTAGCTACTCTTTTGTTTTTCCGAGCAGCTCTTTCCTTGCAGTGCAGCGATTCTTTCAACTGCATTCCTAACTTTGCGAAGTTATCGGACGTCATTGACAGGAGAAATAAGGTTTTTACTGAACATAAAACAATTGCCGATGTCAATTATTCAATTGCTTGAAATGTCGTTGACAAAGGCGATGTCGTGCCGCCTTGTAAAAAGATGTTAAGTGAAATTACGTGGACAATTCTGCAACGACGTGAAGTCAGTTAAAATATAATTACGTTAATTTTGTGACATTACTCACAGTTTATTTACGAACCAAAAAAAAAATTAATATTTCAAAAACATGTCGTAAATATGCGACATGGCTTTATTCAAACGGAGTAACTCGTGCGTATTGGCTGATTCTTTATCAAAAACAGGATGCTGAGAGGATTTATGCGTAATTGAAAGAAAAGCGCTTTGATGCTCTCATTTATTTTCCATCTGTACGATCAGTGCGTACATGTGAAGGTCCAAGGAATAGTTAATTATCAATTTAAATGTCCTACACCTCAAAGGCTACGGTTGTTAAACCGCAATTTGTAATAATCGATTTTTGATGGATGCACACGGCTCAAATTGCCCTTTGCTTCTAGCTTAAGACGGAATAATCTGCGCGTAAATTATTTTAGCGCTTAAAATCCGATTTGCTAAGGATTCAGAGTTCCTTTGGATCTTTCGCTCATGTATGGAATATCTGTTGGAATCGCTTATCTATCTGAATTTCTGATGAAGTGTAAGGCTGAGGCCGGACCGGAGCGCTCGGCGGGGCGTGCAGCGGGGCGGGCGCGCGCGTGCATTCGCTTTGTGCAGCGTCTACTTAGGACACCAGTATGAGTTTCATTTCGCTCTCCCCCACGCCTGCGCCCGGTTTGAGCTAGAACAATTTTACAACTCTAAATAGACAACACAGGTCAAATGGCCAGTTGTTATTGGGACTTTCAATTGAGACTCGTAAAATTTTATTTTGTGGCATTTTCCCTGAAGGATAATTTGGACGCAGATGCTTTAATTTGCTTAAATGGAATATATAAATAGGTACCTAATGTTGGGTTAGGTTAGTATTATATCCTGAAAAATTTAAAGTTCCTACAGCGGTTCATGGTTTCCGGAATGATGTAATTCGGAAAAAAATGTATTTTCGGACTAATTACTCTTCGGAATTATGTAATAATTGTACCTACCCCAAGATCTACAGATTGCGTAACATGTTATATTTACAACTCAGGTATACACGGAACCCTAATTTACAGCGGTCCGTACTTATACTTCGTTAATCGGTTTTTAAAATGTAGACCCGATCCGCAAAGGTTAATTTAGAGCCGTGATCGATCACGCATAATGCACTTTAAATGGTATCTACAAATAATTTAAATAAATGATCATATGGCCAACGTACCAACAACACAGCATTGCTGAGTGAGAAATCAAGCAGGCAGGACTACAGCAAATTGGTAAAACTTTAGAAGTTCTAAACACGAGAAAAAAGGCGAAGTTTGAATATATCGGCTACATAAACAGAAGTCAAAAATTTACTTGCTACGGCTGATCATAGGTATACATACCTAAGGAAAGATTAAAGGCAAGATGTGTCAGCAGAAGATTAATATCCTGGCTCTACATAATACATATTTACGCAAACATTGGCGAAAAAGCACCCGTTTACCGGTCGGAGCTGCTACATCGAAGGTGAAAATCGCGACATTGACTGCCCAACTGCGTTAGCGGATAGCACCCAAAGAAGCTCAACTGCGTTACGTTATTAGATTACCTAAACATTTAAAATCAAGTAAAATTTAACCTTTTTCTTTTAAACATTGATTTAAGACGTCCGTACTCTAAAATGCTAATTCTTATATCGCTATAGGTATGTACTTAATTATTTCAATATTGTATAAATACAAATTAATAGTGAATAAACCTATAGGCACAATATTACTAATGTTAAGAGATACCTACTAGAAAACAAGTAATAAATTTCATTCATTTTCATGTCATTAATTTTATTTCATTTCAAGGTAAAATCTATTGGAAATAGTAAAAAGGTCACAAGAGATCAACATCGACAACAGTTATTTAAGAAAAAAGTACTAACTATATGACGTATCCCTTGTCGGAAAATATGGAGTCTTGCGTGTTTTTTCATCAAGTATTTGCGTCTCCCAAATTTCTGACCAGTGCTATGATAGGTCAAAAATATAAGTACTTACTATAAACACAGCTCAGGTTCTATTAGTGGTATTAGTAGTGACAAAATAAATTAGTCTTTGGTGGATTACACATCGTTGGCAACGCAGCGTAGCATCTCATGAAACGTTGAATCCCTTCGAATTGAGGCACTTAACGTGTTTTGTTTTAAAACCTCTAAAATGTCAGAGTTATTTTAAACAAATTAGTGCTTCTGCAATCTTGGTGGCGGCACTCAGTTTTTGTGTGGTTCAACGGTTCGTTCCACAGTTCCGTAATGTTGCGCCGAATATTTCGGGGTTTTTTACAGGAATTTAAAAGTGTGGTATTAACAGTTGGGCTGTTTTAGCTGGAAATATTTAAAAAATATTACCTACTTAATGAGAATTCAGAATTATATGGTTACACTATGACAAAATAATGTTCTTTCGTGTTTGCAATAGTAGTTTATGTGACTGTACATTGTGTGTTTTAATGCCTAATTATGTACAGTTACGAGTACATACACTATTTTATCTATCCACATATCATAAGCCTCCGTGATGCATTCAGGAGCCGCATTATGACCGGCATCGCGGCGTTGTTTTCTGGCGGCTGTCATAGTTTTTTTTTTTAATTCAGAGACAAACTAGAGTCGGATCCAACTAGCATATCGTTCGATATCTTACTTACGTGCGACATTCGGCCGTTTTTTGGCTGAAACTGAAATTACGGCCGAAACATGATTTTTGGCCGAAACTGGCCGAAACCGAAACTATGAACCTTCGGTCGGAAACTAATAATAAGCCGCTATTTGACCCTGAGATAGTATCGTTGTAAACGGCATACTATATGGCAATAATGTACATACGTCATGAATAGCCGGGAGAGTGTGTATTGGCGTTGTGGTGTTTGTTGAATGTAAAAGTCAAAAAATTTGCGTGATTGTGAGAAGTATAAATGTAGGTCTTGTCCAAACAATCCAAACAAATGGGGCTTATTTTTCCCCTGGCTTTCTTTATTTCATCTAAATAAATTTCTCGCCAAGTCATAATATCCGAACGCTCTTATCTTATATTACTCGTAAAATCCCATATTGTGCAACAGCAAACGCGAGTACCTAGGGGTAAAACCAATATGTCATTTTGCAAAACGGTACGCAAGGTTCGCAAGCATGGTTTACTACTTGTGGTACTTGTTTTTGCACAGCATACAATTCGTGAACTGCCTTATGTTCATCGATGTCGTCTTTTATTTACAGTTTTGTATTAGGTCTATTTTTTATTGGCGGCAACGACGGCACAGTTTCTTTCTTTCTATACCCATATACTTTTTACTATAGACCAACATAATTATACCTTAAATAAATACAATTTAACTGTCAATTTTCCATATAAAAGTGACATTTAGACCTACCTGACGCGCGTACAATGTGTTACGTGATCGACCTGCATGACTCGGTCCGCAATTCGGCGGGTAGACGTCATTGAAATGGATAGTTTTATTAGTGGGTTTTCATTTGTTCACGTTAAGAGAGGTAGGGCACAGCGGAATGTCAAGTCGCTCGTATGTGGCGCAGCCCAACTGGGGAAGTAAGGAACCTTACAGAAGACCGCAGCCATAATAGCACCACTGCTTTGTAGTGTTGCTATATTATCGCATGCTATGAAGCATGTGGTGTTGTGTTCCTGGTGGTGAGTAAGGTCGCCATAGCTCCCTTTTAGGATGCGCTGTGTTGGGAGTGAGGGACCTGCATGTCTCTATCTGTCAACACAGCGAATCCTCAAGTGAATAAAGGGTCGGCAACGCGCTTGTGATTCTTCTGGAGTCACAAGTGTCCATAGGCTACGGTAACTGCTTAACATCAGGCAGGACGTAAGAATGTTTGCCACCGTATTTGTATTAAAAAAAAATCACAGATCTCGTGCCTTTCACGACCTTCTGGTACATTGAAAATGAATTTAATGAATTAAACAAAACTAAATTTACTCATAGCCCCGCTGGATGCGGGTGGCGCAAGACCGGTCATTTTGGCACTCTTTGGGGAAGGCCGATGTCCAGCAGTGGACGTCTTTCGGCTGATATGATGATGATGATGATGAAATTTACTCGTGGTCTGTTGCGTTATGAAGCAAATATTATTTTTTTACTTATTTTATTTGTTACTGTGACACGTATTTTTTGTAATATTGTTTGTAAGCGACCCTATGAACAATAAAGTCCCATCTTTTTCATGGTCTTAACTTATTTCAACAATATACTTACTATTGATTTATGACTACTATCCTTTTGAGACCTTGACAATTATCATGCAATTTATGAGTCGCTACCGCTTCCTAACTAATCTATTCACAGAGAAACAATTGTCTTTACAACTTTTTCTTTGCTTTTTAGATTAATTTGGTATGGCTTTGTACAAATATTTAATGTATAGTCACATATCAACAATATCGTCCGTCTGTCTGTAACAGGCATTCTATGTACCTCTGTCGGAAATAGCTCATTCGACCAGAAGCAATTAAGTTTAAGTAGCCAAGTATTATGTGTCAAATAAACCCATTCTAACAAATATAATCACAACAGGAAACCCAATATTTAAAAAATTAAACCTAATTGACAAATCAAAAACAACAACCGCACAAGACAGCAATGTCAAAGGAAGCCAACCAACCTGTCAAACTTCAATTCCGTGCCATTGTCTCACCGGTGCGCAACTAGCGGGTGTTGCACCCAGCATGCGCGGCGGGCATGCGCACCGCACACTTTTTGTACCTTAATCGGTGCCACCCGAGCGGACGTTGCGCTGCGTGATCACCGGTATAACTAGGTTTTTCTCAATATGTCATCAGTTCAACGTAACTTAACGCACGAACCGGCGCCCGGCTGGTGTTCTTTTGTTTTATTGCTATTTTGAATGTTTCATGCACGTTTGCACGGAAGCGGAACGCAATTGGGAAAGGATGAACATTTTAGAAGTGCCTGATATTTTTTTTGGTGATAGAAATAACCTCCCTTAGCACTAGAAAAAAGGTGCAGATTTTTCAGCTGCGCCAATTATTTTTGAAAAATATTAACAATTTCTTCACTTAGGTTTTGGGTTTAGGACGGCGAATAACCGTCTCATATTACAAAAAATTATCTTAAAAATCCGTGGTATACTGACACTGGTAATGATATTGACAGCTGCAGCAGCTATATTCGTCATTACCAGGGTCAGATATTTAAAATATTTTTTATAATATGAGTCGGATCAAGAATCAAGTCAATCAAAGTAGGATCAAGTGTCTCATTCGCCGTCCTAAACCCTAAGTGAGGAAAATGTTTATATTTAAAAAAAAAATTGCTGAAAAGTTTCCAACTTTTTTTCTGGTGCTAAGGAAGGTTATTCATTCCTATCACCAAAAAAAAATCAGGTATTTCTAAAATTTTCATCCATTCCCAATTATTGTTTTGTTTTAGTTCGATTATTCGTCAGACCGTCAATATCGTAGGATTTAGTATAGGGAACGTGTAACCTTAATTATGTGAGTTAATTATGAGGCAACACTGTTTACTTACTTATGTTATGATCAATTCGTTTGACCGTTGCTTTTGGACATAAGCGCAGTTGTTATCAATGTGGTATGAGTGAAAAGGGGACGAACTGAAAACCAGCACTGTACAGCCGCAAAGAATGTCACAGCACATGCTGAGTTCGTTCCTGTCGTCATACAAATAATCTTGTAATTTTTATCTCAATATGTATCTGTTTTTTTTTATTTGTTTAAGGTCGCTCAAACAGCTAAGGTCATTAATATATGGATACACTATTAAATCAAGTTGTAGTAGTTGATAAGTCTGAGAAAGTTTACAGAATTTTTTGAGTTATTTAAACAATCCTTCAGATAATTAGGAAGATTAACAGTTAAGGATGACTCACGCCAGAACGGGCCAAGCCATATCCAAGCCTGGCCGAGCCAATGCCGGGCCGTGCCGGCATCGAGCCGCTTCCAAACCTCGGCTGTGGCTCAGCCTGGCTTGAGTATGTTTTTCGTAGAAGCCCGTTCTAGCGTGAGTCATCCTTTAATCGTTCTGAGTTGTACATTAGACAATCAATAAACAAGTGTTTGACAGATAGATAGACATTTATTCTTAGGTTCCTTAGTTATAAGATACAAATGAGTAACATTACAATGACCTATTCTTTATCTACTTATATTCATAACTACTGTCGTCCCGGTTGCTGTGGAGACGAGTGGCCCCTGGTGCTCCGAGACAAAAACGTTCATAAAAAAATTAGGACAACGATTGCGGGAGAGAGGTCGCGATCCCAGGTCCGGCTCGTATCTGGTGCAGCACATATTGTTGGCGGTGCAGCGGGGTAACGCGGCCAGCATATTTTGGGCACATTTGCGCCAGGTACCTGCCGTCCCGGGAATATATTAGTTTAGCATTAATTTTGTTTTAGTTTTAGTGTACATATTTTTTAATTTATATTGTATCTAACTTTACATTTTTGTCAATAAATATCCACTTCATAACTACTTGGTCTCTTCTATTATTTACATGGAATTTACTATTTTCGTATACTGATTTTCTTATCTCATAAATATAAGGCACTATTGTTATTTTTTACCCAACAGCTGTTCCATAATCTTTTTATATTCAGTTTAAGGTATTTCTTAAGGTCTAGTTTATTAATAGTCGTATAATTGCATTGCTCGAAGCGTTTTTGGCTGCGGTGTCCGCCAATACCCGGGGAATACCCGGATGGCAAGGTATCCAGAATAATTCTATAACGCATTGCTTATCCATTAGATTGAGTAGGTTTTCTCTAATTAAATTAATTAAAAGATCATTATTATTATTAGATAGTGCTTAGATTTTAATGCATGTGCATATATCTGTTTGTGTGAATAAATATTATTGTAAATGGGATGAATAGTTTTATTTAATCGTATGGCACACATTATTTGGCCTTTGAGTTTGTCACTTTTTAGTACCACCCAGGGGACACGTGTAGGGTTGTGGTAGGACGCAAGTGACAGTTGTCCCCCCTTTGTCAAGCGAGTGGGCAATTCGACTGTTAGAGGTTCTTAAGCCGCCCGAAGGCCTCTAACTCGGCTTAATGACTACTGTCATAGACAGCATCCGGGATCAACTGCTTAGCGTGCCTTCCAAAGCACGGAAGCGCTCATTTATAGTAACCACTCAAACAGGGTGACCGCTGCCATCTTTGCTTAACCTGCGTTATCGTTTCCGATTCGCAGGCACCGCTGGGCTAGGACCGCTACAATGAATAGTTCCGGGATTAGAGCCGTTGGAGCGTGTCAGATATTTTCGCGGCCTTTGATCCATCATATATTGATGCCGGTGAATGTACATATAGAGTTACAACGCTACAATCTCACAGAATTTTCCTCTTTATAATATTAAGTATAGATAACCTCCTGTTAAAATTGATTCAATATTAGCTACCGGTACACAGGGCAGCCATGCTGTGGTCACCACTTCACGCGTTCTTGGAGCTTCGTCTATGGTACTTCTGCTTCATTAACTTAGGCTTTATCTAGTGGTTTATGGTGGCCTGAGAATTACGTAACTTTTCAAACCTACTCTTGGAAAACTCATCTGCCATTTTCCCATAGATTTTTTGTTGTTTTTTGTTTTTTATACCTGACGTTACAAAGCGTTACGCAATCGACCAGCATGTGTCGAGGTATAGGTATTATAATTAAGGATGATTCGTACACCGATCCGTACCCGACCGAGACAGGACCATAATCATCCTCATCATATCAGCTGAAAGACGTCCACTGCTGGACATAAGCCTCCCCCAAAGAATGCCACAATGACGTCCTGCGCCACCCGCATCCAGCGGACTCCCGCGACCTTAACTAGGTCATCAGTCCACCTTGTGGGGGTCTACCCACTCTGCACCTACCGGTACCTGGTCGCCACTCGGGAACCTTCCGCCCCAACGGCCATCGGTTCTACGTGCAATGTGCCCCACACACTGACATTTAAGTTTAGCGATGCGAAGGGCTATATCTGTTATCTTGGTTCTGCTGCGGATAGCCTCATTGCTGATGCGATCACGCAGTGAAACTCCGAGCATAGCCCTCTCCATTGCCCTTTGGGTGACTTTGAGCCTTCTAATGAGCCCCGGAACTTAATCCAACTCAATAATACGTTCTTAAGAAAGATACGTAAATAATACTCATAATACACAGTCGTATGTAGGTTGTACTAACTATTAAAAACTGGGCGCGCATTTTAAAAATACCGCTTGGGTATAATTAAGCCATCCATTAGAGCCTGTCATAGGCAACACAGCCAGACGTGTCAATTAATGGACTAGGTTGATACGCCAGATTTGGAATGATTATCCCGATTTCTACAGCTGTGTGAGCCACTGGTATTATATCCTATATATATGTACATGACTGGTCTGATCGTCATGGGGGTATATTCTATGTATACATACGATGGACACAGTGTTCTGCATATTTGGAAATCCTCAGTCGAGTTATCGATTATGCCGTAATCGGAGCCGGGGACACTTCGGGCGCGCATTTAACCTGTTACACAGTATATGTAAAATTTTCACATTCATCATCGTCATCATATCAGCCGAAAGACGTCAACTCCAGGACAAAGGCCTCCCCCAAAGAGTGCCAAAGTCACGTCCGGTCCTGCGCCACCCACATCCGCTTTTTAACAACATTATGATGTATTACGAGAACAATATTCCTTTGCTATTCCGCTAAAAAACAAGCTGGTCGATCAGCAGAGATCAAATGCAACTATTTGCGTATAAATATGCAAATAATTACAGCAAACCACCACCAATAATGAAAAAACCTCGACACGTGTTTCGCCTCTCTACGAGGCATCATCAGGAGATGCTGGCAGATGTTGCTTGCCACTTTTCCACTGAGCCAATCCAACATTATGATGCCAAAAATGTATTTACTGCAAATATCTGCTAGATCGTCGGTTCCGAACTTGAGGGTAATTGCCCCCTTGGGGATAATACAACTTTTCTTTGGGGTGGGTTGCACCAAACTGCCTGTAATCGTAAGTGGTGTTCGTTAAAATCTGACTGTCTGGAAAGTTTGACAAGTTTCTATGGAATGATTGCTGGCTATGAATTTCTATGCTATGTATTGCTGGCTATGGCGAAGCATACGTTGATCGGTCTGTAATCCTATGTTGGTGCAACTCGCCCTTAAGTCACTGCTGCGCCAACACGCCCCTCCGACCGAGCGCCCTTCGTCCGCACCGGCCGTGTAGACAGTTGTTTGGAGCAAAATTTCATACTACAGCGGTCGGTGCCAACCAAGGTCGCTCGGTCGGAGTGGCGTGTTGGCGACCGTCTAGCAGAGGCTTTTGGATGGTTTGCACCAAATTACGGTTACAGGCAGATCAACGTTAACTAAAGCGCCGGCCGCTGGCAGCTGTCATTTCACAGAAACTTGACAAACATTCCATACCTACCAGTGGCGGAGCGCCCATACAAGCCAATTCCCACCGGCTGGCCTAAAATTTATTTTTAGGCAAGTCTATAGTTATATATAGACTTGACTAAAAAGGAACTCTTTCACAACTTTTTTGTTCCGGGTTGCCCGTCGAAATTTTTCACGGGCCGCCACTGATATCTACTTACTATGAGATTTTAACGAACACTGCTTAACGATTACAGACAGTTAGGTGCAACCCACCCTTAGCATCTAAAATGTATATAAAGAAAGGGTGGAGTGTGATTCATAACGGGGTATAATAATAGACGAAAGTCAGGACATGACATAATTATACATATAATTCGGGAAATGGTTTAAAACATAATCGTATTTGACATCCCAGTTCCAACGTTTTATTCTAATTTTGCGGGATTCTCAGTAGAAACACGTAATATTGGTATTCAATAGGTAGAATCTCATTCCCATTTAGCTGTCAAATGTGAGAATGATAAACCAAGCACAAAGTAGGTAGGGGATACCAGGGATGATTGACTATAGGGGTAGCAATACTATCTGTCAAAAACTCGAGCTACTTAATTTATAACGGGGCTGTTTGAGCTAGAGTGAACCTGCACCATACTTTCATTACGTGGTATAATAATAGCAGAAAGTCAGGACATGACATAATTATACCTACATATAATGCGGGAAATGGTTTAAAACATAATCGTATTTGACATCCCAGTTCCATCTTTTTATTCCAATTTTTCGGGATTCTCAGTACACGTAATATTAGTATTCAATAGGTAGAATCTCATTCCCATTTAGCTGTCAAATGTGAGAATGATAAACCAAGCACAAAATAGGTAGGGGAGACCAGGGATGATTGACTATATGGGTAGAAAGACTCGAGCTAATTTATAACGGGGCTGCTTGAGCTAGAGTGAACCTGCACCATACTATTCTGGACATACTATGTACAGTTAAATGTAATCAGTAGTTATGGTTTATGACCATCATCATCATCATATCAGCCGAAAGAAGTCTACTGCTGGACATATGCCTCCCCCAAAGAGTGCCACAATGGCCGGTCCTGCGCCACCCGCATCCGCTGTTTTTTCAAAACCATGAGGACACATATAAAAGAAAAACTAATCGAGGAAGTATACGCAAAGATATGTTATTAATGTTTAATGCCTGATTGTTCATTGTATTATGTTTAATTAAGTTTTCTTTTGCACTTATTACTTCATAGGTCAACTTACCCCAAGTGACAAGTCTACCTACCCGAAGCATTTGGTAACTTGACTCGTTTTCCCGTTTCAATAAGATTATGTAAGCTTGTACATTATGTTAAAATTGGTAGCCAGCTATTTGGCATTTCTTTCCAAAGCCTAATAGTACAACTATAAGTTATAATATAATATACTCGAAAGTAATAAAAATAGGTACAAACGCTTAAACTAAAATTCAGTCAACCATCCCCGGTCTCCGCTACCTAAATATAAAATTTTGGTAAGAAGAACTCATAACGTTTTTATGCGTCCTAATAAGTCCCGATCCAAACCCTCTAACCAATACCTCTGAAACGCTTATTCTGATAAACATTATTGTAAAAACGCCCATGTGCTAAGCGATATAAAGCCTAAAACGTCATCAAACGTGTGCACCAGACACGACATCGTGAAAGAGAACAGTCGAAATTCTACAGGTTTCTTTTATACCATTACGACTTCCTCTCCTTTATCATATTTAACGACTGATCGTATGTTCGATAGCGTGTGGCCGACATTACTTCACCGAAACAAAACACACTCGCATTAACACACTTTTTGCACAGCACATAAAACAACAGAAGATTTACTGGGCTGCATCGTGAATGAGCCAATTTGCAGTCTTTTCTGGCACCCGCCTTATCATTATATGTCATATCACTGGCTCATCTTATATATCTTGGCTTGATATGTTTTTATCATAAATATTTTATTGAAGTTGATGCGATTAAAATGATTTAATGCTACTACTTTTAATGCCATGGACAGTTTTTAATTCAATTGCCCATAGAGGTAACATACGGCCTCCATACAATAACAGTTTTTTTAAACTGCATTACGCAGTGTTTACACTGTGGTAAAAAGTGTAATTTGAAACGGTGAGTATTAATGTTTTCCGATGGCAATACACTTAGTCAGTATATTACTCAAAATAAAACTTTATTGTTAATGCAATAAGACTATCCATGTAGTAATGTAACAGCTTCACATTGTGTACACTTTAGTCTACTTTTTGCTGAAAATGAAATAAAATGTAAAAAGGCATCGAAAGAAGAGCTTTATCACAACGCTGCAAGAGCCATTTTTTGTTAATTATATTCACCACTTTTCTGTATTACCTTAATATATATTGGCAGAAGCTATCGTTTATGCTACTCAATATGTATCGAATCTTTTTTGTATGTCACAAGTGACGCCTGTTTCTTACTTTAGTGAAACTTAAAATTACCTGTGGCCCTACATTTATATGTCATGTCGTCGTTGGGTAAAAATGACCTTAGAGAGGCAGGCGCTTACGTCGCTAAACGTCACATTTTTATTAGACCATAGTTAACAATGACGTATTACGCCTATCGCGCTAAAAAATTTTTTTTCCGAGAACTTATGACTTTTGTATAAAATTTTGTATGACACCAGAGTTGTCGGTTTTGCAGCATTGTGACATAAATGGTGGGAAACGCACAAGTGGGAAAACAGAAACATTCCGAAGTGTCATTTATGATGTTAAGTGTAGGTACCTACGTGTAACGAACGCCATTTTCCGCTAAACGAAAATTTGGACGAAATTTGGACGTTAGTAGGTATTATAATAATCTAAAATCCCTTCAGTGGAACATGGTTTTCGGAATTATGAAATTCGGAAATAAATTGCTTTCGGACAAATTAAGAAAGATTAGAATTAAGAAATTTATTTCAAACACAAATTTAATATTGTTAACTAATGAATAAATACAATACAATACAATACAAATGACTCTTCTGAATAATGTAATGTACCGGACAAGTATTAAGAAATTGCAAACAATTTAAAGTATCCGACGGTAGGGCCTTTTATGGAGTGATTTTTCCAATTTACTTCAGGCTGATCATTGTGATGTCAAACGCAAAGTTAAACCTTGTGTGTAACTATATAATTTATTATGTGGTGTTGGTAACCTAATCGGGTTCTAAATACGTAATATTACCATGTAGTCGTCATCTTCTTCATTTGAGTAACTACTGACATCAGTTACTTCGAGTATATTCGCATAAGTAGGTATCAATTTAATATCTTAGATCGTCACGGCGTCAATTTGAAAAAAACAAAACGGCTTTCAAATAATGAAAACCAAAATCGGTCACATTTGTTAATATAGGCAGAAGTATTTATTTATTACGATAGATTATTTATTCCTAATTGAAGTTGATAATATGAGAAAAGGAGAAAGATCCCACTTTTTTATTCATTTTAAAGAAGCTGGAAGCCGATACTTAGTCGGGTTAGCTTAAAACAATTGAAAGCCTTTTCTAAAAATCTATCAATTTTTTTTTTCTCATTTAATTTCCTAACGTGGCATTTTGCATATTTCTCTCTAGAACCTAAAAATAATTCGGTATAAGAAATTATGCGTATACTGTCCAGGATTGCAACCCGACACCTCGTTTCGCCTTTCGCTTTTCAATCAGATCGGCTGATTCGGGTGTTAGCCCTTGGTATAATACCTTTACCCTTTAACCGACGAATTACTGCAAGCGTGGTTTTATGTTATTTTTTGTGATATATCATATAGTCTTCTTGACCCGACGTTCTCACGACAATATGGAACTATAGTAATGTTATCTGTTACCTATTAGTAGCTGTTAAGACGAACCTATGGTTTATTATTATTAAGATTTTTTTAATAATATTTTTCCACGTAGCTATTGTGTGGTTATTTAACATGTAGTTTTATATTTATTATCAATAAATTATAATGATTACGACTAAATCATTTGTCCGAGAGTAACGTTTTTGATTGTTCTGTTTCGAAGCAGATCTTCGGCTCAAGGGTTTTTTTTTCAGAAAACAGGATATACCATTAAGCAGAAAATGCCATTCGGAGTAATAAAATTTCGTAGGTGTTTCCGGTATGTACCTATATGATTCCGGTTTTCATTATACTGATTTAGAATAGCAATCAAAAAAGTTCACAGGTTATACGCAATAATACTTTCGTATTACTAGTTCCCAAAAAAAATGTGGTTCTATATCGCTCATCAGCCAAAAGCGACCTCACTATTTATGCAAATTACAATTTAAAAACCAAATAGGTAGTACACACTCCAAACGGTCAGTTCAGGTGGGGCGTCATAAAATAGACGGGTATAGAGGTTTTATCACAGATAGATCAGTTCTGCTGAATCTGTTTTATGTAGGTCTGATTTGCATAAAGTCGAGTTCATCTATCTATACTTACATATAATAAAGCTGAAGAGGGTCGAAAGTCTGTACATGGAAGATATTCGAAAAAAAATTGGCTAGCGATTCTTAGAATCGATAACAGAACATGTTCCAACAGTTTTTAGAATTTTTGTCTGTTTGTCCGTTTGTCTGTTTATCTGTTTATCTGTTTGTCTGTTTATCTGTTTGTCTGTTTATGTGACCGCGCTGAAAACGGCTGAACCGCTTTGGATGAAATTTGGTATAGAGATAGTTTGAGTCCTAGGAAAGGACGTAGGATAGTTTTTATCCCAGAAATCATCCTCTAAGGGGATGAAATTAGGGGTGGAAAATTGTATGGATCTACTTGAACCGATGAACCGATTTAGATGAAATTTGGTATATAAATAGTTTGAGTCCCGAGAAAGGACATAGGATAGGTTTGGTCCCGGAAATCATCCCATAAAGGGGTGATATGGGGGGGGTGAAAATTTGGATGTAACCCATTTTGATGAAATTTGGTAAAGAGATAGTTTGAGCCTTGGGAAAGGACATAGGTAAGTTTTTATTCCGGTAATCATACCCTTCACCCCTTTTGGGTATGATTACCGGGGGTGAACATTTGAATGGAACCCATTTAAATGAAATTTGGTATGGAGATAGTTTGAGCCGCGGGGAAGGACAGCGGATGGCTTTTATCCCTTAAATAATTTAGATGAAATTTGGTATACAGGGCGTCCCACGCCTATGCCACATGGTGAGAAAGTACCTTGAATATTGTAGATGGAACATTTTACTCAAAGAAGACATTATTTTGTTTTATTTAACAATTTAAAGTGCATTCATAGATTTTTAAATAATTACATGGTTGAACCGGAATTCAAACCCGCTATACGAGAAAATAAAATATCTTGTAGTTTTATCATACCGATTGAAAGGCTTCATCATAAGGATTATTTCTTGCTCAATAACATAGTGTCAGAAATAAAAGGAAGACCATGCATTTTAACATTTGATGAAATTTTGTTCAGAAAACTGAAAACCTGACATTGCCGTAAGGACATACAACGGACATTATCATTTTAAACTACCTATTACTAATGAATGAATCAGTACCCACTTGAGAAGTACGCATAATTTCCCTATTAAAATTATAAAGAGATACGTAATGGGTAGGAACTATCGGCCAAAGCCAGAGTCGAACACCTTAAAGGCGCATTTTGGTTCCAGCTGTATAGCATTGCAAGCGATTCTGTTTTGAATCTGTTCGACTCTGGCTTTGGCTGATGGTACCTGGTTGTATGCAACAAATCGAGTTTCTGTCCAATCAAGTTTCGGCTGTATCCTGAATCTGCCGAAAGACGCGTAAATGATTTTATAAGTAAAGCAACAGAGTATTTTTTTTTCTCGTGTAGCGGGTTCGATACCCCGTTCAACCATGTAATTATTTAAAAATCTATAAATGCAGTTTAAATTGTCATTTAAATTAAAATAATGTCTTCTTTTAGTAAAATCTTCTAAATATCTACAATATTCAAGGTACTTAGAGAAGGACAACGTATAGCTTTTATCCCGAAAATAATCCCCTATTTCATCGGGGGTGAAAATTTGAAATTTAATTAGTTGAAATTTGGTATAGAGATAGTTGGAGTCCCGGGGATGGACAATGCATAGTTTTTATCCCCAATATCATCTGCTGAGAGCATGAAATGAGGGGTAAAGATTTAAATGGAACCGATTTAAATTAAAATCTGGTACAGAGATAGTTTGAGTCCCGGGGAAGGACATTTAATAGTTTTAATCCCAGAAATCAGCCTTTAAGGGGGGAAAATTGCGGGTGAATTTAGATGAAATTTGGTGTAAAGACAGTTTAATTCCTGGGGATAGGTCCCAGGAAAGGACATTAGATAGAGTTTGTCCCGGAAATCATCCCCTAAGGGGGTGAAATGGGGGATGAATATTTGGATGAAACCCATTTAGATGAAATTTGGTTCAGAGATAGTTTGAGTTCCGGGAAAGGACATGGGATAGCTTTTATCCCGGAAATCATCTCTTAAGGGGGTGAAATGTGAGGTGAACATTTGTATGGAGCTACTATACAACCGCTGCACCCGTTTAGATAAAAGGGGAAGCACATATGATAGTTTGTATCCCGGAAATCAATCGTTAAAGAGGAAATGGAGGGTCAAAGTTTGTATCGAGCTACGATATAAACGAGTTCTACGCGGACGAAGTCGCGGGCAGAAGCTAGTTGAATATAAGAGTAATATAGAGGCGTCAAAAAAACCGGTGAGCATTTAGAATTACATTCGGGTTTCAATGTCTCTCTCGCTTGCACACACGCACACGCACACACACACACACACACACACACACACACACACACACACACACACACACACACACACACACACACACACACACACACACACACACGTAGATATTACAAAATAAACGATTTAACCCGAACCCGAGTATTCTTTCTAAGAACTCTCGGACTAAATTGATGACATTTGGAGGTTTCTTGTCACGCTCTTTTTGTCTTTAAAGCATGTTTAGAGTCCATATTGTAACAAATTTTCTAAGATTCTTTGCCACATTGTCCCCTGGCTAACGGGACAGAATAACAACAAGAAATACTTAGTTGATTGACCCAAATACAAGCGCATCGGTTTATTAATAAGTAAGCAACCGGAACCTGGAACCTCGTAGATATAACAAAATCATTTGTGGTAATGCAAAAACATTAATATTTGCGTAACAGGGCCATTCTACTTTTTACTGCAGTGCATCACGATCCTTGACCAACAATATCACCAAAAAGGTTAACCTAATTAATAATATATTTAAACATACTAATCTTTGTCGTGACATGGGAAGAATTTTCTGTGGAAATTACTCTGTGCCGTACGCATTCGTAATTCAAAATGCTATTCCGAGTTTAAATTTGAAATAGAGCTGCCTTCCATTTCCCGCCAATGATTCATCACTGTGAAATGAGGGGCAAAATAAAAAACGGCCAGTGACATTCAGTAACTACCGCTAACTCGTAACTTGCCTTCACTGTACTTTTAATCTCGACCTTATCCCGAATTACTAAAGTTTAACCTAAAATAACAGAGAAAGACTTACAAGATATTCCGGAAAATTTCAAATAGTGGAGAGCCTAGCCTAACCGGGTATTGCCTATTATGTCACATCGAAATCGACTTTACGCCATTCGGATAACGTTTATTTTTGAATTTGAAACAGGCTCGTGATTGGAGTTTCCCGAAGTTATCTCCAAATAATGGATACCTAGTGTAACCAGATACTATGGCTTGGGTCTCACTTTACCCACAGCTCAGGGGTATGCCTGCCTCTATAGGTTTTTATTAAGTTACACTGTCATTGAGTTTTGTTTTTCAACTGTCAAATTATAAGAAAGCGTAGGCGCGCGACACACTTCACTTGTTTTTGTCAGTAGGATTTCATCATGTGTGGCGTTTGGGTAAACTTACCTATTGGCGCCCCTCAAATTATAAATAATATTAATACAGGCTGTATTTTTAATAGTACCTTAAATTGTAACCAGACGTAGGTGTTAGGGATATGAACGGATTTTGCTAGGAATTCTTAACCTACCATTATTTTTTTATAGGTATAAATTAAATCAGCACGCAAAGACATCCCTACTTTGTCTTACTGACGTGACGTCACAACTGTCACTTTTCCCATGTGTCAAATGAGTGTACGCCATCATAGGTACATTGCTGCTGGATACATTAAAAAAAATGAATTACTCAGTGGGAGTGAAGAATAACTTAAAATTTTCTTGCAATATCGGTTCATAGGTAGCCTTAACACTCATCGTGTGGTTACAATTTGAGGTAATATTAAAAATACACGCTGTATAATTACATTATTATAGGAACTTAACAATAGTTAAATCGTTTGCTTATTGTTCACCGTTAAATCTATCTATTTAATAAGTGAACAATGGTGGCCATAGCTTATTTGGATGCGCGAGTGTTCGCTTATTCGAACATTGTATTGGTTCGACATGTTTCGAACCAATATTCGAAAAATATCAACCGATATTCGACCTTAGTCGTGACTCGTGAGAGACTCGTTTCGTTCTATTTTAACATGTCTGAGAGTCACGGGAGTTTACTGTATAAAATGAGCAAACTTGAGTATGACGATAATAGTATTTTTCACAATCGTGTTATAATAGAGAGCTTTTTAGTCGAGTACCGTGTTTAGGCCACGAAGCTTGCTGAGTGGCCTAAGTAAGGTACGAGATTAAAAAGCTTGATTATAACACTATTGTGAACAATACTTTTTGTACGAGTTCATTAAAATTAATTTTCTACGAGTCAACTGAACTAATTAAACAAACTCGATACTGTTGAAACGAAGTGCAGCTCATCGCTCGTACGCTTGTTGATATCTTAAAAGACATCAACGAGCGTACGACATCAAAGCGATTCTATTGGTCCAATTCATTACAGTTCAGTAAAGCAGCCACGTGATTGGTCGAATTTATTTTAGTTGTCTGGAGCGTATCGAAAAGTAGTTATTTCGATTGTTTCGACAGTAACATGGACTACAACTATGAAAAGAGTGACGTTGCAGTATTCTCTATGAAATCTTAATACACATATTTTAATCGTCGAGTACAAAATAGTTATTTATGATACAAGTGCGGAAAGTAGGTAATTAACAACGAGTGGCAATGACCAAAAACACGACCGTTAGGGAGTGTTTTTGATCGACACGAGTTGGGAATTAGCTATCCGCACGTGTATCATACAACATTTTTACAATGCATCATGCGAGGAAATAAAAAAAATATGCATAAAAGGTGAAATTTTAATTGTTACGAACTCACGAAATCTCATTCCCGCATAGTGTGCATTGTAATAGTTATTTACAATGCACTTGCTCTGAAACTTGCCAGCTCGGTGGGCGCCACGTGGACCGCGCCCGTGAGGAATGGATTTCAGTACAATATTCCCGCACACTATGCGGGAATGAGATATCGTGAGTTCGTGACAGTTTTAAAATTTCACCTTTTATGCATATTTTTTTTATTTCCTCGCATGATGCATTGTAAAATGTTGTATGATACACGTGCGGATAGCTAATTCCCAACTCGTGTCGATGACCAAAAACACGACCGTCAGGGAGTGTGTTTTATCGACACGAGTTGGGAATTACCTACTTTCCGCACTTGTATCATAAATTACTATTATGATACAAGTGCGGAAAGAAGGTAATTCCCAACGAGTGGCGATGACCAAAAACACAACTGTCAGGGAGTGTTTTTGATCGACACGAGTTGGGAATTACCTATCCGCACGTGTATCATATTCAAACTACATTTTACAATGCATTATGCAAGGAAATAAAAAAATATCCATTAAAGGTGAAATTTTAAATGTCACTAAATCTTATTAATTTCTTTATCGCACAGTATGCGGGAATTTTGGCCTGAAATCCATTCCCGCACGGGCAGGTACTGCCTTGAACCCCCAAACCGGCATATACCACTTCTCGTGTTTATGTTGATCCATATAAAAAAAAAAAAAAAAATAATAAAATTTATTTATTTAACAAAAAACACACTTAAATTATAAACGTTATATCCGTCAGACGCCAAACTAGGCTGAGCCTGTATCTTGGCCGCCTGCGAGTGCGATTAACACGAACTACTTAAAATATTACCATTTTGCAGTACAAAACTCTAATTCCTGTTTCATTAAAAGTATACATTGAGATAAGATTAACATTAACATTACAATTTAAAATTACTATTTGTGCATGGGCGTGTGTGTAGTGACTGCGTGTGTGTGTGTGCGTGTGTGTGTGTGGGGGGGGGGTGCGTGCGCGTGTGTGTGTGTGTGTGTGTCTGTGTGTGTGTGGATATAAAGGTGCTCTTCCAGAGCAAGTGCATTGTAAACAAGTTTATGACATTGCACTGTGCCCTGCTGCAATGTGTTTACTTTTATAGAGTAAACTATTTATTTTATGTTCTTTCCTTCACCATAAACGCACTCTGCACACAATGTATTAGTACCCTTTCTCAGCAGGTGCTTGCTTAGCCAGGAAGCATAAAACATTTTTATTTATTAACAATAACTCTGATCATAAAATATCATAAACAAATTACCGAGACCATTACAGTGCACAGAACGGAAATGTATAAAGAGTATTTGATCGATAAATAAGCCCATATTTCTTTGAATCGTTGACGAGGGGAATTAAAAATACTTAATTGTGCAGTTTGTGAGCTCTTAAGGCGAGTTGCACCAACTTACGATTACAGACCGATCACGTTAAATCGCCTTAAAGTTCTATATAATATACGTTATTACCTTAGTGTCAATTTACGTGTCGACCTATGTGAATCACTTATATATCTAGATTAAACTATTGCGATGACGTGTATGACTTAGTGGTTTTGACGACCTCTGTCTGTAGCCTAGTTGGTAGTGACCCTGCCTACGAAACCGGAGGTCCCGGGTTCGAATCCCGGTAATAAGGGCATTTATTTGTGTGGTGAGAACGAATAATTTGTTCTTTAATAATGTTTTCTATGTATTTAAGTATTTATTTATCTTCAACATCGCCTAGTACCCGTAGTACTAGCTTTGCTTAGTTTGGGACTAAGTCGACTTGTGTAAGATTGCCCCCCAATATTTATTTATTTCTTTATTTTATTTATAAATGGTCGTTCAAAGAGGCTCATACAACGAGTGACAAATGAATGTTTCGCTTTGGCTGACGTCGTCATACCTTACTTATATATATGTCGAAGACGATCCTTTTCCACACTCGTATTTGCACATGCACTCGTATTTTCACCAAGTTCTAGATTCGAGGGTAACTTCACACGTGGGCGACGAAATAATAACACGTCACGATAGTTGATGATTGGTTTTACTTAACATTTGACCACAATATAACAAAGCACTTGGGATCGTAAAGATATGATCGGATTGATCCTGTCTAGATAACCCTTCAGAAATAAGCCTTCAGGCATAACCCTTCAGGAAACGCGGTGAATTTGGTACAAGGATGGCAACACGTCTTTACTGTTCGACGACTCAAATCAATCTGCCGTTCCCTCCCTCGCGCCCAACAATTACGGTTGGCTAACCTGACAGCCAAGCCTACCACCATAAAGGATTGAGTTGCCATCCTCGCGCCAACTACACCCAAGTTGACAACTTGACGTTTCCTAACTTGATAATTCAACATAGTGGTCCAACTATTAGCCACTAGGTGGCGTTGTCATGAACAAACTTCGATTGGTAGTGTCTACATTAAAGTCGATGGCGCTGCATGTCCTTAAATCTAATCCATCTTGTGAAGTTGCTTTGCTCAACACGCTGCAGGGAGTGAAGCTCCGACATATATTTAGTGTGCAAGTATTATCTTACTTGAACCCAGTCATCGTCCTCTAATTTTCCCGGTTGTACCCTAAATCCCCTGGCCCCTAATCCCATTATTTCACTAGTTTTACGAATGTGACTGCCACCTGAACCTCGATTTTCCATATATCCCGACCAAGCTAAGAATGCACCGCGCTCAGTGTAACTTATTCGTCGCGAAGTGCATTCTTAGCTTGGTCGAGTAGTACAGTACACATATGATTTGCTTCAAATTTTAAAACGACATGATAGAATAACATGAACCTTTGCATGTATACACATTGGGATCCATCATCATATATCTAGGTCAGAAACTAGTATATGTTGCTAGAAATTAAAATAGAGCGCGGAGAACCGTTTTTCATAAAAATTGCCTAATTTTTTCTATTATATTTCTATCATGATGCATAGCAACAGAAATTAGTTTCTAACCTAGATATTATGGCAGATCCCTGTGTATAAAAAGGTTCATGTTATTCCAGTATGCTGCTATGATGAAGCGTTCATAGCGCGGCGGCGCCTGCGTATCGGAAACGATAACGCAGGTCAAGCAAAGACGGCAGGGGTCAGTCTTTGGATGGGTGACCGCCTGTTTGAGTGGTTACTATAAATGAGCGCTTCCGTGCTTTGGAAGGCACGCTAAGCAGTTGATCCCGGTTGCTGTCTATGACATTAGTCGTTAAGCCGAGTTAGAGGCCTTCGGGCGGCTTAAGAACCTCTAACAGTCGAGTTGCCCACTCACTTGACAAAGGGACAACTGTCACTCGCGTCCGCAGGAGCTACCTGGGTGTTACTAAAGAGTGACAAACTCAAAGGCCAAAATAATAATTGCCATACGATTAAATAAATAAGTATGCTGCTAAGAACTAAACTACCGTATAAAAACCGTTTACAATAAGTAGGGTAAAAATAAAAATAAAGCACTGCACATCCGTGCCGCCAACAAGTCGTAATTTCGTTTGAACTCTGTCGGGACTTACGGCCTTTTGGCTGGGGCGGTAGTGTAGTGTTTCGGTGTACCGTGTACCGCGATAATATTATCTTTTTTTTTTTTTTTAAGTGAGCGAATCGCCAACAAACTGTTTTGCAGTTTGGCTAATCTTTAGGTTAAGTTACTAAAATTGTATTTTTTTTTTGATTCTAAAAAAAAAAAAAAAAAGGTTTTATGGAGGGTCGACTTGAGTCGATCCTGCGTTGAGTTTTTTTTAAAACCGTGTGGTACCATCGCCCACACAGTTAACTGATCATCCATGCACTTTATATGCATTATAAGGTTCAATATAAATACAGGATGGTCAGTTAACTGACCATCCGTGCACTTTATATGCATTATAAGGTTCAATATAAATACATGATGGACAGTTAACTGACCATCCGTGCACTTTATATGCATTATAAGGTTCACTATAAATACATGATGGACAGTTAACTGACCAACCGTGCACTTTATATGCATTATAAGGTTCAATATAAATACATGATGGACAGTTAACTGACCATCCGTGCACTTTATATGCATTATAAGGTTCAATATAAATACATGACGGACAGTTAACTGACCATCCGTGCACTTTATATGCATTATAAGGTTCAATATAAATACTGGATGGACAGTTACCTGACCATCCGTGCACTTTATATGCAATATAAGGTTCAATATAAATACATGATGGACGGTTAACTGACCATCCGTGCACTTTATATCGTCGGGTGACAAGTAAAAGTCACTACCAAAACTGTCACTGCTCTTTATAACCTTGTATCTCGGTACGTAGTCGATATCGAGCTTTGATTTAAGTAGGTATTTATTACTTAGTGAGTTTTGCTTGTCACCCGACGATATGCAATATAAGGTTCAATATAAATACAGGATGGACAGTTAACTGTGTTGGCGCCGGCGGGGACGTCTACCGCGTGATCGCGACAAGGCGACAACACAGACACTTACCCCCTTAGTCATAAAACTTAAAATGCCTCTGCTAAATAAAATGTGCTTTGTCCCTTTCTTACGAACACAAATGTCAAAGTAATAGATAAGGACACAAGAATTTTAACGCCATTTTAGTTAAAATAGGCTTGTAGAGCGTTTATGAATACGGCCGTGATAGTCCATATTCATCCCGGTACCGCCGCATACCGGGTAGAGTCAGTCCGACCAATCCGACTGAAGTCGGGCCTAACTGAGTTTCTTGCTGGACTCTTCTCAGTCAATGGTATTAGCGAACCAGCAATGCCATTAGCTCATCACCACTCACACCTCGGTTGAAACCATTCGACCAATCTCACTGGAGCGCAAACTTGTATAGTATTCCAGTGTTAAGGTGACGTGACCTACGAAAACGGATTTAAAAAAATCGTAGCTCTTGTTTTGATTATAATACGGCTGCCTTCAATTTAATTAGCAATCTTGAGGCATTTCTCGAGGGAAATCAGCAATTCGAATCCTGAGTTTTTGAAAAAAATCACGAACATAGGTCTAGAATACACTTAAAAAAATCGTAACAAATTATGCACAACAGCTTAACATATTAAAATTGGTTTTAAAAATCGGCAATATCATGTTTGAGGGAAATTAGCAATTACTTTTTTTTAAATTAAAACGCACAAAAAATTCATATTAAAAAACTTGATAACCACGCACTTCCACCTCGCTCACGCTTATGCTCAGTGAGAGGGAGAGAAGACCACGAGCCTACGTCGCCTTAAACCCTTCCGGCGTGGTCGTGCCGGAAGTTTCCCTTGGATTTTCCCCAAGCTACTCTCTAATCACGCAATTCGACCGCTGTAGGTATTGGGTTCGTCCTATTCCTATTGTAGCAACAGTCAGGCAGTCAGTTGGCTTTTGTATGACGCGGTTCGAACGGGGCTTGACTTTAGTGGCTCTTATAAGAACCTACATTATAAGTAAATATATTTTCACCTCACTTGCTCGGAAAGGCCTTTTTGTATGTTTGATATCTATTGAAAAAATCGCTTTTTATCCACATGTGAAGAAAGTAGACGTAGAACGTTAAAAGTACTATGACGTAGAACGTTAAATGTTTATTTTTGGTTTTTGTATATTTAATGTGACATATTTTTTATCAACTTTTTTTTAACTTTTTTAAAACTTTTTTTTACTATTTTTTAAACTTTTTTTTAACTTTTTTAGACTTTTTTTTACTTTTTTTAAACTTTTTTTCCTTTTTTTTTATTTTTTTTTTTAGTTTTTTTTACCCTATTTCTTACTTTTTTTTTACTTTTTTTACTCTATTTCTTATTTTCCTCGCTGTAGTGAGGTGAAAAGATTTGTGTTATACACGGGTGAAAAGTTATTTTACGTCTCGTGTGTTGAAACACTCGCTACGCTTAGTATTCTATTTTTGAACCACTCGCTTCGCTCGTGGTCAATCATAGGGTCCTTTCGCTAGCTCGTGTTTCAAATGAACACTCGCAGGTAAAATACAACTTTCCCCCCTTGTATAACAAATAACTATTCCTTCCAATATCATTTCTAGTATTCTAGTTATGGTAATCCAGGGTTAGCTTGGACCATTAGTATATCCTACAAGCCACCCTAGTGGTCGTTGCATATATTTGTCATATTATATTGTAAGCATTCGACGGGCTGAATCTATGACTCGTGTTATCGGAGGTAAAATATGTAGACATTTTTCCGATTATAAATCTGCGTTAACAGTGGACACAATTAAAGTATAAAATCCTTGACAGTACCTTTACTAATACTTGCAAGGTGAGGAGGTCAAGGGTTTCGAAAGTATCATAGTTTCAGGCATATTTTTTGTTTTCCTGTATTATAAGATGTCTGCATTAAGTATTATCTCAATATAATTCGTTTTGGCGATATAAATACCTTCGTAGTGTAATTGAGGGTTCATGTTTTCTGCCAACAAACTGTCATACAGTTTGGCAAATAGTTAAATTTTATATTGAGTATGTAACCTGTTTTCGTAACAAAAAAAACTGTAAGTGCATTAGTTATTCAGTACAGAATTACAAAATGGATTAGGTATGTAGAATAAATAATGTGTTGGATTAGTGTTGTCAAGAATCCCGTTTGTGAAGAACGTCGAATATATAGAAACGTTTTTGTGTGAAAATGAGGACTGAAGAATAATGCATGTGATGAATTGGCTGCTAGTTGTGAAGAATTAGTTTATCATAATAAAATAATAAATGTAAGAAAATAAAAGCAAGTAAGTAGCTAAAAGATTTCATAATGTGTTTTTTACGGTTTTTAAATTATTGTGTGATTACAGCACATATATCAAAAAGATACAAAAATAGCACCTTACAACTTAGACACAGGTAGTTTCAAAGGCATACGTTTACTGTATTATAGTTTGTAACTTTTATTTTTGTCTTATTTGTGAATGGTTGTTTTGTAACAATTATTGTAAGGTACCTACTAAAAATACAAAATTTGTTTACACGGTACTTAATTGCGTATAAACTTATTTAGTTTAGTTTACCTCTTTGAGGTTGCTCGACGTTTCTGATGTGTCACATCATCCTTGGTCGTACGCAGACTCAAACTATCTAATGAAAATAATTAATCATTAAAATAATAGAGTCAAGATACTGCTTATACCTCCATTGTTAAAAGACGATAGTCGCTGCGCTTAATGCAAATTGTGCTTCAACTTGCTAGTTGTCTGATAACGTAAATAATTTTACCACAATACCAATACCATTGACCACACCTCTATTGAAACTCCCATAAGGTTGGTTTTCGCAAATCAAGATCCTATAACATTAAAGGAGTGATCAGTTAATGCATGTGGATGCCAAGTAAAGTATGTGTGATATGGAGATAATGTACTGGTTTGCTGTATGATATGTGGTTATAGATGTAAGCGCTTAGGGCAGTTAGTTTAAACATTGTTTATCAATGCTAATTGTCAGGCAGAATAAGTTAGCTGCATTATAAACCTACCTGTTTACAGTGTTAACTATAGCTACTTAGTTAGGTGGTTGTACCCTTGTTTTACCGACAAATGTTCCATCGAATGTATGCTTCGCAGAATTTTCATTTCATCTAAAACCATTTTTTTTAGAATTGTTATAAAACAATCCTAACCTAACCTAATCGGTTCTACAAAACCTTTTAACTGTAAGTACATAAAAGTACATCGTCATGTACGAAGTCGAATGCTAAGAGCGATCCTTCGATGAAAAAAAAACCCACCTATGACGATATAAAAAATATCTTTCATCAGCATAATACATCTACGGCGGGCAGCTAAAAACTATAGTGATCAAAGAAACCTAAGCCCACTTTACACGCTCATACATTAAACGTAAAACCTTGATTTTAAACATAAAAACGTCACAACTACCGTATCTTCACACCGCAATTTGAAGCTTAACACTCAAACATGAAGTTGCATTTCCCTTTAAATATTTACTGTAATTATAACCTTTTTATAAAATGCCAAGTTTGACAATCACTCTGTATCGGCGGGGTGCACACTCAATAACCTAGGATTACCTCCACAATAGTGTGTAGGGCCCTTAAGTGTTCAATATCACTTATTGGTCTTAAACTACACCAAAATTGATGCGTTTTTTTTTTGTTCAAGTGATTGATCGAAGGATTTGGGCAGTCTGTTACCGGTCTCAAAGTTTTAAGGGTGGATAGGGCGGCGGCTATAGTCGATACAATAATGATGAGATTGATGAGATATCTTTATTTTCTTTGGCTTTCCTTACATTGTTGATTTTGCATAAAATTACTTTTTAAATACATAGGTACATTTTACATGTTTGTCCAACGTTTGGCATCAAGTTGCAAATAAAAAGCCAAAAATGTAAAGAAACTAAGTTATATTCTTAATCTAACGACATAAATAAATAATGAATATAAATAAATAAATAAATATTATAGGACAAAAGCTTATATTATGGGTGTTATTTAGAAGACGATAAACATACTTACATATATAGGAAGATTAATAAATACATAGAAAACATCGATGACTCAGGAACAAATATTCGTGCTCATCTCACAAATACTGCCCTTACCGGGATTCGAACCCAGTTCCTCTAGCGTCATAGGTAGAGTCACTACCAACTAGGCTAAACCGCTCGTCGAGGTCGCAAATGTGACTGAGCACTCTATGCATATTAATATTTAAAATAGTAATACAATTGTAAACAAACTAAGCACAAACAAATCTACGCTAGTAGTATATTTGTTTGTGCTAAGTTTGTTTATGTTAGTTTATAATCTTATTAAACAGATTATAAACTATCGGTGTGCAACATATACTGCAATATATTACAATACTAGGCAAACCCGCGGGATATAACATAGCCTATAACCAATTAGAAACTCCATTAAGTCTAGAAGCAGGTGAAAATTTTATTCGAAATCGGGTAATCGAATATTACCCATTACATATAAACTTACAAAGCTATACAATCTCACATACTTACCTCTTTATTATATTATTAGTATGTTCAGTCATGGCCAGATAATTAAGAACAGGATTTTTTCCCCCATACAGTTGCATACAAATATGACTTTTCAAATTTAATGATGATTTAAAATATGTTTGGCCAATTTTATTTCTGAGTATATGGAGGTAATATCTGTGTATAAATAAGATTTAATTTAGTTTATATAAAAGTTGTGGTACTCTTTGGGGGAGGCCTATGTCCAGCAGTGGACGTCTTTCGGCTGATATGATGATGATGATATAAAAGTTCTGTAAAAGATGTGCTTAAAAAAATACGGATGGTCAGATGGACAGTTTTTACGAGTTCATACTGTAATTAGGAACAATGTATGAACTTATAACAAGTGTTGATTTGATCGCCTGTATTTTTTAAAGTCTAAATTTTACAGAAGCTCTTTCGCACTATATTAAACCTTAAGGTGGTTCGATTGCCATACAAAGCGTTATTTGACATTCGCAGGCTGACGGCGTGATATTTTAAGAAACTTATGTAACAAACTTTCATCAATTGGCTTCCCATTTGCGCCAAATTCCCCCTTTCCTAGAATAAACTTGTATAAACTAGATTAATTTGAGAAAAATAGTTTTCCCAAAATATCACGTGACAAACCAATTTCTCAAATTAATCTAGTTTATACAAAATTATTCTAGGAAAGGGGGAATTTGGCGCAAATGGGAAGCCAATTGATGAAAGTTTGTTACATAAGTTTCTTAAAATATCACGCCGTTAGCCTACGAATGTCAAATAACGTTTTTGTATGGCAATCGAACCACCTTAAACACGGTTACATCCGTATAATCAGAAACAAAATTAATCAAACACATTATAAATTATCATCAAATTTGAAAAGTCATATTTGTATGCAACTGTATGGGGATAAAAAACCTGTTCTTAATTATCTGGCCATGAATGTATATATAGATAAGTATTACACCCATATTGTCATCAGGGTTCTATTGCAAATGTGTCTATAATTGCCAATCTATTCTTTAACAATGACAGAATGTTCCTCGGGCGAAGTGAGTGTTTCTAACCCATAAAACCGCCTCTCGAAGGCCCGCTAAACTGCGGACCCTATAAAACCTCACTTTTACTACTCACATACAAAGCTCTTAGCAACTTCTTTATAATGAGAAATGACAGTTTCCTTACAAGACTCCCATGCAACCGACCATGAAATGCCAGTGCAGAATAGTAACCATTAATTACTAACCACCATACAAGGCTCAGAATCCTGCGAAATCAAAAGGTAGCATACGCCTTAGAACAAGAAACATCTATAGTACCTTCTCCACTTGTACAGAACCGAGCATCTCTTGGGCTTCGAGAAAATGTGTATGGTGAAAACGTCGAAGTCTAACCTGAGTGTGATAAGGGACTTTCGACTCTAACACGGTACGATCAAAGTTCAAATCGTGGCAGGGTTGATGGTAAAACACAGCCACACATGGATGACCGTCGTGGGAAAATACAATTGTGACATGCATGTAATGCCTCAGACAGCTGTCAATCGATTTTTCTATTTAAAAGTATAACAATAGAGTGTGTTTTGGGTTGACGATGAGTTTGTGCTTTAGGACAGTTAATTGGAAAGCTGTATTTGCACACGAGGTGCAATTTAGAAGTGCGTTTCGAAAATAGTTTGTTGGTTCAAAAGGTAGACAAATAAAAGAAGAAGCTACTGTTCATTTACACAGTTCAAATAAGCTTTTGAAATATTTCTCTATTTATTTATGCCAATAGCTGCCTGCACGGTTCCACCCTTGTACTCGTATTGCTAAGAACACAGGCAAACACGCAAAAGAGTTGATTTTTTGATACTGTGTTCTTTTTTGAGGTGTACAAGTGTATTTGCATTGTCTGTGGCATTAACGGCGGCTCTTTTGACTGCGTTAACCTAGAAGGTTAATTTTTCACAGCTCTGAGGGACTGCAGACTCATACAGTATTTTTATTTTATTTGTACTAGGTTAGTTGTGCCCTAAGGAGCCCGGGGTCTGCTTTGACACTAGCTTGTAGTAGGTATATGTACTCGTATTAAGACTATTTTACTGTAGCATAAAGGTAAATTAATAATAAAACAAATTGACTGTAGCTATATGTGAAACAAAATTGCATAAGCGCCGTATAAACCAATTAGGTAAACATGTATTTATTAAAAGCAAAATACACTGATAAAACTTAATTGACACCGATCGCTTACTAAGAACCAATTACGAGTATAAAGATCTCTGTATTTGCATAGTTCCTGTGTTTACAATTATGTAGCAGCTGTTCATATTAATTATATAATTATGGAGGAGGTTTCTCGTTCTGACGAAGCCAGTGGTTAGTAGGAAAAGTCTTGATTCTGTTTCAAGAATCGGGCCAAGGCACAGGCGTCGTATTAGGCCTTGTTTGTGGATAGACGACGCGTGCGCAAGCAGTGAAGATTCGTGCTGACTTGACTGACAGGTGACTTACACGTAACAGCTTGCTGATTCTGCACCGCCTCGGCTCCGCACCGCCTAATAGAAGTGGCCTGAGTATGGGAAATATTAAAGCACACATCAAACTAAGTAGGTACAATTTGTTGCAGCAACTTGATATAGTTAGTGTTGAAAAAGTCTTAATTCTGTTTCTAGAATCGGTCCAAAGACGACGCGTGTCGCAGTGAAGACTCTGTGCTGACTTGACTGATAGCTTGCTGGGCTGTTATTCGCTACGCGTTAATGCGGCTCACCCCGCCGGTCACCCGTTACGAAAATAGACCTCCACCTGAGACGATCCGAGAGCTTCGCTCTCAGACTTAATAGTATCTGTAACGTATAGTAATAAACCACAGGTTTCTGTATTTAGTGGATGCTTCGTATTTATACTATTAATGGAAACACCATATTATAAATTCCGCCAGTATCTCTGCCGACACCGCACATCTGTCATCTAGACAGTTTCGTGTGTGTTGCCAGAGTACCTAGCGCGTTTAATAAACGCTACATCCTCTTCCTTTTTAACAAATTTAAGGATTTAAAACCGTAATCAATTTGCACATGTGAACGAACAACACAAAACCAGAATCTGCATTAGAGCTATTAAGCTCTCGGACTCTTATACATTACGCTACTATTGGATTACAGAGAAATCACCCTAATGATATTTGTATTCAATAAGCATATGTAGCAACATCAAAAATAACAATTTGTTTCACAAACTACACTTTGATACTACACTTACATGTAGGTAACTTAGTATTATATCAAAGACAAATGAGCATAATAACAAGTGATGATAAAACTTTCACCTATCAATTAGTTCAACAAATTAAACACCTTAAATCTTATCCTATAATATCATGAATACTTAGGAATATGGAATACAGAACACATGCCTGATCAGTCTCAGTATCAGTATTATCTCCAATTTTGCTCGTTATGTCACTATTCTATACCTCTATCAACACTATATTATATTACTTAAGTACCTCTTCCCTTTCTTTTGGTTTTTTTTTTATTATTTTTATTTTCCTCATGGCCTGTGAGATCTGCCCATACCCTATGTTGACCCCGCATCCTATACCTTATCCATATATAATAAATAATTATTACATTAGTAGATATTGTGAAGCAGTCCTTATATTTATAGTTACCTAGATATTTTACTAGGTTGCCATATTATACATAGTGAAAAACGTATCCACTGGCCGGGTCAAATTCCATTTTACATTAATGACATAAAGACTACCAGGTAAAACTTTTCTCATTTAATCTGTAGGTATATATGCTACAATACGGTACTTAACAACCTTACAAATGAATTACATTTAGGTACATCAACAACATCATTCACTCTTATTCGTGAGAGGAAGTCTGGTGGCCAGCAGTGGGACGTATACTAGTATAGGCTGAGACAACGATTAGGAAAGTCGAAAATACTAAACATAAAGCTCCACTTATTTAAATAAAACTGGATGCTATTTGATCGTAGGTAATAATTTGACATCATTCGCTTGCATAGTTACTACCTTCACTCTCAATGCCATTAATTACATTATTTACAATTTCTTGCAACAACCGACAGGGCCGAAGCTTTAGTTGGAATGAGACAGACAATAATACACACTTACTTACACCTGTCAAACGGTTGGATATTTCAAATTCAATTAAATTTATTTGCCAGAACATACACCGTTACACTTAATAAGGCTTATACACCCGCTAACGTCCTCGAGTCGTCGTCCGTATGGCCCAGCGCGCGACTGATCGGGCCTGCCGAGCCTCCGCGCTCGCGCATTTTGTAGGTATTTAAACATAGTAATTAAGATAATCATTTTATCTATTCAAACTCTGCGAATTTGTTTATAAATATTTAATAACTTTATTTGAGTACAAAAATTTAATTTATAATATATATCAATAGTTTAGTCTTTTTGTATATTGAATAAACTTTACAAAAAGAGGTAACTTTGGGATTTTTTTCTATCGAGTGAAGTTCATTAGATCGCGTAACTGAATGCGACTTTGACTAGATTAGATCCTTAAGTAATATGTATCTTTATTTTAGATTTTTAAACCCTATTTTCTATGTCTGAGATTGTTTTTAAAAACTCGAAAACGCTGCCCCTGTTGACTGTCGAGCCTTAATTACGAGTAACATGTCAGTGTATGTTTCGCCAGTGTGCATGCAAACATTACAATAATTTTACATAATAAAACCATTAAACAATTGTTTTAATAAAATAATCCATGAGTAATAAGCATAAAATTAAATGAATTTAATTAAACCATTTGAAACGGTATTTCTTAGTCTTCAAAAATCATTTAGTAGTACTTAATGCCCTTACAATTATTATTTTCTTCTGAGTAATTTCAGTTAAATTACTTTGCTTTATATCACAATATAGATAATTATCTATGCTATTAACTGCACATGAACCAATTTAGATCATTGAGTTAATCAACTCAGTTTTTCCATGACAATAATAAAAACTGAATTGAACACCAAATTTATTGAATGCAGGTTGTGTGTGTACAAACATGCCTCAAACTGACTTCTGCTCATCTGACTGAGCATCATTCATCATGTATGTATGTAAGCACTTTATTTTTATAGATTTCTATGGTAAATAAATGATTTATTTTCTCGCTTACTATCTGTTTAATTTTATTCAATAGCTTTTCCTTCAGGTAGGATTCCATTTTCAGACGACTAGAAGCTTCTCAGGAGCTTCAGCTTTCAGCTAGGGGTTAATTTAAGTTCAGAATAGGAAAACATAAAAAGACAGCCATTTTAAAAGGTTGAATCGTTACACACCTAAGCTTAATTACTACGCATCGCGGTGTCAAGGTATAATTGTGGGTGAGCGTTGAGGTGAGCTTGAAACAAGTTACAGAATAGGGGGGCTGATATCGCACCGAGACCTCACCGCCAGATGCGCAAGTGACCAAAGGATGGTAAATATTAACGAAACTAATTCTTACTAAAACACAAGTTTCTGTTTTTAAAATACTTTATTCTGCGTCGAGATTACATAGGTACCTAAGTATAGCTTAAATAATATAACGATATCATAGTTTTGCATGACCCTAACAACGTTAATTTTGATCGATTTTGCACAAAATAGATGTACAACAGCGAAAATGCATCGTAATTATAAGCTGTGAAAGTGTTTAGAATCAGATATCGTAAATTCTGTTGCAATTTCATTGAAGTGCTCTTATGTAGGTAGGTAGGGGGGGGGGGGGGGAGGTGGTAAATTTATCTTTATTATTTAAACTTACAAATTAAATATTTCCGCCAGGACAAACTTAAAATTAAATTGAGCCGCCTAATCTTTGCCCTAATTTAAGTACATTTTTAACTCATTCAAACAATGCGAAATTGGTTCTTTTTTATATAAAAAGGTCAACTTATTTGAGTACCTTATTACTGAGAAACACTGGAGTCATGTTTTATAATAATTAAATTATTATGGATTATTGCCTGTTATTTTTGTATTTTTTTTTTATGTAAGCATATATATATATATATATATATGGTCGCCCACTACCCTATACCAGAGATCGGAACCGGTTAATTGCTAAAACCTCGGTTTACCACAAATCTCGAACTATTTTATACTTCACATGTAGGACTCAGTTGTGTTTTGAGGTAACGAGTGCGTATTATTAGATTGCCCAATTAGAAATGAAATTATTATCAAAAGAACGAAAAAGAACCGTTTTCGTTCCCATACAAACAATACCGGTTTCCGATCCCTGCCCTATACAAGCTTTGCTTAGTTTGCTTTGGTCGATTTGTGTAAGTAGTAAGATTGACCCCAAATATTTGTTTATTTAAATAATGGCCCAATAGTTAGGAGAAGCTTAAAGAAGGTTTGAGCGTTGGATGTACGGGTAATCTCCACAAAAATTCTTACTTATATATAATTATTCTAAAAAAAGTGTGGGAAAAAAGATGGTGGCCTCGTTCTTCGGAAGGACTGGTCATTACGCAACAATTATTTTAGAGGATCAAAAAACAGTTACTGCGAAGTGGTACACTAACAATTGTTTACCACTTGTCTTGGAAAAAGTTCGAGAAAAACGGCCTCGCAGTAGGATCCTGCTTCACCACGACAACGCCTCATCGCACACCGCCAAGCAAACGATCGACTATTTGGCGACGGCAAACGTGGAATTACTGGGTCACCCACCTTATAGCCCCGACCTTGCACCTTGTGATTTTTATTTATTCCCAAAAATTAAAGAAAAACTTCGAGGAAAACGTTTTATGGACGCCGACGAAGCAGTGGCTGCGTTTCAAAAGGCCGTCGAAGAGACCCCTAAGGACGAGTGGGCAAAGTGCTTTTCTCAGTGGTTCTATCGAATGCAGCGATGTATTGATGTGAAGGGAGGCTATTTTGAAAAGATATAATAAAAGTAATAAGTTGCTTGATTGCTCAGTTTTTGATTTTCTAAGAACTTTCAGTTTGACCCTCGTAACATGTCAGTGTATGTTTCGCCAGTGTGCATGCAAACATTACAATAATTTTACATAATAAAACCATTAAACAATTGTTTTAATAAAATAATCCATGAGTAATAAGCATAAAATTAAATGAATTTAATTAAACCATTTGAAACGGTATTTCTTAGTCTTCAAAAATCATTTAGTAGTACTTAATGCCCTTACAATTATTATTTTCTTCTGAGTAATTTCAGTTAAATTACTTTGCTTTATATCACAATATAGATAATTATCTATGCTATTAACTGCACATGAACCAATTTAGATCATTGAGTTAATCAACTCAGTTTTTCCATGACAATAATAAAAACTGAATTGAACACCAAATTTATTGAATGCAGGTTGTGTGTGTACAAACATGCCTCAAACTGACTTCTGCTCATCTGACTGAGCATCATTCATCATGTATGTATGTAAGCACTTTATTTTTATAGATTTCTATGGTAAATAAATGATTTATTTTCTCGCTTACTATCTGTTTAATTTTATTCAATAGCTTTTCCTTCAGGTAGGATTCCATTTTCAGACGACTAGAAGCTTCTCAGGAGCTTCAGCTTTCAGCTAGGGGTTAATTTAAGTTCAGAATAGGAAAACATAAAAAGACAGCCATTTTAAAAGGTTGAATCGTTACACACCTAAGCTTAATTACTACGCATCGCGGTGTCAAGGTATAATTGTGGGTGAGCGTTGAGGTGAGCTTGAAACAAGTTACAGAATAGGGGGGCTGATATCGCACCGAGACCTCACCGCCAGATGCGCAAGTGACCAAAGGATGGTAAATATTAACGAAACTAATTCTTACTAAAACACAAGTTTCTGTTTTTAAAATACTTTATTCTGCGTCGAGATTACATAGGTACCTAAGTATAGCTTAAATAATATAACGATATCATAGTTTTGCATGACCCTAACAACGTTAATTTTGATCGATTTTGCACAAAATAGATGTACAACAGCGAAAATGCATCGTAATTATAAGCTGTGAAAGTGTTTAGAATCAGATATCGTAAATTCTGTTGCAATTTCATTGAAGTGCTCTTATGTAGGTAGGTAGGGGGGGGGGGGGGGGGAGGTGGTAAATTTATCTTTATTATTTAAACTTACAAATTAAATATTTCCGCCAGGACAAACTTAAAATTAAATTGAGCCGCCTAATCTTTGCCCTAATTTAAGTACATTTTTAACTCATTCAAACAATGCGAAATTGGTTCTTTTTTATATAAAAAGGTCAACTTATTTGAGTACCTTATTACTGAGAAACACTGGAGTCATGTTTTATAATAATTAAATTATTATGGATTATTGCCTGTTATTTTTGTTTTTTTTTTTTATGTAAGCATATATATATATATATATGGTCGCCCACTACCCTATACCAGAGATCGGAACCGGTTAATTGCTAAAACCTCGGTTTACCACAAATCTCGAACTATTTTATACTTCACATGTAGGACTCAGTTGTGTTTTGAGGTAACGAGTGCGTATTATTAGATTGCCCAATTAGAAATGAAATTATTATCAAAAGAACGAAAAAGAACCGTTTTCGTTCCCATACAAACAATACCGGTTTCCGATCCCTGCCCTATACAAGCTTTGCTTAGTTTGCTTTGGTCGATTTGTGTAAGTAGTAAGATTGACCCCAAATATTTGTTTATTTAAATAATGGCCCAATAGTTAGGAGAAGCTTAAAGAAGGTTTGAGCGTTGGATGTACGGGTAATCTCCACAAAAATTCTTACAACCTGTATACTCGTACAGTAAATATATTCACGTACCACCGTAGAAACGCTGTCGCAATTGACAGGCCGCCGTCACTCAAACTCGAGAGATATGTCACCTTATTGCGATAGGGTTCTACGGTGGTCATCATCATCATCATCATATCAGCCGAACATCCACTGCTGGACATAGACCTCCCCCAAAGAGTGCCAAAGTGACCGGGACTGGAGTAGGTTCTACGGTAGGCATGAAAAGTAGCTACGCAATCGAAGACGTTTGAAAATTATTAAAGATAATAAATGAGAATATTGGTATCCATATCTTCCTTATAAAGTTTTAAATTCTTTATGTAATATGCTTAAAATTATTCATGAGTTCTCATTCCCTTTTAATAAAGACTTTTGACGTCTTCGTTTGCGTAGCTACTTTTGATGCTGACAGTACGTGAATACATTTTCCTTACTGTACTTCCCGGGTGGACATAGACTTTAAGTTTTGCTTGCGTATCTAAGGGTGGATTGCACCAAACCGTCTGTAAACGTAGGTAGGTAATCGGTGTTCGTTAAAATCTGAATGTATGAAAAGTTTGACAATATTCTATAGGATGACAGCTGCCGGCGCCATGTTTAACGTCGATCGGTCTGTAATCGTAAGTTGGTGGATGCTGGTGGTGGTGGGTGGTGGTGGAACCCACCCTAAGCGCCACGTAGCTAGGTAGCTAGGTACAGTCAGCCCCACAAGGGGCTTAACACCTTCGTACCGTGTCGCATTAAACGTCATGTTAAAAAACGGTGACGGCACGGAATCGCAGTGACGCATCGTATGCGTACCGTTTTTGACGCACTTTCAGCATGCGTCAAAAACGGTGCGGATACGCTGCGTCACTGTGATTCCGTGCCGTCACCGTTTTTTAAGCAGCGGTGTGTGGAGCGTGCGTCAAAAACGGTGCGGATACACTGCGTCACTGTGATTCCGTGCCGTCACCGTTTTTTAAGCAGCGGTGTGTGGAGCGTGCATCAAAAACGGTGCGGATACGCTTCGTCACTGCGATTCCGTACCGTCGACGTATTTTAAGCAGCGGTGTGTGAGTGCGTCAAAAACGGTGCGGATGCGCTGCGTCACTGTGATTCCGTGCCGTCACCGTTTTTTAAGCAGCGGTGTGTGGAGCGTGTGTCAAAAACGGTGCGGATACGCTGCGTCACTGTGATTCCGTGCCGTCACCGTTTTTTAAGCAGCGGTGTGTGGAGCGTGCGTCAAAAACGGTGCGGATACGCTGCGTCACTGTGATTCCGTGCCGTCACCGTTTTTTAAGCAGCGGTGTGTGGAGCGTGCGTCAAAAACGGTGCGGATACGCTGCGTCACTGCGATTCCGTGCCGTCGCCGTATTTTAAGCAGCGGTGTGGTCGCACCTTTAAACTGCCACATGAAGTCGTCAAACGAGTGAAAACGACAAGGTACTTAGGTGTTCAGCAACTAATGAGGCCGACTGTACTTGTTCGTGGTCGTGTGTTGTTTTGACATTCACAAGCGCAACTTCTCAGAGACTAATGGATGCGTCTAAACGGTTGGACGTTGACGTCGATGTTCCATTCGGATGGCCCGTTGTTGGCGCGTCGCGCTCCGTATGGTAATCCTACCGACCGCGCCAACTATCATAATCATCATCATCATATCAGCCGAAAGACGTCCACTGCTGGACATAGGCCTCCCCCAAAGAGTGCCACAATGGCCCGTCTCCCACAAGGTGGACTGATGACCTGGTAAAGGTCGCTTGAGTCCGCTGGATGCGGGTGGCGCAGGACCGCGCCAACTATACAGCCAACTAAACGTTACAGTTTTGACATGCATGGTCCAATTTCGGCCTGGCGCTGCCCCATTCAGTTCGTTGAAGCAGTCGTGAATATCATTTAATTTTTTAAAGATTTAACCCATCCCTAGCCCTCTAGCCCTAGGGCCGCCCAAGACATCGCTGAGAGGATAGCGTGAAGATGGATCTGCGTCGTCTTCAAGCTGGCAGGAAGTCGCGCAGGATCGGGATAACTGGCGTGCTTTTGTTTCGGAGGCCTAGACCCTTTTTGGATCACTGAGTAGGGTTGGACACGAAGTAATTAGCTAATTAGTTAACACATACATGGTCATTAGAAAAATTGCAGGCATGCGCGTGCGCTGCGCCTTGCACCGGAACAGGCGCCAGCGCCTTAATTATAGAAATTCAAATAAACCAATTATAACATTTATTACACTCGGTATTTAACGAACAAAGGATAAATTAACATTAGCATGGACTCAAACATGATCGAACAGCACAATTAATATAACAATATTCCACTTATGTGCAATGAAAATAACACATTGAATTTAATTAATATAATTGGTCTTAAAATTCACCCTTTTCAGACTAAATACTTAGGAATCGCAAGACTGCTTTTTTACTACAGATCAGCAAAGTTATTCATGTACAATAATAACCATTATATAAAACTTTGTGCCTTATCAATTAATCACAATATTTTACTACGAAAACAGCAATCTAATTGCTTTTCCATGCAATGTGGACCGTGAAGGTCACGGGAGTCCGCTGGATGCGGGTGGCCCAGGACCGGTCATTGTGGGACTCTTTGGGGGAGCTCTATGTCCAGCAGTGGACGTCGTTCGACTGATATGTTGATCCATCTTTTTTATTAATTTCTTACGCCTTGTGGGTGGGCATCTGAAACAAAGATAAGATTTGGTAAGACAAATATTTAAGCTTCAATCATTCATATTAGTTCGGTAAATATCGTGACTCGTGAATGGCTAACCTGCACAGTATTAAGCAACAACGTTAAAGGCGCCAGCTGCTGTAAATGCTGTGATCCTATAGAAACTTGTCGAACTTTCCATACAATTAGGTATCAACGAACACCGCTTACGATTACCTACAGACAGTTAGGTGCAACCCACCCTTTGTCAAACCATGAAACCAGTAAGGCAATGTCAAAACGCACCGGACTCCAATAATGTAGGGTATTGTAAAGTTTATTGGCATAAAAATCTATAATATTGTGCATTTGTGGCACGCGCTTGTTTCCACGAACTTCAAGTACTCATGTACCAATGGAAAGTTTCCAAAATTGCAAAACAATGGAGAGATGTTGGTAATTTCTCAGAAATGGAAAATTTTCTTAAATTCTTAAAGTTTCCTGCAATTTCCGAGAAATTTCTCAAGTTTGAAAACTGTCCGCAGTTGCACATTTGTTACTTCAAGCCTATACTCCAAATTTAGTTAAATGTTTAATACAAAAACGTAGTACCTACTTACATCAGATAGACCTAAATGTCACTTTTTGTATGGGAAAATGACAGTTGAGTTGTCCTAAAGTGCGTACGAAAAGTTAGGGTAATAAGTAAAGGTATTCCGGTTTAGCTTTAAAATTCGGTGTATTTTGGCTGTCCTTTGAACACACAAGATCCACACGAGAAGACTAAAAAGACTGAGACAGCTTCTTTAAACCTGGATAGCGGCTTCAGACGCACTCGAGGCAAAAGGACCAAGTATCCGGCGACGATACGAGCTCTTTTAAACCCTTCAGGTAAACGTAGCGTTGGACAGAACAGTCACTTGAAAGAAAACGCCTCAATCACTCCTTATGCTGTCATCACACTGCCGGCGCATCCCGCTGCGCTGCGGCGTGCGTTAAATCTGTAGCAAGGTAATTTTTCAAATTTCGTATCACGTATACATTCTTAAAGTTTCCTATAATTTCCGAGAAGTCTCTCATCTTTGAAAACTATCCGCAATTGCACATCTGTAACTTCAACGCCAAATTATGTTTTAATTCCAATCCAAAAACGTAGTCAGATAGACTCCAGGTTTAGCTTTACATTTAGGTGTATTTTGGCTGTCCTTTGAACACTCAAGATCCACACGAGAAGACTAAAAAGAGTGAGACAGCTTCCTTAAACCTCGATAGCGGCTTCAGACGCACTCGAGGCAAAAGGACCGAGTATCCAACGACGATACGAGCTCTTTTAAACCCTTCAGGTAAACTTAGTGTTGGACAGAACAGTCACTTTAAAGAAAACGCCTCAATCACTCCTTTTGCGGAGCGACGGTTCGCAACGTTGTATGCCAGTACCACAGTTGGTATATAAATTCCGCACGGTACCTACTCACGCTGCATCGTACCTCCATCCGGCAAAATTTGTTAACGGCTCCGCACATGGCAGCGGGATGTGGCGGCAGTGTGATGACACTGATGTCCATGACAATTTTAATACCCTCGTACTGATGTGTTGATGGAGGTAAACTTCACCGTAGCCTATGGATGCCTGCAACTGTAGGCGAGTCACATGCGTAGGTACCTATTGACAACCCATTGCTGGTTCAAAGTGCGATATTTATAAAGTCAGATCTGCATAATATTATCACAGTACACGCAGTATACTCGTATATATAGTACAGTTACAGTATCATAGACCCTGCGCATAGAAATGTATTATGCATTTCCACGCCCGCCGAGTTTACTGTGTCAGAACTAATAGTACACCCAACCAATGTAAATTTGATATTAAACCACCACATAACAAATGAGGCAAATCAGTATTCCCTTAAGCTTTAGACAGGGCTTTTTCTCAGTTTTGTACAGCGTTTTATCCCAATCGGATTTCAACGAGTTTCGCGCGTTCTACCTTTTTTCATATATTCATATTCATTCATATTCATTTATTCGTTGCAACCATGGTATTCACAGGATGTTCTTAAAATCTAATCAATACAGACATGGACTCTACAAGGGTGTAGCAACATATTTATGTGCTAACCTAACCTAAATTAAACAACATAATATTTATAGAATCAACATCTACACGTTAGATAACAGAAGAAGAAACACTTCCATCTTAATTATATTTCCTCTACTTATTAAATTATTAAAATTTAATGGCCCATGAACTCCTGCAGAGTGTATGGGCATTCAGTAATGAGGTACGTTTTTAGTTTATTGACAAAGGTGTTGAATATTACTTGATTTCTTATATGCTGCGGAATTTTGTTGTAGATTCTTATGGACATAGCGTAAGGGCCTTTACTGAACATTGTTAGCTTGGCGGGAAATGCTTGAACTATTTTGTTGCGGTGACGTAGTTTGTGTGCGTGAGAGTTGGGGATCGTTAACTTCATACGCGAAAGACATTGAATTTAACACTTTCACTGCCAGGAGCCCGGCTAGCGGGCACGTACGCCGTCGTCGGTTTCCGCTACATACGGGGAAACCACTAAATCTGCTACTTCTTGGCAGTAGGCAGTGAATGTGTTGAGATAGAAAGAAAGAAAGAAACATTTATTCGAGACAAAGCAGCGTTTTGTCACGAAAGGGTTCTATCTCAGCATAATTCTGGCATTACTGCCAGCGCTGATCTTCCGATAAAACCAGATACGAGACCAAAGAAAAACCAGCAGGTTTTAGTCAAAGTGCCGGCTTTGTTCTTTAGAAGAGATGTGAGCGGAGTTGAAGAGGTTTTATTTTAGCTCATTCGTGTTTTAGGCGCTCACAACCCTGAACGAGGGTTTCATACGCGAACACAATAGCTTTTTCAAAATGGAAATATCTGTTTTATTTTATGTTTTTTTGAGATTCGTGTGTTGTGTCTGCTATCCATTTGTTTTGATGGAGCTTTCGTGTTATAACGGATAAACGGGCGTCAGAAATAAAAGTATATTTACAGACAACAATTGTACCTACACCAATCTGGTTAATGATAATTTCTGTTCATATTTTAGCTGCAAATTTCTATTGATATAACTCTAAAAATTTACAAAAACTTCATTTCAAGCTGTACAGGAAATCAATAGCTACGAGAAATACCAAACAAAACAGCCGACTTCTAGGCACAAAATATGTTGACAACTAAAATTTAATAAAACAAACAAACGTTACGACAGCCGTTAATAGACAATAGGAATCGTCAATAGCTTTATAAAAAGATTAGATATAAAACGGGGCGTAATCTTTCCAACCAGGGTTACGAGAAATCAACAGTAATTTTCAGTTTAAAAAAAATACAGTGTATAATGTCCAAAATGTTACGCGAGTACCTTGCCTGTTCCCGGAGGAGTGTAATAGCAGGACATAAGTTACTTAATTCATATTTAAAGTTATGGAAACAAAAACCTCACTTTTTAATCATCTACATCATCATCATATCAGACGAAAGACGTCCACTGCTGGACATAGGCCTCCCCCAAAGAGTGCCAAAGTGACCGGCCCTGCGCCACCCGCATCCAGCGGACTCCCGCTACCTTTATCAGGTCATCATTCCACCTTGTGGGGGCCTACCCACGCCGCGCCTTCCGGTACGTGGTCGCCACTCGAGAACCTTTCCGTCCCAACGTGCAATGTGCCCCGCCCACTGCCACTTTAGTTTAGCGATTCGGAGGGCTATATCTGTTACCTTGGTTCTGCTGCGGATAGCCTCATTTCTGATGCGATCACTCAGAGAAACTCCCAACATAGCCAACATAGCATTGCTCTTTGGGTTACTTTGAGCCTTCTTTTGAGGCCCATGTAAGCGACCACGTTTCAGTGCCAATGTCATCACTGGCAACACACACTGGTCAAAGACTTGCGTCTTGCATTTTAATCCACTTACCAAAATATTTCTATAACGTTATACTTAGCATAGTGTTATAGAAACAAAATCCTCTGTTTGTTGAGATGTATTGAATGTGGGTAGATTAAGCTTGATGAATCTACCGACCAAGAAGAAATAAACCAGTCTTGAATATACTCGCGTGCTGTGTTATTTGTCTCCCGATTAACATACCTAGTACAGGACATTTGGCGAACGAGGATGTCGAAAATATTACCTTTAAACGTTAAGGAGTTTAATCCACGCTCGGAAAAGTGGAATACCTATATAAGTCAGCTACCTGCGTGGTTTGATATAAGTGGCATTAAACCGGACGCCCGAGCGAAGTACCTCATCGCAGTGGTCGGAACCGAGACTTTAGACTTAATTATAGATTTGTGCTATCCATCGGAGCCGGATGAAGTGAGTTACGATGATATAGTGTCAAAAGTGCGTGAACATTTGTCACCTAAGCGGTCGGAGTTGGCGGAGCGTATGTGTTTTCGGGCGTGCAAGCAAACGACGGACCAGTCAATTAGCGAATACGTGGCGCAGCTCAAACAACACGCGCAACGATGTAACTTCACGGGTACTACATACCTAGAAGAGAACTTGCGCGACCAGCTGGCATACGGGATGAGAAGTGAGGCGATTCGTTTTAGACTGCTAACGGAGACTAAACTAACGTTTAGCCGCGCGGTAGAAATAGCGACGTCGCTCGAGGCGGCGGATCGAGACTCAAAAGCGAGTGGACCCGGCAGCAGCGCCGGAGCCATGACATCGACGGCGATGTCGGTGAAGGACGAGGGCGTGCACGCGGTGCGCGCCGGCGGCAGCGGCGGCGGCGGCGCGCGCGCGCCCCCGCGTCGCAGGGGACCCACGGCGGCGCCGCGCGCGCGCTGCCCACGGTGTTTGGGACCTCATCCTCCTCAGCGCTGTTCTTTCAGCAACACGGAGTGCTATGTGTGCGGCAAGAAAGGACATATAGCGAAAGCGTGTAGGAGACGCAAGGCTCATAGTGTCAACGCGTGTACGGAGTATATTGGGCACGAAAGCGAAGACGAGCCCGAGGTAGACGACGACGAGTACGACGTGCCGCTGTACGTGGTGGGCGGCAACGCCGACGACGAGCCGTGGTGGCGCACGGTCAAGGTCAACGGAGTAAATGTAAGAATGCAATTGGACAGTGGATCAGCGGTAAGCGTCGTGTCTTACAAATTCTGTAGTGAGCTATTTAAAAATGTTAAATTAGTACCTACTGCCATGAATTTAAAGATGTATTCGGGACAAAAAATTGTACCTAAGGGTATACTTCCATGCGAAGTAATATATTGTAAAAAAACCTTTACCAAATTGAGTTTAGTTGTAGTAGATTCTAAGGATAGCCCTCCCATTATGGGACGTCGGTGGATGACGGCGTTAGGTATCGAGTGTAACGCTAAACCGGTATATAGCACTCAATGCGAGCGCGAGGGCGTGGGGACTCAGCTTGCGCGAACATTTCCGCAGGTGTTCGCGCCAGGAACTGGCAAATTCACAGGCAAACCCATCCAGCTGAGCGTAGCACGCGATGCGCGGCCCGTGCTGTGCAAGCCGCGACCCGTGCCGCACGCGCTGCGCGCCACCGTCGAGGCCGAGCTGCGGCGCCTGCAGGCCGACGGAGTCATCTCCCCGGTCGAGACCAGCGAGTGGGGGACGCCCGTCGTGCCCGTCATAAAGCAGTCTGGCGAGGTAAGGCTATGCGGAGATTTCAAAATAACGCTAAACCCGGTGCTGGAGGACGATAAATACCCGATACCACGTATAGACGAAATCTTCTCAAATTTGCAGGGAGGTCAGCTTTTTAGCAAAATAGACTTGAGTCACGCTTACCAGCAGTTACCACTTTCGGAAGAATCGAAGCAGCTATGTGTGATAGCCACGCATAAGGGTAGTTTTTGCTACAATAGATTGCCTTTTGGTATTAAGTGTGCGATGAGTAAATTTCAACGTGTGTTCGATAACCTATTTAAGAATATGAACTTTATTGCGGTGTATTGCGATGACATTTTGGTAACGGGAACCGACCATGCCGACCATTATAACCGATTGCTGTCGGTATTTAAAATCTTGTCAGAAGCAGGGTTGAGAGTAGCAGAAAAAAAGTGCAGTTTTTTTCAGAAGTCGGTCTCGTACTTAGGGTATGTCATCGATGCGAAAGGCCTTAGTACACAGCCGTGCAAAATTAATGCAGTACAGACCGCCCCAGTACCGGACACCGTTTCCCGCCTAAAAGCATTTTTAGGGCTAGTCAATTATTATGCTAAGTTCATACCCAATATAAGTACTGTCTTGCATCCATTATACGAGTTGCTTAAAAAGCAAAACAAATTTGTCTGGACTAGGGAATGCAATGAAGCGTTCAACAAGGTCAAAGCGTTGTTAGCAGCAAAGCCGGTGCTGGCCCATTATGACCCGGAAGCGCCTCTACGGGTATATTGTGACGCGTCTCCGTACGGGGTGGGCGCGGCGCTGATGCAGCCGGGCGCGGAGGGCGAGCGGCCTGTAGCGCACGCGTCGCGCGCGCTGTCCACACCCGAGCGGAATTATGCGCAAATATGCCGTGAAGGGTTGGCTATCATTTTCGCCGTTAAAAAATTCCACCATTATTTATTCGGTAGGCAGTTCACCTTAGTGACAGATTGTAAACCGTTGTCCCATATTTTTAGTCAGAATAAAAGCATTCCTCAAATGGTGGCGGGGCGTTTGCAGAGGTGGGCCGTTATTCTAAGCGGGTACGACTATGAGATACATTGTGTCAAAGCCGACCAGAACTGTTTTGCTGATCATTTATCGCGCCTTCCTTTAGACGTTATTAAGGACGAGCGAAAGGGCAAGGAGTCGTGCGAATTTTTGAACTTTATTGAGGACGGTATATCGCTTAATCATAAAGATATAGCTAAAGCGACGCAGGAGGACCCCATAATGAGTAAAGTGTTTAACCAGTTAGGTAGGGGCTGGGAGTATTGCGGAGACGAAGATGTCAAGCCATATTGGCGAGTGCGCGAGGCATTAAGTCGCGAGCAGGGTTGTATCATGTTCGGATACCGTGTAGTAGTGCCGGAAGCGCTACGCGGGCGCGTGCTCCGCGAGCTGCACGCGGCACACAGCGGCGCTGTGCGGACGAAAGCACTAGGGCGCGCCTATGTATGGTGGCCCGGACTGGGCGCGGACGTCGAGCGCATAACGGCCGCGTGCGCCGTGTGCGCGGCGGAGCGCCCGATGCCGGCGCGGGCGCCGACGCACCCGTGGGAGTGGCCGCAGGACAGGTGGTACCGGGTACACGTGGACTTCCTCACGCCGTCAGCTGGTACGTATTACTTTGTCCTGATCGATGCCTACTCTAAATGGATCGAAGCAAGCAAAATAAAGGGGACACGAGCCGCAGATACCATAGCCAAGTTGCGCGAAATATTTGCTCGCTTCGGAAATCCATACGAGTTGGTGTCGGACAACGGGCCTCCGTTTACGAGTGGTCAGTTTGAGTCATATTTGAAGAAAGAAGGCATTCGTCACGTTCGCATTTCTCCGTACAAGCCAAGCAGCAATGGGGCGGCTGAAAAGACAGTTGGATTAATAAAAAAGTGCCTAAAAAAGGCAGAGCGAGATAATGTGGACGTAGACGAGGCCTTGCAAATCTATTTGCTAAATCATCGATGCACGCCACACTCCACAACGGGTAAGTCACCGGCAGAGTTAATGTTGAAACACAACATACGTAATCGCCTCGACCTTCTGCGGCCAGACCCGCGAGAGTATGTGCGAGAAGCTCAAAGAAAACAAATGAGTAAGGAGATGTCGGCTCGGGAATTTCAGGTGGGTAAAGAAATTATGTATCGCGTATATCGACAAAACAAGCAGTTTTGGGCCACAGGTTCAATTATGGAGCGTGTAGGGCCACTAACATACCGTATACGTGGGGCTGATGGGAGTGAACACAAAAGGCACGTAGATCAATTATTGACGAATCGTAGTAGCGAGGATGATACCGGTAAGAAAATTATAACACAGTGTGATGCCGACGGATCGAACCAGGCGACAGCGCTAGGCCGGGCGGCCCGCGCCACCGCTGAGTCACCACGTGCGGGCGATTCGGGTAATACAAGCCCACCTTCAGAACCTATACCGATAACTATAGGTAAACGCGTTCGTCGTCCACCGATGAGGTACGGGTTCGAATAGATAAGACTCCCATAATTAATAAATGTTATAATTTTAATCATGTCATTTACTTTGTGTACCTACGCGTAGCAGGAATAACTCTTAAGGCTTCAACTTTGTATTTATCACCATTGGGTTCATAAGTACAATGTAGGTACTAGTTACTTATAATTACCAATGTATAAGAAGCAGATCACCAGTGCGCAGCGCAGGATTTAGTTTAAAGTACCTACTCCTAAATATGGTTTGTAAAACGCAAATTAATTATACCGGGTTAGTAGGTACACACCGCTAACTATAAGTACCTAAGTATACTTACCTATGTGTAATAAACTTAAGTAGGTAATAAGGACTGATTTTTGATATCGTAGAATAACAACTTATTCCAAGATTAGGTAAATATCGTGATGATTATGACTAATCTCGGAATGAGAGCTATTACGGGTTAGTCGAATTGATATTGTAAAATAAATGTTAGATTTAAGTTGATAAACTATACGTAAGCTAATTTAAGGGAGGAAGGATGAGATGTATTGAATGTGGGTAGATTAAGCTTGATGAATCTACCGACCAAGAAGAAATAAACCAGTCTTGAATATACTCGCGTGCTGTGTTATTTGTCTCCCGATTAACATACCTAGTACAGGATCCACTCACCAAAATATTATTATGATTTACAAAACTGCGTCCAAAAACTTTCTAGCGTTTCACTCTCCGTATTGCTCTTGGTACGTAAAACGTTTGCCACATCACTTCCAATGCAACTTGAAATAAACACTTGCACGCCAAAACCCTATCGTTATCCCCTTCATTGAAATCTTCACCGTCAGGTGGGCACAAAGGCGTTCATTACCAACCGGGAATCGAACCTGCACAATAGCGCCACGGGAACTCCCCATTGTGGACGATATTCTAGTTATAGCTGTGTATGTGGATTGTATTGTCGCAATATTTAACGTTCTTTCGCTGAGTCATTTTAATATATCAACGAGATTCGCATTTATATCGCTCTCATTAAACTCTAGCATAGCTAAGTAGAACGCTTCCCGCACGATATGGATTATCAGTATAATTTTAATTGCAACACTTAATCAGTGTTTTTTTAATAAAAAAACAATTTTTATTGAAAAATTTCCAAAATCGGAATCAACAAAAAATATACTTTAAATATTTGAACCTGCTTCCAATTGCTTTAGTTTCAATTTGTATGGCTACGCGTAGTTCCTAATAGTTACCACCTGAGGCGCTGTTCGCTTTGCCATACAAATTGAAACTAAACGCAAACGCGTTCGAAAACGTACTTATTGTGTCGATAAAACTTATACTAGAGCCTCTGTAGAGGAGAACAGCGTGACAGCGGGACATCCGGACATACGAACGAATTTTAGCTCAAGCTGAAGCATAGAACTTCGTTCAACGAGACGGTAGTTGTAGCGCACGAGGTCTTGTCAAATCCATAGGGCCTAATCTGTAAACACGACTAATAAGTTACCTCCGAAGGCCGTATAATAATGTTTATAGCGTTATAAACGACATGATAAAGCATCCATCACTATCTATAAAACAGTGTGAGAAAGAGCCGATGCTATCTTGTCACTGTCACGTTATTAATCAATACGTCAGCGATGTGAGAACAAGATGAATACTTTATCTTATTTTTAGCGCGCAGTATAAAATGGTATGTGGATGGAAGCACTAAGTGCCACATTGTATACTTGATCGTCAAGTGTTTTCACGTTAACTAAACGTAAACGGTAAACTAAAGCTACCTATGAATGTCTGTGAAATAGCCAGGATCATTATATTTATTTTCAATGACAAAATTCACGGAAGTAATTATGCCATACAAGTGGACGCCACTGTACAGCAATTTGAGCATTTAGTTTTCTAGTAAAACAAACCATTCATTCCCTCTTAGTTCAATTTGCATAAAACCGTTTGCGTAAGTTAAACATTACCATAGACGGCCGATTGTTTTCCATGCGACAACATATTGCTTTTACACCGAAGGAAACTGCATTAGAGGCCTGTGTTTGTGGATGGTAGGAGAGAATTACAGTAGGTGTGCACTAGGTAACTAAGTAACGGTGCAACATCATGACCGACTGTTGGTGGTCGGCGGATTTAACTGACATTATTGACAATGGATAGTGAATGCCTTTCAAACTTCAGCTATGTACGGGTTGGTTTGATGCATTAAAGAAGCAGGCAAAGAGAAGACATTTTTAACTTTGCTCGCGAAATGTGAGCAGACCAAATGTATGCGAAAATTCTGTTAAATAATGATTCAGACAATGATATTGATCATTTAGAAGAAACAGCTGTAGATGAAAAAGTCTAGAACATACTCTGTCAGATTATATAGTTTGACAAAATTAACTAGGGATTGGTCTTTGTCTAACATGGATCCAATATAACAAATATAAAGGTATGTAAAGGTATAAGTGGCGGAGCGCCCATACAAGCCGATTCCCACCGGTTTGCCTAAAATTGATTTTTAGGCAAGCCTATATAGTTATTTACTCTAAACTCTATCATAACTTTTTTTGTAAATAATTTGTAATTTGCCCATCGAAAAATTTTACCCGACGCTTTTTTTTTAAAAACAAAGTGTCAAATATCGAAATTGACACAGTGCACAATATTCCAATTTGAATTCTATACAATTTTGTGGTGAGTCCGCATTATTGCTTATCAGCAGGCGTAGCATGGTTGCCATTTAATCACTTACCGCTGTGAAGACATCCGTCACGTTCTGACAAGTATGCGAGTGTGAGAGTGACGGAATGTCTTATCTACAACGATAAGTGATACCTATAATGGCAACCATCTTGGGCCCGCAGCATTCACATATGACAAATAAATAAATATTTGCGGACAATCTTACACAAATCCACCTAGTCCCAAACTAAGCAAAGCTTGTACTATGGGTACTAGACGACGATATAGATACTTACATAGATAAATAAATACTTAAATACATAGAAAACATCCATGACTCAGTAACAAATGTTCGTGCTCATCACACAAATAAATGCCCTTACCGGGATTCGAACCCAGGACCTCTTGCTTCGTTAGGCAGGGTCACTACTCTACCAACTAGGCTAAAGCGCTCGTCAAAGGTGAATGATCACGTAAAACATTCATCTGTGTACGAAATAGTATCAGTAAGTTTTCAATTTGAAATAAACAAGATAGCCAAAGTAGGCTAATAAATTGAGTGGTAGTAAGAACTGTTAAAGTTAAGTGACGCAGTGGTGTCGAAGGTTGTACCCTTATAGACTTGGAGAGTCTTTTACTGATTTAACTAAATAAATTACACATTAAAATATTTATACGTTGTTTTATTTTCATTCTTGACAGACACGAGTGACAACTACATGTTGCTTTTTTATTGTCTGAGTTTAGACAAAACCTCTTTCAACATCCTCCCTTTTTGCTAAACGTTAAAGATGTAATCCAAGAATGCCACAGATGAATGCCAGTCTTGGCTTAGATACAGCTTTTGTAAGGATGTCTGCACATTGGTATTCACTTGGAACGTATTTTACTCTCAATTCATTATTGCTCACAAGCTCTCTCACATAAAAGTGTCTTGTCGCAATGTGCTTCGTTCTCCTGTGCATTTCTGGGTTTTGAGCCAGCTTTATTGCAGCATCGTTGTCAACCTGCAGAGTGGGAATTTCTTTCAGCATAGTTATCTCCTGTAATAGTCGTTGTAGCCAGACTATTTCTCGAGATGCTTCACTAGCGGCAACTATTTCTGCTTCAGTGCTTGAAATTGCAACTGATGTTTGTCTCCGGCTTGCCCACGATACAGCAGCTCCTGAGTACATGCAAAGAATCCCAGAAGTGGAGCGCCCTGTTGTGAAATCTCCACCATGATCAGAGTCGCTATAGCATTCTAACACTCCAGGTTTGTGTTCTTTTCTGTACACAAAAGTGGAATCTATTGTTCCTTTGAGGTACCGAAAGATTCGTTTGACCTTGACAATATCTTCAGCAGATGGGTTAGCCAGTGTTCTGGATACGACACTTATGGCGTATGATATGTCTGGTCTGGTTCCTGTCATGAGGTACGCCAGTGCACCAACAGCTTCTCGGTAAGGAAATTTGACTTCATTCTCTTTTCCCGTATCCAACTGTGCGTCTTTTATTATTGGTGTACTGATATGCTTACAGTTACTCATGCCAAATCTTTCTAGAAGCTTGTTTATATAGTGTTTCTGAGAAATTTTAATATTACCATCCTTTTCCTTCAGGATCTCCAGTCCAAGGAAGTAAGAAGCTTGCTTAGTTGTTATCTTAAACTTCCTTTTGAGTTCATTCAGAAACTTCTCGGATTGGCTTTGATTTGTTGAGGCAATCAAGCCATCGTCAACGTAGAGTCCCATTATAATCTTGTTTCCGTTTCTAATGCGAATAAATAAGCATGGGTCCATGTCACATTGCTTAAATCCAATTGATTTCAAGTAGTCAACAATGCATTTATTCCAGCATCTCGGAGCCTGTTTGAGACCGTATAAACTTCTCTTCAACTTACATACTCGGCTTGTACCATCATTATATCCTTCCGGCTGATTCATGTAGATGTCTTCGCTTAATGAACCATTTAGAAAAGCGGTGGCAACATCCAATTGTATGAGAGATAGTCCTTCGTTTGCTGCAACACTTAGGATTGTTTTGATTGTCGCCATTCTAGCAACAGGACTAAATGTTTCATCATAGTCTATTCCTTTTTCTTGTGTGTAACCTCTCGCTACGAGACGAGCTTTGTACTTGTCAAGGCTTCCATCAGCATTGGTTTTCTTTTTGTAGACCCATTTGCAGGAGATCAGTTTTCTGTCCTTTGGTCGATCTACAAGAATCCAAGTTTTGTTGATATTTAAGGATTTTACCTCACTTTCCATAGCTTCTAACCATTCAGCTTTCTGAGGACTTTTCATGGCTTCTTTGTATGTCTTAGGTTCATCAGAATCTTGAACAACTGCTGACATAATAAAGTCATCATATCTAACTGGCGGCCGTAATGTCGATCTATCGCGGAGGGTTCTCGTTGAAGGAATTTCCTCATGATCTTCGTCAGTATCTGATTCAGGAGTAGCATACGCTTCATCGAGATCTTCTTGACTGGATAAATCATTTGGTATTTGAGGCATTTCAGAAGATTCTTGATCATCTTGTACTATATCCTCCCTTGCATCAAAGATCGGATGATTTTCTTGTACGATATCCTGAATATCCTCCCTTGCATTAGAGATTGGGTGATTTTCTTGCGTCTTAGGGAAGTTCATCTCTATTTCAGTCGTCGGACTTCGATCGTCTGCTACTGGATCATCTGATGCTAATCCAACAGATTTGATTATCGATTGGCTTTCTGGTGGTACTAATTCGGGTTTGATAGATAATGGATGATGATGTACGTCAAGATGTGAAGGTGGTTCCTCGGTGCTGATGGCGTTTTCCATCGGTAGTTGCAGTGCGTACTCCCTCGTATTTGCGTCATTATTTGCACAAGGTGGGTGAACATCGCTGTTGGGTAATGGCTTCTCATCAAACGTTACATCACGCGAACGGACGAGCGTGTTCCTTTTTCCATCGGTTATCCAAACTCGGTAGCCATCTTCGTCATAGCCGACAAGTCTTCCTTTGAGGGCCTTCTTATTCATCTTCTTTCGTTTTTGTTTTGGAATGTGGACGTAGGCATTGCAGCCTATGATGCGAAGATGCTTTATAGTCGGTTTCTTTCCACTCCAAAGTTCGTATGGTGACTTGTTGTTCGTGTTTGTTGGACCAGTTCTATTTAGGATGTATGCAGCGGTGTTTATAAGTTCTGCCCAAAGTTCTTGTGGCATCGATTCGTGCGCATACATCATAGACCTCGCAGTTTCCACCAGAGTTCGATTTTCGCGTTCGCTTACGCCATTCTGTTCAGGCGTGTAGGGCATTACCAATCTCTGGTTAATTCCATGGGAGTCCAGTAGGTCTCGAATGGACTTGTTGTCAAACTCACCACCGTTGTCGCTTAGTAGGCATTTTATAGTATGTCCTGCAGTTTTGGTCTGAGCTAACATTAAGGCGAGCTTATCCTTAACCTCTGACTTGCGCCTCAGGAAATATACCATACGGTAGCCGGTGTAGTCATCTTTGAACAACACGTAGTATCGGTACTTTGAATAACTTGGTTGGAACGGTCCGCAAACGTCAGTGTGTACGAGCTCTCCTGGCGCGGTAGCTCAGGCTCTCGTACCGAATTTGCGTCTGTGTGCTTTCCCGTATATGCAACCTTCGCATAATTCTTTGTCGAGAGGAAGATCTAAGTTCAGTTCACGTTGAACTGTAGCTTTGACGTGTCTCTTGTTCTGATGCGCCAACCTCTCGTGGTACAGTTGCATGGTATTGGACGTAGCACAGACTTCAACGGGGTTTACTGGAAGTACGACTCTTACATCCAATTTGTATAGTCCTCCTTCTTTCTGCCGCTTTCCTATTAGCCGCGCTTCTCCATTGACATAGACGGTGCATTCTTTAGTCGTTGATGAGAATTGGCTGTTCGGAATCTTATCATGGACAGCTAGAACAGAGAATAAGTTTTTTGTTATAGCTGGAACATACCAAACGTCTTGTAGGGTCACACGTTGTAGCTTCCCTTTAATGTTTGCTTCAATAATTATTGAACCTTTGCCTTTAGCATTGATCGTATTACCATTGGCCGTTGATACAGTACGAATATCATTGAAGTGTTCATAATTTTGGAACATATCAGCTCGGTTGGTTACGTGGCTTGTGGCGCCGTTATCCACATACCAGTTCTCGTTGTCAGAATTGATCGAAAATATTTCAGTGTTTTCTATAGACATAAGGATCATGTTTGCAGATTTAGAAGTAGAAGATGTTGCTTCTGGATTACTGTTTTTCGGAGGCTTGCCGTCTTTGATCCACTTCTGACAGTTTCTCACTCGATGGCCGATAGCTTGGCAGTAGTTACATTTCAACTTTCTATCTTTCTTATTTGCAGTAAACGTAGTGCCGGAATTTGAGACTAGAGCTTCCTGTTGAAGCACGTTGTTGCTCCGCAGTGCTCGCTCAAATGCACACAGATGACTAGTTAGGCTTTCAATAGTTCTCTCGGCTTTTGGCAGCAGTAGCCAGCTGCTTCTAAATGAGAAGTAAGTTTCGTCGAGCGTATCGAGAATCTTGCAAAGGAGTAGCAGTTCAGGTAACTCGCTAGTCTTATCTTTACTAAGCTCCTGATTCAGCTGCGTCCAGATGTTCTTAAGTTTCGACATGTGCGTGGCTATATCGTCTGCCGGATCCTTTTTAAAACCAAAAAAGCTCATGCAAAGATTATAGGACTTGTCTTCGTCCGCGCCGTCAAAAAGTCTATGCAATTCAAGCCATACATCTCTCGCATTTGTAAACCTCATGACCTTTCTAAGTGTGTCTTCTTGCATATTGGTTGTTATTATCAGTAGAGCAGTTGCGTCGGCTTTTACATACCGGTCTAAGTTGGCATTGTACGTGGCAGCCGCAACTACGGCATCTCCTGATGAGTCAGGGGCGGATGTTGTGGGTTTTAGGAACGAGCCTTGCACTATCTCGAGCGCATGCGGGACGGTTCGTAGTAGACTTACGGCTTTGTATTTCCATGTATCCCAATTGGATTTTCCCTCTAGCAAACCAATATGTAGTTTCGTAAAATTCTCCATTTCGTAGCTGGGACCGATAACCTGTTAAAGTTAAGTGACGCAGTGGTGTCGAAGGTTGTACCCTTATAGACTTGGAGAGTCTTTTACTGATTGAACTAAATAAATTACACATTAAAATATTTATACGTTGTTTTATTTTCATTCTTGACAGACACGAGTGACAACTACATGTTGCTTTTTTATTGTCTGAGTTTAGACAAAACCTCTTTCAACAAGAACCAACACCTTCTGTATCCAGTGCACTAGGTACAGCATAAACCCATACATTACATTTTCTAAAACTGCACAGAACACGTGAAAACAAATCTATATTTCTATATGGCCTTAAAACGTGTTAACTTCCATAGTAATAGTCTCAATCTTAAGTCTTTACTAAATCCGAGAGATAGAATTGATCACCTCGCCACACGATAATTGCACGTGCCTTTTAGGGCCCATAATGCGACTTTGTAATATAGCAAACTGGCCATATTGTACAGCTTTCTGAGGCCTTATTGGGCTCTGTGGCTCTTTGGTTTGTTGGTAATTATAGGCTAACCAAGTAACCACCATTGTTGTTCATTGCAATTCCTAAGCTGGGCAAAATCCTGGGACGGGAACCTGAGGCAGCGGGAGGGATGATTGTTTTGAATGTTATTGGTGTAAAAGCTATTTTGTTGTCAAACTTTAAGTTCTTATGAATCGTTCCAATACTTCTCTCGTTTCATACAAATTAATACATGTCCCATGAGTCCAAGATTTGAAGTAAAGTATAATCGTATTTGTTCCGTTTATTTATTTATTTATTTTGTTATTGAAATAATAAATAATCAGTATAACGCATATACGTATATGGAGTATCACAAGTACTACTTATATCGCAATCACAAAATTTCGTTTCTCAACATGTATCGTTTAGTATGGATTTTCATTTGTCCTAAAAGCCGTTTTGCTCTGAAGTCATGTCATTTTCAGGATTATTATATAACAAACCTACGTTAGATTTGTTTTATAATCCAATTCTTAGTAATTCTGGTTGGTAACCCATGTCAATTACATTATGTAAGTACCAGACATCGTTAATTTTGTAGCATTTTTGGTGTAGCGTAAGTAGTGTTGTTAACGGAATTGGTATAAACTATTTCAATCGTAATGCTTAGGTATCGTTAATAATATCAATATTTACCCTAATTAACAATTTTGGTTGATATTGTCCATGCCAATTCCGATAACAGCACTACGCTACACCAAAAATGCTACAAAATTAACGATGTCTGGTAAGTACCTACCTTAAAATAATAACGCATAGAAACGCAGTTCACGCGCAACGGTGAGGCCACTAAAACTCGGCCATAAATGGCCCAGTACGCCGATCGTTGGAACAAAATTGGTGCGTTTGTGTGCGTATTGGCGCGTGTGAATACGAGTTGATCACAACTACATGAATCCATTTTATGCCTCACGCTTGGCGCGTCGGCCGTATGAAACTATCCTTCTATGCGTTATTATTCTAAGGTACCTACCCTACTATTTGTAAAAATGAAATTCACTGTACTGCGTACTTCGTTATGATAAAGTTCCGGATGTAACGTACTAAATTCTCAACTACAGGCCTACAGTTTGCAAACAAAGAAGTGTCCACTTCAAAAACACGTAGTCGGGAAGTCACGGAACAGAAAAAAAACGTCGTAGTCACATGTGTAGCCGTTTCATGTTCCTTTGGCCGTCCATGACATGACACTTACAAATCTTGTAATGACATGACAATACGGTAGTCGACAACTCTAAAATCGTATATCTATATTCTAAACTTCTTGTAAAAGACGCGCACGTCAACCTCGGCGGAACCTGGCAGGCTGGCAGATGCGGCTACCGCTACTAGCGTGCGTCTTTTGTTTATAAATATTTAATTGATCTTTCTCTTTTCTCGTGTGAAACTGTTTTTTGTCAATTTGCGCACATGTTGTAATAGTTATTATACTAACGTGCGTTTGTGTTTTTCACCGTCGGCGGCCCACTTATATAAACTCTTCCATTTATATAAACTCTAGTACAGGAACGAAGCTTATTCCGAAATAATCATGCGTTTTCACAATGTTTATTTTTAAACAAATGTTTGCGCATTTTAATCTTTAGTCAAGGCGATGCGTGAGCGGGCGCAGACCACAGCATATCTAACTTAGGTACGGTCAAAGAATTTAATTTCCTACCCACTTTGGACTTTGTCAAAGTGACGTAATCAATCAAAACGTAAGAGACTTCTTATGATTTTATTTACAGTGTCACTTTGAAATAGTCCTAAATGGGTAGGAAATTAAATTCTTTGACTGTACATGTACAATAGCGAGTGGTTACGATCGCCTTAATCTTATGTTTTTAATTATTGTATACTTCAGTGGATCTCACAGTTTGCTGAATTATAAATTTATCACGTCATCGGCCAATCACAGAATTTATTAACTGTTTAACACGCGCACATGGCGATGGCGCTAAAATATGAATGCGGTGAATTGGGTGCCATACCTACGGCACCACTATGCTATAATGGGGTACATGATGTTTTAAACAGATGTATTTCAATATTTTAAAGATTAAAAAATCTGCGTTCTTAAGCAATTAATTTTTTACAAGCTAAATAAATTAGCTCACCCCGTTGTTTTATTCTTTCTTTCTTGGGTCAAATTTATTTTTTTCAATTGAGCTGAAATTTTGCATGCATATGTATATTGCATGACAATGCAATATTATGATGACATGGAGCTGATCTGACGCTGGAGCTGGAAGGTGGCTATAGGAACTCCGTAATAAAACGACACAACCCCATCGAGTTTAGGCTTTAGAATCGTCTCAATGAGTAGTTGATGATGGTATGCAGAAAAGTACAGTCAGCAATAAAAGCTTGTACCAAAAATTAAATTTTTACAGAAACTGGTTTAATATTGCTTGTTGTATATAGCTCAATATTGTTTTAGGCTTTAGCACACAATATATCATTGCTAAGTTTCCTAGAATCGAATGCGCTTTTGATAAGGAAACGGTTAGCTCTTTTTTGTAGTTAAGTAGGTGCATTTATTTTAACGTAAACACATTTTCCGAGTTCATGACGTAACTATGCGCCAAAAACTGAATGCATAAATAAAATATCACAATCTCCACAGTACTTTTATGTTAGCACCGACATGCGGCCCGACTTTTTTCAAACAACGTCCTCGTACATATCTTCAGACTTTGTAGAATTGTCTAAAGTGGCTCCGCGAGCATCTGTCCTTACCTCGCGGAAATAAGAGCTATTTTCGCGCAGCAGCTACCCCGCATTACAACGCGGCGTCCCACCATTTTCTCATTCAGCATTCCTATTTTCTTTTTCACCGTATTAATTTTTCTTTTTAAGTTATTTCGTTCCTCTGTTCTTTATGCGGCGGGCGCCAGATAAGTTTGAGCTCTCTAGCGGCATTAGGGCGTGAAAAGCTCTTTAGGGGTCGGACGGACCGGGGGTCAGATGAAATGGTCGGTGTGCGGGTAAAAACAAAGGAAGGTCGGACGTTTTGCTCGAGCGTTGTAACTGAACCTTCTCATTTGCACCTCTTTAAAAATGCAACCAGCATTAAAGACTGCACGCTAGACGATTTTAATGTTTGTCCTTTTGAATTTTGTAAGTGAATAAAGAATGCTTTGCATAATACAGCGGGACTCGTGGCTTATGGAACTTAATTTATTAACGTCTGTCCTTTCTGTTTGTTTATTCTTTGTCTGGCTGCGGAAGTCTTGTTCGCGGGTAGATATTAAATTGAAAAAAACATGAACGGTGTATTATGTATGACTTCTCAGTGTGCGTTTTATGAGAAACCCAATATTATTTCGTGTTAGTTTTTGGTAGTGTAATACAAAATTATATCTTTACATAAAATTAAACCTAGTTATTGTGGTTTCGAGTTAGCAATGATAAAGCAATGATTATGTAACTTTATGTTTTAATCTTGCACCGTGGCTAAACTGTAAAGTTTTTTTTATGTAGTGAGCTCTTCTGAAATAACATGAGTTTAGACAAACTAAGTACTTCTTACCACGTTTAATCTGAACTTTATACATCGTGGTTGTTATTAATTTTTTTGACGAACTTTATTGAGACGCCTTAATTCTTTTATTTTAAATTAACCTCTATATTGACATTTAATTGTTTTATATCATTTTAATTTATTTGGGTTATTTTCAATCATTATATTTATCATACAAAAATTGTTCAATCTAGCTTTTTAATACTGGATTTAAAAAATCACACGCTTAGAGTAGGTAAATCTTTTTATGTTACGCGTAAATCTTACAAAAATATGATTATTTGCAATGCAAACCCCCCAACCATAACCAGGATACAATGTATCCGTATAATTTCCTAAAAGTCCCATAATACTCATTTTCTTGCAAATCATAAAAGCTTAAGCATCCATCAAATCGGTACAAATCCTCTACAAATCTCGAGACAGTGCACACTACGACAGAAAAATGTAATGGCCAATACCTGCCTAGCTCCAAAACGACATATTCTAAGCCACATTTCTGTCCAACTTAAGACATTATCCAAATATGGAAGAAAACATCAGAATACTACTTTTCTATTACAAAAAGTCTCATCCGCTATATCGTACCATACGCGTATACGACATTTCAGAAAAAAACAAATGAATGCGAAGGGGACGTAACCCCTTGTCACCCCTACAAATATACAAAGTTATAAAGCACATATTGAAGTTCCTATTACGTCACTGTAAGGTACATTTTCGTTTGATTCTTGTTGCTTTAGTATAATGCAGGTGCCGGCAACAAAGGACGTATAATATGAGTACTCGTGTTAAAAGAAAATTGAAAAAATTCGACGGCGAGAGACTTGAAGCTGGGTGAGCGCGTATCAAGATGCTTCTATTTATACTTCGTTTTTTTTAAGATTAGAACTATCTGTCAAATGGGTAAACAAAGAAGCAGTGGTCGTAAACCTTCCTTCTTCGATTTCGATCGATACCACTGAATTTCTCGGAACTTATGTACATACATACGAGTACATATCATTTGATATTTACCGATAGCTGAACGCATATATTTTATTTTAAAATGTTGTATACCGTAGCCAACGATATGCCAGCTGTCTCGGCAGTCTTTTTCACACGGTCTGATTTAGTGGGATACTCCTTTCTATGGCACATTTCTGACACTCATTTGTAAATATTCACCACCCGTTTCCGCTTTTCACTGGCAGTCAGAGGATTCTGCTTTTGCCTTTTCTTCTTTGGAGATGAAAAAACATTAGCCGGAACCGGCTGCAACTTCTGTAGCCCACTCGGGCCAGCCTCGGCTTCATACATTGTAAATGTGCACCAACAAACAAAATATCTAAATAGATCAACAACTAATAACAAAATTCAACAAAAACGATAACAACAATCTTTAAGTAAGCTTACAGCAATAGAAATCACAACCGACTCAACCGACAACAATATGAACTCGAATGAAAAACCCACATGAGTGAATTACAGATAGTGACAGTGACGTTTAAAAATTGTGTGAGAACTCTGCCTCTTTAGGTTTTTTAATGTACAACCTTTCCATGAAAAATTGCAAACGCAATTTATTAAAATTCTTATCGTTTCATCATAGAATATAAATTAACTAATATTATGTTTCTTATCTGTTCACAACACTGAGTAATGTATGTATTACTAAAACATGATAATAAATACGTTATATTTATTAACTCGTATTCACTGTTCGATCCGCAGAAAGTGCCCGATAAAAAACTTTATATCTCGTTCTGCAAAGGTCTCTCTAATGCTAAAAAAAACGAAGTATAGGTACCTGCGATGGTTATGAAAATTGTGGATACTGTGGATGAGGTATTTTTGCCAAAAGTGCAATAGATTACGAACTTTTTACATAGATTTTTAATCCTTGATGGCTTAAAAATGTTCTGTTTGGGCAAAACAAAAACTGAGTGCCTGGCTGTGTGTCTGTATTTATATGTATTGGGTTGTAGACAATAGGTACAATACTTAACGGATTAGGTAGATACAATACATACATATAAATAGGTTGTGTAACAATTGTAAAAAATCACTGTTAGATACTGTATTGAAATGTAAACTGTAGCTGCTGAAAAAGTTGATCAAGAATAAAACCGCATTTTCTAAAATACATTTTTCACAGGCAGTTTTTAACATATAGAACTAACACTGGAACATTACTTATTTTCCCGCGAATGGATGCGTCGTGGAAAATAAGATCGTTTTACAGGTTTCATAAATAATTGAACATTGTACACACTACTACACACTAAGTACGTTCTATACAGAGTGTTTTTTTTAATGGGAGAGTATGGGGAAATTTACAACACTTTATTCACCATAAGTCTCTGTTAAATGCAACTAGAAGTGTCTTGAAGCGTGCTCGTACCTGCATAAGACAAGACGGCGGCCACATCGAACATTTACTCAAGTAATAAACCAACTTTATGAAGATTAGTTTTCATTAAATTTGACCAACTTCAGCTGTTCAGATTTTTTTCTTTCCATACAATAAAATAATCCTTACATGAAACAAAGCCGACCTGCGTCAAAAAAAAATTGACCAACTTTATAATTTTTTAAGAACAACTCACGCTTGACCAAAAATTTTTACGAGCCAAATTTGTTTACATAAAAAAACACCTAATGTCTCCTTGGACACTTTTCCTCTATCTCCTTTAGATTCGGATTTCCCCATACTGTCCCATTTAAAAAAAACACTCTGTATATAATTTGCAAGGAGACTACGAGTAGAACACCACGTTGTTCGGTGGAAGCAGGGTTGGCAGCTTGGCACTATTAACGAAAATAATAACTAATTTTTACCCGACTACCGATATGATTTTGGCAGTCTATATATGTTTGTATTTACGCGTACCTTAAGATACTGAACCGATTTTGATGAATGAGGTATCAATCGATTCGAAATTATGCTCCGATAACATAGGTTACCTTTTGTATGAACAAAAACGTTAGTTTTTCTTTTCAGTTAGTTGTTCCTAGTTGGGTTACAGTTTTTTTTACTTTTTTCCTTGTTTGTAGAACAGATTTTCTTTACTTTCTTTTTAATGGGTCTCGTTTTGTCTCTGTCTACTTAGAACTATCAAATTAATAAAAAAATAAACGTTTTATCTTAATTTCCTCAAAAAAATCCCCCCTTTGACGTACATGTGATTTTAGAACACCGTATACAAATCGCGTATAAGAACATGGAACTCGATTGTTTTATACAAACGGTACCTATATTAAGAATAACGTTGTTTTATTTGGCAACCCTACTGTGTATAAGTGCGAAGTCAGGCGCGGACGTGAGCGTGCATTAGGGTGATCTCGAGGCGAGCCCGAGCGCTAGTTTGGTTTTGTACGGTGACTATTTTTGATAGATGCAAGCCAACAGCCCTGAAGCTTTTTCTGAAAATCGTGACTGTGTCAGGGGCGGGTCACTCTGTGATTCCGTCGCGCCACTACAAGTACATGTCGGCCGGCCGCCATTTGGCGGCCCATTAGCAGTTGCCGCGCGATGGTACGGGACGCGTTGCATGCGATAGAAAGGGGATGGCCACATTTAGGCACGTTTTGCGTACCTAAACAGGGAATTTGTTAACAGAGAACCTTCTGTAGGTACGTACTTATTCTGTGGCTGTGTGCGTGGACACTGTGGATACCACCACGGGGCCACCCGACAGACGCGTGACTGACTGACTTATATTAAACTCTTAGAGAATCTTGCGGTAGATTAAGGGGCATGCTAAACTTTCCCATAGCAATTGAATACTTCACTTTTAAAATCCCAAAATCTAAACCCCAACTAAAACCCTGGATCCGCTATTGATAGCATGAGTATGAATAAATATTCATACTCATGCTATCAATAGCGGGATCGGACACAAACCGTACCGTAGTATAAGTCTATAAGGGCAAAGTCAGGTCTAGTATTATAAATAAAATAAAAATAAAAATTACGGGACAATCTTACACAAATCAACCTAGGCCCACGGTAAGCTCATTACGGCTTGTGTTGTTATGAATCTATCTCATTATAATGTTTATTAAAAATTAAAAACATGATAATTTTCATGGTGGCTATGATTTTCACAATTTTTAAAGTTATTGTTCACACACAACGACAATATTTAACTTCGCATATTTTGTTTTGTGGGTTAGTGTTTTATTGGTATGAAATCATGAACGAATCTTGTTAGTTATATAATTAAGCCACAACATATTATTTTTATCACCATCAGGTACATATGGCTGTCTATAATTATACCCAATTCCGAACACATTGAAGTCGTTAACACCACTCATTTGTAACTTACAACCACTTGTACTGACGCACAATGTCAAAAGCAACACAAGTGACAAGTGACGCAAGCCTCGCGGCAGAAGGACGTACAGTAGACCACAACGACGCATTTTAATCACTCGAAAGTATCATGATACCAACCTCTATAAACATTGAAATAAAGTCGATTTTGTGTTATTACTATTAGTGTAGGTAGATGTAGATTGTAGATCGTTGCTGCTGCCTGTAACTACATGTTCATGGTACAACATACTTGAGAGCATTGGACACGAGATATGAAAGATAAATATTTATATTGGATGAAATCGCAAACTAATCGCATTTTAAAATTTATTTTAAATTAATTTTGTTGACACTTTCTATCATTTACGACTAAGCATACATACATATTTTCTTTAAGCCATAGCCGGATTTACTGGCTTGGTGAATGTTCGACTAGTTATTTTTGTTGCTAGCCTACTTAATTAAATATACCAAAGCGGCAAAGTCAGATTGGTTCACTAAATATGTGTAAGATGGTCAAAGTCAGGGTTTTGTTTTAACGAACGCTAGGTATACGCCAATATAGGCATTAGAAGTGTTTAGCCAATGCAGCCCATATAAAATAGCAATTGAAAAGCCTAGAATTCTATTGATCGGGAGTTCTGGCCACCTTACTCACCACCAGAAACACAACACCATGTATATGTAGATACTTGCAGATAATGTAGTGGAATTATTATAGCGTGGCGTGGGTAGGCCCCCCACAAGGTGGACTGATGACCTGGTAAAGGTCGCGGGAGTCCGCTGGATGCGGGTCGCGCAGGACCGGTCATTGTGGCACTCTTTGGGGGAGGCCTATGTCCAGCAGTGGACGTCTTTCGGCTGATATGATGATGATGATTATTATTGCCGCGATCTTCCTTAAAGTGGATGTGATGGAGTACTCCGAATAATGAGTGTGATAACATCTCATCTCTTATAGAAGCTAAGTTACTTCAAGGTGCTCGTTGATCTCTGTATTAGTGTCATAATTTCCCTCATATCACATTTAAAAGCCAACAGTGTATTATTTTTAGGTACAGGCGACATTACCTAGTGTCTCAGAAATCGCAATAATTTAAAACCTGACACACCAATTTAAAACCTAATTCACAAAAATTCAACGCCATTCCACCATCCAATCAGGCCGATCGCTCTCACCGCTCTCTCCGGTTCACGGGTACTCACTAGGTACTCACTAGACACTCACGGGTACTCTAAAGTACTCCTCGGGTACTCGAGGCGACAGCGGATCCGGCGACGATGGAGATAGTGCATGTACCCAATTTCAGCTCGCCCTCAAAACGCTAATTTTGGAATGTTTGCGCGCTGCATTTTGTGATGGGTTTACGTTCGATAATTATAGCCTTAGAGAAATTAAATAAGACTAAGAAAATACAATAGATTGGGTATAACCAACAAGTCCGCCGAAGAATAAAATTATGGAATTAACACAGTGTAGTTCAGCGAGCGTTATTATGATAGTTCCGGGTAATTTTATCCCTTAGCGCATAATGCTTCATATTAAAAATTGGTTGTCTATAAAGTCGGTTTACGTCCGATAATTTTACGTGATAACGTCATAAAGCCGAACGCTCGGCTCAGACGGAACAGGACAACGAGTCATTCTTTTTCGTGCGTGCTGTCGGTGTTCATCGATTTACAAGACGTTGTCACGTAAAAAAAAGTTTTGACTAAACACTACCCATAGGTAGCAACATGCATATAATATAACTAAAAGATACTTTATTCTTCAGCAGAACTTAGTGCAGATATATAAATAAAAATCTTTGTTTTAACTATAATTGTGGGGCGCCGCGCCGCTTTGTCATAGTTTGGCAACAATAATAAATATGACAGTTATTTAATATTGTCAACTTTAATTCTGTATAAAATGTATTTGACGTTACGTAAACAGTAATATTGTTCCAATATACTGTTATCAAAGGTGTCACAAAAGTTCAAAAGCCGCTTGAACTTTTAGCTTCCACATCGAACCGAATTCTAATTTTAACTTCTAACCTTTACAACCAATTCACCTGCCTGTCAATCAATTTAATTATTCTATTGTGGACTGTCAATAAACAAACTATGATCTTGGATAAGCCGGTAAACCGGTATTTATCTCCCGGTTATCTTTGCAGTAGCGCGGCTATTTAGTTTAACCTTTTCGAATAAGAGGTATTAAGTATAAGGCTTTTACAGACAGGAGAATACGAGTACATTATAATCTTTTTAATGATAAATCTTGCAATAACACTTAGCAGGACAATAAGCAAAATATCTATAAAAGCCGACATTTCTAACGTGACGTGTCGCCGTCATATGCTGTTTCAAGGTGCAGGTGGAAATCCCTATGTCATGCTGAGGATATGTCATCTTATGAAATCCAATCTATTCGAAGCACATAATATTATTTTCTTGTTTATTTAATCGTATGGCATACAAAGCAACATTGTAAACGTATAATGAAATCTGCTTGTATATCCCAAACCTGATAGTAATAATTAATGAAATAGCTAATCTAAATTACTGTTGCCGCCGTAGACGTGTATGCAGTTTTTGGACCCTAAGCCGCGGCAATAGGATAAGAAACGGTATGCACGTCTCCAGCGTGCTCCCAAGTGCTTCACAGCATATCACGTCATAATGTCGCATTTTGTGTAGGCAATCGCCGTGTGCGCTTTATTTTTATAAGCTTGTTATCCTATGTATAAACTAAATATTAATTGAGTGAATGCAGTGGCAGTTAAACCCTGCTGGGTTTTGTCCGCTGTCTGGCCATGTATTGTAAAAGAATTATATATATAAATAAATTAAAAAAAAAAAAAAAAAAAACATTATTTTGGCCTTTGAGTTTGTCACTCTTTAGTACACCAGGGGACACGTGCAGGGTTGTGGTAGGTAGCTCCTGCGGATTGTTCTGGATGTGTGCAGATTTGCAGATGCGTTCCCAGAGCTCTGTCTCAAAGCGAGTGATGGAACACCCCAGGGGTTTTAGTCCGTGGGAGTCGGACATACCCATTCGGCTTCTCTCGAGCCGGGTGGGATCCATAATGGATTTCCCCTGGGTAATAAAAAAAAAAGGTAGCTCCTGCGGACGCAAGGGACAGTTGTCGCCCCTTTGTCAAGTGAGTGGGCAACTCAACTGTTAGAGGTTCTTAAGCCGCCCGAAGGCCTCTAACTAGGCTTAACGACTACTGTCATAGACAGCAGCCGGGATCAACTGCTTAGCGTGCCTTCCAAAGCACGGAAGCGCTCATTTATAGTAAACCACTCAAACAGGCGGTCACCCATCCAAAGACTGACCGCTGCCATCTTTGCCTAACCTGCGTTTTTTCTTAGTGTAAGGCCTGAGTGGACGCTCGAGTTGGGCGTGCGGGGGAGCGGGGCGTGCGGCGTGCATGTTAAACATATGAAACTCATACTGGTGTCCTGAGTAGACGCTGCACAAAGCGAATGCACGCTCGCCCGCCCCACTGCACGCCCCGCCGAACGCTCCGCTCCGAGCGTCCACTTAGGCCTTACACTTATAGTGACAGGTGTTGTACGTGTGTTATATTGTGTAAGTAATATCACATCAATAACAATAAATAAATAAATACTAGTGGCTCTGTGAGCTTTAGAGCTCACGAGTCTGTTTTTTTAAATAAAAGGAATGAATCGTCAAAAAAAACTGTACTTATAATTATCGCATCTGCTCACAAAAATTCAGGAGAATCGGTTCGCTTCGCTCGCTCGTTCAATTAGGAATCAATCAAATATTTAGATAACTAAATAGTCTAGAATCTAGATCATAGAGACTTAGGAACAAATTATTAGTGCTGATCACTCAATTAATGCTCTTACCGGCATCCGAACTCGAGACCGTCACCAGGCAGCGTAACTACCAACTAGGCTCAAGTGATCATCAAAATATTGCCATAGGGCCTCATTGATTTGCAAAAAAAAAAATATATTTAGTGTCATTGCATAGAAACTCGGGGTAATCACGTAACGTTCCGAACGCACGTCGGTACAATTTAACTGTCAATTTTCCATATAAAAAGTGACATTTAGACCTACCCGACGTTCGTACAATGCGTTACGTGATCGACCTATACCAACTTTCCATGCAGTCCGATTTTAAATTTTAACGAACACATCTTACGATTACTGACTGTATCTTGCAAGAGTGAAAAGGTAAAGGAACATAAGTTGCAATAGTGTAAACACTAAACACATCTTTGACGACTCCAAGTGTTTACAATATTCGGCAAACACGTCCAATTGAAATCCCAACCTCAAACGCGTCAAACGCATACCTCAAGCTAACTGTACAATGTCAATTGTCAGCCACAATGTACCGATTGTATTTTGAAATCCACATTCAAATTTATGACACAGCCCACGGTTCCCGAACCAAGCACCCATTGAGCCTACTCAAGAGTGGTATATGTAATTTATATGTTAATTGCATGGCAATAGGGTCGGGAATTGAATTTCTCATGGCATGGAGTGTTTTCACGTGTTTCTCACGTTGTTTGATGTGGGTTTGGTACAGTAGGCTAACTTAAGTTTTGATATGGTGATCAGATCATCATAAGGCTCGTGACTATGAAAGTCGATCCGAGATCGACATATTTTGCGTCCACATTTGTGGCACGCGAATTGAGGGACTGTACCATCGGCAACCTCTTGACGATTATGACTCATAGCGCGTTTGTGGGCTAGAACATGGAACTAGGTAACATTGTGGATTTCGCGGCCTTTTGCGATAGTCTTCCTCCACTCATCGCGGTATTCGCGGTTGCCAGCAAGATCTTCCCAAGTGCTGCGCCTACAAACTGTGTATTTGTATTTTTGACGACTATCTTAACTGATAGGCTATAGGAGTAGGTAATCTATGTAGAATCCCTACCAAGACTGCGTCCTTTTAGTGGGTACTACATTGTCGTGAATTTAGCATCCTGAATGACCTAAGGAAGAGCTGATTCAGGAAGGTGTAATCGCATTTAGATTTAGGATCCTTACTATCTAAATGCGATTACACCATTTACACCTTCCTGAATCAGCTTCCTAGGTCATACAGGATGCTAAATTCAGGACAATGTAATACCCGCTTTTGACCTGAGAAGAATATGGTTTAACAGTTGGATATTTTGGAAGAGGTCCACTCTAAAAAGTACACCAAGGTCGATCCAGTCGTTCTTGTTATAATTATGTCCCGGTAAGCAAAGCGCATTGCAGCATCCATTGTGGCACTCTTTGGGGGAAGCATGTCCAGCTGTGAACGTCTTCCGGCTGATATGATGGCCTCAAACAAAGAGTGCCACAATGACCATTCCTGTGCCACCCGCATCCAACGGACTGCCGCGACCTTTACCAGGTCATCAGTCCACCTTGTCCGGTCTACCCACGCTACGTCTTCTAGTACTTGGTCGACGCTCGAGATCCTTTCCGACCCAACGACCATCGATTTTGCGTGCAATGTAACGATGGGTTTTATGGACAATATTTAGACTCAAATGTACCAAATCGTCACTTAAAACATGACCATAAAATCTATCATTCTAGGTGCCCAGCAATAACCTTATATCAAACACCTTGACAGACAATGCAAGCACTTTACAAAAGTCATAGCACATCCTATGACTATTCGTCATTCTATAAAAGGAGTCAGCGGAATCAGACAAGGCAGTATACCTCTCGTTTCTAACACTTCACAGAACAAAGGCATGATTAAACTGATAGGTATATATTATGGGTCTGGTTTGTTTTAAATCTTTCAACGGATTATTTATGTGGTTAAATACTTTTTGATGGTTGAGTATGGCGCTGGCAGTACGATGATGAATAAGGAAAGATCTCTGAAGTGGGGGAAGGGGAGCCCTAGCACTGTATAGGAAAACAACCTTATTTCTTCACGTTCGGTTTATTACTGGCTCTTAGGACTAACACGTTACATTATATCGCTCTTACAACTATAGTACTTATGCATATCTCGCCACACCACCGGGGTTTCCAAAAAAAGAAAAATAATATGATAAAATATTTTTTTTTGTATATAAACAATATAACGCCAAGGTATATCTTATTCAATAAAGTTTGTTTAAAACATCATTTAGTTGTTTTTATTTTCATGACATATTACTTAAGAACTTACAGTTCTTACACTTATGATAGTATTACATAACATAACAGAAATACAAGCACTGCGGTACACATTAAGTGTCCTTAATAAACAACTTAGTTCTATTAATATGGACAGTGTCCTCTTTTCCATTGATAGAGATTACAACATTAGGATTTTCTAATCTAATAACTTTGTACGGACCTTTGTATAACGTGTCGAGTTTGTTACCGGTTTCACTTTTCACTAACACGAGATCGTCTTTTTTATAGCTCACTGTGTTCACTTTTTCGTCGTAAGTACACTTCCTAAGTTGTTTACACTTTATCAAGTTTTCACGCGCATCTTTGTGTGCCGTTTGTAAACGATACCTTAATTCTAAACTATAATTACTAGGGTTATACAATGGTTCAACTGTACTTCTTACTCTACAGGGTAGTTCACATGTTTTGCCAAAGACGAGTTCGAATGGGGTGTACTTTGTTACTGTATGGACTGAGTTATTATATGTAAAACACCAGTATGGTAGCCAAAAACTCCACGTTTCTGGATATTTATTGCATTGTATTCTTAAATAAGCGCCTAAACTCTTGTGAGTATTTTCTAGGGAACCTATCGTTTCGTGGTGATATGATGTTGATTGGAGTTTATCAATTTTTAAGAGCTTACATACCTCAGTCATCGTAGACGAAATAAACTCGGTGCCCCGGTCCGTAACTATCGCCTTGGGTGGTCCATATCTTAGTATAAAATTATTAACTAAACTACGTGCTACACTTACCGTATCTTTATGTCTAAGTGGATAAGCTTCTACGTACTTGCTCAGCTCACACTGAATAGTAAGTATATACTTATAATTTTCGTCGTCTTGATCGATTGGGCCAACTAAGTCTAGAAATACCTTATCAAATGCCGACGTGGCTGTAGTCGTCACTACCATCGGCTCCACTGTGTTTCGAGAGTGTTTGTATTTTTGACAAGACTCACACTTTCGAATGAATTCTCTAACATATTTTTCTATAGATGGCCAATAGAACTTTCTTTTAATATTATTAACCATCCTACGTACCCCCGCGTGGCCACTTGTGGGTAGTAAATGGTAGTCACTTATAATGAATTCTTTTTCGTTATCATCTTGTATTCTCTTTACTCCTCTTAATACGTTTACGTGTGGTCCGGACCACTCTTTTTGACTATTTATCTCTTGTATCATTCGCTTGATAAAAAGCTCGTTTTCATCATTTTTAATAATACATATTTGTTTTAAGTTTATTTCTTTGCAATACTCGCTCAATCTGATTACAAATTCGACTCGCGTAAAGTGTAACCTGAAATCGAGATCTACATAAATTATATTTTTATCTTTGTCAAAACTGAAACATTCTTTTCTCCTAGATATATGTCCTTTCTTCTCTAACTTCCTTAATTCCTCGCCTTTTATTAATATCATTTCTACCCCATTTTCTGGTATTCTTAATATCTCCACGACGCGCGGTTGATCAGGCCGCTCGTTGCTATCGATACTAGGAATATCATTTCTCTCACTTTCTCTCCTACTACTCTCTATTCTCTTAGCTTGCGCTCTCGTCATTATCATTATTTGATTATTCATCTCCTTCAACTCGTTTGAAGTAATTACTATGCGTGACAACGCATCTGCGCACACGTTATCTTTTCCTTTGACATAACAAACGTTAAAATCATATTCTTCTAACGCTAAACGGAATTTTAATAACCTACTTGACGGGTCCCTCATTCCGAAAAGATAAATAAATGGTTTGTGATCTGTCATGATTGTAAATATTTTCCCAAAAAGATAGGGCCTAAAATATTTCACGCCCCAAACTGCCGCAAGTAATTCCTTTTGTATAATGGGATAGTTCTTTTCAGCTTTATTTAAAGGACGACTGGCGTAAGCTACTGGTCTCATATCATTGTTACACAATATCGCTGCTATGGATTTACCTGACGCGTCTGTTTGCAAAACAAATTGTTTGTCGTCGCTAAAATCTGGATATTGTAGTATAGGGGGTGAAACAAGTTTATTTTTCAAATATTCAAAGCTTTGATGACATTCTAATGTGAAATTAAAAGGTACATTCTGTTTACATAGATTTGTTAATGGTGCCGTTATTTCTGCGAAATTATTTATGAATTTTCTATAATAATTACAGAATGCGACAAAACGTTTTACTTCGTCAGCATTAGTGGGTGTTGGGTAATTTTTTACAACTTTGATTTTTTCTGGATCTGGCAGTACACCTTTTGCTGAAACTACGTGACCTAGGTACAAAAGTTCTGTCTTTAGGAATTGGCATTTGGTGGGATTTAATTTTAAATTCACTTGTCGCAGTCGTTCGAAAATGTCTAACAGATTTTTGTTATGAATGTCTAGATTTCGTCCGAATACTATAAGGTCATCAAGATATATAAAACATTTTTCTAAATTTAATCCAGACATTGCCACTGTCATTATTCTAGAGAAGCTACTACTGCTGGTGCGTAACCCCATTGGGAGTCTCTTCATGGAATACTGCCCCGAACTTGTTGTGAAACTTGTATATTTACGACAATCTGGAGTAAGTTTAACCTGATAATATGACTGGCTGAGGTCTAAATGTGAAAAATATATTGCGCCAGACAAGGAATCCAAGATTTCGGTAATGTTAGGTAAAGGGAATTTGTCGTCTTCTAACTTTTCGTTTAACTTTCGGTAGTCGATAACTAATCTCCACTCTTTTTTATCTTTATTTTCTCCCTTTTTTGGTACTAATAAAATAGGGCTGGACCATTCGCTCCTACTTTCCTCAATTATGTTATTATCAATCATTTGCTTTATTTGTTTTTGTACCTCTTGTTGTTGACTTTTAGGTATTCTATACGGTTTTACATACACTGGACTACTATTCTCTTTTACCCTTATCGTATGTTCACACACAGAAGTGCTTGTTAGGTGGTCACCCGGTAAATGGAATATGTCTGCATACTTGGAACAAATGCTTTCTATAGTCTCACGCTCATTTAGTTGCAAGTGATCGAGTTTCAGTAACAATAACAACTCCTTCGCTCGAACGGAATTCGAGTCGCACTTGCTAAATAAGCACATGCTGTATTCGCTTAACAAAAACAATGTTGGTTGAAATATAGGTATTGTTACATCACTGTCGCTTGTGTTAAGGATTTTAATAGGAATTATATTTTTGTCTGGTTTTACTATTAATCCGGCTAAAAGTACATTTTCCTGCAATTCTTGAGAGCATACTACACAGTCCTCCATAACCGGTTTATTCAATCTAATGTAATGTATAGATTCGCATCGAGCGGGAATCGTTATAAAACCATGGCTTACTTTTGTTGATCCGTAGATCGGCAATACTACTGATATTTCGAGATTTTTTAATGTCAACTGGAACGAATCTAAGTCAATATTAGCTTTAGTTCTTTTTAAGAAATCATATCCAATAATTCCATCTGATTTTATTGGTAAGTTATCAAAAATATTAAATTTATGCTCGATAAAATAGCCATCCTGGGTATGCAACGTAATGTATGTATATCCCAGTGAATGCAATGCACCTCCAATGCCATTCACTACATTGTTTTGACTATGAATCACGGCATGTTCCGATAAGGCTTCGGACTTTATCGCTGAAAGCGAAGCTCCCGAATCAATTAGCCAACAACATTGTTTATAAGGTGTGTCTATAAAAACATATCCGATATTTAAGTCAAAATTTAGTATGTGCTGTTTAGAGTGTTTGGGCACGAAAAAACTCACTTGTATTCGGCTGCGCACTTTCGCTGCTTGCGCCCGTAGTCGTAAACACTTGATGTCCCCTACTACGAGAATCTCGTCCGCGATTCGGACGCGATCTCACATAGCTCCCACGGGACTGGAACCTGTTATATGTAGGCATGTTATAGTTACCTCGATACTGGTTCTGACTATTAAAATTACCTCCGTACTGCGGATGACCTCGACTCGAGAAGTTAGAATTACCTCTATATGGTCTATATCCCCGATATCCGTAGTTTGGGTTCTGATTCCTGTTGGAAGGCCTACCTCTGAAATTCAGCATTGTATTGGTCTGGGGTGGTGCAGATTCCTCATCTTGTGCAGCCCGCACGGCGTCCTTGAAGTCCGTGTAGTCCCGGGCCGCTATGATTGTACTGAGACGCCTATTTCGCAATCCATCGGCAAACTTCTTTATAGCTAGCTGCTCGTTTATCGGTTTGAGCACCTCACAGGCGTTTTGGTTGTTATTGGCCTGTGAGATAGTCAAGTTTACAAAAATATCCTCTATCTCATTAGCATATTGTGAAATAGACATCTCACCCTGTGAAACATTGTTAAGCTGGATAAGCAATGCATTAGCTGACTTTATTGTCAGTAAATATTTTTTCATGTCCTCAATTAAATTTTCACAATTGGCATAATCTGTTTTTAATTTTAGTTTTGCAGATTTTGTCAATCTTGTGGCAATTACAAATTTTACAAGTAATTTTTTGCAATTCTCCGTTTGTAAACAACTATCGTACATAGCAATAGCGTCTATCAATTTATTTGTTACGTCTTCCGAACCGTCCATTTGAGGCAACAAAGTCGCCGCCGTTTTTAAGTCGAACTTGTCCATGGTAGTGGTTATCGTACAGTTACTCTTTGAACACTCTGATGTCACGTTACATTTGTATGATAATATTTTCTTATAAATACATTCTATGTTATCTACTAAACTATCTATTATATATTCTGCGTATTCTGTTGCAAAATCTTTTTTTTCTAAGTTTACAATAATTATTTTGTAACGTTCATATAGACTCTCAGCTTTTTTGTACTTTTCTAATACATTCGAGGAATATTGGTTTCGTTTTTTCCCCAACTTCCTCAGAGATATTTGTATATCCCTTAATTCCTCAATTATGAGTTCTAAATCACACATTTAGAGTTATACGTTAATCAACTAACATTTAAGGACACAATAAAAGGAAATTAAATCTACATTACTATACTAGCGTCGTTAAGAACTCCGTTTTTATTTTAGGACATACGCATTATGGTTGTATGAGTACGCTGCTAATGGTACCTCCTGGTCCTTGCTGCATGGTTAAGTTGCTGTTGCCGGCACCGCCTGCTCCTCGATCTCGTTCCGCTCACGGTCGCCGCGCCCCGACAACCTTAGGCGAATTCGTCGAAAAGCGTTGTCTCGTACTTCATTTCTGACGAGCTCCCTGTGGCAGTTATTATACTTTCTGTATATGATATAGAGTAATCCTGCGCCACATACAGCAAGCACCACCGACAGAAGTATGTTGTTGATGCTCGTATGAGCCACTATCTCGGTCCCGGAATCGTTTGTGCTGCCGTGCTGGTTTACTATAACCTCCTTATTGTCGCACACACATTTGGAGCACTCCTTTCCCATTTTTGCAATTTATTAGTTTGCACACTTGAACAGGAACAAGACGAAACACCGTCGCACGAAAGTCGAGTCGCGATTGCATCATGACCTTTCTTTGTTGCAAAAGTCCTTAGTCAGTCAATCGCGCTTGGCAAGGTCGCCATCTGAAGTGGGGGAAGGGGAGCCCTAGCACTGTATAGGAAAACAACCTTATTTCTTCACGTTCGGTTTATTACTGGCTCTTAGGACTAACACGTTACATTATATCGCTCTTACAACTATAGTACTTATGCATATCTCGCCACAGATCGAATGTGGTTTTTTTTTTTTTTTGGTTTGGCGGATATATGAGATGAAGGATTACCCAGTGTCAAAATAGAGCTGTTAGTATAATTTATACTTCTATGCTAAAGTTACAAAGAGGAAAAGTCTGTGAGATTGTATTGGCTTTGTACATTTGTATGTTTTGCGTAATCTCCGGAACTTATCCGATTTCAAAAATTATTTTACCTGTTATTATTAATGTAGTTCATATCCTATTGTGTAAATCAAAGTGGATTTGAAATTCTCCCGAGCTTGAAATTCGGAGAATCTTCCCTGGAAGGACATTGAGGGAAAATCTCACATGTGATGGATTTTTCTCCACGAATACTCGTTTTCTCGTCAAGGTTGTGTATTTACTACATGCTTGTGCAGAATTTATTCAGCTGTAATGTTGCTGTAGACCATGTTTGCATAGAGTACGTAGTTTTCGAACAAAACCTAAATTTCTTAAGAATAGAGTACATTTCCTAAGATAGCGGCCGTTCAACAAGGTCCTGACCCGGGGACTTTTGGGAGACGAAAACAGGGCTTCCAACGAACATATTTCGAGGTTAAACAATATCGACTGTATTATTACGAGTATGGACGGATATATGTATACTTACTCGTACGCATCAGATTTCGCTTCCGATTATTTGAGCGTATTTACTCGAAACACATCCAACTCTTAAGTCAGACCTTTTCTGATATCGCTATCTCTTTCTCTATCGTATAAATATGTATTGACAAAATCGAAGGGCGAAATCGGACGTCTATGTCATCTATTAGGTCCTTACCTATGAAATTGGCGGTTTTTTCACAGATATTATTTTGTACGTAATTTATTCATTTCTAATGCAACATCCAAATTATTTTTTAATTTCTTTATTAGACTATGTAACAAAGGTTTTAAATACAAAAAATAGGTTTGAATTTTTTATTTAGTGTTTCAAATTAAAGCTTGAAAACCGTCCTTTTCATGTGCTGCCGGTTAAAGTGTTTCAATTACGTACCTATAGTTTTATTATGCGAACTATTTTTAAGGAATGAAGATATGTGTAAAGTAGCTTAAAAGTTTTCTATATTCCTACCAAAATTTAGTTTGCTTTGAATTTGACATTGCTGAATAATCCGCAAAATTCAATGTATGAAAATCACAGTTTTCATGAAATTCTCCATACACACCGCCAATTTCATAGGTAAGGACCAATATCTCCCTGCTAAGTACACTACCTGCTAAGGGTAAAACTGTCTCCGGTGAAGCTGCCATTACAGGCTTTACAGCCTACTACGGATATGTTTCGTGTGGTACAGATATAATTAATTATTTCATTTATGGAACAATCGGACGTGTATTTCCGCCCTTTATGATCAAGATCCGTGAGTGGAGACACAGCATTACCTCAATTATCACCTATGCAGTGTGGGCGCTTATCGCATCGTTCCGCGCCCAGTCGTTGCCTGATTTGTATGAGAAATGAGAATTATTATTTATTGCCGTGTTAACTCAGCTAACGATAGCTATCGTGGGTGGGTATTGTGCTGGAGATGTTTGGTTAGATTGCTGTGTTGACACGGTGTTGGTATAGATGTCAGTATTGTAACTTCACAACTGTGTTCTTCTTCTCGTGTCTAAGACACGACTGACGGTTTCAGACTGTGCTGGACTAGAAAGTGACGACGTGCATGGTGCAACTACAGTCAAGATGGTATGAACACTGAAGAGCTGATCAATTCATAAGAGCTGAAAAATGTAATCTTCCGTTAGTTCATTAATTTGACCGTCAACTGTAGGCACTGCCTACCCTTAATCGGAGATTTAGCTCACATCAACTCCTGAAGAGGTGTAGTGAAAAATCGGTCAAGTCCGTGTCGGGCCATGCGCAGTGTAGGGTTCCGTGATACCTGCCTGTCTTTGTTACATCGATACGCACGCATAAATTGAACGCACCGTTGCGTCAAAGTATATAGAGGGCGAATTATGTTATCTTATTTTCATACAAACGCACCGAGTGCGGCTTGTAATGTGTGCGCTATAGTATCTATGCTTCGCCGCACGCACACTTAATCAAAATCTCGACCCGTTTCGCAGTGCGCCAGTCGGGTTGCGTCAGCCGTATATGTACGAAAGAGATGACGATGAGGGTGGCGCAATACCTACCTGTCATTGTATAAATCCTTAGGGATGAGGAAAAGGTATAATTATGTGAAAAGTAGTGTATTTCTCTAAATACAACGGCGATAAATAATCAGGCACAGCATTAAAAAAATGTCACTCATTTAGCACGTTATCTTTGCCATGGAATATTATTCCTACAATTACCAAAAAAATAATCTCAAACAGTTTCTTAAAGATTGCTGTTGCCGCCATCTAACGTCATCAGCTGATATTATGGTTTTTTTTATTACTTATAGGTACGCATTTGACCACTATCTCACCTGATAGTAAGTGATGATGAGGTGGAGGGTGTTACATGCATACCTAGATAGTGCATATTCACTCTCGTCTTGAAAATAAATTCAGTTAAATACTGTAAAGTATAATTCAATTCAATTCAATATATATTTATTTCAGGTTACTGGACCCATAATGTGTTAGTTAATAATAATTGATTTAAGAAGTTCAGTTAAAATACTGTAAAGTATAATTGCACTGCCGTCAAAGATATTCAGCCAGATTGCGGAGTATTGACTTGATAAATTATTTCGTGCTAACACCCATTGCATGCATTCCGCTAATGAGGTGGGTTCGGAGGTCAAAGGGCAGTGGGCAGACCTGTCTAGACCTTCGGTGGCGATTGGAGAAAAGCATTTGCTCGGAAAAAAAACCGTTATTTTCAAGCATTTTAAATTAGGAATTGTTTTTCTATAATTCAATTGAAAACACGTGGTCATGTAGATATCTTTAAAAAAATCATTATAAAACGGTTAGACTAGTAAATATCTACGTGTTATGGCTCAGTCACTTTTAATAATAAATGACAGAACAAGGCGTTTAAAAATATCTGAAACAAGTCTATTTCTAGAGCTGGAACGTGTCGGATATTTTGAGAATAAGAATAAGAATAAGTTTATTTTGGAACAACAACAGGCATATACATCATATAATATAAGGCTTAGATCTAAAGAAGGAATCTAGTGTTGCTTCAAAAAAGGAGTCCACTCAGCATGAGTCGAGACACACAGTGCAACGACGCTGATTTTCAGTGGATCCGTTAAACTAAAACTAACTTATTAACCTATATAAGAGATATTAACCTAAGAATATACATACTGTACGGTATACAGAGATAGTCCACGCTATGTCCAGCGAAAACCAAACCAAAACCTGAGTTGCAATTACTATAATAATATCCTACTCAAAATAATATTCTTAGCACAGACGCAGATCGAGACGCAGATTGAGACGCAGATCAGCTAGGCCAAAGAAATTTGTTGCTTTAGTAGGTGGAGTTTAAGCTTATTTTTAAATATAAACAGGGAATTTTTGCGTCCTTTATCAAAACGTGGTGCCCAAATATTTCTTTATTCACTTTGGAAATGTTCTGCATGTACAGTCGAGTTCATGTACGTTCATTAAGGTTCAAAAATATCTAAGACACTTTAACAGTATAGTCGTGATCTCATATTTTTGATCATTTATTCCTTGCACATAAATATGTTCAAGCTTGACTGTACACTCAATCCACGTAAACCTACTCCTAGACACTGTCTATTCTTTGATAGTGTCTAGTTATGTGTTCCTTTATTCGTATTAATCTTACATAACGAAACCTTCACATTCTCGCCCCACATCTCCAATTCCACATACGCACGTAAGACAGGAAAATTCCTAAAAATCGGCGAATTAAGGGTGGTTACACAATACATATCAATCTCGCGATGCCTCTTTCCCGCCCCATATCTACGAGTATATCCACACATGTCGTGAGACGGGAAAAAGTCCTAAAAATTCACGAATGGAAAAGGTAGCCACGCGACGTCTTGGGCGGGGCGTTTTCACGAGCCTGCTGACTGCTGATACACCCCCTTTCTTACATGTGTCGTTGGTGTCTTTTATTGCGAATTCCGATCGTGTGTTACTCGTATGTATTGGAAAGTATTTTAGTAATACGTAACGAGAAGAGCATTAACACATTGTTTCCTGAGAAACTACAAACATTGTTGACTTCGGGATTATAAATTGGTGTTGGGTAAGTCTTATTAGCAGTTCCAATAATGTTGTTATGTTGGAAATTATTTTCATATACTGCTCCGCAGTTTATAAGGAAAAATTTATCAAAGGCGGTTTGGTGGCAGAAGCAAATGTGTACTTGTATTTAGTTTATTGACATTATTATGGCGCTGTCGCACACCTTTGTATTTACTTCACTGTAACAATTAATTGTTCGATTACAAAGCTTAGTAATGACAACAACGCCTGTCCACACCCAGCAGATGATCACGTAACATTTCAAACGCACTTTAGGAAAACTCAACTGTCATATTCCCATACAAAATAGTATTTTATGCAACTGTTGTATAAGAAGGGTCTTAAAAGGCGAGTGGCGTGGGTTGCGATGCGAGCCTTGGCGAGCATCGCAATAAAAGACGCCACGAGCGTTTTTAGACCAGTTATACACCGTTGCATACAATACTTTTTCTACGACAAATTTTAAATAAATAACAGACTACAGAATAGTTAAACTTTTCAGTCAGCAAGTTTTCTATTCGTACTTTTGCTACTCACGAAATTTCTTCAGGAGTGCAGTTATTAATTACTTCGACCATTTTAAAAGGAACGTACACTTTTGTCTTCACAAACACGAATAAAATCTTAATAGTTTAGGACTAATAGTTTATCATCTTTTGTCTTTTCATTTTGAACTGAATTTTGGTGGGAAATCGGAAATGTGACAGCTCTTGCTTATGGTTTGTTTTGTTTTTAATTTGTTTGCACTTGCCAATTCGAACTGTTTATTTTTATAAATAATACCAAAAATGTATAGAACATGTAATTTAACACACAATAGATGATAATTAATTATTATTGTAGTAAATAATGTATTATATACAAATGTTAAATCGTAAATAAATACTTTTATTTCGAAATATTTGTTTATGAAGTTGGCACCACTGCAATATAGCGGCCGATTTAAAAAAAGTTAAACAGTGCTTTTATGAAAAATGTATGAACCAAAAAAGTACGCTAAACAGTACGTTTTTGGGCCATAGAGCATAGAGTTTTTCGATGAATTATTAGTGGTGTCATTGTATTTGAGCTACAGCCTATTTAAATGACAGATAACGGTACAGGAGTAGAAAAAGTGACATTTAGATCTACCTGACGTACGTACAAGGCGCAACGTGGTCGACGCATCACATTAATAGTGATGTGTGTGATGCGCACAAACATTATTTTTCAGAGTATTGAATGTTTTCTATGGATCTATATGAGTATGTATATCGTTATCTATGGTAGCAATATCTAGTTTTTTTTTTATGTTAATCGATCCCATTCCTGTCCAGGATTAAAAGCTTGTAAGGGACCAAAAAGAAATTTCCGGCTAGAAAAGCTATAAATCGATAAAAACTTAAACTAAACAATTTTTATGAAAATGAAAAAAGTTTTTTTACATGTATTTTTTTATGTCAATCGATTCCATTTCTATCCAGTATTAATAGTTTTCTTGGGGTCAACTGTTGGTAATGTACATTTTCGCCTAGCAACACGGGATCAGGGGACCGATTTTTGACTTTCGAGCGCTCGAAAATTTAATAAAAGTAAATACGATTCTAGTGTCAAAATTGCGGGCACTTACTTTCTACCGATCGAATTAATTACGAGTGGTGGATAACACTCAACAATACATATAATTAAGGCAATTGTTACTAAGGCGCGGCGTTGGTAGGCCTCCCACAAGGTGGACTGATGACCTGGTAAAGGTCACGGGAGTCCGCTGGATGCGGGTGGCGCAGGCGCAGGACCGGTCACTTTGCAACTCTTTGGGGGAGGCCTTTGTCCAGCAGTGGACGTCTTTCGGCTGATATGATGATGATGATGATGAATTGTTACTAAGTAACAAAATATGGAACCAGTTTTCTGTTTTATTGTTTGTTTTATATCAACTAAAATTATGGATTTAGTTAGTAAGCCTTCTAGCCCTTTCCGGAGCTCGGGTCAAGCGAGCAAACTGAAAAAAAAATACTTTTTGTGTAATATAAGTAAGTAAACGTGTAGTAGTAATAGTTTTCCTGAGGCCAAGAGGTTTTGAGAGCTTGGAAATACTTACTTCTTTTTTTTATAAAATAACTTTATTCTTAGCTAGTAGGTACCTCCCGCAAAGCATCCGCATTAACTCGAGGAAAAAATAAAGTACCTTCATTACTCACTCGTAACACATGTTTAAAAAAAAGATTTACAACTTACTAAACGCCGTCTCGGGCACCCATTTAGGTGAGGAAATTAATGATTGCCATTCAGATGAGTTGTTGAGCTAGTAACATATCAATCGGGATGCTGTGACAGGAAAAGTATGAACCAGTATCTTAACTTTGTGAAAGAATAATCTGAGGGAGACGTTGCTGCAATTCTACTTACACTGTCCCTCGCAACTTATTGAACACCGTTTTATTGTTAGATTTAATGGGGCACTACGCTTGACTCACTCGCCCTGTGCAATTTAGAAAGGAGAGTGGAGACTTTTTATTTTAGGAGTACCGTAGGAACTTATTTATCAGACCGCCATATGTTGCAAATGCAAATGTCTGTGGCTGTCAACAAGGGAGGCAACGGCGTATGATGGTTTTTTTTAATTCTATTACTTAAGTATCGCTGTGGATAATTTCTAATCCATTTACCGATCTCGTTTTCGCATACTTGTCAGAACAACTTACAACATTACATACTTCTGTCAAAAACAAAAAAAATGGTACAAGCTTTTATTGCCAACTGTTCTTTTCTGCATACCGTCATCAACTACTCATTGAGACGATGTAAAGGAGCTTACTCTGTACGGGGTTACGTCGGTTAAGTACTTACTGAATTCCCATGGCTACCTTTTGTCACCATCATCAGATCAGCTCGATGGTACCATAATATTGAATTGTCATCCAAATTATACTTATACCCAAAATTTCAGCTCATTTGGTGTCCCACATTAACAAACGAACTGGTCAAGTGAAATAAAAGTTTGTAAAAAGAGCAATCATTATGCGCACGCTATCGAACTAAGGCTGGAAACAACAAACTGACGAGCCGGACCAACGGCTCGACCAACCGTACGCGCGTACCAAATCACGCGTGGTACACGTGGTCAGCGTAGCTGTGTGCGCGTTCATAGACTTGCATAGATATCAGTGGCGGAGCGCCCATACAAGCCGAGTCCCACCGGCTTGCCTAAAATTTATTTTTAGGTAAGCTTATAATTTTATACTCTAGACTCTTTCATAACTTTATTCTTCCGGGTGCCCATCGAAAAGTTTCACGCGCCGCCACTGATAGATATAGCTACGTCGACCGACGGTCAGCGCTGACTGTCGGTCGATCACTGTTTCCAGCCTAACAGAACTCTGCCAGTCCGTCCGTCCGGCCGTATCACAAACAAACAGCCTCTCACCCTAAACTCATATACCTTCTCCGTTCCGTCGTGGGTGAAAATAGCAACCATTATGCGCACGCTATCGAACTAACAGAACTTTGCCAGTCCGTTCGGTCACCGCCATTTTATGAGAAGTCAAAATACTGCCTAGGATACTTTTACTGTGAGCTTGACGGCCAAACTTGAAGTCGGTGTTTAAAGTCATTACAGTCAAATATGGCAATGATTCAAGCACGTTAGTGGAGTACTACCTACTTTATTGACGAATATGTCACGTTTTCTACTGATTACGCTGTTCGGCGATTTTACACAAGAAAATTCACACAATTTTGAACTTTAAGTACTAGGTACTATAGAAAGTTCTGTTTAACGGCCTCCGTAGCCCAGTGGGTAGTGACTCTGCCTATGAAGCTGGAGGTCCCGGGTTCGAATCCCGGTCAGGGCATTTATTTGTGTGTTTATCACGAATATTTGTTCCTGAGTTATGGATGTTATATATGTATATAAGTATCTATATGTATGTATCTATTATATATATCATCGCCTAGCACCCACAACACAAGCCTTACTGAGCTTACCGTGGGCCTAGGTTGATTTGTGTAAGATTGTCCCGTAATATTCATAATAATATTTATGTCCCATAATATTTGTAACAACCGGGAATAATATGTAGTGGATAATAATAGGTCGTCTTCTACTTGTAATTATTTGTTGCAATTTCTCCTCTACCCAAAGGATGTCTGGAAGATATCGCTCTTTAGGGATAAGACCACCTGTTGTTAACCTCTAGTTTTACGTTTTTATGTCCTGTATTTGTTCATGTTTTGAGGTGTGCAATAATAGTAGTTTATGCTACTGATACATAATGAGAGGCCTTAAAATACGAGTGTGGTTTTATGAAACGAGCGTCGGCGAGTTTCATAATAGGATCACACGAGTGTTTTAAGGCCTAATTATGTACAGTTGCATACACTGCTTTATCTAAACACATATCGTAAGTACTCTAAGACGGGTTCAGAAGCCGTAGAAAAATTACCTGCGTTGCTACTAGTGCTACCTGTAAATTATATATAAAAGTAAAAAAATATATATGAAAAAAGTCAAAAAAAAGTTAAAAAAGTTTTTAAAAAATTGTAAAAAGTAAATAAAAAAGTTAAAAAAAAAGTTAAAAAAAGTAACATTAAAAAACATAATACTGAAATTAACGTTTCATATCGATAACTGTTTTAATATCTATAGATGCTAGAATAGAGACCCACTTGAGTTTTGCAAGCTGTTCCAAATTTAAACTCATAACGATACAAAAATCAGATTTTACCTACTACCACAGACAAGAAATTTTACGGTTTCTGAACGCATTTAAGAGCACTAATGATATGTGCGTAGATAAAGAGTATTTGTATTGTATTGTATAGTATTGTATAATCATGAGAAGAATGGTTCGTGTTATTTTTAACCATCGGCTGAACACAGTCGGGTCGTCTTTTATTTAACAGTGGTATGAAAAAAAATCTAAAAGTTTATTGAACAATTAACGAAACACAATATGCAATATTACGATCATGCGTCCTGAGCTAGGAAACCCTGTGTTACAGGACTCAGTTTCGTATCAAAGTTTTTACACAAGTATCTTACAAGTTGTACAGAGCATCAGTATCTTAAATTACATCTACTATAAGTAGTAAGTACCTAAGTAAGTAGGTAAGTAAATATTTATTTGTGATACACAGGTTTCATAATAGTAGACAATAGAATAAAAAATACAGCCCCCCTATTCTGTGACTTGTTTTAAGCTCACCTCAACGCCCACAATTATACCTTGACACCGCGATGCGTAGTAATTAAGCGTAGGTAGAGGTCTAGTTTCGTAACGGGTGACCGGCGGGGTGAGCCGCATTAACGCGTAGCGAATAACAGCCCAGTACGCTGTGACCTTCCTAATCGGTGTACAAATGTTGATCCTTACAAACTAAAAACTACAACTTATAATCATTTTTATGAGCATGAATTTACATTTAAAAATTACATATTTAGTTACGTATTAGGGATGACTCACGCTAGAACGGGCCATGACGTTTTCTAAGATAATTTACTTTCAAAACAAAGTTTTAACCGACTTAAATTCAGTACTCCGCCAAGCCACATTAACATTTCCACATTTTTTTTCCAATTTACTACATGAACTGATTTCCGAGAACAAAGGCGTTGATTTTTAGACCAATAAACCAAATCGCTGCACTTCATTGTTTGCTATTTCAACGGAATAATATCAGAATCTGTGACGTACTTATATAGTTTGAAGTACATCATTGAGAAGTTCCACAAGCCATCTGTGGTCTTCATCATCACTTCCACTTCACCAAATTTATGATTTCCGGGTGTAAATAACGAGTTATAATAGAAAATACCGAAATTACTACACGCGTGCCTAATATATTTGAGGAGTTCCCTCAATTCCTCATGGTTCCCATCATCCAACTGGGGTTTTGGAAACAATGGGACCAATCTGGAAGCATATACTTTTAGTTAAAAAAAGAATTGTACGAATCGGTTTATAAATGACGAAGTTCCGAGGTAACAAACATTAAAAAAAAAAAAAAAAAATACATCCGAATTGAGAACCTCCTCCGTTTTTTGAAGTCGGTTAAAAAACGACAGGGTTTTTGGGCGGCCGAGCCATACCCAAGCCCGGCCGAGCCACAGCCGGGTCGTACCGACACCGAGCCGCTTCCGAGCCTCAGCCGTGGCTCGGTCGCGCAACAACACCTTCATTTTTCTTAGAAAACGGCCCGGGCCGGACACGGCACTTTCTAGCGTGAGTCATCCTTTAAGCGGAAATTTTAAGTATGTATTCACAATTTATCATCTAAAGGAACCGATGTCTGCTTCCAAGGTAAGGTTAACCCCAATTATCCCATATCGCATTTCAGTATCACAAAATGAGGTCGTTATCACATTCAGTGCTCGTAGGCAATGCCGTGGTTTTCCCCCTGTACTTAGCACTTTTCCCTACTGGGAAAACGCCTACGAACTCTGTGCTCGCTAGGCGCGTCCCGGGCAGTCAATGTGTTAATTGTCAAAAAAAAACAATATTGTGTACAGACTTGGGCTCGGTTGTTCCAAACCGTCGGTAATTGAGTTACGTTAGTTAATGTCTGTTTTTTTTAGGAAGTTTGACAGTTCCCTGTTAGATGAGAGTGTTTTCTATGCAACTCGCCCTTACACGTTTCCCAACACCAATAACTCCACCAAAACTCCGTTAACCAACTCGTAAAAACCTTTAGGTATCCTCAAGACAGCCAATCTCACGAAATCCACATTCGCGGCAACGAACACAAAACGTCCTAAGTACTTTTCAAACAATCAAAACTGCACTGTATTTTACAGTGATAGGGTTGTTTTTTGTTCGTGCTCACCTGGCTGTTGTTACGTTTGGTGGGTGACATGGAGTGATTTATAAGAATATGTGTAAGGGAGCATGTGGGGTAGCAGTCACGTATGGGCGGGGTAAACGGGAAAAATCGCGATTTTCCGCGAAACTAGGTACTATTGGCGAACGTATGGAGACGAGATTTACAGCTGTCAGTGTGGGGAGGGGGATACATGAAGGTAAAAACATATATGACGCACAAGAGTTTTCTATTCGAGGGGTGATCACTTAAATTTTCGAACGCAGGTTAGACTCAACTGTAATTTTCACATACTCAAAGTGACATTTAGATCAACCTGACGTACGTGCAATGCTTTACGTGATTGACCAGCTGCTGCAGGTCGATCATGTAACGCATTGTATGCGCGTCAGGTAGGTCTAAATGTCACTTTTTATATGGAAAATTGACAGTTAAATTGTACCGACGCGCGTTCTGAACGTCACGTGATTACCCCCCTTGGTCCTGTTGGTTTTAGGAGCCTTATTTCGATTATCAGCAGATTTATTTCTGGAAAGCTAAACTTGCTGCCAAGTTGAGTCGGGCGACCGAGCTCTGCTCGGGTGAAAATGTTGAAAATACGGAGAAAACTAATTTTCCCGGACATGAGACCTGTCTAGAACGATTTCTCGCCCCCGTAAACCCCTGTATTCCAAATTTCATCGAAATCGTTTGAGCCGTTTCCGAGAACGTGATTGCAAATATATATATATATATATATTCAAATCCACAACATACAATGGTATTAACATGATACTATGGGTACAAAATTACCAGTAAAAGTGAAAAAAAAAAAAAAAAACATGCGACTTAAAAGACTGGATAGTTCCACACCAAAGTTACTTCCATTACTTCCATACCAAAGTTCAGCGTAAAGCGCGATAAAAAAATAAGTGAAGTATTGGCGTAGGCCTAATGCCTTTCGCGACTACTTACGATCTGACAGTCCAACCCACAGGATAAATTAGAATGTGTTGAAGTTAGCTGCCTTCAAGTGAGTCAGCACTCTGTTATTACTCACTTATTAAGGCGCCGTAGGTTCATGGTCTCCTCTCCCTCTCACTGAGCATAAGCGGTTAGTATGAATAAGCGCGGACATCATGTCTTATTAATTTTGATTTTTAGTGTGTTTTAATAAATAAAAAAGTAATCACTAAGTTCCATCAAACATGGTATTGTTGATTTTTAGAACTAATTTGAATATGTTTAGCTTTAGTGCATAATTTGTTACGAATGTTTTAAGTGTATTTAAGACCTATGTTCGTGATTTTTTTCTATCGAGCGAAAATTGCTTAATCTTGTTTCGAATCACTGATCTCGGTGCAGAAAAGCCTCAACATTTCTATTTGTATTTTATTGAAACTATATTATTATAAACAGACGCATTATATTGTTTCAAAAACTCTGTTCGCTTAACTTCGCTGAAGCTACGGCGCCTTAAGGAAATACTTACTAATAATCTTAATGGCTGCTGAGTAACATTTTACATGTTCACTTTAGTGCCCTACCTCTCTTACCACCAAAAACATTCCCAAGCACGAGGAACTCAGTAATTACTTTCACCTAATATTATTAAAAACCTCTTAACACTTGAAGCGATTTCATTTTCAAATTTTTCAATACTTTCATATTTTTCATACGCTGCTGGATGACATATCACGCTTAATCATAATCTGCGATCCTGTTGTTATAAAATGAACTCTATAATTTAACATTTACGGTTGCTTTAGATTTGGCAGCGTTAACAATCCCTCCTTTGAGATTCCATACGATTTCACCCAGTAATGATTTGCCTCGTAATGAGGGAGACGAAAGTAATAGGTATTCTGAGGGATCCACGCAGATGTAAATCACTGGAACTCGCAATTTAGCCAACATTTATATTGAACGCTGTAAGATTGAATCCCTAAAAAAAAACCATGTAAAAAATAGGCCAAGTCTCGAAACTCTTTCACAGTCAAAAGTGGTGAAATATTTCGTAGAGCCAAGTCAGGCATTCTGATTAATCTTAAGGATTAATTAAATCTTAAAGATATTCGAAATAAACTTAATTTTGTGAGATATGCTTACAATAATACACGCTTCATAAACTCACGTATTACATTTAAATGTCAGTACAGGCGACATGTTTCGAAATCTTCGGGAGTTATTTTTCAGGATGAGTGTTTTCGTATCGCTTGAAACACTGATGCTTCACAGTGTACGAAATACGTCGCGTGTAGTGACATTTAATACATGAGTTTAACTGTGTAATTATTAGTATTACTGTAAGATATTTGTAAATGATGCGATCGCGCAGAGAAACTCCCAGCATGGCCCTCTCCATTGCCCTTTGAGTGACTTTGAGCTTTCTTATGAGGCCCATAGTAAGCGACCACGTTTCCGTGCCATATGTCATCACTGGAAACACACACGAAATGAGGCTATCCGCAGCAGAACCAAGGTAACTGATATAGCCCTCCGAATTGCTTAACTTAAGTGGCAGTGGGCGGGGCACATTGCACGTAGAACCGATGGCCGTTGGGGCGGAAAGTTATTCGAGTGGCGACCACGTACCGGAAGCGGCGTGGGTAGGCCCCCCACAAGGTAGACTGATGACCAGGTAAAAGGTCGCGGGAGTCCGCTGGATGCGGGTGGCGCAGGACCGGCCATTGTGGCACTCTTTGGGGGAGGCCTATGTCCAGCAGTGGACGTCTTTCGGCTGATATGATGATGATGATTTGTAAATGTGAGCTAAATAAATGAATACAACCAACTTACATACCTAGGTCTAAACCCGCCGTAGGTATATGGCCGTTAATGTGGTGAAGCGGGTAATATGCAGATATCGCCGGGGGATATTACGAGAACTCCGTTTGACGTATGGAAGCAATAACAGCAATAATAAACTCCGGAAGGACGAATATTTTCCTCTACAGATGCTAATGTGCTGGAAGAGACAGACATATTTTTATGCGCTAATATCGGGTCATCATCATATCAGCCGAAAATCTTCCACTGCTGAAGATAGGCCTCCCCCAAAGAGTGCCACAATGACTGGTCTTGCGCCACCCGCATCCAGCGGACTCCCGCGACCTTTACCAGGTCATCAGTCCACCTGCGCCTGCCGGAACGTGGTTGCCACTCCAGAACCTTTCCGCCCAAATGGCTGTCAGTTCAACTTGCAATGAACTGCCATTTCAGCGTAGCGATTCGGAGGGCTATATCGGTTACCATGGTTCTGCTGCGGATAGCCTCATTTCTGATGCGATCACGCAGAGAAACTCCCAGCATAGCCCTCTCCATTGCCCTTTGGGTGCCTTCTAAGTCTAACGCCTGAGTGGACGCTCGAAACGGAGCGTTCGGCGGGGCGTGCAGCGGGGCGGGCGAGCGTGCATTCGCTTTGCGCAGCGTCTACTCAGGACACCAGTATGAGTTTCATTTGTTTAACATGCACGCCGCACGCCCCGCTCCCCCACACGCCCGACTCGAGCGTCCACTCAGGCCTTACACTTATGAGGCACATAGCGAGCGTTTCAATGCCATAATGATTAATGATTGATGAAAAGTTTGTCCTTAGGACCACTCAACACTCATTCTCCTATCCAAAAAATGACTTTTCGATCTACCTCAAGTATTTACAAAACATTATCTGGGGGCACGGTAGTGCCCCCGCCAAGTCGAGTAAAACAAAGAGGCACGGCCGTACCATCCTTTTCTCGAAGCCATTCAGGCCATTTTCAACATATTGTAATTTTGTGCTGGCTAAAGCTAGAACCCTGAATTTTCAGGAACATGTAGGGCATAATATGGCTAGCATATAATATCAATAACATTCAATTTGAATTTTTAGTTTAAGAACTATTGTCCGTCAAAGTTCGTTAGTTTTGTCACTGACATACTCACTTACTATACAAACGTTATTTGCGGTTGGTAAAATAACATTCTCATACAAAGTCTACAAAAAGAAATGAGATCCCATAAAAAACATTCCATGTAAAAAATAGGCCAAGTCTCGAAACTCTTTCACAGTCAAAAGTGGTGAAATATTTCGTAGAGCCAAGTCAGGCATTCTGATTAATCTTTATTTGCTTGCTAAATAAAATTCTGCAACTTGCGAATCACACAACTTTCCTGCATTTACAAATTTTTGCATAGGTACCTACCTAAAACTATGTAAGTATGATTGCCAAGTCACAAAATTTTATATAGCAAGCAAATAAAGATTAATAAGAATGCCTGACTTGGCTCTACGAAATATCTCACCACTTTTGACTGTGAAAGAGTTTCGAGACTTGGCCTATTTTTTACATGGAATGTTTTTTATGGGATCTCATTTCTTTTTGTAGACTTTGTATGAGAATGTTATTTTACCAACCGCAAATAACGTTTGTATAGTAAGTGAGTATGTCAGTGACAAAACTAACGAACTTTGACGGACAATAGTTCTTAAACTAAAAATTCAAATTGAATGTTATTGATATTATATGCTAGCCATATTATGCCCTACATGTTCCTGAAAATTCAGGGTTCTAGCTTTAGCCAGCACAAAATTACAATATGTTGAAAATGGCCTGAATGGCTTCGAGAAAAGGATGGTACGGCCGTGCCTCTTTGTTTTACTCGACTTGGCGGGGGCACTACCGTGCCCCCAGATAATGTTTTATAAATACTTGAGGTAGATCGAAAAGTCATTTTTTGGATAGGAGAATGAGTGTTGAGTGGTCCTAAGGACAAACTTTTCATCAATCATTAATCATTATGGCATTGAAACGCTCGCTATGTGCCTCATAAGTGTAAGGCCTGAGTGGACGCTCGAGTCGGGCGTGTGGGGGAGCGGGGCGTGCGGCGTGCATGTTAAACAAATGAAACTCATACTGGTGTCCTGAGTAGACGCTGCGCAAAGCGAATGCACGCTCGCCCGCCCCGCTGCACGCCCCGCCGAACGCTCCGTTTCGAGCGTCCACTCAGGCGTTAGACTTAGAAGGCACCCAAAGGGCAATGGAGAGGGCTATGCTGGGAGTTTCTCTGCGTGATCGCATCAGAAATGAGGCTATCCGCAGCAGAACCATGGTAACCGATATAGCCCTCCGAATCGCTACGCTGAAATGGCAGTTCATTGCAAGTTGAACTGACAGCCATTTGGGCGGAAAGGTTCTGGAGTGGCAACCACGTTCCGGCAGGCGCAGGTGGACTGATGACCTGGTAAAGGTCGCGGGAGTCCGCTGGATGCGGGTGGCGCAAGACCAGTCATTGTGGCACTCTTTGGGGGAGGCCTATCTTCAGCAGTGGAAGATTTTCGGCTGATATGATGATGACTCGATATTAGCGCATAAAAATATGTCTGTCTCTTCCAGCACATTAGCATCTGTAGAGGAAAATATTCGTCCTTCCGGAGTTTATTATTGCTGTTATTGCTTCCATACGTCAAACGGAGTTCTCGTAATATCCCCCGGCGATATCTGCATATTACCCGCTTCACCACATTAACGGCCATATACCTACGGCGGGTTTAGACCTAGGTATGTAAGTTGGTTGTATTCATTTATTTAGCTCACATTTACAAATCATCATCATCATATCAGCCGAAAGACGTCCACTGCTGGACATAGGCCTCCCCCAAAGAGTGCCACAATGGCCGGTCCTGCGCCACCCGCATCCAGCGGACTCCCGCGACCTTTTACCTGGTCATCAGTCTACCTTGTGGGGGGCCTACCCACGCCGCGCCTTCCGGTACGTGGTCGCCACTCGAATAACTTTCCGCCCCAACGGCCATCGGTTCTACGTGCAATGTGCCCCGCCCACTGCCACTTAAGTTAAGCAATTCGGAGGGCTATATCAGTTACCTTGGTTCTGCTGCGGATAGCCTCATTTCGTGTGTGTTTCCAGTGATGACATATGGCACGGAAACGTGGTCGCTTACTATGGGCCTCATAAGAAAGCTCAAAGTCACTCAAAGGGCAATGGAGAGGGCCATGCTGGGAGTTTCTCTGCGCGATCGCATCATTTACAAATATCTTACAGTAATACTAATAATTACACAGTTAAACTCATGTATTAAATGTCACTACACGCGACGTATTTCGTACACTGTGAAGCATCAGTGTTTCAAGCGATACGAAAACACTCATCCTGAAAAATAATTCCCGAAGATTTCGAAACATGTCGCCTGTACTGACATTTAAATGTAATACGTGAGTTTATGAAGCGTGTATTATTGTAAGCATATCTCACAAAATTAAGTTTATTTCGAATATCTTTTTTAGGGTTCCGTACTCAAAGAGTAAAACGGGACCCTATTACTAAGACTCCGCTGTCCGTCCGTCCGTCTGTCTGTCACCAGGCTGTATCTCACTGATACCGTGATAGTTCCAGCTGAAATTTTCACAGATGATGTATTTCTGTTGCCGCTATAACAACAAATACAAAAAACAGAATAAAATAAATATTTTTATTGGTAATGGTACGGAACCCTTCGTGCGCGAGTCCGACTCGCACTTGGCCGGTTTTTAGACAATACCCATTAGACATTACCCATTTTAGGCAAAACCTAGACGAGGTTTGTGTAACAATGGGGAGCTCTATAATTTTGATAAAAGTTATAATTAATCAGACAAATCCTGCGTTAGTAGACATATTATTTCAATGAAAAAAGCTAACAATACAATAGTTTTCTTTGATATCCTAGACCTACACTCAAGAACAAAAGTTTCGGGTCACCCTAAATTAAATAACCGCCATAGGTTTTTTTAAATATTTTTCACTAGTCTTATTTACATAACATACTAGTCTTCGTAATACCCAAATGTATTAGCAATTTCCGGGATCCTATCATAAATATATCAACATCCAAAAATGACGATCTTTGCGATATCTCGCTCCGTTAACGTTGTTTTTTTCATGGGTTTTTACGAGTTCGATTCCTGGTAACGTGTTTCTTTTTTACTGTTATTTCTGCAGTTTAGATGTAAAATTTAATAAAGATCATGAAAGGATTAAAAAACTTTACAACATTTGGACTATTTTAGGAAATATGACGGTATTTCATCGACTTGAGTCAGGCGCGGCTCACTCGCGATTTGTGTTTATCGCTACAAGTACATGCCGGTCGCCCCTTCGGAGGGGTATATTCAGTGGCTGCCACGTGTTGGTACAGGACGCTCGCACAGGTCGCAGCGCGTTGCATGCGATAGAACGGGATGGCCACATTTAGGCACGTTTGGCGTACCTAAACAGGGAATTTGTTAACAGAGAACCTTCTGTACGTAGTACTATTACTTATTCTGTGCTTGAGTGTAGATAAACGAATAATTTGTCCGTATACAAAAAAAATATAAAACGTAAAACTAATTACCTAAAGTCGCCGTCAATAGAACTTGCAAACTATGTAAACAAACAATGTTTGTTTACATAGTTTGCAAGTTCTATTGACGGCGAATTTACTAGTATTATTAGAGAAAAAGTTGAAGTCTCTAGACTTCAGTAGATTCATTTTAAGCCTATGATCCGTATGTACACAACTGAGATAACACAAATGTACACATTAAGGCCGCGACGGTATAGCAAAGAAACAATTGGCGTGCCCGATGGCAAGTGACACCATAGGGCTTGTGCACAAATCACGCGAGGTTTTTTCGGCTACTTTTTGACCCCCCCCGCTTGGTGATATTACTACACTTTTTCCGAAACTATAAGAGCTATACTGTTAAAACTTGGTAAGTAGATGTATTCTGTGAACCGCATTAAGATTTTTACACAAAAATCGAAAATAAACATTAAGTTTTAGGGGTCCCCATACTCAGAACTGAAACTCAAAAAAATTTTTTTCATCAAACCCATACGTCTATGGATAGGTCTTCAAAAATGATATTGAAGTTTTTAATATGATTTTTTTCTAAACTGAATAGTTTGCGCGAGAGACACTTCCAAAGTGGTAAAATGTGTGTGTCCCCCTGTAACTTCTAAATTAAGAGAATGATAAAACTAAAAAAAAAATATGATGTACATTACCATGCAAACTTCCACCGAAAATTGGTTTGAACGAGATCTAGTAAGTAGTTTTTTTTTTAATACGTCATAAATCGTTAACCGCAATTTATTTCACGGAACCCTTCATGTGCGAGTCCGACTCGCACTTGGCCGCTTTTCCTATTTTTTTATATTCTAATTAGAAATAGACGGATAGTCTATCTCGCCGCGACACATCTCGCGCACCGTCTGCAGTAATAGTCGGCTGCTCAAAATTGAATACAAGTATTTTTCTTTAAATAATCGGTTTTTTGACTCATTCGATCCCCTGTGTCAAGACGCACAAAACGATATTTTTTTTAATTGTGTGTAGTTTTTAATTTATTTATTAAAAACGATTTCAAGTAATAACAACCAAGAAACCTAAATTAAATACCAGTATCTCAATCACAAACTAGCTAAAATCAAGCAACTTAAGTTAGTTACTTGTTTTTAAGTCGGTATTACGTACAAAAAATTCAAAATACTCAATTTAAAATGGATTTTCAAAAAGACATTCAAGAGCCTTAGAAACCCGCTGATAGATATCTTCACCTATCACAGGAATTGATATTGTCTCATAATCGCTGTTTTCCCGCAAAATCGTACCGTCAAAATAACTATAGTCTAATAGCATTTTCGTTAGATAGTGTTTTATACAATAGACTCGTAACTATGGCCGGAACTGACGCTGTGAAAATTACTAGTTTTATGGCACATCTTTCGTTTGAGGCAAGCATTCTTGGTTCGTTACCATACGGAAGTTTATTAGCCGAAACATCACTTGGCTTCAAGAATCCATTAAATGTTTATGTGCAAAATCTTTCGTCCCCTAAACACCCTCCAGCTAACTCTAAATATTCAACATTCCGACTTTACGAGCGCTTGTTCCGCTAATAAGCCCACGACAAAAAACATTAAGGAACGACACACGGTTAAGCGCGGAACGTCATCTAAACCTACACGATACAAGTTTCGTCATCGTAAAAAACCGGGGGCAACTTTCATCTCATTATTGTTAACAACAGTCGCATTGCTTAAAAGCGAGCACTGTCACAAAGGCGGTTACATTTTTCATAAAATACTTGTCGAAAGCCTCCCACGCAGCCAGGACGCGCCTCCGGCCATAACGTAACGAGTACCCGTGTATGGAAAGACTCTCCACACGACAGCCACTCGACTCGGTCTCCCCTCTCACTCCGACGCCCAGACAAGTAAAGGACACACGCCAACTCTCCGTCATATTTTTCCCTTTACCACCCTCGCCATCTCGAGCGTTCTTTTACATAAAAGAGGTTCTTGAGAAAATAATAACGCCGCTGCTCAAAGGGAACCAACTTTCGCCAGCCGAACCTTTGATTTTCGAGTTCGCAAAGAATTCCGACCACAAAGGAACCGTTAATATCGCAAGGATTTAATTTGTAAGTTTACCTTTTCGCCTCATCGAATGATTGTGCTTGTAAAGATTTTACATACAGTGGCGTTTCGAGAGTGCCGTGCGGGGCTTAAAGGCAAATTGGTCGGAGTCGCCGCTTACAAATTACCCGGCTGCATGCGAACCTATTCGTAGCCAGTATTACTAGCTCCGTTTGTTGCTACGCTTCATTTCACTCGCAAGCGAGAATTCTCATACCTTCACTCCCAACTTTGAACATCCAAATGGAAAGTTAAAACGTTAATTCCCGTGAAGCTTTTACAACATATCTCTCATAACTTGAGAGCGAACGTTCCCCGAGTTCTTCACAAGAGATTTTATGACGACAAATGACAAAAATACTGAACGTTTCATTGTGAAACTTGGAAACGGCTGCGAGAATTTTTGTACACCCTCGACGCTGCCCTATACATGTGTACAGAAGGGCAAAGTTATTTGCCTTCGCTTCTCTTCCGTCCATTTGCCCCACCCGTCTCCCCATGCTTCCGGTTTCCATATTCCGCCTACCACCCGTCGCGTCCACTAAAATTCTGCAAGCTACTTTCCGCTCTAACTCTATGCTTTTAGGACTAGAATTCTGAGCGTTTGTCGGCGTATTTTTTTCTCCTACCTCCAAGAGTAACGTGACATTTTCGCGGAGGAAAGAATTGGAACTTTGCGACTAGCGGGGCACATTTGAGTTTCGAGTAGTTGTTTGGGGGCGGATAGGACGGCGGCACGCGCGCGGACTGTACGAAAAACATATTTTTCAGATAACGACAATGAGAAAGGAAAATATTCAGATGAAAATTCCCTGATACGGCTGGGGCGCCCGCGTGGAAGATATTAAGGGGCGGGCGTGCTACTTAACGATATTTTTCGACATGCTTTACTTTTATTGCTAACTCACGGCTGATATCGGATACCCGTTTGCCGTATATCATACCGTAACTCAATTCCGACGTGCGCATTAAAAACGTATCAGTTGTTGCAAAAATTTCCAGACAAAGAGATTCTTTTGCAAAGTTAGAGGTTTCTACTACGATTGTTCTTTTGAGCAATCCGCTTTCGAACAAAAATTGTTTGAGGAATTTGGAGCTGAAATAATATTCGAGAATCGCCGAACAATGTCCCTGGGGGATATTAAGTAACACGATATTAGCATCCCTCGTGTAGAGAGAGACGGAGCGATGGATTAAGCGGTTAATTGGAGAGGGACGGAGGCGAGGGGGCGATCTCGTCTAAAGGACATTGGCCTCTGGGGCACGCGACCGTTGATTCCAACTCCTTTTTAATTCTTTTTATTAATTATAGCTGAGTCGCGTCGCCTTGATACTTGCCAAATAACGTAGTTCATGTTCTACGCAGCATTAAATATGGAAGCACAAACGTAGTGAAAGCTACAGCTTGTAACGGAAAAGGTATACGAATAGACTAAAGCCATTTTTTATATCGTTAATGATAAAAATCCACCATTTACTTAGGTACCTATCCAATTCCGGAAATGTCTTTGGGCCGGTTGGGTTGGATGCACATTATGGTGGATTAACCTATGGATAGGTACTAGGTAGGTACATACTATAATAATGTTCACGGCAATAATTTTCACCATACTTTCTGTTTTAAAATAACTGTAGATACATTACTAACTTCTTAAATCTTAGTTTAGTAAACAAAGTAGGTATACTTAACTAAGATTTCACAAATTTCTCACATACTTATTTTTATTAAAATTATGTAATCTTTACTTTTTGCTTGGATATCTTAACATTCAAATTTCCAATGTTACTCAATTTGCCACTACTAAACCTTGGCTTTCTATCTTGTATACTGTATCCTAGTTGGTCGAAATATATTATTATAGGTATTCGTAGTAAACCGACTTTATCAAATCGGTCTCAATTTGCGACTAGTAGGGCAAATCCTAGTTGGTCGAAATAAATTATTATAATCGTAGTAAACCGACTTTATCAAATTGGTCTCAATTTGCGACTAGTAGGGCAAATCCTAGTTGGTCGAAATCAATTATTATATTCGTAGTTAACCGACTTTATCAAATTGGTCTCAATTTGCGACTAGTAGGGCAAATCCTAGTTGGTCGAAATAAATTATTATATTCGTAGTAAACCGACTTTATCAAATTGGTCTCAATTTGCGACTAGTAGGGCAAATCCTAGTTGGTCGAAATCAATTATTATATTCGTAGTTAACCGACTTTATCAAATTGGTCTCAATTTGCGACTAGTAGGGCAAATCCTAGTTGGTCGAAATAAATTATTATATTCGTAGTTAACCGACTTTATCAAATTGGTCTCAATTTGCGACTAGTAGGGCAAATCCTAGTTGGTCGAAATAAATTATTATATTCGTAGTAAACCGACTTTATCAAATCGGTCTCAATTTGCGACTAGTATATAAACCAATGACTTGGGCAATCAACTTGCAAGTACCAAACCCGCTCGCACCGACTCCAAATCTTAAACGCCCTGTTCTCATTAAGCTTTCTCGTCTTCCATTTAAAGTGTTCAATGTAAACTTGGCAATGAACGCTTAGGGGGCGAATTGGGTCAGCCTTTGACTTAATTTTTTACAAGGTCGCAATAATCAATAGCGAGCGTAATTAGATTTTTGTGCTATCGATTTTGGGGTAGGTCGCGCGCGCGGCGGGGTAATTACGGACTTGGTAAATGGGGATTTTAAAATGGGTGGCGTTCGTTTATGAAGTTGTTTTTATGGGTGTGAACGGTTTTGGTTGTTGTATTTTGACATATTGCCGCTATGTGGTAATATCGGAATTTAAAATCATTATTTAGCAAAATAGCAGATGAACATTTTCATTCGGTCCTTATTAGGTGCTAGACCTATACGCATATTACTTTTATCATGTAGGTAATCATTTGAGTGCCATTCTAAAATAAACGATATGGGTCAATCAACTATTTCTTGTTGCTCGTTGCCATGGTTACGTCTCCTGGGTCACTCTTTAAAACTATTATTTTATGGGGTTTAAATCCACTAAACACGTGTTTTTGTTATATTGGTAAACCCATTCCGTGGTGGCGCATCTCCTTAGCATGATAGGAGTCCAGTTTATAGTATTTTTTATAAGAAAGTCTGTCACTGTTGTCTCTTGGCTTACCGTGACAGAATAACAACAAGAAAAAGTTGATTGACCCATATAATAAAATGTTTCAATGTGTATTAGGTAAAGCTATGTTAACGAAATATCAAAAATCAAGACACGTGTTCGATCGCCGAATTATGAATTTTAGTTTTCCCAACGGATTACTTTCAAAAACGTTCTTCAGTTTTTTTTCAAGTTGACTTGGAATCGAATTTGCTGTTTTATATAGGTACGTCATGCCACAAACTAATCCCATTCCCTTCTAAAACGCAGACCATAATGTCACACTCGCGGGCTAAATGACGGAGTTAACAAGCCCACAAGAGGAGCCATGTTGACACGGGCACTCCTAATTTCGGTTCCACTCGTCACTCAAGCGTTGGACGGCAAAAAGCGAGTGTACAATGAAAGGTATAAAGCCTACTTACAATATTTGCTAGGAAAGCGGAATCTAGTAGCTAAGCGCAGTGCAAATATTGAATGAACGGTCAATACTCTTAGTACCGTCGGCAAATTAGATAATTTTAGATGACTTGAGACTTAAAAGGCATCTGAATTGAATATTTTTAACGGACTGTTGGCGGAACAAGATTGCGAATAAATGTTGAAAAACTTTTATATTACCTTGTTGCTTGGTAGGTTCTTCATATCTTTATTGTAGGCGTATCTGGTTTCTCCAAATAATACTCTATGAATAATGAATATATTACGAGTATAATATAAACGTCCCACTGCTGCACAATTTCAATATTAATCCATAACAATATGTGTTAAATATTGGGCTTTAAGATGTCAAATACTTGGACATTTACCTTAAATGTACCTATGTATCTAGTTTAGTCGGCTCGGCTTTGACTAAATCGGAATGAATTCAGTCAACATTGATTGAGAAGTTAAGGAACAATATTCTTTTGTTATTCCGCTGACAATACAAAATAATTTTGATAATTTTGAAAACCTTTGACTGATAATTATATTGACATAACATAACGCATGATTTACCGAATATTTTTGTTTTTAGGGTTCCGTACTCAAAGAGTAAAACGGGACCCTATTACTAAGACGTCCGTCCGTCCGTCCGTCCGTCCGTCTGTCCGTCTGTCTGTCACCAGGCTGTATCTCAAGAACCGTGATAGCTAGAGAGTTGAAATTTTCACAGATTATGTATTTCTGTTGCCGCTATAACAACAAATACTAAAAACAAAATAAAATATTTTTTTAAAGGGGCTCCCATACAACAAATGTGATTTTTTTGCCGTTTTTATAGATAATGGTACGGAACCCTTCGTGCGCGAGTCCAACTCGCACTTGGCCGGTTTTTTATATTACTTATTATAATTTATTAATACCAAATTCCAAATGCACCTTTGTCATTTGCTAATGACTGTTTGTACACCTGATGGCCACAACATAGTGATTCGAGACTGATTATGTTGTACAGACAAATAAATGAATTGAAATTGAATTGAAATTGAACACAAATAACAACAACAACATATTCAGCAACAATATTCTTCAGCGGAAATGCTAAAGAATATTGGTCTAGTAACTTATAATGGAATTCCGCAAAGGAACGCCTTATTCGATCAATTACAAAATGATAAGAACTGGCCAAATTGTTGCATGATTAAACAATAAAATATTGTAGGGACAATCTTACACAAGTCGAACTAACCCCATAGTAAGCTCAATAAGGCTTGTGTTATGGGTACTAGACGACGATACATTTAATAGATATAAATACAATATATAATTTGATGACGAAAGTCTGTGAGGCTATGAGTTTGTAAGTAGGGGTAATCTGCGGAACATCTTGTCCGATTTCAAAAATTCTGACAACCGTGTAAAGAACGGACTTTCCCGGTGGGCATAGGTTATACTGGTTGTATTATTCAAACGGGGCAGTGAGGGAAAATCCGAAACTACAAGAGACACGGAAGTTTGCTCTTAGGGGTCACGAGACTGATTTTAGAAATAATTAAAACTGCATTCAAAGATTTTCAAAAAAGCCTCATACACGGACGGGAATCGAAACCAGGTCAAATGTGTCTAAAAATCGGAGTTACATTTTTTTGCCTAAATTAATGGTACATCAGTAAGGAACAATTACTCGTATTGGCTATGAAACCAACAACTATGTGTGTGAGGCAAATGCCGTATTTCATCGTTTTAGTTACAGAAATGGATCTCCCCATACTAAGCCATGCCGTTAGTATGGGGAGATGGTGACTGTCGAAACTAGACGATACGATGGGTAAATTTGTAGATTTTTTTAATAATTTCATTATTTGCACCAATCTTTTAAAAACTGTAATTCTTGTAGTTTCGGATTTTCTCTCACTGCCCCGTTTAATTAATTCCGTGGCTCTGCGCTCTTTGCAATTACACAGAGCTGCGTGGCCTAATTATAATTGGCTAATTATAATTATGCTGTTTGTAGCCACACAAAATATTCAATTACCAAAGGTAAATTACCAAAACCTTTGGTAATTGAATATTTTGTGTGGCTACAAACAGCATAATTATAATTAGGTACAGTTACCTAACTTTTTACGACGGATTTAAAGATGATCCTAAGTCTTTAGTGTCGGATAGGTATTCCACACTTTCTTTAACCTATAGGTACCTCCGTCTGACCGACATTGAATCGCGGATAGGTGAGATATTTCGTGCTTTGACATTTTGAAACTAAATATAAACTTGATCGTAACTCGGCAACGCCCATGCGAGTCCCCTGGAGTTTAAGGACGGCAACGGTAAACGCTTACTATCTAGCGTGTCGTGCGCTTTTTTCCGAACAACGTGGTATAAAATAACTATTTCTATCACATCATTAAACAACATTGAAACAGCTATCCCGATTGGTCAGTCACAACAAACACGCCTCCAAAAGAACACCTATCACTTGTTTGCAAAGTAAGGCATACGAGCAAATATGACCAAATTAAACATTAGTGTAGATCAAATAAGAACCTGACATAAGCATAGTAATAGGATGAGAAAATATGTGGAAAGCACACGTTGATGTCACTACGTAAACAGACAGGATATACTCGTAAACATATCTCCAAGTTCGTGGGACGAAGATGATTTTGATATACAATATATAATTATACTAAGTAGCTATACAATATATATAAATATAATTAAAAAAATGTTCATTATGGCCCCCAGTAGTAACATAGATAAATATAACTAGTTGATAAAAAAGTTGTGTAAATAATCTTAAATATTAAAGATTGTACTAAATGTAACTGATGTATGTAATTTAATCACAGATCTGAAAATAAACAGTTCAACTTAATTTTTTTTTTTTTTTTTAAGTTATCAAAAAGTGAATCTATTCTAAAATAACACCTGTTCATACATTTTCGTCAGTCTAAAATGACCAAAGTTGGATTTTTTTGGCATAGGTACCACAAAGTTAGTTCCATAGTAAAAGTTGCTCAGAATCATGGATAGATTCACATTTTGCTAACTTGTATCACAAATTAAATTTCACCTTGTATAACACTTCAACACATATTTAAATTATTATTTTACGCGGGTCTAACGCGATATTTATTTGCCTACCTTTATTTCTGACGTTTCGACATAGGTTGCACCGGTCATGGTCGCAGATAACTTTCGTCTCCGCAAAGTTCTCACGGGAGATATGGGTGCATAATATTCCACTAGCATTATGCATTATTATGCATTTAATAAAGTATTTTAGTAGTAGTGGGTAGGCCTGATGATGAAGGTGGACTGATGATCTGGTAAAGGTCGCGGGAGTTCGTTGGATGCGGGTGGCGCAGGATCGGCCATTGTGGCACTCTTTGGGGGAGGCTTATGTCCAGCAGTGGACGTCTTTCGCCTGATGTGATGATGATGAAAGTATTTATTTTTATAAGTTATTGTGTAAGGTATTGTGTTAGTTTCTTGCACCACCATAGTTTTACTATTCTTTTCTCCACTACCCAAAGGTTGTCTGAAAGAGATCGATCTTTAGCGATAAGACCGCCTGTTGGTTTACTTCTACAGTATACCTGTAGGTACGAGTATCTCTGCGTTTTCTTTTGTAACAGCTCTGTCTGTGTGAGGTACCTACTGCCCAACGAAAAGGAGTGTAATGATTTCAGGGTATATGTGTGTAGGTATGTGAGATTCTTTATTCCACCAGTAGGTCGATCACGTAACGCATTGTACGAACGTCGGGTAGGTCTAAATGTCACTGTTTATATGGAAAATTGACTGTTAAATTGTACCGACGCGCGTTCGGAACGTTACGTTGATTACCCCTCGGCACTAGTTACGTTGATTACCCCTCGGCACTAGTTACGTTGATTACCCCTCAGCACTAGTTACTCTACTGTTACTGGTAAGCTAGTAGTAGTAGTAGGCTGTATTTACATTACATATAATGGGACTGTAAAATTATCCGTTAATATTTATTAAAGGAGCGAGCGAAGCGAAATAAGTTATCTGTTTCAGCTTGGATAAACATTATTTCGTATGTCCGGCGTCTCTCCGGCTGTTCTCCTCTTCCTCTACGGGTCGCATTTTTTAATCGATTCTCGTGAATTGAATTTTTTTGGGCAGGTTTAGGTATATGTTTTCCTTGATGATTCAAATTTTCGACTTTTTTTTTTAAGACAGGCTGTCGATTTCTATTTACTTATTTATGGATTATAATTATGAACAATCTAGAATCTCAATATAAATAGTACAAAATAGGTGAACATTACGAGTTTAATCTAACACTCGTTGAAGTTAGAACCAATTTGAATGGAGCGGCGTCAAAGAAAGAATTTCTCATAAAGGGCGAAGTCGACGCTTCTTTGATAAAAAGCGGAGCGTGGATTCACGTGGGGTTGATGAGACTGGGATGTCTATGAGAAACTTTAGAACTAGTGTTTTCATACTGCTTTGCCCGTATTTTGATGACAATAAATTGAAATGAAGCTACTTTGACTTTATCCCCGTCGCAAGTATTATATCTGTACCTACTTAGCACACAATTAAGAAGATCACTTTTGAGCTCTGCACGTCGATTGTGTAATCAATCAATCAATCAAATCGTTTATTCGTAAAACATAGGTAAATACAGAGGTGTTATGAACATTTTACAGGTCTCACTATGTCTTCGCCATAAGGCATACAAATAGTCATAACATATGACACAAAAAATTAAAATACATTCAACAAAATTATTAAATAATCGTATTAATCATGCATATGTCAAATTACGCAAAAATAAATTAAATTAAGGAATTCAATTAAATTTGTCCGCAAAGAAGTCTGTCAAGGAATAATAAAAATTTTCGATGAGTAATTTACATAAATTATTTTTTTCTACTCCTGTACCCTTATCTGTCATTTATATTTATAGGCTGTAGCTTAAATACAACGACACCACTAATAAGTCGTCGAAAAACTCTATGCTCTATGGCCCAAAAACGCACTGTTTAGCGTACTTTTTTGGTTCATACATTTTTCATAAAGCACTGTTTAACTTTTTTTTTTAATCGGACGCTATATTGCAGTGGTGCCAACATCATAAACAAATATTTCTAAATAAAAGTATTTATTTACTATTTAACATTTGTATATTGTAAATTATTTACTACAATAATAATAAATCATTATCTACTGTGTGTTAAATTACATGTTTTATAATTTCTTGGTATTAAGTATTTATGAAAATAAACAGTTCGAATTCGGTCCGGGTCCGGGTTCGGTTTGGTTCGGATGGCAAGTGCAAACAAATTAAAAACAAAACAAACCATAAGCAAGAGCTGTCACATTTCCGTTGTCATGATAAACTATTAGTCCTAAACTATTAAGATCTTATTCGTGTTAGTGAAGACAAAAGTGTACGTTCCTTTTAAAATGGTCGAAGAAATTAATAACTGCACTCCTGAAGAAATTGCGTGAGTAGCAAAAGTACGAATAGAAAGCTTGCTGCCTGAAAAGTTTAACTATTCTGTAGTCTGCTATTTATTTAAAACTTGTCGTAGAAAAAGTATTGTATGCAACGGTGTATAACTGGTCTAAAAACGCTCGTGCCGTCTTTAATTGCGACCGACGCCACTCGCCTTTTAAGACCCTTCTTATACAACAGTTGCATAAAATACTATTAAATATCTTGAGTGGTGCCAGTCTAAGAGGCAAGGGTATTTTATTAAATATTTTACTTTAATAACACGCTTTTTTGCACTGTAACGTTTTGAAGTATACTTAATTAATAAAAAATCATGGAAAAATTACCAGTACAACCTATGGTACTGGTAATTTTCCCGTGATTTTTCTAAAATAGATTTACAAATGTAGAATTGTTTCATCATCAATCATCATATCAGCCGAAAGACGTCCACTGCTGGACATAGACCTGCCCCAAAGAGCGCCAACGTGACCGGTCCCGCGCCGCCCGCATCCAGCGGACCCCCGCGACCTTTGCCGCCTTTGTCTTTTTTTCAATTTATTGTATTTCCTCTGCGTCTTCCGATACGTTGTTATTATTGGTAATAATGTCCAAGGTTTAGCTAATCATTAAGTAATATCGCATACTGCACTGACGGACCCTGAACTAGAAGCTACAAATATAAATGGCAATTATAATTCTGCTCTCTAGCGGGTAGCTCTAGCTAATTTGCCAACTAGTTTTTTTATCTCTCTCCATAAGTATTTTCAATGAACGGTTTCCTGCAGTAATAGTATTTGTGATCAAAGGAAATTCATTAAATCTCAGACTATGTTCATTTAGAATTAACGCATCAGTTACAATCAACATTTAGAAGTAAAAACTTACACACATAACACTTTAAACACTGCGCTACCGTTCTTACCGCTTACGTAATAAAGTCTACATCCGTATATCAGCGTTTGAGATGCTAGTATCTTTAAAATATACGTCTCAGAAAGAATTCGCAATAAAATGGCGCCCCGCCCACTCCACACATGCTCACTATTGGGTGTATCGGGAAAACGGGAAAGAGTTAGGTGGGGGTAAAATATGTAATGGAAAATACCGTACGGGCTTATTGGGAATTCTTTTTATTAACGCCTTTAATAAGCGAGGTAATAAAATGTTAATCAAATGGGTTATTGTTTTATTTGTACCTTTGGAGACTGGAGGCAAAAAACATAACGATCCTCTCCTTCGGCAGTCGGGTAATAAGGTGTGGTGTTTCGGCGGTTCCGCGGGGCAACCTACCGAATTCTACACCGGACTTGACGACACAACGGAGCCACGCTGTTATGTCGCCTAAATATTTAGAAGTATTTATAAGGGCGGGTTTCACCAACTTACGATTACTGATCGATCAACTTTAAATATGGCGCAGGCAGCTGTCATTCCACGGAAACTTGTCAAACTTTCCATACATTCACATTTTAACGAACACCGCTTACGATTACTAGTAAAGACAGTTTGGTGCAACCTACCCTTAGTAAGAGACATTTTAAGATGCATACATTCATCATCATCATCATCATCATATCAGCCTAAAGACGTCCACTGCTGAACTTAGGCCTCCCCCAAAGAGTTCCAATGTGACCGGTCCTGCGCCACCCGCATCCAGCGGACTCCCGCGACCTTTACCAGGTCATCAGTCCACCTTGTGGGAGGCCTCGCCACTCGAGAACCTTTCCGCCCCAACGGCCATCAGCTCTACGTGCAATACCTACATTAATTCATGCATACTCATAATCGGGCTTGTTTCCCGGAGGGGCGGGCAGAGGTTTGCGGTAGATTTCCAGTTGCTACATCTTGACTATCCCTACGTCTGCTATCACTGTAGCCTAAGTAAGCCTCAACTCCATGAAGTTCCATTATCTATCAACTTCACTCCTCACTTATGCACTCGACGCAAATTCTCTATCAAACCATGATAATCACAATGATAAGACTAACCTCGTAAGGCCCATTGGCCTAATTTTAGGACAAAGAATTTCAGGCTTAACCGCCCAACTCATTAGCTTATTGTAATCAAATTTAAACTCTATTTAAAGGACTCGAAATTTTAAAATAATATGACCTATTTTCAGGACACTGGGCCGTTATTACATTTGTCCTAAAAATAGCATGGGCCTTACGAGGTTCCCAATTATTCTAAGTGTATCAGAATAGACAATCAAGTTATATACAACCCTCATTAAATATAACATGTTTTTACAACATCCATAACATTTTAAACGTATGACCATAAACAAAACTTATCTTTTGTACCAGATTCATATCAAAGTCTGCAGGCAACATTTGCATTAAATGAAAAGCATGCATTTCTCAAAAGCCAAAGTTCCCCGTGGTTTTAAAAGCTGTGTTTGAAACTTGAAAAAGCTGCGCAATGAAAGAGGTTTGCACGATAACACCAGTTTCATACTTTGCGGTAACTAACATAGCGCTTAAAGACTGCCTTTAGACACAGGCAGCCATACAAATAGCATTCAATTGACTTGATTTTCGGCGATATCAAAACATTCTAATGAAGCTCCATTCTGGCATGTTCATCAATTTCATCATCATCATCATATTTTTTTTATTTGCTTTTTTTGTTTCCCACTGCTGGGCAAAGGCATTCCCTTTCTTCCGCCACTCGTCTCGTTCCTCTGCTAGTGTTCGCCAATCTGTAAAAACCCGGCCAAGTGCGAGTCGGACTTGCGTACGAAGGGTTCCGTACCATTATCAATAAAAATATTTATTTTACTCTGTTTTCAGTATTTTAGCGGCAACAGAAAAACATCATCTGTAAAAATTTCAACTGTAACTATCACGGTATCAGTGAGATACAGCCTGGTGTTGTGGGGTCCATTCGGTGGCTAATTCGGCCCATCGCCCCGCGTGCATCCGGCAGACATGCCCAGCCCAGTCCCACTTTAGCCATCATCATAATATCAGCCAAAAAACGTCCATGCTGGATAGGCCTCCCCCAAAGAGTACCACGATGACCGGTACTGCACCACCCGCATCCAACCGACATGCTGCTGCTGCATCGGTCAAGTTGAATAACTTTTCTTAGTGACCAGAGCTCAACATGGTAATGTTGAGAGCGGGGGTTCTCCATTTGTCTCTAGCTGCCAAAACAAGGAATCCTTAAAGCTATAAAGCAAAGTCGTCACGGTTTCTGGCTGACTCAAGTGCTGTAATACCATACTGTCAGTGTCAATGGCGCTAGTGTGCTGTTACAGATCACGCAGGAGTGAAATGGCTGCGTTCATAAACCACTGGACAATATGATTATATTTTATGTTCTATTTTTAATTTCGTTAATTGTCCCTTCTCGTGTTTAATTAAGTTTTTATCATTATTTTGTTTTTTTTTTTTGTTTGTTATCCACCGTGAACTCACTCGACGGTTGTATCGGAAGTAGTGTTGTGGATAACGCTCATTTCGAGGCTTATAGACTCGAGCCTTAAAGACTCCCGAGGCTTAAAGACTCGATGCTGTTTAAGAACCGTGATGGTTTATTTTACGCATATAAATGCAAAATATTGACTTTTTGTCACTTGAGTCTTTAAGCCTCGGGAGTCTTTAGGGTTCGAGTCTTTAAGCCTCAAAATGAGCGTTATCCACAAGACTAATCGGAAGACCAGCGCTGGCAGCAATGCCAGCATTATGCTGAGATAGAACCGTTTCGTGACACACGCTGTGTGTTGTTTGTCTCGAATAAATGTTTCTTTCTTTCTTTTCTTTCTTTATTAACCTTTTTTGAAACAGCAACTGTTGCAACAAGCGTATGGTCCACCTGAAGACAAGCTTACACCATAGCCTATTGGAACTCTTGGAAACTTTCATTTACAGAAATGTCACATGCGTAATAACACAGGTACAAGTTGAAACCCGACCACAGACAGCAGCAGCAGACGACGTGTCGCGGCGACACGACTGGATTCTATGTATTTCTATGAAATACCTTTCGTAGCTAGCGACACGTCGCCGTCATAGAAATACATAGAAACCACGTCGTTTGTTGCTGCTATCTGCGGTCGGGCTCCAACCTGTACCTTTATTTGATTCGCCGTGTCAAATTAACGTCAAACAAAATCGTATTTAATACGTAAAGCCCCAATTGTATGGACCACGGTCCCAAGCATTCAAGCGCTAAGTAAAAAACCGACAACCTAGTGTTTTGCATTTTATGAATGAAGACTGTCAGACTATCGCGATATTGCAAAACTTTGACTTGTAACTTTTTATTAATGTGCACCCGTCTTTTGTTCTTAGGTGCAAGTTCTGCTAGTGCTACAAAATTACAATATGAGTAAAAAAATTGGTTGTCTATAAAGTCGGTTTACGGACGATAATTTTACGTGATAACGTCATAAAAAAACATTGTGCTGCGAGAGATAAAACCATAAAAACGACACCAATATTGATATTTAGACATTTCAACCCCAACAGGGAGATGATATTTCACGTCCGCTACGTTGGTTTTTAAAGTCGCTGTTCTTTGTGAAATTTCGAATAAAATTGTCTCCTTAGAGGGTGAATTTTGTAAAATCCTTAGACCTTATAAGGAACCTACGTGCCAAATTTGAAATCTCTAGAACCAGCGGTTTGGGCTGTGCGTTGATAATGTCAGTCAAAAACGAACGGAACAACGGACAATGAGCCACACTTTTTCGTGCGTGCTGCCGGTGTTCATCGTTGTATAAGACGTTATCACTTCAAAAATTAAGCTTTACCCCTTATTCATAAAACTATTCATTCGGTATTGTATTATATTAAAGAATATATTAAGTTTAAATTTTTTAAATCTTTTCTTTTTTTGTTATGTTAACATAATTTTTATGTATTAATGAACCTCCAGGTCTTTAGATTTATGTCTATTGGTACTCTTTGTGTACCCTTTATATTTTTGTTTTTGCGACTGTTTGTGTTCTAAATAAATAAAAAAAAAAACTTAACCATCCTCTGTTAGATTGAATAAATTCTGTCTTTTAATATAACTAAAAAAATGTCATTATCATTATAACCATTGTGGGTCTGTGAGCTGTAGAACTCGCAAGCCTGTCTTTTTAGGGTTCCGGACCAAAAAGATAAAAACGGAACCCTTATGGTGCGACTCCGTCCGTACGTCTGTCTGTCACAAGTAAAATAACTCAGGAACTACTAATGCTATCATATTGAAATTTGGAATAGTTGTAAACAAAACTAATCCACGTGTACAGAAAATAAAAAAAATTAAGATATATTTTTAATTTCTATAAAAAAGGGCGGATAAGTACCTAGGGGGGCAACCATTTAAAGTCTAGTTAGTAGGCCGAGTGGGGTATTTGTGTTGGGAGTTTTTTTCTACGATGGTAAAATTTTGATTTATAGAGGAAAATGTTGAAAAAAATACCATCCCCCCCCCCCCCCCTTATCTCCGAAGTTTACCAAGCAAGTTTTTTTTTTTAATTTTCAAAAAACATTTCTTAACGATGCTTGCAATTGAGTACTTCCGTGTTTATTTTTTTCCTTCAAATTCGTATGAAAATATTCTTAAAGTACATTTAAGCAAATACAAAAATGTCGCGCCACATACTCGTACGTGTTTACGCAATTACACGCTAGATGTCGCTGCCTGTAAGATAGATCGCGCTAACGTTTGTTCGACGTAGAATGTGTAGAATTTATAAGAAGGATAGTGTGCTTCCACACTCATCGCGCTGAAAATTTGTGTGGTGAGACTAGGGTTTGCAAGATCCGCCAATATTTTGGATCCGGATATTTCGGATATTTCAATTAAACAGATCCGGATATCCGGATCTTTCGGATAATACGGATCCACAAGGTTTTTTTGGTATAAAGTAGGAATTGTAAGTTTAAATCAAGAAAAAACGGCTACACCACCGTGAAAGATTTTAAATAGGTACGCATTCCTGAGGTCATAAAGAGCTTCTTTTGGATTGGAACTTCTTTTTTTTATTCAACTTTTTTATTTACAACTACAAACTAACCGGCAAAGTGAGAGTTACGTCACTGAAAGCTGTCACTTGAATAACAACCAGGGGTAATCATCGTAACGTTCCAAACGCGCGTTAGCTATCGAACTGTCACTTTCCCACATAAAATTTGACATGTAGATCTACCTTACGTGCGTACAATGCGTTACGTGATTGACCACAGCAGGTCGAGTTAACTCCGTACCTGGTGCTCGTACATATATTTCTGTGCGCGACAGAACACACCTTCCATGCCACCTGCGAGTGGCCGACGTGAGAGGGAGATGTATGCCTAAGAATAAGAGGGACAGAGCATCCCAATTTATTATGCTAATAATAAATAAGTAATACCTAATAGTATTTTGAATACCCTATTTAAAGTTAGAATGCGATAACGCAATAGTTCAGCTCATAAAGCTTACCGCTAATTTGGAAAGCGAGTAATTTGTTTTAAAACCATGTACCGACAGTACATTTATATTGAATAGCCCATAGGGAGGCTAAAGGTACGAAGTACCCATTGTAATAATTGCATAAATATCGCTCTGCGGAGAGCCGCCCGTCTCCGAGGGAGAGACGCGGGCAAATGAGCTTAGGAACCGGCAACTCGAGACTATATCTATAGCGAGTCCGTGAACAAGTCACATCTGTGACTAGCGTACCTAAATTCACTCAAGCCAATAGAGGCAGCAATGGTTACATAAGTAGCGTAACGCGAATTGCGCTGCTTATGTAAGCTTATTTGTGAATATTAATAATAAATAGGACCCCAGAACATGCCTGGGCATATAGGAAACCTCATTTTAGGAGGAAAAATGTAAAGTAAATTAATAAGCCCGAGTATATCAGGAATGCATTACCATAGCGTGAGCCTTTAACGTAATGGTCAAGTTCGAGTCAGATTTCCTGATTGGTTAATATTATTGTATGGAAGAATTGCAAAGTGACAGGTCGTCATGGTGAAATGCGCCTATTCTGCTCGGCTTAAACAGCCATAATTATATAACCGTTTAAGCTAGAATAGTGAATGATACGTCAAATTAAAGCGCATGTGACGCGCCGTACTTTAAAAGAAGTACTATAACAATTTATATGTAAATTCAGTAATTAGAGCCGAAGAGAGCCTATTATATGTAAAAAGGTCTGCTTAAAATAAATGTAAAAATAATTCCTGTAAATCGAAATAACACGTCAGGAGGCTGAAAGCAGCAGCATTATATAAGGCTACGGCCATAGTTCCCTCCTGAAAGTAGAATTGTTCCAACAAGGCTTTCTTATTGGAATGTGGAATGTTTAATTGGTTTTTTATAGTGAAAGTAGGCGAGGCCTTAATTTATGCCATAAATTAGGAATTATTTAATTGGCCTAAACCAGAAAAATGTTGCGTGCCTAAGCTCCCTCGACTTGGATCGAGTTAGGGGTATAAAAGAGGCTCCAGGGCTCAGTACAAATTGTGTCCCGCAAGCTCCAACAAGTAGAGCTCCTATTTAGTAAATTGTAAACTCGTGTATCAGTGAAAATTATATCTTTATTATCAAATTCTTTTGCCTTTTAACATCACCCCACCCACCATCAGCGCAGCAGAGCTACGGGGATTGACACTCCCAAAAGTGTTGTTGGTCGTACGGCGAGCGGTTCAAACGCCGCGGTTCACCCGCGCGGTTTGAACGCCGCGTTTTTTAAAACGCCCATTGTTAGGTGCCCGTCTCAGCGCAGCGAGGCAGACGGGGCATCGTTCACAGTCGTTTTGGTCCTTCGAGCCGGATCTGTGGATCCGAAAAAGTGAAACTGAATACAAGTGTGGGTACTCAAATAAACTGGCTTGGGGGTTGTAAAGGCAACGGTGATAGTACGAGCAGTGTATCTCGAAATTTGGTGCTATAGTGCGACCGTAAATAGTGAAAAAACGGAATATTGTATACGTATGTGTATCAGTGCGTCGTGACATCATAAACCAAGAGCAATACGTGCGGTATATTGCAGAAACGCCCTTTCATGCTTGTAGGGTAGGTTGCCGAACGCGCAACCGCAAGCATTCGAATAGAAGGAGCATTGAAGTACTGAAAATCGCAGACACCGAGATGTCAGGAAATAAGAAAAGGATAACAAGATCCACAACTTCGGCCCAAGAAAATGAAGAAAGAGCAAGATTCTTGGAACGAGGAGCTGACGCCGCGCAGGAACACGCACGTGGAAGATCGGCTGATCGGCGCGACAAGCCGACTGGAAGTGGCGCATATGCCAAGCACACCCTCAAAGCTGCCCGGAAGATGCAGCCGCCAACCAAGGCCCAGGATGCAGTCTTGGAACCTGAACAAAGAACGGAGACACCAGCCCCAAGGGGTGCAGATGATACTATCGTAGCCGGACCCCAAGGAGGGACTGCCCCGGCACGTCTAATAAATATGGGTCAACCCCAATCACCGTCCGTGGATACCACAATACTGTGGCGAAAGGACTTAGAGAAGCGGCTGCAGCGCCAGCCTACGAACATTCCGCTAGATGCCCCCGGCGGTAGGGTCATCATAGTGTTTTTTAAAACGCCCATTGTTAGGTGGCTGGCGATTTGCCCGTCTCAGCGCAGCGAGGCAGACGGGGCATCGTTCACAATTTCAATGAGCTCTATGTACCGGAGTTAATTCAATAGGGTTGTAACTAGGTATCAAACATAGGAGGAGAAATTGACAATGTGATCCGGACGAGGGAAAAGGTGGTTGTCTAGCAGGGGGCATTCCTTTAGGCAAGACTGTGTCTGGATATGGCAAAAACGGTGAACGGGTATTAATATAGCGTACCATGCTTATTATATTACATGATCATATTATAGGTCAAGATCATCATACTAAAAATCAAAAAAAATATTACAAGTATTAAACGTAGGTATTGTTGCTGCATTTACTTTTTACTTCCTGGGTCAACTATACTTCTTAATTATTTCTATAGGTTTATTTAACTAAACTAATCCCCTTATTCATAAAACTAAATAAAATGTGCTTTGTCCACTTCTTACGAACAGAAATGTCAAAGTGAGGTAAGGACAAACGAATTTTAACGCCATTTTAAATAGTTAAAATAGGCTTGTTGAACGTTTATGAATACGGGCGTAAGTCTTTAGTAGGTAGCTATATAGGTAACATTGGATTTATAATAATTACTTTGTGTCTTTGCCTACGGTGAATTAGTGCATTTAAACCAACGCCAACTTTCGCCATGAAACTGCGGCATTTTTACTAGTTTGTAGTATGTAGGTTTAATTAGTTTTTGTGACTAATAAATTAAAAACAAAAATGATCTGGTCTGGGATGGCGAATAAAAACAGAGATTGAGTTATCTACCATTCGGTTTTCAGCATGGACTCGGTAAAAACTTCATTTTGTAGCCGTATTTTCGGTTTTCATGGTTGTATTTTAAGGATCCGTAATATCCGAAAGATCCGGATCCAAGAGCCTGTAAGATCCGGATCCGAAATTCGGCGGATATCCGGATATTTCGGATATCCGGATATCCGGATTGCAAACCCTAGGTGAGACTCTCGGGGACTAACCCTTAACTGTGGAACCAGCGGTTATTCGTGTTTCGGATGATCAATGCTTCCTGCGTCTGTGAGACGGCATGACAAAACAAATAAGATTTTTTTCAAAATAAAGCGTGGTCGTGACCTGTATAGTTTCTGATAGTTTGTACGGAACCCTCGGTGCGCGAGACAGACTCGCACTTGACCGGTTCTTTTTTTACTGAACCGACCAAAGTATCTATATAACTCTTGGACCTGCGGTGCTACCACGAACTTCGATTCTCGAACTTCGTATATCTCTGATGTCTCTGTCGCTCGAGTACCATAAACCATAAGTGCGATAGAGACGGAGATATACGAAGTTCGAGATTCGAAGTTCGTGGTAATAGCTCTGCTCACAAAATTTCACGAGAATCGGTTGAAAAATGCGACCTAATGGAGGAGAACAGCCGGTCATCTGGACATCCGGAAATACGAAAAAATTTTGGCCCAAGCTGAAACGGAGAACTTCGTTCGCTTCGCTCGCTCGTTCAAGAACCTTCTAGTATATATTGTGCATTTTTATTTTCAACCGCATGCCTGAAGTAGCTCTGTCGTGTTGATTGGACACATTAAAGGCCTCCACACACCGGTCGCCCGCGACCGGTATGTGGAGGCCTTTAAATATGTGACAGGCACGTTTTGACAAGGTTATATGTGACTGTTAAATCTCCCAAAGTTTTCCAAACTGATTTCAAATTGACCGAAGTACCTCTATAAATCCACCAATAAAAATGGGGTGCGTCTCACGAAATATAACAACATAATATATAATTTCATATTAATAACGTTGACAAGATATAATGAACGTTAGCTATAATAACAAAATCAATAAAATTATAAGGAATAACGGTCAGTTGCCATAATATTCATTTTATGTAACGTTTTTTTACATAACACTCAAATTTACTAATTTCAGTTGGTATAACATGCAAAACGTACAACGATCATAATACATAATATCTTTTAGTATAAGCATTATAAGATATAAGAGACATGAGATATAAATCAGAGCCCGCGGAATAAGGTTAAGGCAGCTAGAAAAAGGGGGGCTCGGGGGGCGTAGTAAAAAACAAATCAACAATTGTATTTTTGGTAGGTTTAGGTTATGGTTATCTTGTGTCCCTTAGAGCGGAAATAGGCACCCCGCGAAGCGGGGTGACGTCGAAACGCTGGCGGTTGGGTTAGGTTTAGGTTAGCTTAAAATAATTGCCATGCGTTTTAAAAAAAAATAAGTTCTATTAGGTTAGGTTACAAGGAGACAATTTACTTTAACTAAATGTTCAGGATTAATAAGGGCTCAACTGTAGAATATCTGGCATGGAGTACAGGGTTCATATTTTTTTTATAGATTGTTCTCACCGTAAGACGACTCCTCGCCAAATTTCAAGTTGCGGAAACGCTTGGTTTGCGAGAAAAAAAATATTAAAAATTTCATACAGAGTCCCAATTTTATGACCGCCATGACGCATATTTTTCTGTTTCTTTGAACGTGTTGTCATTGATATGTTCCTAATAGCGTACTTATCCAATCCTTTTGTTTATCATTTGCATATTCTACTCTAAGGCAGGTCGGTGTAGGTACGACGACGAGCGAAGCGAGGAGGAGTGTTAGGTGTACCGCGACCCTACAGCGCGCGAGCCGAGCGAGCGAAGCGAGCGTGCCGCGGTAGCGGCCGGCGAAGCGCCAGAACCGACTTTATACGAAAACAGGCCATAATATTGATGAAAATGTTAATTTCATATGAAAAAAAAAAAATTTTTTTCTCAAAAACCATGGATTTCCACAGATTTTGGATTTCAAAAATACACTATAGACACCCTCCTCTGCTCTCAAAAAAAATGGTGCATTTTGGCCATGAAAATGTTAATTTCATATGAAAAAAATATTTTTTTTCTCAAAAACCACGGATTTCCGCAGATTTTGGATTTAAAAAATACACTATAGACACCATCCTCTGCTCTCAAAAAAATGGTGCATTTTGGCCATGCCAGATATTCTACAGCTCTTCCTTAATAAGTTAGGTAAGGTTGATTTTAAATTAGGAAGACCACATAACACATAAAAAAATATTTAATTTTAACCAACATAACATTAACATTACATAACATGTATATCTTCAATGTTTACTTTTCTTCAAACACAAAATCGCTCTAAGTAATTCACATTCAGTATATTCAGCTTTTCAAGCGATTTCAAGAGTAATTGTATGCGTTTATACTATACGAGCATTATGCTTTTTGATGTTAGATTAATTGTATAATATATGTTTAAATCTTAGGGGTTATGAGTATTATACGCTTTAATCGTTATATCAATTGATATTATATCTAAATAATGTTATACTTTACAAAAATAGATATTTTGAAATTATATCTTTCGTTCATTATATTCAGTGAATATTATACTAAACAAGCTTATACAAAGTGAGCGTATATATTATGAATGTTATATGATGAGTTCTTATATCTCGTATTACTTACCCATAAAAATGCTCACCGACAATATTGTACTTTTGCAAATAAAAACAAAGTTTCTCATAAATCCAACTCTTTGTAGGAATTCTTAAGAAATGCGAAAGGCAAACTTCAATGAGAAAGTGTTGTGGGCTTCTTTCATTACGTCAAGTTTGTAAAGGACCTAACGAGCTTTGCAAATGTTCGAATAAACTTTATGTAGGTAACTTTTGAATACACGTGCCGCGCCGTTTAGGTATTGAAACATTTCAAATCGTTTTTATTTATGCCAAAAAAATCCAACTGTTTCATAGACTTTGATCATTTTAAGACTGACGAAAATGTATGTACAGCTGTTTTTAGGGTTCCGTACTCGAAGAGTAAAACGGGGCCCTATTACTAAGACTCCGCTGTCCGTCTGTCTGTATGTCTGTCTGTCTGTCCGTCTGTCATCAGACTGTATCTGATGAACCGTGATAGTTACACAATTTTCACAGATGATGTATTTCGGTTGCCGCTACAACAACAAATACTAAAAACACAGAACGGAAGGACGGAAGGACGGACGGACAGCGGAGTCTTGGTAATAGGGTCCCGTTTTACTCTTTGAGTACGGAACCCTAAAAAAGTGGATAGATTTACATTTTGCTATTTTGTATCACCAATTTGAAGTCACTCTGTATAACAATACACACGTACTTACAGAGCAAGTACCTAGTAGGTAGGTATGCTCGTATGGATTACTAATGTTTGGCAAATAATGTTCCCCAAAGTATGACATCGCAAACTATTTTTCCCAAAATGTTATTTGGCAAAAATTCATTTGTCAAAACAACTTATCGCAATTTTACAGTTAGCAAATCTTTTTTTTTGGCAAGTGATTGTTTAGCAAATAATTACATGGTCAAGGTTTTTTTCCCATTTTTTTATGGCAAATGTATTGTTTGGAATAACATACCTACCTACTAATCACAAAACATTGCATAGCATACGATTTATATCCCAATTTGAGTAGTGCATAGTATAATAATTACAATATGTTTATGTTTTATAAGTGTGTAGTTTTCTTATGCTTGCCTGTGACATGTGTGGGTAGTTTTCAATAACTATTGATTGCTCATTTGTATGATAGTGGCATTCCTTTTCGTGTTGATTAGTTCTTAGCGTAATATTTGATGCTGTTGACTACTATTAGTTACTGAATTTATTCGCTCGGCTCGCTCGCTGAGGGTCGCAGTTCCTCCTAACACTCCTCCTCGCTTCGCTCGTCGTCGTACCTACACGGACCTGCCTTAGGCTTCGTCCGCACAGACAGGCGGTTTGCTTATTTGCCAGGCTTTTGCTATGAGTTGCGCATGGGAACTTGGGAAGTAACAAATTTGGCAAAAAAACTGTTAATCTGGTCATATATTTAAAGTATGACAAAATTAAACATTTCCTTAATATAAGCATTTGCTTAGTGAAATCTTGACGAAGTGAAACTTTGCCAAATGATAATTTGACAAATAAATAAATTGCGATATATAACTTTGCTAAAGATTTGTTTGGGAAATTAAACTATTGCGATAAGTTATTTGGGAAGTCATATTTGGAAAAATAATTTGCGAAACGGCAGGACACCATGCTCTTATGTAAGTTTATTACAAAATAATAGGTTTAAGGTGGTTCGATTGCCATACAAAGCGTTATTTGACATTCGCAGGCTAACGGCGTGATATTTTAAGAAACTTATGTAACAAACTTTCATCAATTGGCTTCCCATTTGCGCCAAATTCCCCCTTTCCTAGAATAAACTTGTATAAACTAGATTAATTTGAGAAAAATTGTTTTCCCAAAATATCACGTCCCAAACCAATTACTCAAATTAATCTAGTCTATACAAGTTTATTCTAGGAAAGGGGGAATTTGGCGCAAATGGGAAGCCAACTTATGAAAGTTTGTTACATAAGTTTCTTAAAATATCACGCCGTTAGCCTGCGAATGTCAAATAACGTTTTGTATGGCAATCGAACACATGTCACATAAGATCAAAGCACAAAGGCGAACTTATCCCTATAAGGGATCTCTTCCAGCTAGCCTTTGAGCAATTGACAGGAAGGTAGGTAAAACGAGATAGACAAACTTACAACCGGTACAAAAAACGCACAAAATTTAAATACATATATATATAAGTATAACCGGAATAAATTAAAACATTCACATAGTATACATGCTTGTAGTAGTCGTGTCCAGCAACATATTATGTTAATATGTGCCTCTAATATTACTTTCCACTCATAAGTATATTAGCGGGTTTTAGCTATAGGCACAGAATAAGTAAAAGTACAAGTACTATAGGTTCCCATCGGTTTACATTATTTACAAGGAACGCATTGAGCGAGAAATATGCAAATCGTTCAGCATCTCTCAAAATAATAAATTCCACAAAAGATAACTTAATCGGCAACCGAAGCAATCAATATAATGGCACACAATGGCCGCTAGTTTCAATCCACTTAGCAATCTGGACATAAATAAGTATAAACAAGAATCGGTCCGAGCGAATTTGTATTCATGAACGAATGCTTGCTTTTTTTCAGGATTAGGCGGTGTGTACACTGCGAGACACTTGGGAAAGTTTAGCCGATATCAAAAGTCCGCTTGACACTGACACAATGGTTGCCACTCAATCGTTATTCATAACCATCCTGTGCACGCTGGCCGACTGGTGGGACTCACCGTGGCTGAAGCACTGGGTGCAGCTGCATGCCCCCCTATATAGAAATATATATATTAATTAGTGTCCGACCAAAGGTTCAGTTTCGGTTTCGGCCAGTTTCGGCCAAAATATCATGTTTCGGCCGCAGTTTCGGTTTCGGCCAAAAAAAAAACGGCCGAAATTTATGAAATGGTGTTTCGGGTCGCGTTCGGCTAACTTCGCTTGCTCAATTATCTCATTTCGATTTGTTATTTTAGTAGCTAGTATTTTGTGCTTGGTTGTCATAGAAATGTAAATTTAATATTATTTTCTTAGAACTATGCTAATTATGTGTATAATAATTTACATTTTGTTACCTTGCCTAAATAAACAAATAAATATATAAATGAGTTTCAGGTGTTTTACGTAATTTTTTCAACGGTTTTAACCAGGGATTGTAACCGGTTATTTTTTGTATGGGAACATTAACCGGTTTTTTTCGTTCTTTGTTAATTATTTTATTTTCTAATTGGGCAATCTAATAATACGCACTCGTTACCTCAATACACAACTGAGTCCTACATATGAAGTATAAAATAGTTTGAGATATGTAGTTATTTCGAGGTTTTTGCAAAAAAACCGGTTACAATGCCTGGTTTTAACAAGTCCACAAAAGGTTCGGTTTCGGTTTCGGCCGAAACTACATAGAGCCAAAGCTGAACCTTCGGTTTCGGTTTCGGCAAAAAAACATGTTTCGGTTAGATACCAATATTAATATAATACTAACCTTTAACTTAAGTAATATGTTACTAACACGTTATGGAGTTTGTTCGAAATAAAATAAATTGATTACTTGAATAACAATAGAGATGAACAATAAATGTCAACTATTAGGCAGCATTAGGTGTCAAACATTTATTACGTTTACCTTAGACCTTAGACATATCCTTAACATATAATACCGTAAAATGGAGTAGGTAAGGATTGCGGGGGCAGTATAGGGACGCGAATATTTTCAGTTGCTACTTTGATTTTCTTGCTCAGGTTGCTCTAAAAGTAGTTTTTTATACATTTAGACATATTTTCTTATGTTTAGGCAACACGGAGAAGCCAAATTATAACAGTTAAAAAAGTGGAGTCTCTAGAAGTGAGAGGTGAAAGATATGTGGCCTGGAGTCGAACCAGGGTTGTGGGGAGCGATCATGCGGAAGAGCGATAATTATGAGCGGAGAGTGGGACGGAACGCTGATCGAGACAAGCTAATCCGAAACTCACAATTCGATAGTTTTTCCCCATACATTTTCCCAGCTCACCCCGTTGCTATCCCCTCTAACCCCACTACGGGGTGAGTTGGGCTTTCCCACTATTTTTGTGTTTATCGTTAAGATTATGAAATTAAACGACAGACAACCATTAAAAAACTAAAATTCATACAGCCGGAACATTTTTTATGTATAAGTATACAAAGCAATGTGCCACAAGTAAAAATATTTTTTTATCGAGGTTTGAATGTCTATTTTGACCCAACTTACGGTATGACACCATACTGTAATAGAGTATATTTCAACTGTTAAGAATGGTTATGTAATACCTTTTCCTATAGGTCATAAAATCTTCAGAAAACGTTTTATATATTGGGTACTATGAAGAGCGATAACTAAGCATTCATGGAGTCTTCAGTAGAGATTCCTTACAGAACAATAACAATATTACAGCAGTTGATGGTTTCTGAAAATACGCATTAATACATTTTGGCAACCTTCATTGCACCACTCCTATCCTCGCCTAAACCAACAATGCACTCCCAGCCTAAGCATTTTCATCTCACGCCATCCCCGCTATCTGCGGGCCACTTGTATTTAATGTTCAATCTATGTACCTAAGCTTATGTACATTCGTTTACTCGATATCCCCCGTCTCGTTCTGGCACATTTGCTTTCCCTTTCTCTGGATTTCCCAGCGCCAAATCCTACTTATAGCATCTCTTGGCTCAGCTGAAATGGATTTTTTCAGTTGTGCCTGGCTTGACAAGTTATGATACTTGCTTCTTGTACTTTCTTGAAAAGATATTGGGTATCAGCTGATGAACAGGACAAGCACACATACATATTATCCTAATTCCCCTCTTCGTAGGGTAGTTAACCCATTCAGCGCCGATGACGATACACAGGCGCTTTTCGCTACATATGGACACTAAGCTGTTACGGACTACGGTGACGTTAAACATTTAGGAGAGCAGAAATAAGTCGGTAACTTAACTTTTTTTTAAATATTCATTTATTTATTTATTCGCTTAAGATAGCTAACAAGATGTTATTGAAGACATATGTCGGTATATAGAATCATCTATCTCGTCACGCAGTGACATGCAACATTACAAAATACAAAAAAAATACAATAAAATTAAATAAAATTAACGATGTCATAACCATAACCATGAAGAATAAAAATTAACGAGATTAACATAATAAATTACAAAATAATAAAAATAGAATAAATGCGTAATGCCATGGCCTATAAAAACTAAGCTCTATCAAATTATAAATAGGTACACGTCAATCAATTTTATAATCATGTTAATAAAATTCTTGTACAGAGAAAATTTATTTAATCGTATAACAAGGCAATTAATAAAAACAACAATATAAAACTTAACCTAAAGGTAAAAAATTTGGCCTAAGTCGCCGTCAATAGGCAAGGTGCCCAGAAGGCTGGCCGTATTTCCTCGCTGTATAGCGATACTAACACGCTGTCCGAAATAGTGGCCAGCCCTCTGGTCACCCGATGCCTCTATTAGGCGCGTCGCCAAATCCTTGTATAGGGTAAAAACATTATTTTGCTAGCCATTTGTACAGTTCAGTAATAAAACTTTTTGTTGGTAACTTTTCAATCGATTTCGGTATATTGTTGTAATAAAATGATTTTTTCCTAAACATCGTCAGTTTTGTCATTGGTAAACATAATGGTTTGTGAGTTGCAGAACGTTTATTACGATTGTCTTTTGCCATAAATAGTTCCATATGATTTCTCACAAATTTGAATGCCTCTAAAATGTACATGCACGGAAGTGTTAGGATTTTATGCAGTTTAAATATTGGTTTGCATGAAACCATTGAACGAAGGCCCCATAGCTCTTAGACACCTTTTTTGTGCTACGAAAGCTTTATGGACCTCCGTCGATTGTATATATTTATATACTATTTTAAATTTATTTCTTAACGAAATCATAATTTTCAGATTTTTATTATACATACCTCACATCGGATAGGGATAGGTTGGTTTTATTACCCTTTCTAAGTACGGATATGCGTATTGATACGGTAAAAAAAGTTAAATGATTCGATGAAGGCGATTTTTATCATAGCGATGACGAGACGAAACGGATCGGTTCGATAAGTTGTTTTAGATAAAAATAATTGTTTAATGCACTTTAATTTTGAAAGAAATCTTAACTTCTTCGGCACAGTTATTCCTATGCATCTACGATTTAAGACTCACCTTCTTGATATAGGTTGAAAAGTTGATTTATTATGAGACAATGTTAATCGCTCACCAAAAAAAATTATACTGACAGCGCACCAAAAAATACTGAACTGACTGAATTTTACAATTGCACATCTAAACCGAATTTAAATGAATGAATAGTATGTTTGCTGTGCAAATCAATATTTTTAAGTTTGTTTGGGTTTTTTGAAGTGGATACTTCTTTGCTCGCGTTCTTGTATAGCTCAAAATGTATCACGTTTTAATCCTTCTTTATTTGCCATTAGTTGTTAATCACAAAATGGTTTTTAGTTTATGGGGCGGACATGAAATTAATGCTGAAATTACCGCCATTTTCAATGTATCGCGAGTCAAATAAGCTACGTCAGTCAATGTTGCCATATACACAGTTTTTAACAACATAAGTTTTTAAGTTACTTGAACTAACACATTAATGTTTTTTTTTTTTGTAATGTATGGATCTTTGTTATCTGCAATAAATGATTGATTGATTGATTGATATACCTATACCGATGTATCTGTACTTATACAGATTTTAGTGAATTAATTCAGTTATATTAGGGTTCCATAGCCAACAAAGAAGTATCCAATTAAACTTAATTAACGGTTGTATCTCCAACACCACCCGCTTGTTTTTTTTTTATGTGTCTTTAAATACCAGCCATTCATTTTTGAGTTTCAAGTGCCAAGAGTCCTCGTTCGCAGTACAGAACGAAGCGCGACGAAACGCACTCAGAGAGATATTTCTTTATATCCACGACAGTACCACTCCTGGGAAATATACGGCAGCCGGCGGAATGGTGGCTTTGGAGACGTTAACAATGTATTGATCTTCTCTTCTTGAAGTTTTAGTTGAGATTACTTGAGTTTATAACTTTCTAAACAGCAATATAAACCTTGGGAGAGCCGCTAGCAAAGGAGTTTTTGTGCTTTGATCAGTATTATAGTTGAACGAAGGAAGTTCTCTGCTTACGCTTGGGCCAAAATTTTTTCTATGTACAGTCGTCCAGCTGTTCTCCACTACAGGTCGCATTTTGAAATTAGAAACTTTGTGAGCAGGTGCAATAATTATGTAAATTTATATGTTGATTCAGATTTCCGAAATTTAAAAAATGTACTGTTTTTTTAAAGACAGGCTTTCGAGTTGTACAGTTCATACAGTGGCTGTGGGTCACTATAAAAGCAAATGGTAAAAATTTGGCGAGCAAGAAGGTGGATTTTATTTTATGCATTAGACTCTACTAGTAATGCATAAAATGGCTTAATATGCTCCGATGATTAGATACTAAGCCATTTTATGCAGCCGTAACGTAAAGACGAACTTTACAGTAAGTAAGTAAGTATATGTATATTTGAGCAGTCAAAATATGTTTTTTGTACTTTGTCATAAAATAAATTAAAAGAAGCCCCTACCTACGTTTCAGATTTAATCCGATTTTTTTTTTATATAATTAAAAATTTTAACTCAGAATCGTGAATGCGAAGGTGAATTTGAATCTAAAATAGGCGTTAGGCTTCAACTATATAAGTGGTTGCTAGAAAAACGAACACTAAATATTCAAATACACTTTTTACAGACCCCCATTGTCTACGACACTAGTTAAGGACCCAAACCGCTTATCCACGCGTCACACATATTGATAGATACTTAGTTTTCAACGGGCAGGCTTGAAAGAATTCGCTTGCCAACCTAGAATTACAATGCAACGGGTTAGCCGGGCCGCTAATCCGAAAACAAAGCTGCAATCAACGTATACATGTTATCCATTGCTGATTGATTGAATACTTTTTGAAACAGTTGACTATCAGCGCGCGGTGGATAAGGAATTTTTCGGCTTTGTGTTAATCGTCGTCCCTGTTGTATTCAAGTAAAGGTCTAAAGCTGTCTCTGTCATTCAGTATACGTCGCTGATTACCATGCTACATTGGAGACAAATTTTAGTACGAGTAGGTACTTATGCGTTGCATAATGACTTCACCAATTTGCAACCCGATTGTATGTTAATGCTATCGATTTTAAGGCTTTTGTGAAAAATAAATTAATTCGTTTGTAACAATAGTGATAGTGACGTCTCAGTAGTGAGTTAGCTTTGGGTTATTGAACTCAGACAATGATGCGTTTGTATTAAAAGTAACATACAAGTGCGATGACGCTAACGCGCGAGTTTAAGTGATAATTTAATTTTCGTCGAGTTTCGCAACTGGTGATCAGTCTTTGTTCAAAACAATTGTATATGTTGGTAATAATTGTTAACCACCCAAGATTTGGCAAGATGTTAATTCACGGGCGGTATTTTCATGTTTACGTATTGAATAATAGGAAAAAATACATGATAGTTACTTCACAAACAAATCCGTCTGACAGCATATTATGACTTTTAACTTGAACTTATCCAAATCTTCTTCAAGAAAGACGTGCATTGTGTTAGCAACAGTCACTCTTTCCAAAATGCCATGTTCAATTATACTCTTTTTATACAGAAAAGCCTAAACGGCGCCTACTTATTTAAAGCCCTTTAACAAATTGCTTGAGAAGTGCGCCCACCAGCAAGAAATCCAACGATTTAGTCAAACACCCTTTGGCCGTTAACCAACAGTCAATAAGGTTATAATGATAATTTCTTTGGTATAGTTTAATACTGGTTCTAACAAACATTTTGCACATTCGTCGCACTTTCATACTTAGTATATATACAAATAGGTAAAACAGAATCTCATAATCGTCAGACGAGATATGTCCCACTCCTGGATACAAACTCATCCTCAATGTAAGGGAATGGACAGTCCCCGTGATGTCCCAGAATAACACAGAATCCCGTTTTAAAAGCCAATTTGCGTCCCCGTCACAAAAACACTGTTTACGACTGACTACACTTTAATAACAACATTCAAACACTCAATTACCATGATCAAAACAACAGATGCAACAGAAGCTCACGAAATGTCACTAACATAACAATTAGGCTTACCTATTTCGGATCGCAATAATGTCCAACCACTGTGAACTAAAAGGTCATAATTGTGCACCGTTTTTAATGCGTAAAGTGGACGTTTTTGTTTCACGGCAGTGTTCTCGTCAATGTTAACATGATTGCATGATTGCCTTGCGCATGCGACGGTAATGCGCTCTCAATTTAAGTGACAGATGTGAATAGGTCGATTCATTATTGTGACAAGATCTTAATTTGTCGTTGGAAAGTGACAACAAGACAAACTTGTAAGATAATTGAATGGTTATTTTTTTTTTTTAAAGGAAGTTTCTTGCCGTCGCTCTGTTGCTGCTGAAGTGGCACGCAATACAAATTATGTTTTAAAACTTTAAAAGTGAACAATACGAGTAATTGTGTAGCAAAATATTCTGTAGTCTTGTTGTGGACCATTGTCGGTTTATACTTGTAGTTGGGTCACTAAACCTCTTGAAGATGCCCTGCGCTGCGTTTATGACTCCAGATATAATCTGAGCTGTATTTCCATACATTTGACACCTAGCTTGATTATTAATATTCATATTTATTCGTAAGGTAAGTGCCATCATCATCATCACCATCATATAAATAAATAATAATAAATAAATATTTGCGGACAAACTTACAGAAATCAACCTAGTTCCAAACTAAGCAAAGCTTGTACTATGGGTACTAGACGACGATATAGATACTTATATATAGAGAAATAAATACATACATAGAAAACATCCATGACTCGGGAACAAATATTCGTGCTCATCACACAAATAAATGCCCTTACCGGGATTCGAACCCAGGACCTCTTGCTTCGTAGGCAGGGTCACTACCAACTAGGCTAAAGCGGTCGTCAAGATATCAGTCGAAATACGTCCACTACTGGACATAGGTCTCCCCCAAAGAGTGCCATAATGTCCAGTCCTGCGCCGTCTAACAGCATAGGTAGTTCTGCCCCTGCACCCAGCGGCCTCCCGCGACCTTTACCAGGTCATCAGTCCACCTAATGGGGGGTCTACCCACGCAGCTAAGTGTCACATATATGAAAAAACATTTAAGTATATCCGTGGTGGATGAGCAGCCTTAAAATATGTTTTCGCGATCGCTTCTAAGCACGACGTAAGCAAACCAGCGCGTGAACATAATGAAATACGAATGGGATTTAAAAGAGATCTGATAAAACGAATACAGGCCCTGCTGATTTCATACGTAACTCATATAGAGAGAAAAACTAACGGGTCACATGAGTAAAAATCAAATCTTTTTCCCGTGGTCAATAGTCAACAGCTATTGTGCAGTCACCAAGTGTTACCAAATTAAGTAAATTAATAAGTATCTATCAATGTTTTGACAAGCCAGCAAAAATAACTCACACGTGCTAAAAGGGCCATAGAAATATGTTCGTGTCAGAATGCGCGCTTTGTAGTGGTATATATTAATGCTGGTGACCGTTCATCTAAGTATTCTAAGTTATTATCTGCACCTAAATGTTCCAATGTTTGAAAGTGACATGTCAGTCGGCGTGGGTTTGGGTCTATGTCAAACTAAATTAAACTAAGATGTTTACCATATGACGCCACTTTTTAACCGACTTAAAAAAAGGAGGAGGTTCTCAATTCGGATGTATTTTTTTTTTTTTAATGTTTGTTACTTCAGAACTCCGTCATTTTGTAACGATTCAACCTCTTAAATGGCTTGCTTTTTATGTTTTTGTATTCTGAACTTAAATTAACCCCTATCTGAAAGCTGAAGCTCCTGAGAAGCTTCTAGTCGTCTGAAAATTGAATCCTACCTGAAGGACAAGCTATTGAATAAAATTAAACAGATAGTAAGCGAGAAAATAAATCATTTATTTACCATAGAAATATCAAATTAATTTTGTTTGTTTTGAAGCTAAAGAACCTTTGACTAATTAATCCAGTAAAATCAAGACTCGATTGTACTAGATATCCACTTTGTTCCTATAAATACTAACTCGTACCAAAGCGAATAGAAAAACCGAGTTAGTTCCGACCGATCCTACTAGAAAGGTTGGGTTTTATTCTAGTCTAGGTAAATCTATCCTACAGCTACAGAATCTCTCGTTATTTATGTTAAAGTAATCGAGCTTGAGTACTTTAACAGACCAAATCATCTCCTAGGATATTGCCGGACGGAAAGAGATTCGGTCAAATAAAAAACCGTCCGACTCCAGGCCTACAATGCCGTAATCTAACCTAGAATTTATTATCTCTGGAACCTAACCTCGAAGGCCTATTTAGACCTAAGCTATACGTGATTCGCGCTGGTGAAGTGGCTTGGCGTGTGATTTCGTCTAGTGGTTAGGCCCCGCGTTGTGCGAGTAGACCCAGCCCTTTTCGAGAAGTATGAAGTTTGTATTTCTATAAAGAGAAAAAGTTACACGTTAATTGAAGTTGTACAATAACCCCATTTTAGTAGAACCTATAACTTAAGTAAGACAATTATACCAGTTCCTTAGAATTAATTTACAATTCAGTAGTCTCATTGAGTGATGCACAATTATGGAGGCTAAAGTGGGCATAAATTCCTTGTTATACTAAGTTGTGGGAAGTGATAAATTACGCTATGTGGTAGGTGACGCCCTTTAAACAGACTCGCAATACAATAGTGGTCAACTTGTGTTGGCCATGATGGGATCTCTATTGATGATGATGCGATGATAAAATAATGAAAATAATCATGAAGAAGTCAAGATATTGATGATGATGCGATGATATAATAACGAAAATAATCGTAAGTCAAGATATTGATGATGATGCGATGATATAATAACGAAAATAATCGTAAGTCAAGATATTGATGATGATGCGATGATAGTCTATTGAAATAGAATATTAGTACATGTTTCACTTCCAGGTACATGAATGACGCAATGTCTAGTGTAATATCGATTCTCCCTAACGATGAATCTTAGAGTTGTTAGCGAACTGTAGCGCTCGCCTCTCGCTCGCTCGCGGCTGCTCGTACTCGCTAGTAATCCCACCTCATCTGTTGATTCCGCCTACCCTATCGTTATTTCTATCAAATCTAATACCAATTAGTACTGACTTTTCCTAAGCAATTTATAATACAATTCATCCCCAAAATATCTCAATGGATGTAACACAGTGTCTTAGCAACCAATCTCACCCAATCAACTCAAAGGCACTTTATAGTCGGAACAATGTTAAATATACGACAATGCACAATTGAACTGACGAATGATAATTAATTACCAACCCACCGTGAGACCTTTGTTGAGATCCCAATAAAACGGCCCCACCTAAGAAGAGACCTACTTAAATATTACTGATATTAAGAGTGAAAGTGTTGGATTCCCTCGCAAAATCAATATAACAAAGGCCTCTAGATAAGAGGCCTTTGACTAAACCAAATCGATAGCTCAGCTACTGAGAACTCCCAATTTGCAAGATTGGGAACTCTAAATACCTTTGCCTAATCGATGACACATCCATGACGGTGCTTAAGGTGCGGTCACATCTCACTTGACTAAGGAACCTCTTACGAGCGAATCCTCATTGGCCAAGGTCGTCAATGTGCCCTGAGAACAAGAGTCCTGACACCAAGCGACGCGATCACCGGCGTACATGAACTAAATTACCTTGCTACATTCATTCGGCTAAGGAATCCCACACGGTATACCTATAGGTATATTTGATTCCTTCATAGATTAACGCAACCGCACCCCTTATTAAGAGGTTTGTTAAGACTAAGACGGAAGCTTGACCGGGGAAGATCCCCAATTTGCAAGATTGAGGACCCTCAGCCACTCGCTCCGCCTACACATCCATGAAGAGCGCATAAAGTGCAGTCATACTTCTCTCGACACAGTCGAGGTCTTAAGTATGTCCAAGGGACGATAGTCCATCAACACCGGTGCGAGCACACCTCTTCTTGACGTAATCAAGGTCCTCAATGTGCTCTGGGTGACAAGAGTCAGCGACACCGAGCACTCAATCATAGGTGTACATTATTAAATTACTCAGCTACGTTCACCTATTAAGGAATCCCTCAACCATATCGATAATTAACCACCGGGTCTAAGATGTACTTGTAGTAACATTAGTCGCTTATCCGCGCCTTAACAATTTATTCTCATATTACAACACGTACCACGGACCGAGTCAATTGCTATAGCTAGGTTGTCGTATAATAATTGATCACTTTATCTCGTAAGGGCGCACAGAACCCAATCATATCGCAGTGACAAAACAACTAGTAATATATATGTAGAACAAAACAACATTTCTGTAATATCGTCAGTTATTTGACCAATGACCTAGATCCGTTCATAACCTATACATAAACCGCTCGTACTTTATCTAGCATATTCCCCAAACTATATACAGTAGAACTAGATTTCGATACACAAATACAAGTATGATAACGTTGAAATGGTTAGATAATAGCCCAAAAACAAATTAATAAGTTTCAGAATCATTCAATACAGTGATTATAAAGGTCACTCACCAGATTTTAATTTCTTAATAGTGGGACACGTACCCAACGCCTCTCTGGTTCCCAGGGCTCCTGCCCTTCTGATCTCCCTCGACGCTCGTAACAAGCCAGCTCCTCCGCCATAAATAAATTACAATATAATATTAGCACATATTTTAATAAAGATTTCCCTCATTTGTACCTACAATTAACCACTAGAAACTGGTATACAATTAGGAATTATTTACCATTGTAACAGTAACAGTATACTACGGGCCGCGTCGATTGCAATGACTAAACTATAATAAGTGTTCACTTCATTTCATGGGAGTATACGGAATCCTAATATGATGATGTCTTAAGCGCATTTATTAGGTGATAAACCTATTAGACCGCCACATATTCAAAATACACACGTGATCATATAAGATCATATCAGTTCACGAGCAGAAAGATATTGCCTAAATATTAATCACTCAATTCAAGACAATGTGCGCACATGATAATTACTCCCTAAGAAATTCCAGAATTCACTATGATTAGTCACACTTTAAAATAAAATATTCAATCTCACCAGACGATCGCAAAGGCATTTGCGACCTTACCAAACTCTAATTCCTCTCAGCAACAGCCGTAATGCAGCCCAGCGGTGACCAGCCTTGCTCCGCCTCGAAGTAGTACGCGCCCAGAGGTCAGCCTAGCCTGGCCGCCTTTGCCTTCTGCAGCGTGATCTCGCTTCGACGTCCCATAAAAAAGTGAAACGCTCCTCGGCCCGCCGGGGTATTTATAGCCAATACTAACACGATCACGCCACTAATCCGACTCCTCATCTGAAAATATACCTTAACTAAAGGGTATAAGGCCCGTTTTCCAGGGAGCGTTCCTCGCCCCACCGTGCCGATCGATGTCCACTTTTCTCGACTTCGCGGGTAGAGTGTTCCTGCAGGCCGCGCGTCCGTCCACGCGTTTTCTTGCTGGCCAGCGATCCATTCTAACCTAACTATTCTAATTTATGAATCTATAAATCTAGATCTAGCACACATTAAATGATACACTAATCCAACAATACTGAATTAGTATGCTGAAGTATGTTTTAAACCAATTATTTTGGACGAAACGCGAGTTTTCTACACTTTTAATTGTAGTCTTGATTTTAGCCTAGAATAGCATCTAACGCAATTTATATCTAACTTATTTACATACATAATTAACAGGATGATAACGAATGAAAGCTTCAATCCCTTCATATTTGGACCTGAAACCCACAACGCTAACATCTATCAATTTAAAAGAGTAATTCCGCCCTTAGATACTATTGAGTCTGAGAGCGAAGCTCTCGGATCGTCTCAATTTATGAACCGATTCGTACAATTCTTTTTTTAACTGAAAGTGTATGCTTCCAGATTGGTCCCATTGTTTCCAAAACCCCAGTTAGATGATGGGAACCATGGGGAATTGAGGGAACTCCTCAAATATATTAGGCACGCGTGTAGTAATTTCAATTTCGGTATTTTCTATTATAACTCGTGTATTTACACCCGGAAATCATAAATTTGGTGAAGTGGAAGTGATGATGAAGACCACAGATGGCTTGTGGAACTTCTCAATGATGTACTTCAAACTATATAAGTACTGATATTATTCCGTTGAAATAGCAAACAATGAAGTGCCAAAGGTAATTCTGAGATCCTAGAGGAATCGACGGAAGTCCTCAAATATTATCGGCCCACATACAGCGATTTGGTTTATTGGTCAACGCTTTTGTTCTCGGAAATCAGTTCATGTGGTAAATTGTAAAAAAATGTGGAAATGTTAATGTGGCTTGGCGGAGTACTGAATTGCGGCGGTAAAATCTACAATACCCTTTCATGTAAAACGGCCTTGCTCTCAAAAAGTGTTCTTGGGATGGCTTCAATAATTTTCAATAAGTTGCCAAGAAACATTTTAAACGCAGAAAATTTGATGATGTTTAAAAAGAAACTGTTTGCTCTTCTAGTGGAAAAGGCATACTATTCAATTGACGAATATAGAAAAGATACATTTTGAACTCGCATATTTATGTATTAAAAAAAAAAAAAAAAAAAAAAAAAAAAAAAGCACGCTGCATGAAAATTTATGTTTATATTGACCATTAATTGAAGCCTATATTTTGTTACACCTTCGGGTAAGACATAGCGATACCAAGCTGCATTTATAACATCTTTATAACCTGTGTTTTGACAAATAAATACTTTGAACTTTGAAGTTGGTTAAAACTTTGTTTTGAAAGTAATATAAAAAACTGTGTTCTTAAAATTTCGATCCAACCAACAAATAAAACAAAAAATCAGCAAAAGGTCTTTGAACTACTAACGATTGTAACTACAGATAAGCCAAACATTCCAAACTTTCTACAAAACTTCAAGATAACTTTAAAAATAGCGTTTTAACGAACCGACATTCTTTGAAATTATCTACAAGATAAATAACGAATAGTTAGAGTTAACGTTAAACAAGGCAGGTTTATCACTAAACGCTGGGTAATTGACTTTTAAGTTAGTCAAAGTAACCTTTACGCTTCACCTTGTTGCCTTTGTCTTAGCAAAGTTTATTCAAGCTCGTGGCTATGGGCGTTTAAATAACTTAACTTGGCTTAAGGCGAAGTGTCAGGACTGTAAAAACGTTATGGTAACTGAAACTTGCAATCTATGAGAGCCTGTGCATACCATCCGTAACTGTCGGTGTCCGACAACGACACTTTTTGTTGCATACTTACTCCGATATCAGACTGGGCACTGAACAAGTGAACAGTAATAGAATCGTACATTACTGCAGAAGCCGGGAAAGAAGGTCTTACCGGTTGAGTAGGTGTATACGGCCGACCGTAGGGAGGCCAGATAGTGATACGAAGCCGGCAAACCCTTTTCACGGCCAGGCATGTATAGTGCTTTTCTCAAATATGCAATGAAATAAATAAAAAAACCTTAAAGAAATCATCAAATTTTCATGGCTGAACCGTGATGCTGTGCCACAAATTGTGGAATGAAAATTAAAAAGAAATTACTTCCCAGCCTAGGTCTTCAATTTCGTATAAAATTCCTTTACAGTTCTCTCACATTGTTCCGCCCGAAACGTGATACTTTGAAGCCTGTTATAACGCACGGAATGACGACATTTCATTACATGTTTGAGAAAACATGTTTTTCATACATTTGCTTGCCTCCGTTCTCCATGGTTTTTAACAACGTCCTTTTTTCTTTCACCTTCTCAAGCACTTCCACGTTCCACGTTGTTAAAAACCATAGAGAACAGGAGAGGCAAGATGTTTAGACACTTGTTACGACATGATGATTACATGAAAACGATAATAGAAAAGAAGATAGAGGGAAAGAGGAAGAGAGGGACACCAAGAATATCTTTTACGGACCTTCAAAGAAAAAGCTGAGAATAGAGAGGAATGGAAATTACTTTACCGACAAGAGCTTAGCTCTTAAATATATGATGATTGATGACTTGCCTCCGTTATCGTTACTGGATCCGACACCGATAGTAGCATATTGGTGTGAACAGGCTCTTACTTAATACTAATGGTCGTTCATAAACGTTCGTAAACCTATTTGAGCTAAAATCCTGTTAAAGTTCGTTTGCCTTTATCTGTTACTTTTACATTTGTGTTTGAGAGAGATAAAAAATATTTTAGGTATCAGAGATTTGTTATGTTTAATGAATATAGATAGTTCAATAATAGACGGGTAGCCACCCATCTCCATTTCATTTTGTAGTAGGGTGTCTCTATAACGTAGGTTTAAGTGGGGCACTTCGTGGGTAAAGCAATCTATAAGGTTAACGTCCCAGTGATCTACGCTGACTCATTGGCCATTACCTATCAGGGTCTCAATTATTGGGACGGTTACCTTGCTAACACTACAACATCTTCTCAACATCCCTGGGCGTAATTTAACTGGTTTTATTGATAGTGATCTCTTGTCAGCATCTTTCGGCTGATATGACGATGATGATTTATAGTGAAAACGTGAAAAGTTACGTTATCGACAAACGGATAAAGCTAGAGAATACATAAAGAAGAAAAAAAGAGAATTAAGGTAGGTATATAATTATGGTATTTTTTGTGTCAAAACCAGAGTTCTTGCGTCTCTTTAGTAAAACTGATCTACAAAAAATGACATTGTTAAATAATGGCAATGTAAATGGAATAATAAATAATTTTGCTTTGCTTAATTAAGAAAATAATAAATAAATAAATATTAGGAAACAATTTTACACAAATCTATAACTAGCCCCACAGTAAGCTCAATAAGGCTTGTGTTATGGGTACTACACAAAGATATAGTTAATAGATATAAATACTTAAATTCATAGAAAACACTGAAGACTCAGAAACAAATATTCAAGCTAGGTAATCACACAAATATTTGCCCATACCGGGATTCGAACCCAGGACCTTCAGCTTCGTAGGCAACATCACTACCCACTAGGCTAACCGGTCGTCGGTAAAGAAAGATCACATGTCCACCATAATTACCACGTACGTATTAAATTATTAGTCCGGCAACCATGGAAGACAATAAAGTACCTACCTATAGTACCAGGTACTTTATTGTCTTCCATGGTTGCCGGACTCTAAAATGCGGTCAAAGGTCGGGCTTAATGCCATGACTAGCCCCGTTTACACAAAATGTCTTGTTTAAATGTTGTGTCTTTATAGGGCATGGACATCCAAATGCACTGTTGCTGCTGATGTTTATTCTAGGCGGGGCGGAGTCGTGAAGTCGATGATACTCGTAAAGGTCAGGCTTATACCTACACTATGTCACAGAATAAGTAATAGTACTACGTACAGAAGGTTCTCTGTTAACAAATTCCCTGTTTAGGTACGCCAAACGTGCCTAAATGTGACCATCGCGTTCTATCGCATGCAACGCGCTGCGACCCGTGCGAGCGTCCTGTACCAACACGCGGCAACTACTAATGGGCCGCCAGTTTGGCGGCCGCCGGCATGTACTTGTAGCGGCGCGACGGAATCACAGAGTGAACCGCCCCTGACTATGTTCTTAATAGTAATTATTACATTATTGTAATCTTATTAGTATTACATATTAATGTAAGATACAGTCTTGGAGATATATATTGGAGCACGTATAATGGTGGCCACTTTATTGCTTATCACTGTAGACTGTGGATAGGACATCATCACATCATACCCAGGGAGCTACGATGCGACAGACAGACACACAGACACACAAACATTTATCTTCCCTCGATTGAGTTGGGGGTTGAAAACTAAGTTTCATAGAACTAATAAGACTACTATAAGTTCAATCAACTTGTATCATGGACAACAATAAGCAAAAGTAATATTAGCTTTATTTGTTTTAACTACACGCCAAAGGGATGGAATAAAACTTAAACTAAGCAGTTTTTCGTTCCACCATTTCCGACGCTATTTGAAATCAATAATTTAATATTCTGAATCGTTTTCCGAATAAATACAAAGTACTGAACTGAACTAACCTCGTCGGCTGCGATTTCCTAAGTACAGTGCAAAGCAATAAGTATGTACTGTCGACAGCGTAGGTACATACAAAAAAAACCGGCCAAGTGCGAGTCGGACTCGCGCACGAAGGGTTCCGTACCATTATCAATAAAAATATTTATTTTATTTAGTATTTGTTGTTATAGCGGGAACAGAAATACATAATCTGTGAAAATTTCAACTCTCTAGCTATCACGGTTTTTGAGATACAGGCTGGTGACAGACAGACGGACGGACGGACGGACGGACGAACGGACAGCGAAGTCTTAGTAATAGGATCCCGTTTTACTCTTTGAGTACGGAACCCTAAAAAGAATACGGGATTTGACTACAGTAAAATAACAAAACATTACTCTTACATTGCTGCGTATTTGAACTCACAAAATTACTCGGATAGAAAATCGTGACGAATTTTCAACTCCACAAACTTTATACTAAACGAAGAGTTTTTGACATTCAAGCAATCTTTGTATATTATTGCCCCATGCATCGGTACGGTCAATGATTTCGCCATAAGAAGAGCTAAGATATCGTGGATAAGATTCAAACACCGTTTTGTCACAATATTCTTTAGCTATAGGTAATCGATCCCCGTGTTTGTGTAATGTTATTTAGTGTGCGTGCATGACGTGTATAGCGCCTAGCACTAGCAATACCTATAGAAAATTATCTTAAGATTATACTTGACACTTTATCTATCTATGGCCATTTTGTGGTCTTTCTGTGAGGGACAAAATTAATACCAAAACGTCGACCCAACATTGCTATTGAAAATTCTATCAAATAAACAATTTGTTCCTCCATAGTGACGGAACGTTCTTTCGCCGACTGTACAGAGGAAATAAAAGCGTTAAGTTCTAGGAGAGAGAAAATATTTGTCGCCATTTCTGCCTCGACTTGGCTTCTCTCTCTAGGTATTTCATTTAAATTTAATTTAGCTACGGCGGCGGGTTTTATATTTGACGTTTCTGTTTTACTGCTTTCAAATAGTTCCAGGGTGAATGTTTGAAGAGCATTGGCAGTTTACGCGAAAACTGGTGATATTTTTTTGTGTGATTACAAATAATCAGATTGACGTGAAGAATTTACTTTTAATCAAGTAGCTGGCCACACTTACGAAAATCGGCAATGCGGAGTCGGTGCGATAATAAGCATGAAACACACTGGCGGTTAATATTAAATTTGATAATAAGTATAATAACTGACAAGTTTACTATTGACCGCCACCGCAGGCCGCGTCAGTGTGATGCGGGCCTTAGTAATGTGTCAGTTTTAAGTGTCAAGTTAGTATACATTTCAATGAGTGATTCCTTCGAGTGCCAGTCACCGGCATCAATACCTGTACCTACGAATGCAGTACTGTAAGCTCTCGGTAAAGGCTACTTCCACTGTGTTGGGGCGGAATTTGTAAGCGGTATTTTCTACTTTTCAACTTCACTTGCAAGAAAAAGTCTTCAGTTAGTAGTCAAATATGCCTACTTTGCCACCAGGGGGAACTTTGCCCAAAAAGCAAATTATAAACAAATCTGGTAGGTACCTAATGAACGAAAACACAACATATATATGGCAACCTTACTATTTATGACTTTACTTTGAGACGTCTTTAACTTCAGCCATGAGTTTGCAGCAAATTGTGGAATGTGAGGTGTATAAATTAAAAATACTATGTAGTATGTATGGCAAAGATTAAAACTACCCAGGTAACATTACCCATTTGTATTGTGTAAAACTTTTCGTAGTTAAGACCAAGATGTTCAAATGGAACGCCATGTTTGCCCAAAATTTTGGACCGAGTTTTGTCTCAACATCATATGAGTAAATAGCTGAGTCAATAATTCGACATGGGCAATGTTGGCAAAAGTCCAGATAACTTTACCCGCGATCAAAATCTATAAAAAATTAGAATAGATGTTGATTTGATAAAAAAAATATTACTCCTCATGAACAATGCGTATTACTACGTACGATTCGTTAAGCAAATAAAAATCATCCTACAATATAAAAAATATGACATGCTCGTGTTTTTCCGAAAAAAGCGGGCAAAGTACCTAGGCATATTTGGCGTAGTATAATTTGTAAATTGGTATGTTATTCACCCGTGAACCAATATCCAGCCACTAGGTCTATTCATAAAAGTAATACCCAAACTTGGAACATCCTTACCGTCATTCTACGTATGTTAGTAACTTTGCAAGTGTAAAAATATGGGTGCATACAACATACAAAATAGAAGAGGGAAGATGATAAGGCACCTCTTACGACATGACAACTTCGTACTTAACATAATTTGAAGGAAAGATAGAGGGGAGGCGAGGAAGAGGAAGACCTAGAATAGACTACATGGAGCAACTCAAAACGAGAGTTAATGTTGGGTCATATCGTGAGGTCAAAGAGATTGCGTGGGATCGGAGTAGATGGGGCCTACTTTGAGCTACACAGACAAGAGCCTAGCTCTTAAGTAAGAGAAGAAGACAACTTACTCATAAATATGTCCCATCGCTCTTATGCCAGCGGATTAAGGTTTCGGTAAATATTTATGACAGGATTAAATCGATACATATTTATACACTTGACTGTAGGACAACATTCTCACCATATTTACACAACAACATTCCAACATCAACATTCCGAAAGGAAACCATAGAACAATGTTGTAATTTTCTGACGTAAAGTTTTAAAATCCATTTTTCCACCCTCGTTGCCGAGTTATATTTGACAATGACCGTCATTAAATTAAGAGCGGGCTTATTTACGGGCCGGCCGGGTATTGATTTCAGGCAAACTCGGGGCAGAAAAATATGCTTACATCACACAGTCTTTGTCTCCGTCCGGAGATATGAGAGGCGCGCGAGTGTGGCGGCGGCTTTTTTACAGAGATTCAAAAAAATTTTTTGGGGTAAGTAATGATTGATTAACAAAATTCGATATTATAACGTAACGTTTGATAGAATGCGCATTGTTTTACTGCTACCGGTTAGCCTAATGGATATAGTGAGTCTTGGATGGTTTCTATGTAGCGGGTATGTATATCGTAGGTTAGGGGGTGATTTTCGGGATCAAAACTATCCTATGTCCTTCCCCGGGACTCAAACTATCTCTATACCAAATTTCATCAAAATCGGTACAGCGGTTTAAGCACGAAGAGGTAACGGACAGACAAAAAGACTCACACACTTTCGCATTTGCAATATTATTAGTATGGATTGCCATTATGTGAATTGTAACGGTGGCCGTATTAATTTATTGAAACAATTCAACTCAGCCGTGTTAAGTAATGATTGTGTCGCTTCAATGCCAATATGATATATCCACGACAATAATTGTCAGAGGTATGGCGAAAGGAGCCATTATTGTCATATTTTAACAGCCAGACATTCCGTCAGTTGATATTTACTACTTTGTAGTTAATATAATAGCATTTCAATTGCGTTGCAGTCAAGTCATGTGTCCTCATAAATAATTACACAATTGTATAACAATGAACGTTTTTAAATTGACATGAGACATTGGATAATATATCGATAATGTCACTTTAGACTCAAGGCAGAAAATTGACCTTTACTTTATTCATAATTCTTCCCATGGAATGGTACAGTCGCCATCACATACATCGGAGCAAACAAGCAGCTCACAAACATCGGAATAACCTCTATTTTTAAGGCATTAGGGTGCATGTGCTGATATTTTTGAACACTTATAGTGTACCTATGTATGTGATGGCGACTGAACCTAGAAACTATTCTCTTATCCTGTGCTAACATAAAGAATAGAATTTATTACTTTTTACGTATGTAAGAACTTCAACAGTTATACGCGCATAGCATAAAAAAGTCGTGAAACATCATCCACTCATTTCCAAAGTAACGTTGACACAGTCAAGTAAATTATAGCGACACTTTGACAGAACACTATTAATAATAGATGTCAGGATTCATTAGAGATCTGTCATTTGATTTATCAAAAAATATCAGTCATGTCTGTCTAATATATAGTCGTCAAGCTTTGTGGTAAATTTAAAAAGTTATTAAGGCGGAAACTGATTTATGATTTTATTAGATACAAATTACGCTAAGCGTATTAATAATTTTGTGATATAAGTACAATCAATCTTACCTTTCTACTTATATGACCAACAATTACTTGCTAAGATCCGTCGAGGGTATCGCAATCAAACTAATGTATAGGTAGGTACTAGAACAATTTAAATACCCCCGACATTTCAATTTCAAATTTCAATATCTCAAAACCGTCTGAACCGATTTTGTTGAAACATAGCTAAGAACCATCTCGATCGCGTTTAGGAGCTACGATGCCACAGACAGACACACAGATACATAGATACACAGACACATCAAACTTATAACACCCCTCTTTTTGGGTCAGGGGTTGCGACAAGCTTAGAATATACCTAATAATAAAATTAGGTCTCCCACAAGGTGGACTGATGACCTGGTAAAGGTCGCGGGAGTCCGCTGGATGCGGGTGGCGCAGGACCGGTCACTTTGGAACTCTTTGGGGGAGGCCTATGTCCAGCAGTGGACGTCTTTCGGCTGATATGATGATGATCAATAATAAAATTGGGAATTCACTTTCATTCATTTGTAGCACCTTTTCCTCGTAAAACATGTGGCCAAACATGTGGCTGTCTATGTTTGAAATCAATTTAAACATAGTTTATTCGTCTTCATCAAATCTAGCAACAGAAATATGTGGGCAAAACTGGTATATTTTATTACTTTTAGTGCGCTTTACTGAATTCAACACATATGTTATTTTAGCACTCTAAACCCATTAAATCAACATTTTTAGTAATTATGCAAATTTTCATTACCAAAAAACGAAGAACATTTTATTGCATAATTAATCAATTATTTCCGAAATGCATTTAGGATCGTGATTTTTGGCACTTAATTTTTTTTAAATGCATTTTATGATTGTGTACATTAAACTTTATTGCAGTTTTATGGATCCATCTTTGTGATTTTTATCCTTAAAAGCATTTTTGTACTCGTTTATGTACCACTTACGTTTTTCATGTGAAATAAAAAGTTTAACATTAAAATATGCTATTTCAGTGATTTTATTTATTTATTTAGTTGGTTGGATCATACCTTCTGAGAGATAATAAACGCGAGATAAATATATTTGTAAGGTGCATTCAGGTAACTTCGAAACTCGGGTAATTCCGATAATTTCTACCAATCCAATAGTATTTTATTAGGAGGGTCACTCCGAATAAAAAATGAATATGTACATTGTGTCAGAACTATATAAGACTCAATTTTGTAGATCATTCGGAATAACCCGATTTTCGGAATTACCCGAATCCATATATTGGTACATGTATGTGTAAATATAAATTCAACTTCAGATATAATTTAATTTAATATTTAGTACTTATGCTCTGCTCGTAAATTCATAAATAACAAAACCACATTTCCATTGGCCTTTGTTGCCGGTAAAAATTAATACATTTTAAATTTCTGTTAAAAATGGTTGCCGATGTTCAAACACACACCTGCCTTAAAATTGCCGTCATAAATGTGACATCATAATTAAAAACATGTTTATTACCGTCCCTATAATTTGGATAAAATGCCAATCGCAAGGAGCCATTTTGGACACTTTAATAATCCCTTAAAACGATAAAGCCGCGCGTTTATTTGCGACTAAAAATCGTCATATGTGCAAAAATTATACTGTCTTGTTGAACGAGCGAGCGAAGCGAACTCACCGTTTCAGCTGGGGCCAAAAACATCGTATGTCCAGCTGTCCAGCTGTTCTCCTCTACAGGTCGCATTTCTCAACCGCTTCTCGTGAAATTTTGTGAGCACTGAGCAGGTGCGAATAACTTTACAGAATTTATCACCAACTCAGTTTTTCGAAAAAAAATTGGCTTCTACTGCTCACATAGCCACTAGTTTTAAAGCCACGATGGCGCCAAACAAGCATTGAAAGTGCCAGATATACTAGTAACTATAAAAAAAAGGAATAAAATAAAAATAAAAATTACTGATGTTTTTAGGGTTCCGTACTCAAAGAGTAAAACGGGACCCTATTACTGAGACTTCGCTGTCCGTCCGTCTGTCTGTCACCAGGCTGTATCTAAAGAACCGTGATAGCTAGAGAGTTGAAATTTTCACAGATTATGTATTTCTGCTGCCGCTATAACAACAAATACTAAAAACAAAATAAAATAAATATTTTTGTTGATAATGGTACGGAACCCTTCGTGCGCGAGTCCGACTCGCACTTGGCCGCTTTTTTTTAGATAGTCCTCACTCAACAACACAACAACATGCACAACATAAACATATTCATCCATTAATTCATTCATTCAAGTTCCGAAAAGCTTACTGTTGTCACCCGATTTACTTACTTTTGTCTGTATACCTATTGTCAGTATTTGTATTTTTACAGTAGGTAATAAAATTATCTTCTCCAATAATGCTGTGCCCTATCCTACAGGGCATTGTATTGTACCTAATCCTTTCCTGTAATAGGTTAAGAAACGATGGGATATGCAATAAACATATATGAATACGAATATGAATATGAAAGTGTATGAGGAGTGCCCAACCCGCACTGTGCCAGCGTGAGGATTCTGATGGGTATCAGTAATGCGAGGGTCCTGATCCATAAGGGGAGGCCTATGCCCAGTATTAGGACATATACAAGGTGGGTCCTGTAACAGGAGCAAATATTCAAAAGGGCGCATCCTTAGAGCATTTGCAGTACCCCTTGTGCATTCATTTAAAAAAAATTGGATTCGGAGAAATTTTGATCTAAAGTTATGTATCTTGGCACCACGAGGTGTCAAGATACACACCAGTCAATGCAGATTTTGAGGTAACATTGCATTTTTCTTTTCAAAAAATATTTTTATGGTTTATTTCATTTTTAATATTTTTTACGTCATACCTGGCCATAAAGTAGGAATTACCGCACGCTATGCGTGCGGAAAACCCCACTTTCTGGCCAGATAGAGACGTAAAATGTTGTACTTACCACGGGCGGTAATAAAGAAAGCCTCAGAGCGCATATTTATCGCCCTTGCCTTCGGCTCGGGCGTCAAATACCTGCGATCTGAGACATTCTTTGTTTAACCGCCCTGGGTAAGTAATGTACTATTTCAACACACCTGCTCGTAAAGTAGGTCTTATTTACACTGATAATGCAGAATATTACCCATGCCGTGCCTTTTACATTACATTATCGCACTAGTGCCTTTTCATTACATATCTTTTTAAATATTAGCAAAATAATGCAGAATATTACCCATGCCGTGACTTTTACATTACATTATCGCACTAGTGCCTTTTCATTACATATCTTTTAACATTTTCATTTTTTTTTTCCTCGCAAATGTGTTGAAAACGTCGTATGAAACACGTGATCATTGGTCATTACACTTCTCGTCTCCATTAAGCCTTCGCCTTCGGCTCAGGCTTAAAAACCGACTCGAGTGTAATGACCAACTTAGCACACTTGTATCATAATGTACTATTTTGTGTTTTTAAAATAAAAAGTTAGGTAGGTACTTATAGCACTCCAAAAGAGTAAAAAAATACAAGTAAACTTATTTTGAAGAAAATCTTCTTCTTCCTTCTGGACCTGGTCCCATTTACTTGGGGTCGGCCTTCCTTGTTTGCATTTTCCATTTAGCACGATTTTGTGCTACGTCCTTATCTAAATGAGCTTCCTTTAGATCTTTTTCGATCGTCGTTAACCAAGTGGTGGGTGGTCTTCCACGAGTACGTTTTGTTGCAGGTAATGCTAGGGCAAGTTTCACCATATGGTCCTCTTGCCGTCTTTGAACGTGACCGTACCACTGTAAGCGTTTTTCTATAACTTTATCAACAATTGGGGCAACTCTAAAACTTCCCCTGATGTACTCATTACGGATCTTGTCTAGTAGTGTGACGCCCGCTGCATTCGCATTTCTGTTGTGTGCAGTTTGTTCAGGTGATGCTTGTTAGTAGCCCAGCATTTTTTTGAAGAAAATATATATTTTTTTTCAATTAAAACCACTTGGAAATTATTGTTCACAAGCTTAATAATCTACCGTTTATTTTTTTGCTCCTGTTACAGGCCCCGCCCTGTATAGACTGTTGATCTAGGGAATCAAATAATTCTAGGTTCTGTGGCTAGAGGAAGGATTCCAGTGCGCTGGACTGATGCAATTAAGGGGCAAAATGCAGTCTTTCCCATGCAGTCGACTTGACGAGGAACCGAACTGCATGGAGGGTTATAGCGGTACATATATCTGCAAGAAGAATAAGATAGGCTAATCATGATGATGACGATAATAATGATGGGGATAATGATCACTAAGTAAAATTAGGATCCACGTCTAAAAGTCGCAATCGCTTTAAAGTCGCGTGCGATTTGCTTTAACCCAAGTAAAATCGTCGCAGGTAAACGCCATGAATCAAACAGTTTATGGACATGTCGTAAACATTAATAGGTCATATAAATAAACATTGGCTTTATGGTCACAATGCTTTATGTTCCCATTTTAATTATGGCAATCAGCTACGACCATCTAATTGCTATTATTCCAACTTGTCATTAGGATACTTATGTTTACAATATCTTCACGTTTCCGATGAAAATGAGCTTCAATATTTTCATTTTAAGATTCAAATTGTAAAATATTGCAAAAACAACGCATGATTCGATATGCCATTTTATTAATTCAGCCGGCATCATTAATGTGACTAAAAGCTTATGTTAAATAAATTAACTATTTAGTGTATATATATATAGTAGAGAGTATTTGTATTGTTTGTATTGTGTTGTATTTAGAAAGAAAGAAGACATTTATTCACTACAAAAAGACACACAGAGACAAAAGGAGTAGACATACATTTGATTACAATTTGACACATATTGTGTGTGTCTTCGCGGCAGTGAATCGGTCGCTGTCTCAGCATTATATACGGAGAGCTGAGGGACCAAAACTGCAACAGTTTTATAAAGGCTGATATTTTAATATTAGGTCATAAATAGCTTGAATATCAATAGCCGGCCGTCAGTCAGCCAGTTTTTGGGACAATTGGCGTGGGGGTGGTTCCGAACTTGTTAAGAAAATACCTACGTCGCAACTGTTTTATAAAATCTGAAAATTTGTCTGTGGATAGTAAGACAACTAACAAACTATGCGGACATAGTCAGTCTGCAGAATATTGGAACAGTACGCGTCAGCAGCCCGCTAAACCCGTCAAAAAATTTGGTTGCAAAAAAAGGTGTTTTATAAAATCAAAAAAAAATCGTGCAAGTAGTTCATAGTACCTAAAACCAGACTAACATAGTCAGCCCAGTCATGAAATTTTAATTTAATTTGACACAATGCAAAGCTCCTGTTCAGCAGTGTCACATCAGTATTCCTTAACCCAGATTTTATTTAGTGATTGTTGCGAACGCAACTCTTTTTTGTGTATAAACTTAAATACCCCTATTTACATACGGGAATGGATTACGCCGGACCAGTGCTGATAGCTGATCGGAAGGGGAGGGGTAGCCGAACCATGAAATCATATATTTTAGTTTTCGTATGTCTTTCAGTCAAGGCTCTTCACTTGGAGCTAGTAACGAGTCTTACCACGAGGTCCTTTTTTGCTGCTCTTCACCGTTTCATGAGTCGTCGGGGCAAGCCTCAAACTCTTTACTCCGACAATGGAACTTCGTTTGTTGGGGCGTCAAACGAACTCGGTACATTCTTAAAAAATAACCACGACATGTTGCAGTCAGGTATGGCAGAAAAAAGCATTAACTTTAAATTCAGCCCAGCATATTCTCCGCACTTTGGCGGACTCTGGGAAGCCGCTGTAAAATCTACAAAACATCATCTCAAACGTATTCTCTCTCTCACACACTTAACTTATGAAGAGATGAACACATGCCTGATTCAGATAGAAGGTATTCTTAATTCCAGACCCTTAACACCTCTATCTACTGATCCTTCAGATCTAACTTACCTAACACCTTCTCACTTCCTTATTGGACGCTCGCTCCTGTCAGTGCCGCAGGAACCTCTGACTGAAGCAAACATCTCACGACTTGAGAGGTTCCAAAGAGTTGAAAAACTCAAGCAGCATTTCTGGAGCCGTTTCTCTAATGAGTATGTCACTCTCTTCCAGCAGAAAACCAAGTGGCAAACGTCATCGGACCAGCTGCAGACCGGCACACTAGTCCTGGTCAAAGATCGCGGGCTACCTCCTCTGCTATGGCTGCTGGGTCGCGTCACGAAGGTCTACCCGGGCACGGACAACGTCACAAGGGTCGCCGACATAATGACGAAGAAGGGCATCATCCGACGCGCTTTCAACAACTTGTGCCCTCTCCCCTCTTCTTGATTCTTTTATTTTTTAATTTAAATTAATTTCTTCTTTATTTATTGTATTGAGTCTCTCAACGCCGGGGAGTATGTTGCGAACGCAACTCTTTTTTGTGTATAAACTTAATTATAGGTATCTATTTCATTAGCAGTAGCAAAACGCGCCCGTCAGGCACGGTTTGTATGAGGGGGGCTTTGAATGCGCCAATCATGGTGCTACACATGTGTAGGTTTATCCCTACCTAAACCAACTAGAGAACTCGCTGGTCACTTACTTTGACATAAAAAATATACGACCACTTCTGTAACTATCTAAACGGCCACACTTTCCTTGCTTTCAATCAGAGCCTATATAATTGTAAATTATATTACAGTCAAACTTTTATCGAAGTTTTATTTAAAGTCGTCGAGCGAATAACACCACCGGCATCGGCGCAAACAGTGATGCTCATCAGTCTACATTGGTCAAGCGGTGCCACGTGATTTTTCCGGCATTTACTAGTATGAGAATTTTATAAACTTCATTCTCAATCAAATTGGAAAATTTTATAAAACTACAAACCTTAATGAAACGTCTAATAATCTCCACAAAGCTCTGCATCTGACATCGAAGTAAACTAACTTCAAAATGTTAAAAATAAATTTCTAACCGTCTAAAAACAATCACACTCCACACTAACGCTCCCATTTTTTCAGGCATCGCGCGACCGAGAGCGCGCCTCTTGCCGGAGCGAGAGAGCCAACCCATAATCCACTTATACGTCACGGTCGGGTTGCCATCATACATTTTTCCGGAGAAAATTCGGGCTACCCCTAATGCATATTAAGCCCGGTCCGGTCTGTTTGCCGAGGTACTACCGCGTACCGGTATCGAAATGAAATTTTCCGCCAGTAGATTTTAGGGATAACGAACATGACCCCCCGGTTTGCGGATTATTGTTTCAAGTGCTTTTATGAAATCCCTGAATTTGCGTTTAACTTGCATTGAAATTGTTATTGATTTGGTGAGATTTGGCTGAGGAGTTGTCTGGATTTTGTGTAAAACGGAGATTGATTACTAGAGTAGGTAATCTATCGCACTACTGTAGAATATATAGCAATGTCATTTTATAATACTGAGATGGATTTTATATTGAAATTATATATTATAACAAACGGTTTTGAAAAAGTGATACCTTGCCGAGTTTTTTACACCAGTTCTTCTCATTGCAGAGGTTTTCTTTCCGAGCCGGTGGTATTTATCGACATTTAAATAGGTGCATGTAGTATGCCTCAATAAATAACTTTGACTTCGACTAATGATATGGGCTGACTATCAATTTACTGATTAATTTCCATTAGTTTCCTGAGATTGCCAAACTAGCAAAATGTTGAGTAAACAAATATATTATAGGCAAATATTTGTGGGATGAGCTGAAAGTTATTTATTTTACGTCACACTTGGGCATAAAGTAGCAATTACCGCACGCTACGCGTAAAATGTTGTACTCACCACGGCAGTAAAAAAGAAAGCCTCAGATCGCTTAGTTATCGCCTTTGCCATCAGGCAACAAATACCACAGCAACGTTAGACATTCTTGTTTTTACCGCCCCAGGTAGGTAAGTTTAGCACCTCCTCACTTCACCTGTAAGTCCACTATTTGTACATTATTTTGTTTTGTGCAATAAAGTTTAATTAAATTTAAATACCAAGTTACATCGCACAAACCTTATTGATTTCTTTGATCGCAAAACTTACTTTGCCAACCTTTGTCGGTAAAAAATTGAACATCCTATACCTTAACAGGCCTCTTCATCGTCATCATCATCAAATCAGCCGAAAGACGTCCACCGCTGGACATAGGCCTCCCCCAAAGAGTGCCACAATGACCGTTCCTGCGCCATCCACATCTAGCGGACTCCTGCGACCTTTACCAGGTCATCAGTTTACAAATAAGAGCATTAAATCTTCAATGTCACCACATTCATGCTTATTTAAATAAAGTAATATTCAATGACTATCACAATAAGACGAATCGTTTATTATACTCAATGCTCTCTAGAAGCAATATTTACCATCAATTCCAAAGCCTTTCAGCTCAATTCACGGCTCGGTGGCGCGGCACTAAAGCAATGATCACTGCCACTAAGAACATTCCCATTCGCTGGAACACTTCAACTAACTGCCATTTACAATGTTGGCTTCTTTAATATCACAAAACTTCACCGTGAACGCATCACTTTCTTGGCGGTAAAATCTAGAGTAAGAATCTCGATTAAGAATCCTTCTTGGTGGTCAAGATGTCAAAATTGCATTGTTAAGTCATTAAGCACCAAAATTTCCGGTTGAGAACACCTTTTGTAGCCGCGTAAATGATGTAAAACGTTTGTTTTAAAGTAATTAAAAATGCAGGTTAAAATAGCAGTGCGTCTCCTCCAACTTCCAAGTCTGCACTGGTGGCTAAATGAGAAAGATTTCTCCTATTTCTTCCCATTCGAGAGAGAATATAAAACTCTTTTTCGCCTTTTTTTACTTCCAACTTCGTCTTAATATGCCACCCGCTTGGACCTTGGGATGGAGGCCTTGGAATGTCGTAGAGGCGCCAAGCCGATGACCGACATTTTAATTCCAGGCGCGAAAAGGATAGTCCGACGTCCCGTTCCTTTCATACAAGAAGGGCAAGTTCTAAGGCCAGCTCTGATTTCCTCATTCAAATTAAACTAATCATACCTATCATATATAATGGCGTTAATAAGTAGAATTATATGAAAATATTTATTTCGGACACATTTCCCATTATAACTGTACTGTTTATGGTAATTCCGATGCATGATTATATTGATGATATTTATAGGTAATCTTACTATACATTTTTCCTTAATGTCTAGCACAAAAATCGATCTAATCCCAACAAATATCTGAAACAAACCCAGCGGGCTAGCACAACTGACAGTACACTTACACCATGCGCTACGCGTTCGGCAGCAAGTTGTGCTACGTACTGATCAGGGTTCAACTCGTGACGGAACTGATTAACTCTTTGTTTGTTTGTATTCTAAATGTATACTAAGCAGAAACGTCCGCTAACGAAATTCTAAGTTTCGATCAAAGAGGAAAATTGAAAAATTATTCGCCACGGGCGGGATTTGAACCCACGACCTCTGGAATCCGTCCATTGCTCTTATCCAACTAAGCTACCGTGGGTCCCGCCAGTGGCAACGAATCTTTCAATCCCTTCACTCTTCTAATTAACCTTAAGGAGGCTCGTAGCGACATATATAGAATAATTTTTCAATTTTCCTCTTTGTTTGTATTCTCACAAAAAAAAATGTTTAATCTCTTTAAAGGCTTGTAGCAGGTTTATTGGCTTAGCCTTGGTGCTGGTTTGTTATACATACAATTAATCTGCCATACCACAGCAGTGCGGTTTGTTGGCAGACGAAACTCCTAATTTAAGTTTTTTTTTTTTCGATTTTAAAGTATGGTGCACGTGAAGTTCCCAACCAGTACTAGGTCAGCATGAGAACTACTGATCATTATCTCTCACCCATGAGACGCCTGTAGGTAGGCCCAGCAGTGGGACGTATATTGAATGATGTTAGTATTTTCACGAACAAATGTTTTTTACTGTATTATTCTCAAGACGTGTCCAGTTCTACAGATTCCGAAGTCCCGACGCGAGGGGTGGTTGTGTTAATCGCGGGGCCGCCCCCGGTCTTCGTTAGTCTAGAATTAATTCGTTGATAAGACGCCGCGCCTCCCGGCGACGTCTCGGAATCACAGGGCTGCCAACAGATTCCAGATACTGTAGCAATCTACAAGTGGCTGAATACGTAGTGTGTATATACGTGGCTGGCGACGGCGGCCCTATTTAGTTGCAGGAGTGACTGAGTGAGCCCTGATATGGCTTGCAAAGCCGAACTTACTTTTAAACACTCGGTCGCATGAAGCACAATAAAAATGACCCGAGCTGGCCCCGTAGCATGGATGGCGTATCACGCGATAAGTGATAGGATAAGCGCGTCGTCTCATTCTATCGAATGGTGTCAGCCAGGGACGGATGCTCTATCCTATCACTTATCGCGTGATAAGGCCATCCATGCTACGGGGCCTGATGTATGTATAATTTGTAGTTGAGCTTGGGGGTGAGATTTTTGTGCATGATGTATCATCAAGGCCGCGACGAGAAAAGCAACTTCAAAATGCAACAAGATAACGAGCATCAAGCATATGGAGTATACTACTGTTGTTAACCAACGTTCCTCATTCTTCCAAAGAGGATACCTACTGCGGTTTACTTAGTCTTCATTTTAAAAGTGATACTAAACACTAAAGGAGAGACCATCTTAAGCATCTCGGTCATGTCGCTCTTATTTGGTAACCACATGAGTCAGGTTGTCTTGACGGGTGGCTTGTCTTTTAACTCCATTTTACAGAAGACTACAGCCAATTGAAATAACACTACGATTTTCTCTGTAGGTATGTGATATTGTGTCCCTGGTGGACACAATACCAGCCAGATATAAATGGCCAGAGCTCCCTAGGATGCGCATTTGCTATTAATACAATTCTCAAATTAACATAGAGTCAACAACGTGCAACTCTCACTCCACAGCAGTTCCAAGTGTTTATAGGCTACGGTGCATGTGGCAGACCGTATACGCTTGTGGATCACCATGGTTTTATAAAACATCTAGCTGCTGTTTTGCGTAGGAACTTGCAAACTAGTCACTTAACCATCGGTGGGAATGTAGACATATTGTATCCACTCAAAGTTCCACGATGGATCCCTCGAGCCTTGCAACTACAAGTTCATCATGTGGGAAAGGCCTTCGCCACTTTGTTCGTGCCCTTAGCCCAGTGCCACTATGAAGAACAGTCGTAACTATAATGCCCCTTAGTGGCATTTAACGACAAACAGGGGGGACTGAGCTACAATAAAATTCTTGGCCAAGAATGGTTCAAAACGGCATCCACCTAGTCCCATCAGGGCAGTCTGGTGGGTGCTGAGTCAACACTGTTGACCATGTGTACAACCAAGTTCTGTCTGAAATTGGTCGACACCCATCAATGTAAATCGGTCGATCAACCAAAGAGTTGGTGGCATTACATCGCGTATTAGCAACATCATAACTTCAAGCAGTTTTGGGGTAAAAAACGGTTTTCGTATTAATAATACTGTCGATATTGTTCAACCTCGAAATTTCGGGGAGTTTGATGAAATTTGGTAAGAATGTTCGTTGGAAGCCCTGTTTTCGTCTCCCAAAAGTCCCCGGGTCAGGACCTTGTAGAACGGCCGCTATCTTGGGAAATGTACACTCCATTCGTAAGAAATTCAGGTTTTGTTCGAAAACTACGTACTCTATGAAAACATAGTCTAAAGCAACATTAAAGCTGAATAAATTCTGCACAAGACTGTAGTACACAACCTTGACGAGAAAACGTGTCTTCGTGGAGAAAAATGCACCCACATGTGAGATTTTTCCTCAATGTCCTTCCAGGGAAGATTCTCCGAATTTGGAGCTCGGGAGAATTTCAAATCCACTTTGATTTACTCAATAGGATATGAACTATATTAATAATAACTTTTTACCCGACTACGGCTTAACCCAGAAGAATGGTAATGGATTAAATCTCTCGTTAAGTAGTGATGGTTTGCTACCACCTACAGGTCAAGATGCTTGATGAATTTAAAAAAAAGCAGCCAAGTGCGAGTCGGACTCGCACATGAAGGGTTCCGTGAAATAAATTGCGGTTTACGATTTACTAGATCTTGTTCAAACCAATTTTCGGTGGAAGTTTGCATGGTAATGTACATCATATATTTTTTTTAGTTTTATCATTCTCTTATTTTAGAAGTTACAGGGGGGGGGGACACACATTTTACCACTTTGGAAGTGTCTCTCGCGCATACTATTCAGTTTAAAAAAAATGATATTAGAAACCCCAATATCATTTTTGAAGACCTATCCATAGATACCCCACACGTATGGGTTTGATGAAAAATTTTTTTTTGAGTTTCAGTTCTGAGTATGGGGACCCCTAAAACTTAATGTTTTTTTTCGATTTTTGTGTGAAAATCTTAATGCGGTTCACAGAATACATCTACTTACCAAGTTTGAACAGTATAGCTCTCATAGTTTAGGAAAAAAGTGGCTGTGACATACGGACGGACAGACAGACAGACAGACAGACAGACATGACGAATCTATAAGGGTTCCGTTTTTTTCCATTTGGCTACGGAACCCTAAAAAACAGGTGGTGTTAGATTTCTCTTAATGCAGACAATGTGTTGGCGCACATCGAGTTTAAAAAAAAGCGGCCAAGTGCGAGTCGGACTCGCACATGAAGGGTTCCGTTAAATAAATTGCTTTTTACGATTTATGACGTATTAAAAAAAACTACTTACTAGATCTCGTTCAAACCAATTTTCGTTGAAAGTTTGCATGGTACATCATATATTTTTTTTAGATTTATCATTTTCTTATTTTAGAAGTTACAGGGGGGGACACACACATTTTACCACTTTGGAAGTGTCTCTCGCGCAAACTATTCAGTTTAGAAAAAAATAATGTAAGAAACCTCAATATCATTTTTGAAGACCTATCCATAGATACCCCACACGTATGGGTTTGATGAAAAAAAAATGAGTTTCAGTTCTTAGTATGGGGAACCCCAAAATTTATTGTTTTTTTTTTATTTTTGTGTGAAAATCTTAATGCGGTTTACAGAATACACCTACTTACCAAGTTTCAACAGTATAGCTCTTATAGTTTCGGAAAAAAGTGGCTTGTGACATACGGACGGACAGACAGACAGACAGACAGACATGACGAATCTATAAGGATTCCTTTTTTTGCCATTTGGCTACCGAACCCGAAAAATAATAATATGGCGGGCGTGAGTGGAGACCAAATTTGAAATCACAACTTTGCTTCTAGCACTTAATTTATCGGGCGGATTTCAATAAACATGACATCAGTAGATGGGTCTGTAACACGCCAGTGCTATACACTATACATTTAACATTATTGATGCGGGGCATATTACTGAAACTTCATAATGTGATGGTCAAAACATATTTTAGGACAAAAAATGGGGCAAAATCCAAGTGACAGTAGTCAAGTTCACTACACACACTCACCGAAACCTCTGTTTACATGTCTTAAAATTTGAACTTTAGGGACCATAGGGGTTAACCGCTATCTTGAAAAAAATACTTGAAACCTTCTTCAATTTTACACCAAAAAGTGCAACGTCACTTTGGTGATAAAGTAAAGACACACTGAGAAATTTTGGTTAAGAACTTGGATGTTAGTGCATAATGGCCTACTACTGTAGTTTATATAAACAGGAGTTTTCCTTTAAGTGATGTTGTACTTTTTTGTGTAAAATTAAATAAGGTTTAATTTTGTCTTATATGACATACTTAACGAGAAATTTAATCCATTACCATTCTTCTGGGTTAAGCCGTAGTCGGGTAAAATGTTATTATTAACGTAGTTCATATCCTATTGTGTAAATCAAAGTGGATTTGAAATTCTCCCGAGGTCCAAATTCGGAGAATCTTCCCTGGAAGGACATTGAGGAAAAATCTCACATGTGGATGCATTTTTCTCCACGAAGACACGTTTTCTCGTCAAGGTTGTGTACTACAGGCTTGTGCACAATTTATTCAGCTTTAATGTTGCTGTAGACCATTTTTTCATAGAGTACGTAGTTTTCGAACAAAACCTGAATTTCTTACGAATGGAGTACATTTCCCAAGATAGCGGCCGTTATACAAGGTCCTGACCCGGGGACTTTTGGGAGACGAAAACAGGGCTTCCAACGAACATTCGTACCAAATTTCATCAAACTCCCCGAAATTTCGAGGTTGAACAATATCGACTGTATTATAAATTAAATTGTGTAAGCTACTAATACTACATTATTTCGGCAAAATACTCACCACTGCACACAAGATATCATGAGACTCGACACGCAAAATTTACAAACCAGTTGGTCGAACGCAGGAAATAGTAAGCCGCCAAATTTTCCCAAAAAAAATAACAAAACGCGACAACCCTGATTTTCAAGAACAAATTAAAAAGACGACCACAGGATCGGCGGGAGCGCGGGGGAAATTACAACCCCCAGCCTACACTGACCCTTTTTAATGAACATTGCACATCTTGCCATCCTCCTCAGACCCCCAGCCTCGGCCAGGGGACAGTTGATTCCGTCCCGCTCTGAGGTGGAGATCCACTATGAGACCAATTGTCCGGGCTGCAATTTTTAATACAAAGGTTTTTTTTTTAAGTCTGCACCGAGATTTGTTTGGTCGATGCGCTCCGATAGCGGTGTTTGAAGCGTCTGAGCGGATTATTGGGATGAGAAAAATTAAAAACAACATCAGCATTTTAATTATGTCGAATTATTTGAAATTCAACTGCTTGTGAAAAAAATACATGTTAGAACTCTTCTAAGACGTCGTTATGTAGTTAAATAAAATTTATATACGCATTGTAAATAAAATGTTTAAGTACCTAACGCTACACAGCTAACTATCAGGACCGACTAGCAACTCATCCAAACCCTCTATCACAGATGCTTCTAACGCCAAACCCAATGAAGAGACTCAAGAGAGCCAATGTGCTGCCTGACTAGGGGAAGCTGGGGCAATGGCCCTACCTTGCCAATCGCCAGCCGCTCTCAACTCATCTGCTCATAGTTGTTGTGACTGATCGCAGATTATCAGAATTATTAAAAAAAAAAAAAAGTACCTACCTAACTATTATTTTCTTGACTGGTCTTTGGGATCTTTGGGCTAAGATTGCAACTGACTGGCAGCTCGAAACGGAGACGTGGCAGACCTCGTCGGCGATGGCGAGACCAGCTGGACTCCTTTTAGTGTTCCGTACCAAAATTGGTCCAACGGAACACTTATGCGATCACTCGGAGGCTGTCCGTAGGTCACAGCCAGTTTTTATTAAAGAATTGGCCAGAGACTGCTCGGGAACACGAAGTCTGGAAACGGAGGGGGGAGGCCTTTGCCCAGCAGTGGGACACAACAGGCTCCTAATAATTATAATTGACTGCTAGTGATATTGCCGGTCTTGTATCATTCCCATGATAACATAAAATATCTATTCGTATGTCCACTTCAATGTTTATTAGCACTTTGAAAAGCAAATTTTGACCGTACGCCAGAGACAAATCACCATTTTTCACCATATAATTTATGTCACAGTCACCTCACAAATGTCTATAAATCTAGTTGAATCACACCCCAGGCAGATTTCATCTACGATACCCACGAGTATCAAACTAAATCATTTACATTAGACGAAGATTAGTAGACAAATGACCTGTCATGCTTCGCAAGCTGCCTCATCTCACCTCACTCTCCTCTACTGCAATTTGACCTCTGGCTTCATATCAACTTTGCGCAATCAGAGATCAGTCTTAAACTGGTTCCCTGAGATGAGGCGCCGGCTTAAGATTATTTGAGTTGGCCGAATTGCATCAAAGAAATCCATTCAAAAAGCAACTCTAACGTTCAGGTTAGAAGATTTTCAATTCCAATGACAGTTTTATAAATTGTCGGCCATATTAAATAATCTCAAGCATAAGCATGACCAGCTTAGGTGCTTCGGTGCACATCCATCACATCCTAATCGCAATGGGGAACTTGCATGGGACTTCAATTTCGAATAAATTGCGTCCAATCGATGCGGAAATACGTAGAGATATCAATGATATCATATCATATCATACAAAAGAAAATAAAAATAAAAAAACGATTGAATTAGTTTTGTCTCACGTAAAAATTACGAAAAAAAAAAAATTTTTTTTCGATAAAATAACATAACAGTTGCACCGAATATTGAATTAGAAATTATATTTTGTAGGACAAGTATAGACTTAAACGCAAATTTTGTGGAGATAATTGCAAATTAATGACTTACTCCATAGTAAACGCGCCGAGAATATACGGTGTGACGTCAAAGCATAAGCCCGTTTAATATAGAGCGTTTTCGGGGGGTGCCAGCGCGAGCAGATTTCAAATGCATATAACATCAGAAAAATTAATCATCAGAAAGTTTTAATGCTACAGTTGTTTTAATGCTGGATTATACTATTGATTTTCGTAATAAAATTATAACATGCAAGTTCCCTATTGAAAGTTCCGTGCGCTCTTTCTGACAGGTTAGCTCGTGGCGAGTGGAAGCGAGCGCGAAACAGATTGAAATAAACTTGAGATTATTGAAATTGGCCGAATTGCATCAAAGTAGTCCATTCAAAAAGCAACTCTACCGGCCAAAGTAGAAGATTCCATTTAGAATAACAGATTTATAAAAACTCGGCCACATTAAGTAATGAGTTATTATATTAGTATTGAAAGCGAAGGAAAAACAGACCCAGATAAAACGGCCATCGTTTCCTGACCTCAGCGAAGTTTACTTAACCTGGGTAATCGATCAGGCGTTAGTGCCGTGCCGTTAGGCCAGTAGACTAATATATTAGCTTTGAAAATAAATTGCGAAATTGTATAATAAATTATATCTCATTGACGGACGTCTAGAGAGAGACAGTGTATTTACGCCGTTACCTAATAGAAAGTGTAAGCTATTTTCAGAACGCGATGATGTACAGTCTATTATGCACCCATATATTCACACTTGACTGTATAGTCCACCAACTCGCATGAATATGTGCCGCAACAGCGCGGCTATCACAGGACGGACCGCGAACTGTGTCGCGCCAAGACCATCTGTCTCTATCTAATTAGAACGCTTAGAAAAAGACACAGCTCGCGGGCCGTCCTGTGACAGCCGCGCAGAGCGTGCATAAATATCTGACACGACTATATATAATAACTGCACGGCTATCACGATACGGCACGCAAGCTCTCTCGATTTTTCTCGCACTATAGCTCTATTTCTAAGTGTTATAATTTATAATAATAGAGAGACGGATAGGGCCTGGCCACATGTCTGCGGTGCGGCGCTGCAACGCACAATTTTGCGGCGCGAAACCTGAGTACCGAGTACCGAGAAAATTCTGCGTTGCGGCGCCGCATTCATGTGGCCCATAGTGCGAGAAAAATCGAGAGAGCTCACGGGCCATCTGGTGAGAGCCGTACTCGGGCCGTTAGGATATGTCAAAGTGATACTAATGTTGTATTATCATATTATCAACTTCGTACAAAACATAATATTTATAACTAAGTGTTATTTTAGCACTAATTTTTATTTTTATTATTTATTACATTTATAAAAGAAAATACATTTCGTTAAATCTAAAAGTGTCGTTAAACCCTATCGAGTTTGTATCGACACGGCAATTTGTGAACAGTTATTACCTTCAATTTTACAATTAAATCATATATTAGTTAACCTTACGGTTAACTAATAATTAATTTATACAGGAAGGTAGCACTAAATATGAGTAGCTACAATAATTCCCACCCGGGGAAAAACACCGTTTCTCATGCAGATATGTAAAGGTAAATAAATAGGAATGAATTGTAAAAAATACGGAGACAATCTTGCACAAATCACCCTAGTGTCTAACTTTAATTAAAAGAAAACGTCAAGACGCAGGGACATCATAAACAGAATTTCCCATAGATAAGGTAAATGTCCCAAAGCTACAGTTTGTACATTAATGCCTAATAATTGACACCTATATGCAAGAGTTAACTTGAGACTCGACCGCGTAGTAACATCATGCAAACGAGGTCTCAAGTTAATTCTTGCGGGTTCTAAATAAGTATTATTCACTTCCATTGTTTCCACATAGTGACGGGCGCTTGGACATTAACTTTAACCTATAATACTCAAAAAAAACTGAAATGAAGTTTCGTAGAAATTACCATCTACTTTAATAATAGTATTCAAGTGGCCACTGCACTGACACAGAGCATTTATGTAAATAAAAAGGCCCCAGTATCATACATTATGTGGTATTTAAATAAAATAAAAGTTAACGTGCCCGAATCGGGCGAGACGTCTCGTACCTTATATTTATTGCAAGGTGCAACCGTAATGCGTATAAAAAACGTCATTATGACACCCTAATGCGACTAATTTTATTGCTTTTACGCCGTTGCGTATACGCAACATAGTAGCCATGACGCGTAAATTAAGTTGAGACAGAGCATCCACTCCAAACTTTCAACCCTATAATGTGCAGCCCACTGTACAAACGAATCAATCCTGAACCAGCCATGTTTGTTTTTTACATTTTTAATGTGTCGAATATACTTTTTTCATTTTATTTTTTTATTAACTTTATTGTAAACAATGTATTGTGTTTTTTTTGTGGCAATAAATTATTTTTCTTTTGTCTTTATATGTACTCAACGCGTACTTTGATTGTTCAGACACGTGGCTAGATAGGACGACATTCTAGAATTGATACTGGTCGGCCACGTGGAAGGGAAGAGAGGTAGCCTATCCGGTAGATACAGTAAAAACTGCAGCAGGAACCAGCACTCAGGCGCCTGCGTATGGCGCAGAATAGAAGTCTTTCTTTTCTCCTTGCCTTCTCCAAATACGGTGTCGACCTCCCTAACGCCTTGACCATGACTTTGGTCTTAAGCGACCTGCGACCAGCGTTTTATCTGTTCATTGCGCGGTCGTTACTGTGGTTAGTTAGGATCACGCGCAATGAACAGATAAAACGCTGGTCGCAGGTCGCTTAAGACCAAAGTCGTGGCCAAGGCGTAATACATTCTCGCCATTTCTGGCGGTTTTGGGTGGTTTCTGGGTTTATTCCCAACGTCTTCAAGTCAGCTGCAATAGTTCTAGTCCATGTAGTGGGCGGGCGGCCTCTTCCTCTTTTGCCCCCGTCTATGGCCATTACTTTTCTGGTCATATGACCCTCATCTCTTCGCATGACGTGGCCGTACCAGCGTAGACGGTTTTCTCTTAGTTTGAGGCTTATGTCAGCCACCTTAAAAGATCATCGGATGTACTCATTTCTCACTTTGTCGAGACGTGTAACGCCTCCAGACCAACGCAGCATGTTCATTTCGGCAGCGTGCAGTTTCTGTGTGTCCGCTTTTCTCGTGGGCCAACATTCAGTACCATACATCATTTCGGGTCTAACTGATGTCTTATACACTGTACCCTTAGTTCTGATGGGCATTTTTGAGTCGCAGAGTACCCCGGTAAGTGACTTCCACCTCCAGTCCTGACTCTGTTCTGGATATCCTTTTCTACAGTTGCATTTGTATTAATTACAAAGCCAAGGTATTTGAATTCTTGCACCCTATTAACAGGTATTCCGTTTATTGCGACAGGCGCAGAATAGAAGTGCTTGGACGAAAGTGATGCAAGACGGTTGTGGTAGTCATGACCCCCAGCAATGAGGAAAAGGAGAAGCAGAATGTGAGAATGTGCCGTCAGCAGAACAGAAATGTGACCCTGTGGATACAAATGTTTCTCTGCAGCTGATAGTGCTTATATTTACACGTCCCATCATCAGCCTAAGTAGGTGCCACTGCTGGGCGCAGACTGATGGATGAGAAGGAATGGGCAGTAGTTTCCACGTAACGTATACGTTTGAGTTTCTTCACAGATGCATCCAGGTGTTTTCACGGTGTTTTTCTTCACGGGAAAGCTAATGCTACCACTCTAAAAGGAGCGCTATCGTACACGAATTTTATTACGTCTTCAGAATGAAAGTCGCAACAGTGAATTCAGAGTTCGGAATTTTCACGGCAAAACAAAAGACTGTCGCAAATTTACTAGGGTAAGAAATAATTTTTCATCGATATCGAGAATTACTATGGAATATTTTATAATTTAAAATAATATGCAAAAAAAAACAGTAATTCACAGATTATTCAGTGTAAAAGTTATTATCTAAGCCTTAACGACATCTTGTTTTTAATGAAAATATTGAATAACCCGTCCTTTTGCCTTTGCCGAAGTTGAGTACTAAAGAGGTGAAATATAGCGACTATACCACCTCATTGACAATAACAGACACTTAAAATGAAAAAACTCTATATTGAGACATTAAACGTCACTTCATTGATATGACAGTGCTCAAATACGAACTGTCTAGATATTATTTGTAAAACGCTTGAAAACGGACGCGTTTGTTACGTAATATTTTAGTATTGTACTTTTTCAGTAAAGTAAAAATGAGTAAAGTGCAAGATTGGCTCAAAACGTAATAATTTCACCGAGGCACGATATGGCACTGGCCATTTCCTTTTGTTTGGACTCAATGCCCTTGTCACGTTTAGCAAAGTATTCCGAAATGGCAGCATTCATCTCAGAATTTAATTTTGGAGCGCCTATATTTTCACAGAATTAGTCGATATTAGATATTTATTGATGAGATCCTTACGAATTTATTTCGTAATGCTCTCAGTAGCTGTACAAAACGAGTAGCTATTTATTTCTGTACGTATATCTGTACCCTATTTTATGGCTCACGAAGGGTCATCGCCTAGAATTTGCAAAACGTCATCGTCTAAATTAGCTGTGTTTTTGCATTATTATCGTATACGTGTACATCGCATAGCACTGGTGCTTGTGCCTGCTATGGCACTAGTGCTAGTGTTTGCTGATGCATTGGTGCTTGTGCCTGCTAATGTAATGGTGTTTGTGTTTATTAAGGCACTGGTGCTTGTGCTTGCTACGGCCGAAGCGCTCTGGTCAGTGTATACTGAACGCTTGGTTGAACCTCGATAGGCTTTATTTGATCCAGAATGGGCTTTTGTGCATCTCCAACAGGATTGTAATGTTCCTCAGCAGTATAAGGCTGGTCAATGTCTTGATCAAGTGGCCCAAGTGGGTCGTACAGTAATTCCTCATATGGAAATAACCAGCAGTCGTCTGGTCGTAGAACAGGTGACGCTGAGAACGAATAGATTTTTCGTTGTCACCTTATATTTAGTAAGAAATCAGCCTATATACGTCCCACTGCTGGGCACAGGCTTCCTTTTATCTAATCGAACTTTAAAGTTAACTGAATAATTTTATATAAGACATCTTGCCGAGCGAAAGTTATAATGTATTAAGTATTAGGTACTGTACCGTACCGCACCGCACCGCACTCTGATACCGTAATGCGTGTAAAATATAATAGACCAATTATAAATTATGAACATAATTGAGAAATGGGTAGTAAATTAATGCAAATAAGTAATTGATTTGCTGTGCACTTATTATCAAATATGGATCGGATTACTCTTTCTGTTAAAGTTAACTTGGTGATTATTATCACTTAGATAACGCATGTTATCTTCTCGAAAAGGTTAGGTGACAATCCCCAATGAATTGTACGCCAACCGATAAATCATGCGTTGATTCAGCCCCAATGACTAATCGAGATGCAATGACACAATTCAATGTGCTTCTATGATATAAAATCAGGCATACAGCTGATATGATATACGTGACAACGGTTTTATATTTCAATTTAGTTAGGTAACAATCCCCAATGAATTGATCGCCAATATATAAATATTGCGGTGATTGAGCCCCAACGGCTAATCCGGTGCAAACGATAGGTATGACTAAACATAGTTATACCCTGTAATTGCCAAATCATTTAAAAAACTTAAATATGTTACCTGTTTCCCGTGGAAACAATTCCTCCTCATCACCTTGTAACGAAGCACTTTCACTACGAACTCGTAATTTACGTTCTAGTTTACGTACTTTATGTATTAAATGATCTAAATCGTCTTTATATTTCATTGTACGTTTACGTTTAGGAGTTTTAGTTTGCGAGAATACACGAACAAAAACTTAGAATTTAATCGAAGTGACTGGAGTGGTCGAGCACTTGATTGCGTATGACCGGCGGAACGATGGACGGGCGGGGCGTAGGATCCAGACCTACCCTCTAGTGAAATAATTAAAAATTCAAAATAACTCTAAACTAAAGTGCAGAGAGTGGTGACACCTGGCGTTACTACATGTGTATTATAAATCTTCAGTTACTAGTCTCGAGGACGAGGCGCGAAGTATAATTGTAGCACATATATGGGTATTCGGTAGTGAAATGTATACTGGGCTTTATATAAATGCAGCTAGTAGTCTAAGAGCTTTGTGGATTCCTCCCCAGTAGTAAACATTATAAAATGTTTTGACTCGCCGTCTTTGATTATGACTTGAACCTGAAATTCGTAAAATTAATCTATACGATTTTTTTATAAAGTTAATTGTTTAATTAATTGCTGGTCGAGAATTTCTAGCATTAAATAAAATAAGATTGATGCTTAAAAAAACCACTTTGAACATGGTTAGATAACCTGTGTTTTCACGAGTAACAAACAAAATACCCTGAATTTGTACATAATGAGGTGACATCTACTATATACTGCTCTACGTGCGATATTAATCTAAAAATAAAAAAATGCAATATTCAATATCATCTAAAAAGCGATCGCCACAACAACCGTTCTGGAGGACCACATTCCAAACATCAATTTTATAACGATTTAATTATTTTTCTGATTTCCTGCAACATACCCTGGTCAACGGTTAACAATACTAACTTTCGAAATTTCTTTAATAAATACTTATGCTGCTAGCATCTCTACCGGACGAATCTTTATTGAGGAAAGTTTATTTAAATGTTGTATACAAAAACACCATTCAGAGTATAAGGGAAATAAATATGAACAATTACTTGTGGGTATCTGTAGACGAAACACCAGATTTTATGGGAAAATGTGTGACAAACGTGGTGATCAGATCTTTGCAAAAACAATTTTCTCAACAATTTTATCTGTTGGGGTCTAAGGTTTTAGATAAAGTCAATGGAGAAGCAGTAGCTAAGTTAATAAAAAACCAATTTCAATTTTTGTTTCAAGAATCTTTTCAAAATGACGTAAATAATGTTCTTCTACTTTGCACTGATAGTGCCGCTTATATGCTGAAAGCTGGTCGTATTTTAAAAACAACATTTCCACGCATGAAACACATAACATGTTTAGCACATGGTCTGCATCGAGTGGCGGAAGAGGTGCGAGATAACTTTAAAAATGTAGACATGTTGATCTCTAATGTATAAAAGATTTTCTTGAAATCTCCTGAACGTGTACGACTTTTTAAGGAAAATACCCTTCCATTCATTCCTGTACCACCTGAGCCCATAATCACCAGGCGGGGTACTTGGATAAATGCAGCGGTCTATTATGCTCAATACTATGAGCAAATACGAGACATCGTCTCCATACTTGCTCATGAATCATTAGCCATAAGAACAGCAAAAAAATGTTTCCGAAAGAGTAAACTACCACAAGAACTACATTTCATTCGGGACTACTACGAAGTAATAGCCTCTGCAATAAAACAATTGGAATGTTCGACTTTGTCCCTTACGGAATCTTTCCTAATATTGGACACCGTTCGTTGCTACTTAACTTTAACGGCCTCCGTAGCCCAGTGGGTAGTGACTCTGCCTACGAAGCTGGAGGTCCCGGGTTCGAATCCCGGTCAGGGCATTTATTTGTGTATTTATCACGAATATTTGTTCCTGAGTTATGGATGTTATGTATATAAGTATCTATATGTATGTATCTATTATATATATATCATCGCCTAGTACCCACAACACAAGCCTTACTGAGCTTACCGTGGGCCTAGGTTGATTTGTGTAAGATTGTCCCGTAATATTTATTTATTTATTTACTTAAATTAGAGCGAACTTTTACCGGTGATGCGGAAATTTGAAGCTGTTTAAGACCGAAATCCTGATTACGACAATTTACGAGAAATAGCAGAAAAACTTACTCAACCTGAACAACAAACCGCCTACAATGAATATTACAAATTTGCCCCTTTGACGTCGAATGAAGTGGAACGATCATTCAGTGTACATTAATGGCTTTATAGTGATAAACGGAACCGTTTACTCCCAGAGAACGTCGAAAAATTAATGACTACTCTTATCACTATCAGAAACCAAATAAAAAATGTGCTGCTGTGTGTACTGATGTGGATTTTGAAGAAGAAATTGAATCTGTTTCGATATAACTTTACACAAACCTAATGTAATTTATAATATATTATATTTATTTGGTGGACCATTATTTATTTTACTATCGATATCGATAAAAAAATATTTCTTACCCTAGTAAATTTGCGACAGTCTTTTGTTTTGCCGTGAAAATTCCGAACACTGGGATTGCTATTCCCGTGACGATTGGCACGTAGCATTAGAAATTAAGGTTTTTTTGCCAATACCTTATAGGAGTCCAACCGTCCTGCAACCTATTATCATCATGATAAAATCAATAATAAATAAATAAATAATTAATATTAGGGGCCAATCTTACACAAATAAACCTAGCCCCATAGAAAGCTCAATAATGCCTGTGTTTTGATATGATAGGTATAATACTTAAATACAAATAAAACACCCACGACTCGGAAACAAATAGTCCTGCTCATCACACTATTTGCCGTTACCAGGATTCGAACCCAAGACATTCAGCTTCATAGGCAGGGTCACTTCCCGCTAAGCTAAAATGGTTTATTTTATATAATACAGTATACCCTGTAGTAATTTGTACTGCATGCAACCGACCGTCACGTTAAAAGCGCAATTTAAGCCGGACTTTCTGTCCCTTTCTGTTCTGTGGTCACGTGCTCCGATGGAATTAAGGTCATCGCGAAATGAACACAATTAGGCACTCAATAACAATCAAGGGACTCTAAATTAACCCTATCGTGCCCATAAAGATGATTAAGGCAGCTCTTGTTTAAAATATTAATGGGATTTTTCGTTATTTTTTGTTATTTTACGATGTTCGTTAGTGTAGATTAAAATGCAGGCAATTTCGCGCATATGTGACTAGTTTTTTGGCTCACTCGTATGCAGGTTTATTGCATTTCTCGGTCTCATTTTAATGAAGGTAAAAATACCTGAGTAATCATGCTGAGTATACAGGTTGAGTGATGGCAATGGGTCAATGTGAGGAATTCTGAAGGTGTTAAAGGTTTTTTTTCGAAGAAAAAACTATAGGTCCACAAACATAGGTCCTATGGTGCTATGGAAACTCTAGCTGTAGTTACTTACTACGCAATCGGAGTGCGGTAACGGAGACATTAATAACTACAGCTTAGAAAACGGCTGAACCGATTTTGTTAAAACGTAGCTAAGAACCATCTCGATCACGTCAGCTTTCGGATATAAAAACCGCATTAAAATCGGATATATAATTCTTTTAGGAGCTACGATGTCACAGGCAGACACACACACAAACAGACACACACACAGTCACGTCAAACTTATAACACTCTTCTTTTTCCGTCGGGGGTTAAAAATATCGGGTTTTTCTGAAAACCTACGAGAACGTATAGTTTTTTCTTAGAAAAAAAAAACGTTTAACACCTTCAGAATTCCTCACATTGACCCATTGCCACTAGTCATCCTGTAAGTTCACACATTCGCCGACAAACTGTCCTAAGTTTGGCGAAGCAGAAAGGGATGTACTTGCCATTGTTGTTTTTTTTGAGAATAAATAAAAATAAAATAAAAAAGTATGTAATCACCTATGGCATACCTAGGTACAATCTAAACGATTCACTGTGTCATAATAATATGTATTCCAGGTTTGTTTTCTTTAGCCTGCGCCGCCGCTCTGCCCGCGTATTTATTAAAAACCACGTTAAAAAAAAATTTTGAACTGTTTTTTTTTTATTTTATTACATGTTACATACCGATGAGGCTTAATCTTAAAATATGACCTACTAGCGACCCGCCGCGGCTTTGCACGCTTTTATATATGTATGATATTAGTTTTTTTCTTTTTATATATGTTTATTAATTTATTCCAAGCATAATCAAAGCAATCCACAAAGTTAAATATCCACAGCGCAGGTTTCGTCAAAAATGAGCACAGAGTGAGTATCCGCAACAAACTTCGTCTAATATTAAATACTTACAACCAATAATCAGCAACATGCTTCGTCAAGACTCGGTTACAAATATAAAATAAAAATATATACCTATACATGGGAAAGAAAAACAATATTACGGTATTGAATTCCAGGCCCGATAAGTACCTGGCGTAAACGTCCCTAATATACCGGCAGCATTTCCCCTCTGTATTGCCAGGGAAAAGTGATATTAGTATAGATATAGACTAGCTGCCCGCGTGGCTTCACCCGGGCCCTACAACGAAGGCAGGCAAACCCGCGAGATTAAATATAACCTATAACTAACAAGAAAGTCCATTGAAAGAATTTTTGAAATCGGATAAGTAAGTGGTTCCGGAAATTGCCCATTACTTACATACAAACATACAAAGCTACAATGACTATTCCTCTTTATAATATATGTATAGATTAGTATAAAAGTTTTCATTAAATTACTCTTAGTTAAAAAAAATGATTACTATACATATTCACGCATAATGGAACACCTTCTTTTCGCAACTAACGTTTGGCAAACTGATTCATTCCGCAACTTTTCATTTCCCGAACTCTGAAACTTAGAATGAATATTTCTGGATTTATTTCAGGGCCATCGTGTAGAATATAGGTTAGGTTAGGTTAGTTTATAAAAATCCTGAAATATTTAACAGTTTCAGAAATATTAAGAGGTTGGGAAATGAAAAGATGTGAAATGAATCAGGTTGCCAAACGTTAGGTTGGGAAACATTAGTGAACCACGCATAACATTATGTTGAAAGATAATTCGTTATTTATGTCTTTGATGTGTATGGTTTTAATTTTTATAATTGCTTTCCAATTAGTTTTAAAAAGGCAGAAAAGTTATAGATAGATCAATACTCTGTTGTTCCCATTTTCTTTAAAATAACAGAAATAATAAAGACAATGAAAGTTTCGCTCCTTACTCATATAAATGGGAGTTAAAGTGCTTTGGCACGTGTTGTGCCCGAAGCCTCGTTTGATTGATGTTTACTAATTACCAGTACTTATTACACGGCCGCTGGCATGCAAGTTTATATCTCCAACCCGCACTGAATCAGCGTGGGCCCTAATGATGGGCATTACAGCCCACGTCTCATAGTGGCAGAGAAATACTGCGTTTTTAGCTATAGTCATTCCGCTAAATAATATATGTAGAATCAAAACTCGTATCATAAGAAACGATACATCACCATCGTCATTAGATACTTCTGACAACATTTAATATCGGGTGGAATAAAACGAAGGTCTTTCCTGGTAAAAACGCGAAATGTCTGTATATACCTAATGATTTTCATCGATTTGGGAACAGCGAGGATATATATATATATACATTTTTTTTTTTTTATACTTTTATACATAGACTGGTAAACACGTTCACTACCCTTATTTACGTTGCGCAGTCGGGTAAAAATGGGATTCATTGCCTAGGAATATGCCCCATGTCTATAGAGACATGGGGCATATTCCTAGGCAATGAATCCCATTTTTACCCGACTGCGCAACGTAAATGAGGGTAGTGAAGGAACGGCGAAATGTCCTGTTCGTTATCATGACAATTTCGGTTATTTGTGATATAGATCACAAATAACCGAAATTGTCATGATAACGAACAGGACATTTCGCCGTTCCTTTGTATAAAAAAACTACATGCATTAAAAAAAACAACGAATTAACACGTCTGTCATAGTGTCATAATTGTCCTTTCATATCTGCCGACGATTGCCGATAATTCTTGTAAATAGTTGATAATTGAAACGCAGGAAGTGACCTATTAGCACAGGGACGAGAATGTACTCATTAACGCCCTGTCACCAATAATCTTATCATTACCTACCTACCGGTACAATGGGCACACCTGTGGTTTACTTCCTGGCGACAACTCAGTGACACTATGCTTATTAGACCGAGGTGCTTGATGCAGACTGCAGAGGCAACCCTGTCTACTGAAAAAAGACAAGCATTGTCTATTGACAATGCTTGTCTTTTTTCAGTAGACAGGGTTGCCTCTGCATCAAGCACCTCGGTCTTTCGTCGGAGATGAGGTCAGCGGTTGACGCCTTTCTTCTTCAGCGGAGCTTCTGACGTTGCATTATTGACATCAGGGTTGTTATTCGCTACGCGTTAATGCGGCTCACTCCGCCGGTCACCCGTTACGAAACTAGACCTCTACCTGCGCTTAATTACTACGCATCGCGTTGTCAAGGTATAATTGTGGGTGAGCGTTGAGGTGAGCTTAAAATAAGTTACAGAATAGGGGGGCTGACCAAACTACCGAACAACGTCGCTTTATAAGCAAACCTACCTAACATTGGCGAAATCATGTAAACGTAGATGGAAGCTATTTTTTTTAAAAGAAGAAGAAGCACCTATCGACATATCGAATCTGATCGACTTTAATTAGGCCATTAATTCATCATCATCATCATATCAGCCGAAAGACGTCCACTGCTGGACATAGGCCTCCCCCAAAGAGTGCCAAAATGACCGGTCCTGCGCCACCCGCATCCAGCGGACTCCCGCGACCTTTACCAGGCCATTAATTGCTATATCTATAACAAATTCAGAAACGTTCAATGTCAAGGGATCTTTGCGAGAACTACCAGTAACAAACGGACGTAGGTATAGCGACCAAGCTAACATGACCGCGTTTTTGTCGGACATAAAGGTTACATCTCTCTCGCACTTGCAAAGTTAGTGAAAAAGTGCATTCAAAAAGCGACTCTACATTCCTAGGTAAAAGATTCAAATTCCGTGTTCCGTTGGACCAATGTCCGTAAGAAACACTTAAAAAAATCTTAACCGATAGGTGTGATTAAATTAAAGATATCTCTATTGAAATCTAATATGATAATAATCTACGATACCACGACTTAATTTAATAAAAAAACCCATGCGACTTTAACCATCAGTTATCGTTTTAGCAATTACAATAACATAAAATTAGAAAGGCGTAACGTACATTTTATATAACATACTTACGTCTAATCCTAATTAAATGACAAATAATTACCTATTAACTTCATAATTGAAACGTTACCCCGTACCTTTCACTGTTTCTAATTACTTTTTATTACGAACTCATTTCTGTTAATTTAATAATTCTGTAGCAATAATTCATTGTAATTACTCGGTGCGTGTAACAGGTATTTTGTGTACGCCGTACTAGGGATTGTAATTAGTATCAGCCTACATGGCCCCTCCCTGGTACGGTCCGATATCTATCTTGTGTCACAGTAAGGGTGATAAAACAGTACATTAACTTTCAGACTACTTCTAGATTTAAACAAGTACCTATCAACAGCTATTTTTAACCGATTGCCTCAAGGGGACACATAACTTGGCACTCATTTAGATCTCCATTCTTTTTGCGGCGAAGCCCACAGCCAAGCATAATTTTTGTATTGAACTTGGCTCTCCTTTTTTACATTTATGTTTTTGGTGGGATATCATTACTTTTTGTAAAGAAAACTAGTATTGAGATTTACTTCTGTTCTGTGTATAATTATGTGGTGCCGCGCGCCGCCGACGACACACCGTTGGCCGGTTGTTTACCGTATTACAAGTTTTTTGTATGGGAACACCACTTATTTTTTGACTTAACTTTATTTTTATATGTCTGTTATATAGCAAATATAATAATACATATATTGGTATAGTTTCAAATATCTGCTTGTAACGGTTCCAGCGCTACAATTAAAAAAAAATTGTATGGGGACCACCCTATTTTTTAACTTTTTTTTATTTTTAGATTTTTCTTACGCTTACACACAATTACCTAGCTGGATACCAAATTTCATCCTTCTAGGTCATCTGGAAGTAGGTTAGGTTTAGATACTATATGTCAGTCAGTCAGTGCTAAAATTTACTACTTTTTGACCTTCATATCTTTATAACCGTTTGAGCTAGCTTCATGAAATTTGGGCTTCTAGATGTCCTTATGGATATAATTAAACACACATAGTTTTATATGTTTACGTTAAAGATGTTTTGAGTTATAGAAGGGTCAAAAGTGGTACCAAGTGGTTCGTGTAATGATACACTTGGCGCTGGCTAGCCAGTTCTTTTGCTTGAACTTGGCTTGACACGCTGCCGCGTGTCTAGATTAATACAGTGTCTCATTAGAGTCTTGAAAACCCAAAGCTGGACATTCGCGACACCTCCTACACGCGAAATGGAGTGGCCACGCCAAAATCAGTCCATGAATGACAAAACCGTACTTAACGTTTAAAAATCAGTCCATGAATGACAAAACCGTAAAGTTTAAAAATCAGTCCATGAATGACAAAACCGTAAAGTTTAAAAATCAGTCCATGAATGACAAAACCGTAACGTTTAAAAATAGTTGCCGCGGCCCGTTGGATATCTAAATGGATGGAACATCGTCGCGACGCGTCTACATGCCATTCCAATGGAACTGTCGTAAATTTCGAAATTCCACGTTGGACAGTATCACCTCCATCCATTTGGTTGCACCATTTGTCACTAAGACAAATGGCGCGCTAATTATTTTCGAAACAACACACACGACACGACAATGAGAGCTACGTGGCGCGCCTGTAAAACATTACGTTAATCCATTTATCGCCGAGCCAAACAGTGCGACGACGCCACGCTTAAATGAATGTTGTCTATTATCGAACTTATTAACCGACTTCAAAAAGGAGGAGGTTATATGTTCTACTATTTGTTGTTTTTTTTTTTTTATGTATGGTCGCCGATTTCTTTGTCAATTGTGGACCGATTTCCAAAATCCTTTTTATTTATCGAAAGAGTATACTCCCGAGGTGGTCCCATTGTCACCAATATAGGATCTGATGATGAGATCCCAGGGAAATTTAGAGCAACCCTTAAATTTTATAGGCACGCGTGTAGTGATTTTGGTATTTTCTATTATAACTCGTTTATAACCCTCGGAAATCGAAATTTTTGTTAACTAATGAAGTGTTAATTCTGAGATCCTTGAGGCATCGACGGAACTTCTCAAATATTATCAGCCCACATATAGCGACTTGGGTTTTTTCTGTAATAATCAATGCATTTGCTCTCGGAAAGCAGTTCATGTGGTAAATTGGAAAGGAAATGTGGAAACGTTCATGTACCATGTGGCTTGGCGAAGTACTGAATTGAAGTCGGTTTAAACTTTATTTTTAAAGTAAATTATGTAATGACATAGTGTCAAAATCACCTTGCGTCGTATGGGCACGTAATGCAGAAGGATAAAAGTCATGTGACCAAAAGAGATTTAGGTATGAATGTGGACGGATGTAAGAGACGAGGTAGGCCAAGGATAAAGTGAATGGACTGTGTGAGAGACGACATGAATAGACAGAGAAGTATGGAAAAAAAGACATGCTGCGCCGAGCCCAAGAAAATTAAAATTATTATGACATAGTGTTAAAATGTTATTAGCTAATAACATCGAAGTTCAGTTTATTCAACTTTTATTTCCATGGATCAAGTCGGAGAACTGTTTATTCTTACACTTCAAAAGTCTACAGAATCGAGTTTGTTATTACAGAGTAGGCAGGCGATGTGTCACATGGTAACATAGTAAGCACACCGTAGTATTAAAGTAGTAGGTAATTATTTTGTCAATTTGTTTGCAATTATATCGCGTAGGTACCTAATCGATCCCGGACCGGAGTAAGGGGAAGTGCTAAGGAGGTCGATCGAAGATAAGTTTCGATACAATACAAATACTCTTTATTGCACATCTCAATAAAAGAACATTGTACCGGTAGACTGGGGTTACTTTAGGAAAAAATGGGGCAACTTTGATCATTTAGAATGTAGTATAAAAGCAAAACTATTAGAAATTAAGAAGATTTAATCGAGTATACAGCAAGATAGATAACTAATATATTCACTGCCACAGTTCACCCACAAGTAAAGACAATGATTTCGGAGAAAAACCTATTTGATCAAAGTCGCCCCGCGAATCAAAGTAACCCCAGTTGACGTACAGGACATAATCAATACAAATACCTAGAGGTAAACAACAGGCGGTCTTATCGCTAGAGAGCGATCTCTTTCAGACAACCTTAGGGTAGCTGAAATCAAATCTAAAAAGAACGATTCTTAGTAGGTACAGGGATAATTTATGAAACCTAGTAATATGTAATTACAACACTGATACTGAAATAAGAATAATAAGATAAGTTTCGTATGCAAAACTTAATTTAATGACATTTACCTATCACTTGATTAAGTAGTGTTTAGTGCAAGTGCTTAAAATAGCTGCGTGTAAAAAAAAGGCTAGTAGCTTTTGTAAGGACTTACTTAAAATTAAATAAAATACTAAAATATCTTTTAAAACATAAATACAAAAACTATTATGTATGACTCATTAGTCTTTACATGATGTTACCTCAAAATCTGCATTGACTGCTGTGCTATGATCTCGTGGTGCCAAGGTAGGTACAATACTTGGAGGTCATAACATTAGATCAAAATTTCTCCGGATTAAAAAAAAATTAAAGCAGATGAAACACAAGGGGTTACTGCAGATGCTCTAAGGAAGCGTCCGTTTGAATATTTGCTGCTGTTACAGGCCCCAGCCTGTATAACACTACCTACTGCGCAAACGTAATACTGACAGTATACCGACATAACATAAGGACATCTGGGTGACTTCAGTAAGCGTAAAGTATGTACATAATTTACTTTAAAAACAAAGTTTAAAGCGACTTCAATTCAGTACTTCGCCAAGCCACATGGTACATAAAAATTTCTACATTTCCTTTCCAATTTACCACATGATCTGCTTTCCAAGAGCAAATGCGTTGATTACTACATAAAAAACCCAAGTCGCTATATGTGGTTCCGTCAATTCCTCAAGGATCTCAGAATTAACACTTCATTAGTTGCTACTTCAACGGAATCATGTCAGAATCTTTGACGTACTTTACATCTTTGAGGAGTTCCATAAGTCATCTGTGGTCTTCATCATCAGTTCCACTTAACCAAAATTACGATTTCCGAGGGTAAATACACGAGTTATTATAGAAAATACCGAAATCACTACACACGTACCTATAAAATTTGAGGGTTGCCCTCAATTTCCCTAGGTTCCCATTATCACATCCTGACTTGATGACAATGAGACAACCTCGGGAATATACTCCTTCGAATAAAAAAAATATTTTGGAAATCGGCGAACATACATCTTTGAGGAGTTCCATAAGGCATCTGTAGTCTTCATCATCACTTAACCAAAATTGCGATTTTCGAGGTTAAATACACGAGCAATTATAGAAAATACCGAAATCACTACACGCGTGCCAATAAAATTTGAGGGTTGCCCTCAATTTCCCTGGGATCCCGTCGTCAGATCCTAAATTGGTGACAATGGGACCACCTCGGGAGTATAGGTACTTTTTCGAATAAAAAAATAATTTTGAGAATTGGTCCACAATTGACGGAGAAATCGGCGAACATACATAAAAACAAAAAAAATACATGTAGTGGAACATATAACCTGCTCCTTTTTTGAAGTCGGTTAAAAATACCGCATACCGATTTCGCCAAGGAATATAAAGAACGAACTTTGGATATTTTTTTTAAAGAGAAAATCGTGTTTTGAAAAAGCCAATACCTAGGATACATAGGGAGCAGTTTACAGCTTTTGAAATATATCATAATGTTTTCGTAAGAAATAACAATGCGTAATCGATGGTCTAAACGACACTAGTTCCCTGAAGTATAACACCCAGTTCTCACAGTGCAGTCCACTCAGTTAACTGGCGTTTCCTTTACATCCCAGACGGCTGACGTTTCGGCTGCAACTGGGGCAACACTCAACAGAAATCTCAACACGCCGCAACTCTGTTGAGTGGTGTCCGATCCTTGCAGTTACTTCTCAACACGTTGCTTAGCTTTGTCTAATGACATTAAATGACACTTTCATCTGAGACCAAGGCCGGTGGAACCCGAAAGGTAAATATCGCGTAAGACCCGTGTGTACAGCTTTTAAATATTTAGTGTTATTATAACAATTTCAATCTTGGACAACGGCATAAAGCATAAAGGTAATCGTTGCAAGACTAGGTAAAGTAAGAAGTCAAGCTGCCTCGGTGGCTGCCAATCCTGTCTGTCTTTGAGTAATAATTGCAAGGATAATACATCATCATCATCATCATCATATCAGCCAAAAGACGTCCACTGCCGGACATAGGCCTCCCCCAAGGAGTGCCAAAGTGACCGGTCCTGCGCCACCCGCATCCAGCGGACTCCCGCGAACTGAATCGCTAAACTTAAATAGCAGTGGGCGGGCGGGGCACATTGCACGTATAACCGATGGCCGTTGGGGCGGAAAGGTTCTCGAGTGGTGACCACGTACCGGAAGGCGCGGCGTGGGTAGCCCCCCCACAAGGTGGACTGATGACCTGGATAATACTTAAAAAAATATTTTACAGAAGGCGGGACATTTTATCTTCACGTTAGTAAATGCGTTTTTAAAAATCAGAAAGACAGACATCAATATCTTTCAAATAATCATAATCAATTTATGTGTGCCCCCCCCCTGTAACTTCTATACTTCGATTTTTTTAGCATTAGAAATTCGATAAACAAAGAAGCAGGTGTCGTAAACCTGTTTCTTCAGAAGTTAATAATAAAATATTAAATTATTGTGTATTTTCTTTGTTACATCATAGGTACTTATCAATGATTTCACATTTCCTATCACTTAGGTTTGTAAATATATATTATTATTAACTATTCCTAACCTAACCTAACCTTTCACTACACTGAATTGGGATAGATCCATCGGCTGTGAACGCACTATCAACGAAAGATAATAACAATAACAAATAACTTTAACGGAAAACAATGAAACTTAATAACTCAAAACAACAAGATTCTGGGATAATGACCAAGTATCGCACTTGCATTCGCATGACATACGAGATGAGAGTGACGTGACGTTTAAAAACAAACATGAACAATGTAATGGCGGACATTTTATCCGACCGATTGCAAATGTCAAAACGCTAAACTCTTATTATTGTGGGACACGATCTTTTCAATTTAGTCGCAATTTATACGTTTAAAACGTTCCGTTTGTTTGAAACCTCTGCTTCTCTGGGTTTTTTATCATGCAATTTTTTTGCGATACATTAAAAATAACACAAATAAAATATTAGTGCTGTATTATTAAATAATCCTTTTAAGTAAATGCAAATTACACATTTTGCTATCGTCTAATAATAATGCAAAATGCTTTAAAAAATGTTTTCATAGTATTCCACTATTCCGCCGCATTTACGGCAGGTATCGTAAAACGTGTTCTATAAAAAACCTTACACTTACTTCTGTAAAGGTCTTTCTAATGCTAAAAAAATCGAAGTATAAAATAAGAGAATCATAAAACTAAAAAAAATATATGATGTACATTACCATGTAAACTTCCACCGAAAATTGGTTTGAACGAGATCTAGTAAGTAGTTTTTTTTTAATACGTCATAAATCGTAAACCGCAATTTATTTCACGGAACCCTTAATGTGCGAGTCCGACTCGCACTTGGCCGCTTTTTAATGTTGAAGTACTCTACCTAAGTATTTTGTACAGCGTAGGTAATAAAAAACTTTTTGAAGTGGATACTTATTTGCTCGCGTTCTTCTATAGGGGTACAGTTCAAAATGTATCACGTGACTTCCAGAATAACTTTTTGTAGAGAAGCCTAATCTGATTTCAAATAATTCTTTGTTACATGTTTTAATCCTTCATTATTTGCCATTATTTGTTAATCACAAAATGTTATGTAGTTTATATGGCGGACATGAAAATAATGCTGACATGACCGCCATTTTCAATGTATCGCGAGTCAAATGAGCTACGTCAGTCAGTGTTGCCATATATACCGATTTATCGGTTCTTGTACAGATTTTAGTGAATTAATTCAGATATACTAGGGTTCCATAGCCAACAAAGAAGTATCCACTTAAATTTAACTAACAGTTGTATCTCCGACACAACCCGCTTCTTTTTTCTGTACTAAGAGGGTCGCGGCATGAAAAAGATTGAAAAACACTGGACTAGCATATCGATTTTAGTGAGTTTATCCCTATTATTATTATTATTTCTGGTAGTGGCTTTCGGGCTGTCAAAGCCCTTATATCACTGCGACCATCGCTGATCTATTGTGATCGCCACTTACTACAATTCTTGGTCAAGTCCTGCAAACTCGAAGAATTGCAGGATTTTGTTGAACTCAAGAAATTTGATCTCCTCCGGGCACATGATGTGTTTGCCCAGGAAGGAGTTACGACTGCGCATGAGGCAAGGGCAATCGGTTAGGATGTGTGTAGGCGTCTCCTCTGCTTCAAAGCAGAATCTGCACTGCCTTGTGTCACACAGTCCTATCGTTTGCATGTGCTTATTTAGGCGGCAGTGCCCAGTAAGCACCCTGACCAGCATGCGTAGACGGTTCCTACTTAGCGCCAAGGCGTCAGAAGACGCCTTTTTGCTAAAGGCTCTAATAAGTGCCTTGGAATGTTTCAGTCCTGGGTTAGCTCTCCAGGCTTGAATGGTCTTGTAGAAACAATAGGCTTTTAGAGTGAGCTTGGTTAGACTTTTAGGGATACCACAGAACGGCTCTGGCCCGCAGTGTGTTCCCTTCGCCCCCGCTCGTGCAAGCTCATCAGCCTTTTCATTTCCCTCGATGCCTGCATGCCCTGGGACCCAACGTAAAATTACCTTGTTTTTGGTACCCAGGTCATTCAATAGTTCCCGGCAGTTCTCGACCAGCCTCGACGTTGTGACGTTAGAGGTAAGAGCCAAGAGAGCCGCCTGGCTATCCGAGTGGATATAAATAGAATGATTAAGGAAGGCGCTTTGCAGATTCGTTGTCGCACATTCTAGAATGGCGTATACCTCTGCCTGGAATATAGAAGTATGCTTACCCAGGTTCAGACTGATCGCTGCCCTGGGTGCCTCTCCATATATTCCGCATCCTACCTCCGATCCGGATTTGGAGCCATCAGTGTACCACTTCAGGCTACCTGGTTTCCAATCTATGAGGCTGTTCAACCAGTCCTCTCTCCTTAGGAGTTCCACAGAGTAGTTTATCTGCGTGCAAAGTTTTGGGGGCATTGTGTCAAGTGGCATCCCTAAAACAGGTATATCGTATACTGAGTCCTTGAGTGTTCTCAAGGCTGTGGATAGCCAGTCGCCTTTCCTTACGGACGCTACTCTGAGCATGCATGAACTTCGCCTCCTTTTCCAAGTGGAGGTCCAGGGGCGGCAGGTTCAGCACGGCTTCCAGAGCAGCTGTTGGAGAGGTTGACATGGCTCCAGTAACGATAATGCAAGCAGTCCGTTGCAGACTGCTGAGCTTAGTTATTGTTGTTTTCTGTGTCGTTTTCCTATACCAGACCACAGAGGCGTATGACACCATCGGCCTCACAATGGACGTGTATAGCCACAGGGCAATTTTGGGTTTTAGACCCCATCTATTCCCCGCTAAACGACAGCAGATTGAGAGGGCTACTTTAGCCTTCTGCAAAATTCCGTTAACGTGCGGATTCCAGGTCAGTTTCTGGTCGATTGTAACGCCCAGATACTTGACCTCGGAGGAGAACGGAATTGTTCTGCCGTTCATAGACAGAGGTCTCAGACCATCGAGCTTTCTCTTGTTTGTGAACGGCACAACAACCGTCTTGTCCGCGTTAATGGATAATTCATTTTCCCTGCACCATGTGTTAATAGTGTCTAGGGCTCTCTGCATTTGGTACGATAGTGTACTTTGGCAGTTACCCCGCACCGTCACCACAAGGTCGTCTGCGTACCCCTGGGTGTCGATGCGTAGTTCCGCCATTTTATGCAGTAATTCATCCACTGCGAGAGTCCATAACAGAGGGGAGAGTACCCCCCCCTGTGGGCAGCCTCTGGCAGTGGTAACGTCACGTCGCGTTCTTGTATAGGGGTACAGTTCAAAATGTATCACGTGACTTCCAGAATAGAACCGTTTTTCCCCCGAAGGGTAAAAAACGTATATTTAGGTTTCAGCCGAAAGGCTTGACCCACTGTGAGATAACCCTTCAGAACATCAGCGCCATCTAGTCGTTTGTTACGGAGTCAATGCAAGACATTGTACTGTATTGACTCTGTGGTTAGTGGTGGGAGTCAGCGCCAAGGCAGGCGGCCATTTTATATTCAGGACCGCTTTAAGAATCGAAGCGAGGCGAAAGCCGGCAAGGGATTAATTGGTGGGTCAAGCCTTTCGGCTGAAACCTAAATATACGTTTTTTACCCTTCGGGGGAAAAACGGTTCTATTTAGGTGTTCGAGCCTTCAGGCTTGACCCACTGTGAGATGTTTAATATCTGCCGGCGCTGACTATGCGTACTGTGACTCTTTGTGGGATAAGATCCACAATATGATAATTTTGCCGTGAAGGAAAAAGAGGAATAAAAGAATGTACTCCTGATAATCAACTGTTATAATACTTATAATAATTGTGTCACAATTTACTTTGATCTGTCCTGTTGACAGAGATAATTTTAAATAGTTTGAAAATCATCAGAGATTGTCCGCGATGAAGCAATATTTCTAGACTCTACTTCTTTGAAGTAGTGTTTCAAGAATATTGTAGTGCTACGCCATTTACCTTAGCGTAGTACCTCATCAATATCGAGGTTTCTGTTGATCCAGTTGTCTGTAGTGACAGCTGATCTGAAGCTGCCAGGGGAGCCTTTAATTTTAGCATCTTTAAGCAACCTAAGCCATCTTTAAGCCTAAGACAACCTGCTATGACAGATCTAGATGCTGCTTTTACTCTGATCCGAGTAGTGATAAATAAACTTGTTAAGGTAGGGTCTGCTTTTCTTCGTTCTTTTGATGTGTGTTATCAGTGCCGGTATCCAGTAGCAGAGGCCAAAAATGGTGTCATCGTTTTTTGACAGACACCAACCCGGCTGACGATACTTAACGTTGTCTGTCTTGGAGCCGAAGGACGGCAAGAAGACAATTTGATCTTGCGTAATGTAACAGTAGCGTTTATATGTAACAACGTTAGGTCATGAACGCGACGACCTGTAGCTAAGAGTAACAAGGTTGACACATATTGTGAAATTTGCAACAGACTAGAGTGATCAATGTTCCTTTTTGGAATCCATTCTACAAGGTCCGCTACGTTTCATACGGTGAAACTGCGTTTATGAGGGATCTTCAATAACATTGAAATTGAAAATTGCCTTGATGGTTTTCTTAACCAATAGATAATCGCTACGAGAAGATCCGCTACACGGCTTTGTGAAGGTAGCCACAGCTGATTTATGGACAAGGATAGTTGTAGGAGCCAACTTCTTGACGTTGTGAAGGTAGATTAAGTATCTACATCGCCAGGGTTTGGCGTTTTAGTACACACGTTATTGTCCGCTGTCCACCTAAACCATGCTTACCAAGCAGGTCTGTATGTGTTCAACGCAGATTGTCTCCAGGCCGACTGTAGTAGAGACCGTTCTGAACGTTCTAGTTTGTTACCTCATCAGACCAGCCCGTACTTTGCATACCTCCAAAAACTAGTTCTGAAAGTGCCGGGCGGTAGGTTGGTTCGTAAATCGACAAGTTGATTTTTTTAGATGTTGAATCTTGAAAGGAGGCGAGTTCGCCCTCTTTTTGATTTCGGCTCTCCAGAATGCCTTCTCCCACTTCGGAGTCACTAGGAGGTAAAGCCCCTTGGAACCATTCAGATGTTGGGGAACTCGTGGAATTTGCGCTGGTGGTGGAAAGACCCACGCTATTTTGTAATTCCATGCTGTCTGCTGAATGCATCCGTTTACTCGCTCTCGATGTATCCTTGTGGTCTTCGCTCAAGTATCTCGGGACAACTGCAGATGATTTGCTTACGAAAAGGTCGATTTCTGGCGTGCCTTTTCGTGCATGCTTTGAAAAATTGCTTTCTGTGTTGGCAGGTCGAGGTGCCAGTCCCGTTGTATCTGCCCGGCAAATATTTAGGGATTATGGTGATTTTGTATTGCAGTGCTAGGTGCAGGATTGTTGATGCTATGTGTAGAAGTTTTTTGTGACTTCGTGCCACCTTGCTTCTGCAACTGCTGTTCTGTTGTAAGTTTGAAATAAGACTGTTTTGCCTGAAACTAGTTCTAATTTCCTTTAAAGAACTTCGAAGGTCCATAATTCCTTTTAATTGCAATGCCAATGACTTTGCGAGGTATTCCAGTGATCTGACAGTTTCTCGTCATTTATCACGGCACCCCATCCTATGTCTGAAGCATCGGTCGTTATAAAAATTGTGGCAGGAGCAATTTGGCCTGGTATTTGGAAAATTTTGTATCTTTGTAAGTCCGGGAGAGACTTTGATGCGATCTGAATGCGCCTGCAATGAAGGAAGCCTAAAGGTATTACGTTGCCCGCAAAATGTAATTTGCCCAGTAACTGCTTACCACCCATCCAGCTCCATTTTCCCTTAGATAACGTATTAAGGATTGAGCTTTTAATATTGAAGATTTTTGAAGCAGGTTAAGATTTTCCTTTTTTCTATTGTGTCCCATGTTAAACCCAGATATTCAATTCGCGACTTTGGTGTGAGGTCGTCTTTATCTGAGTTGATTTACCAAACTTTCTTTGAGAAAGTTCATGGTCCAGATTGCCTGATCAGATAGTTTATCAGCCTCCAGGAGGCATTTATCAGCCTGCATGAGTAAGAAATCATCTAAATTAAAAACAACGGCAGGCAATTCATGTGATATATTTTTCCATAAACCGCCAGAGATAGATACTCGTATCTCCTATGAAACTTCTGGATGGGAATATGATAGTATGCATTCGAGATGTCAATTTTTACTAAATGATCCCCTTGTTGTATAGTTTAAGTTACCTTTGATAGGCTTGTGAGCATACATTTTGGGGGTTAAACATAGAAGTTCAGTGAACGCAAGTTAAAGATCAACCTATGGGAACCGTTAGGTTTTTGCCTTAGAAAAATTAGCGATAAGTAACCGCTATTGAAAGTTTTATCTGTGATTGCATTGATATCTAGCAGGTTCTTGATTTGTTGAGACATAAATTCTGAATTTCTAGGGTCATATAATTTGGTATTGCAATTTGCAAATATACCTAGTATTAGGATGTCTTTGAATAAAAGGGATCCGGTATCCCCTCAAAACATTCAATATTGTCTCTTGAGTTCCTAACGATTCCCATAGGTCTAACCTTAACCTTAGTTGACCAGCTTGAAATACCTCAGAATTAGGATTTCTTCGTAGCGGCTTGAGTTGGTTTTGTTGAAGCCCGACGTACCGCCATCTTGTTTTGAGCGAAAGTCACAAAAATTGCGTGTTGGCTGTTTTTTGTTCTTGTTGCCATATTCTCTATGACCTTAAGGCCCTTTTTGCACTGACATTTTTCTCCCAGTCTTATTGTTAAAGCTGGTTTGCCTCGGGAAGAACTTATGTGCCCCCTCCCCCCTTCGATCCTTAACAGCTTCCGACAGTTTTTCTTCGGAGAAGAGGTGAGTATCGGATGGTGGAATGTCGTGTAGAACGTTGCTCAAAACTTTGTTCGCGGGTTTGTAGGTTTCCCGTCGAGCTTGAATAATTTCAGCCCTTCTGCCACAGGTGTATTGCAGCAGTCCATCTGAGATTTTCTTAAAGGTACAATCGGGGGCGAGCAGATGTTTTTGAATTTCTGTGCGCAGTTTAGCCCATGTTTTGACAGGCTTCCTGAAAGGCTTTTCTTTGAAGCAGCAATCCGTAAGTTTGAGCGCCCAAGGTCATGTCTGTTTTTTCGAGTTGTGATGTAGAACTCCAATTATTATTAGGCGTTATGTTGCCAAGTGATTGTTGACCTTAAGTGCTGCGAACACTGGAGTGGCATGAAAAGTTTTTTGAACTTCAGCATAGCGGATGTTCTTCCACCCCACTTCGTTTAGGCGTTGACACTTTCGGCCCTGACCAACCAGATTCGGATCAGCTTTTACTAGCTTCACTTTAACTTCCGTGGTGTGTGGTAAAAAAAATCACAATCGGGGATCTCCGAAGAGTTCGGTGTTTTAAGAGTGGCTAGTTTCCTTAGGGCTTCCGCAATGTGTGCAGTTACGAGAAGTGCGGCTTCCTCGGATTTAGCAGGAGGTAGAACACTTGATGCTGTAGTGTTTACTTGAAGTCCTATGTCGAATTTAGGAGCTCTAAACTCACCATCGGGTCTGGTGCTGTCTGACAGCGATTCAAAGGATTTGTCCAGTTCTGCAGCGGCTGTGCCACTTTTGGATACAAAAGTCAAAACCAGAGTCGCAATATTTTCGATTGCTTGAGTTTGTTTGGACAGAAGTTCCATCATATTTTCTAAGAGGATGTGCGAGCCAGATGCTTCGTTTGCCACTGAAGCTGCACTTGACACACATGGATCGTGACGTGGTGTTTTACAACTGCGGGAGCTTACTGGTGACACAGAGCTTCTCTTTTGAGTCATGGTAGTGGAGGCCCAATTCCTCGAGGTTAGCCGTGGTTCCAGCAGCTTAACCGTGTTTATAAATCTTTCATAGGATTTTGAATGGACCCTTTCCATTACGCTATGAGGCGCATATAAAAGTGCTCTTCCCAAAAGCCATTCTAAAAGTTTTCGTTTAATCAAACGATACTTCTTCTCGGATAGCGCAGGGTCGATATGCTATCGCCAGTTCATACGTTGGGAGCGCAAATCTTAGCTTCGCTTCCATCTTGGCGGATATTTTGTCCCCAAACAGTTCCGTAGGATAAGTCCTGAACCTCCCACAAGTTCCGGCTCGTGGGGTTATTGTCTTCGACTAATTGGACAACCCGGGTAAAGAAGTCTTGTTGAACTTGCGGGACTCTGCGACACAACTCTTGCATGGTTGTCGCGTTTGTGAACGCCATCGTATGAAAAAACAGCAAAGCAATCATAGATGATGTGTTTTGCTAATGCCACTATGAAAGTAGCCTTAATTGATTCGACTTTAGTAGTGAATCGATGTGATTCGTCGTACTAATTGATGCGACTCGACGCCTCAATTGAAGCGACCGGACGTATCGATTGATTCGACGAGTCGTCTCACTGATACGACCGAGACGCATCGATCGATTCGACTTGGCGTCTCATCGATACTACCGGACGTCTCAATCGATACGACTGGACGTCTCGGTTGATACGATTGACAATGGAAATGAATCCAAAAGGTTTAAGGTGCGATCTGTCATGACTCGACAGTTTGTCTTTCATTGCGAGAAGACAATTGCTTCAAGGTATGAAGCGCTTCGTAGCGTGATCTACGAAGTACACGTGTGCATGAGCAACGTGTTTTGCACCAACTTACACGGGTGTTTTCCGTATCAAACTAGGGACACCCATGTAAGAACATTTAATTGTAATTATTAATGTGTAGGTACTTACATTTGAATATCTTCGTTCCTGTGAAGTTGAATTTGACTGACGACGCTGAGATTCAAAAGCGTACTGAATATAAAATGGCCGCCTGCCTTGGCGCTGGCTCCCACCACTAACCACAGAGTCAATACAGTACAATGTCTTGCATTGACTCCGTAACAAACGACTAGATGGCGCTGATGTTCTGAAGGGTTATCTCACAGTGGGTCAAGCCTGAAGGCTCGAACACCTAAATAACTTTTTGTAGAGAAGCCTAATCTGATTTCAAATAATTCTTTGTTACATGTTTTAATCCTTCATTATTTGCCATTATTTGTTAATCACAAAATGTTATGTAGTTTATATGGCGGACATGAAAATAATGCTGACATGACCGCCATTTTCAATGTATCGCGAGTCAAATGAGCTACGTCAGTCAATGTTGCAATATATACCGATTTATCGGTACTTGTACAGATTTTAGTGAACTAATTCAGATATACTAGGGTTCCATAGCCAACAAAGAAGTATCCACTTAAATTTAATTAACAGTTGTATCTCCGACACAACCCGCTTATTTTTTCTGTACTAAGAGGGTCGCGGCATGAAAAAGATTGAAAAACACTGGACTAGCATATCGATTTTAGTGAGTTTATCCCTATGACGGGAACGTCTCACATTTTGAATCTCAAATTCAGTTCCTTAGTGATGTGATTGGCTAAATAAAACAAGAATACCATTAAACTTCTAATAAAGCAGATTTGCGTTTGTATGGAAACCGACAGAAAATAAACCGCAGAACGAGGGCCAAAGGCCCTCCCAGTTTGAATAAAAAAAACAGAAACGCTACATTTATAGTTTTATAGTTAAAAAACCCTTATCTTGTATCCTATATTTATCATCAAGACATACAGCATAATTCTGTCCCATTCGCAAAGATAAAAATATTTTTTTCTACTCCTGTACCGTTATTTGTCATTTATATAGGCTGTAGCTCAAATACAATGACACCACTAATAAGTCGTCGAAAAACTCTATGCTCTATGGCCCAAAAACGCACTGTTTAGCGTACTTTTTTGGTTCATAAATTTTTCATAAAAGCACTGTTTAACTTTTTTTAAATCGGCCGCTATATTGCAATGGTGCCAACTTCATAAACAAATATTTCGAAATAAAAGTATTTATTTACGATTGAACATTTGTATATTATAATTTATTTACTACAATAATAATACATCATCATCAATTGTGTGTTAAATTACATGTTTTATAAATTCTTGGTATTATTTATGAAAATAAACAGTTCGAATTCGGTCCGGGTCCGGATTCGATTTGGTTTCGGATGGCAAGTGCAAACAAATTAAAAACAAAACAAACCATAAACAAGAAGTGTCACATTTCCGATTTCCCACCAAAATATATACAGTTCAAAATGAAAAGATGAAAGATGATAAACTATTAGTCCTAGACTATTAAGATTTTATTCGTGTTTGTGAAGACAAAAATGTACGTTCCTTTTAAAATGGTCGAAGAAATTAATAACTGCACTCCTGAAGAAATTGCGTGAGTAGCAAAAGTACGAATAGAAGCAGACTACAAAATAGTTAGCCTTTTTGAGCAGCTAGTTGCTCGAAAAGGCTAACTATTTTGTAGTCTGCTACTCGTATTTATTTAACTATTGTATGCAACGGTGTATAACTGGTCTAAAAACGGTCGTGGCGTCTTTAATTGCGATGCTCGCCAAGGCTCGCATCGCAACCCACGCCACTCGCGTTTTAAGACCCTTCTTATAAAACAGTTACATAAAATACTATTATCTATCCAAACCAAATATCATAAACCCTCCATGATGCGTTCATGATCCGCACATTATGACCACCATAAAAACAGAATGTTTTGTTAGAACAAATTTCTTATCTGTGAAAATGTTATTATTGCTAAATAATAACATCGATTTCGATGCTATTATTACATTCAAATTTCGAACACCTCTGAAAAACAAAGCAATTTGATTTGACCTCTATTCTAATATCAGTCGAGATGACGTTTAGTTCGAATTGAATTGTCAATTTGCATACAAATTTGACAAATGTCGCATGTAAGTAAGATATCGAACGATATGACAGTTGGCGCCGACTCTATTTTGTCTCTGAATTAAAAAAAATCCTATGACAACTGCCAGAAAACAACGCCGCGATGCCGGTCATAATATGCGGCTCCTGGATGCATCATGGAGGCTAATGATAAGTGGATAGATAAAGTAGTGTATGTAACTGTACATAATTAGGCATTATGTACAGTCACATAAACTACTATAATTTCTCACGCACTATGCACTACACATCAGATGGCGTTAAAACAAAACACGCACCATAAACCACGTTCCGAATTTGAAACCGATTCCGATCACTTTCGGATAAGTCCGTATCGGATTACGGCGGCGCGATTAAAACGCGTCATTACAAAGTATTAATAAGGCGTTGCATTGATGGTGCATGAGATTCTCGAGGTGCGGACCTCCCTGGAGCGGGCACGACGAGTGAGCACTCGTGCGCAGGCCCGGACTACTTAAGAGGGATTTTTGAGGTCATTTCGGGTCCACTTATCTTTCTCTCTTTAAACATGGGTTAAAAAAAAAAGATTATTTGGCTGTACCGTGCGATAGTTTTCTTTATTCAAAAATGATATCTTAAATATGACAAAACTTTCTTAAATACTATAAAAAGTTTCCAAGACTCAAACCATCATACTACCTAAATGCTATCTAAATCATTTCAGCGAGTTTAACGTATTTATAAACAGGCAGGCTGAGTTACGTACTTTGGCATCTTTATGTTAGTACGGATAGCTTAAGATTTAGAGAACATTTTGAAAAAAAGCGCCATTTGTAAAACACGGCGCCCGTTTAGTTATCCCCTTTTATTTCATCTAGGACGATGTATATTGCCCAACAAGATAACTTTCTTAAGTTGTAAAATTCCTGTTAAATAAAATACACGTTCCATATTCCAGTTCCACGTTCACGTAATTCTGAGTTATCGCGAGCTGTGATTAAAAGTTAACTTGTAATTGGGCTTCGGAAATGTCACGTCACGAACTTCGCCTACGTACAGTCGGGCTGCGAAACGTCTCGAGCAGTGGGAGTCTGTAATTAGGATGGTGGATTAGACGTAGGTACAGTCGCCGTCACATACATCGGAAGCAAACAAGCACGTCACAAACATCGGAACACACCTCTATTTTCAAGGCATTAGGGTGAATGTGCCGATATATGTGATGGCGACTGTACAGTCCCCCTATTTTGTAACTTGTTTTAAGCTCACCTCAACGCTCACCCACAATTATACCTTGACACCACGATGCGTAGTAATTAAGCGTGCGTAGAGGTCTAGTTTCGTAACGGGTGACCGGCGGGGTGAGCCGCATTAACGCGTAGCTAATAACAGCGAATGGCTAATGTTACAGAATAGGGGGGGCTGTACAGTTTGTGCTTCTATTCGGTCCAAATCGCACCTAGGTTGTGGGTGATATATTTATTTATGAAGACGAAGTAGGCCCGATTGATTTGTGGGATATTCGGTTCTATCTAGCGAACTATATGTAATCGTGTAAATGTAACCATTACGTAAAATCACTAGTTCGTAAACAACTGACACAACGGACCTAACGATTAAACGGTTAAAGTACGCTCAACAGAAAATGGACTCGAATGCTCCACAAATCAGCCTTGGCAAATTTCTCCACAATACTGTGATATCGGACCAATACTACCTACCTGGCTCAATATTACGCTTTTAATGAGATTAGTTACAAAAAAGTCAGAAATGAACACTTGATAAATCTAAACAAATTTTTCACATCCCTAATTTATAACAGCGTTTTGCAATAGCGTATTCGTTATTTATCTTGGATTGATTTAAGTAGGTAAAGTGTCACAACTTTACATGCGAGAAGTTTTTACTTTATGTATCGAGACTGCAACCACCCACCCACTCCCTCCCTGGCGATTTTATCAGGGTAGCAAAATTCAAGTACATGCCTCGAAAATTAATTTCCAAGAGTATAATGCCTAATAATTTATAGCTTCATTGGATTGATCACCGCACAATACATGCTTGGTAAATATTGAACGGCAAACGGTAATGGTATCACGTATCTGCCAAACGATACTATTAACGTAATTTACGATAAAATAATTGGTTGACTGGCAAATTGCTTTAATAACAGCTATCTGGTGTATAAGAAAAGATGTAGGAAATGATCAACAATTGGGGACCACAGGGTGCCTCGAATATGTTAACAATGTATGGTCGTCAGAACTTTAGTATTGGTAAAAATAGTTAAGTATGCACTCACTCATTTGAAGTTAAACGTTCGGGGGGTTCTGCCAAGTCAAATCTGTAAATTTTCAAGTGAGATTAACAAAAACAAAACATAAAAAGTAATACTCATGAAATTCCTTTTTCAAAACACCTTCTCTGCTTAGTTGTTTATTTTGTTCAAAATCTTTGCAAGGTGCAAAAATAAGTGATAGGTGTTCGTGTGTATTATCCAAAAAATTGTTTTAGATTATTGGTGTTAGACTAACTTAGATGTTAACGATTAACTGAGATGTAGCGTTTGTTTATTTGTTTGTAAAAGGACTTTATTTATCATAATAACAAGTACAATATAAGCACAAAAATAAAAAATAAAAGTCATTTAATTCGGACAACAACAAAATAATCCATATTAGGTTAGTAGGTAATAGGTACACTTAATTATAAAAATGTGTTAGGTTACATTATATTTTATATTTCAAATATAGCTAAAGAGCGGTGCAGGCTTGCCCAGTGCTGACTATAGTGACTGTCAAGCCTGTCCGCTATCACTCTCCGCACCCTTAGCGTGGGATTGAAGTGAGTCGCGTTTACTTCAGACGCTACCGCCTATCGTCAAGATTTAGTATGAAAAGTCTATACACCGCCCCTGGTGGTCACTCATAGAACTAAAAATCCAAACTGTAACGTGAGTCACTTATACATTACTTAACTCGCGATCGACTTCACGTTCGTTCGTATAGTTTAATCTTCCAATATTCAACCTTATATCACTAGCATTTATCATTTTCATTTAAATGTTTGTCGGTTATGACATTACAGAATACGCGCATCGCGACGTCGACATTGTCGACTGTCGGTGTCGATACAATATGTTGGCGCGTGGGCCATTTATTTGCATTTTTAAATACAAAATACGCGACAATCCGAATTTTGCGGAAATATGTTGTCAATTCAAAACCCTTATTTTTATAAGTTTTTTAATTTAAGATAAATTTCGATCGGATCTACGTGTAACGTCTCACCTTAAACGTAACCCTTACCCCCGAATAAACCCCTTAAGAAAATCGACCCCGTAGCTCTGAAGGAGCTCTAAACAAATCCAGGAATATTATCTTAAACTTTAAAGCAAACTTATTGACGACTCTACTGTAAATTGCACTTATTTACCTACTTTATTAAACCTACTTATGTTGTGTGCTTTTATTACGAATACCTGAAGAAATGGCCAATTGTGATCGCTAGTGGTAGGAACCTCGAGATGTTGTGCACCGTAATAACCCAGGTTCTTTTATGATAAGCTTGACAGGAAATGGACTCTTCATCTCTAACATTTTTAAAGCTAGCCTATCTGTACTTAATTGAACCTATCTGAACGTAACTTCCAATTGCTAATTTTCCCTATTTCTTGTCAAATACGATCAAACTAAATTTGAGAAGTGGAATCTTATATTGTGAATGGCTTTATGGTTAAAACATTTTTATGTTTTTTTTGTAAAAATCCCCTACCGCCTATTACACGCTCCTGTTAAACAAGGAGTAGCCATTAGAATTCATATAAACAACATTATTTATTTTACCCTTCATTGAGCTAGAAATCTGCACTAGATACTTGGGTTTTTTGTACAAAGGTTCTATCGACGGGTTGTGTGGTAATCTTTTATTACTCACACAGGCTACTCTCTTGTTGCGGATGGGGATAGAGCGTCCTTGTCACTTTACCTTCCTAACTAACCTATGGATTTATGACCCAGAGAATGAAGTTACCAGCGTTTCCAACCTAACGGTCTGTTTCGAGAAGAAACGCCAAACAAACTCGACAGACATCTTTTAGTAATAATTTATTGGAACATATCATGTTCTTAACTTATATGGTCAAACTCCTACGACCATCCTATAGCGAGAACCTGTAGGTAATGCCAAAACAATCCGTTCATTACATGTGAAACATTTAACCCAAATCGTACCCCAAACGTAGAGTACCATTCCACTCATGACAACAAGACACCCAATCGGACTTGAGGGACTGCTTCGCCTGCCCTAAAGCCCAGAATCATTTCATCTTTCTGAAACAACCCTGCCAGGATATCCATATATCATAAATAGAATTATAACCCTTTGATGATAATAAGTATTTGATCGCTACACCTTAATGTTTCACATATAATCAAACGCGGAACTCAGCATCACCTTGCCAAACCCTACTCTCAATGCGAACTTAACTAAGTTATTTAAACCTCCGTTTGATAATTCTATAGCGAGAACCTACAGGTAATGCCAAAGCAACCCGTTCATTACATGTGAAACATTTGTCTCAAATCGTACCCCAAATGTAGAGTTTTATTCCACTCATGACAACAAGACACCCAATCGGACTTGAGGGACTGCTTCGCCTGCCCTAAAGCCCAGAATCATTTCATCTTTCTGAAACAACCCTGCCAGGATATCCATATATCATAAATAGAATTATAACCCTTTGATGATAATAAGTATTTGATCGTTACACCTTAATGTTTCACATATAATAAAATGCGGAACTCAGCACCACCTTGCCCAACCCTATTCCCAACGCGAACTCAGTTACCCACAATAGTAATTTAACCCTCCGTTTGATTTTATTTGAATAGTAGACCTATATTTCAGCTATTTATACCTACAGTATATATTTCCCAATGCCCTTAATACAGTGTATGAATTTACTCCTACGTCTACCCCGTCAAACCCTGTCCTGCTTATTTCCCGAACCATACCTTTAGTTCAAGAAATAAGAATGTATCCCTATTACTTATATCTGTAAGTCGTTCAGCCAGCGAAACTGAGACAGTAACCTATCAGCTTGTGTCGATGCCTCCCCCCACTGTGGCCGAAGCCGGAAACAGTGAGTAAGACGGGCCCTATTGTGTAAATATAAGGTATAAGATATTAAATATATTTAATAGGACCGCTCCTCAGAGAGCCACACGATTTCAACGAGTGAGGTAACCCTCAGTGCGGATCACATGAATGACTACGCCTCGTCTACGTCGTCAGCCGATTCTGAGGCGCGTGAGGGGCCCCTTAAAGAGGCTTTCGTCTCCTATGTTGGTAAAGAGGAAGACGCCAGACCACCCTCAAGTCTGGTAGCAAAAGACTCTGAGTCACGCCCATTTGGCACCGGTAGGCGGGAGTGACTCCTCAGGTATACTAAAACCTGGACAGTATTTCTGGTTTTTAAATATGAAATAAATAAAATAACCTCTCAAAAGTACTATGAAAATGAAGAAGAGTAACCCCTCATTATGAGGAGAATTTCTTCATAATGACGGGCTACTTATTTAAAGCAAAGAAAACACCCACCAAGAATTTGTAACACGAAAAACCAGAGACACTGACAGTCTGAACGACGAGAATTGAATGATCCAAATACTAATGCGACACTGGCTTTTATACTATTTTACGATCGCTATAGAGCGACGGGGGCAACTGGGGCTATTGGGGCAACGAGAGCAACGAGAGCTACGAGAGCAACGAGAGCTACGAGAGCAACGGGGGCTACTAGGGCAGCGAGCGCTGTAGTCACGTGGTTTGTGTCATGACAAAAAGGTCGTTACGCTCCTTTTATTTAGTTTCTAATGCTTTAGCTATTAAGATTGAAGTTCGTTCGCCTTCTATGTTTCCTTACATGGCGGATTGCCCGAGTAGAAGTATTATTTAGGTATCCATATTTTCATTGATTACTATAATTCTAGATTAAATGATATTTGTGAACCCGCTAATATTATGTTGAATTAATTCGTACATTAACATTCTTAGATGAAATTAGTTATTCTTAGATGTAATTTGAGGAAGGCCCTACGTCAAGCAGCGGACGCTCCCTGGCTGATATAATGATGATGATGACTGCCGATTTACACTAGCGAATGCTAGCTTAATTGATTTCCTTCTCCCCTATAATTAATAAGTAAATTTTCTAACTTTGGGTATGAAATAAAAGTTCGTTTTCATAATTTAATAAATGTATTATAATATAAAATATCAGAAATCCGCTAGCGAGCATGCCCATTCCGTTACAGCCGCCCCCATGAATATTCGCAATGCATGACCTCGGTCATGCATGTAGAATCTTCATTCCTAGGTCCTAGATTTGTCAGTGACAATCCCTCCCTTAAACTCGTGGTGTGTCTTTATACCAGTACTAAATGACCATTAATGACTTCGTCTGTTAACACAGTTCCTTTGAACCGCAACAATGAATAATGAATAACTTTTTCTCAAGGATTTCTGTCCCACTTAGAGGTGCTAGGTTGTGAATCTAGCAAATCCTAATGATTCGAATAAGGAAATTTACCCCGGATCGGTGATTACATTGCTCAATCGGTGATCCTAGGAAACATTGCTCTTCCGTTAAGTAAATCCCGCAAAAACTCCCCACATAAGACAGAAAACTGTTTGGTGTAAGTACTAGGATGTTCACTCTCCATTGCATAAGTTCGAATCGTATTCCCAGACTCCGTCATTAATAATCAGTTTTCTTGGCGCTTGTATCATGTCGTGTAAAATAAGTCAACTCTCATTTTAACCAACATGAGATGTGTATACCCTTTCGTCATAAAGCGTGTGTAGTATTAGGCCCCTAAATACTACTCCATACAAGGAGTCGAATCGTTTCCACGATTTTAACCTATTGATAAATATTTAGAGACCTATTGTGTCGTTTTTTTTTTATTTTTATCCCCAGCAAAACCAACAAATCTAGGTTAATTTGACTACACTCCAGTTATTGTCAATTTGTAACAATCCATGCTCATAAATAACTTCCTTCAAATCTACACGCGTATTTCATTCTTCATTTACCAAACATCTCTTGTCGAAATATGACTCAGCATATAAGCCAAAACTTATGAGATGTAATCGTTTCAAAAGAGATTAGAGACTTATTGAACCTTAGCTTGTACATTATATAATTATCCCCATTAAAAAAATAATGAGCACGCTCGCCTGTGACATCTCTACAAAGTACGAAATGAAGTATATAACTTCACTTTTAAATTCATACCCATAAAAAGACATAAGTAAATTCATATCCATGACGATTTTTTCCCAAAATGTTGGATAGCCATCTAAAATTTGAAATCAGCAACCCCAATTTAGTCGAAATACGTGATGATTTTTCCAAAAAAGTGGAATTCGCCATTTTGCATCCCAAAATATCAAATCTGCAACTCCAAATTACTCAAAATCGATACCCATGATTACTTTTTCCAAGAAAATGAATCCGTTATTTTGGATTCCAAAATTAACCCAAAATATCAAATATGCAACCCCAAATTACTAAAAATTGATACCCATGATGGCTTTTCCCAAAAAGTTGAATCCGACATTTTGGATTTCAAAATTAATCCAAAATATGAAATCTGCAACCCCAATTTACTCAAAATCGATACACATGATCACTATTCCCAAAAATTTAATCAGACATTTTGGATTCCAAAATTAACCCAAAATATGAAATCTGCAACCCTAAATTAGTGGAAATCGATATACGTGATGATTTTTCAAAAAAAAGTGGAATTCATCATTTTGTATTTCAAAATTTACCCAAAATATGAAATCTACAACCCCAAATTACTCAAAATCGATACCTGTGAAGATTTTTTTCTAAATTTAGATCCGCCATCTTGGATTCCAAAACTAACCCAAAGTCCGAAATCTCAACCCCCGAATTGCTCGAAAATAATACTCGTGAAGATTTTTTTTTATCCCAAAAAATATTTAATCCGACTTTTTGAATTCCAAAGTTAACCCCAATCTAAAACGTACAACAGTAAAGGTTATTTGATCATCCTTTATACCCGTGAGATGCCTATTCCAATCCGCTGTATAAATATACCTACTCGCATCGAAAAGAAGAGACAACAAAAAAAAATATTTGAAATCCAAAATTTCCCGCCCACTCAAAAACTTGTTTCATGTTCACCTCAACGCTCACCCACAAGTATAATCTTGACGCCGCGATTCACAACAACCGAGCACAAGTAGAGGTCTAGTTTCGTTGGAGGCAACGAGTGAGGCGAGGCACCCCAGCGCGTTTCGAATAACAGCCCCACTGACAATCTTAACCCACCCTACATAATGAAATCAGTTTAACAATTTACAAAACTACCTCAACTCGCCCCACTACCAAAAGCCAGTATACTTATACTCATAATTTATTGGTAATAAAAAATTACATGTCTACATAATAGTAAAACCGGACTGGTAATTCTGGCACTCCTCGGGGGAGGCCCACGTCCGGCAGCGGACGCCCCCCGACCGATATGACGATGATGATGATGATCTTAATAAAATATAAACCTATAGTACACACTAAAATAAGCTCAGGCTATTTACATAGTCAGCCATTAATTTTATTACACTATTTTGAATTTTTAAAACTCCTTCTGGATCCCTAATTTCCCGTTATCAATACTGAACCAGAGTCAAACTAGTTTTGACAAATCCGACGCAGCAACTTCGACTGTACCTTAATAGTTACCTTAAGTGTGTCAATTACCTACAGAAAAATAAACGTTTGATGAAAACATTTGTTTAGGTATATTTGTTACTTTAAAATCTAATTCTACCCGATGCCATTGCGGCTAGAAAATGTACAATTAATTTTATGCCAAAATGTATCTTGCAAGAAAAACATACTATGGCGTATCCCTATTTCATCGTATTATGTATACATATTTATAAAACACAAAAGCTAAATTTCCATGCACAAAAAAAATACATAAAGATAGATAACTGGTACTGGGAATCGAACCCTGATATGCATCTTGCAAAGCTATTACGAGTGGTGATCGAAACGATGCACTGCTTTAAGAATGTCCCATAATTCAGTTTTGTATTTTTAACTACACAAGCAAGGGTTTACAAGAACGGCCGCTACCTAGCCAAAATGCCATTTTCACCATGCTAACTGTAAATGAAAATTGCTGTGGCCACTACAAGTAACAATCCACATAACCCAGTCAACAGTAAAATTTCTATCTTTTAAATTGACAGCTTGGCGACTAATGCCATTTATAATTCAGTCGCATTACATCGGGTGACGCCATGGTGGTGTCGGTTTCAGCACAAATTTTTGACAGGTGTGGTGGCAAACAAAAAATCCGTATACGCGATGAAGGACAGAAAATATGACACTGTATCTCATTCCCACTTGAGGCCTGCCCATGCATACATCTTTGTCACTCATGTGTGCATATGTGGGTGACTCCCTTCATCCATTCTACTTCCATGACGCATTCCCTCTATGTTGTCTACGACTTCAATTAATTTTCCTTTTCTCGATTTTCCTGTAAGCTCCAATTTGTCAAAAGCTGACTAACTGCTATCGTCTGGAGGCATGTTGCGCTGCTGATCCAACTGTCAAATGAGTCGTACTGAGAAATTTGCATGTATTGTTTTTTTTTTTTTTTTTTTTGTTACATCTGTACGATCAATATGTCAAATTATGACTTTGACAGGTTGCACTGACAAATTGTACTGAAATCATATAATTCGTAGATCCCTTGACGCATCACCTTGACGTCTAGCGTCAACTCACAACTGTCAAGTTTGTCAGTCGTTAGCCGCCATGGTGTGCTTAGATTATTTCAATTTTGTTTTTGATCGATCCTACAAAAAATCATTGAAGTGCGTATCGAAACGAATATATATTGAATCATTATAACTACTAGAATATGAAACTGCTGTTTCATAGATATAAGGATGCTTTCTCTAAGGTATGTTTTCAAGGTTCCTATAAAACGTACGATCAAAGTGTTCTTCCCCATTCTAGACTCAAATTTATTTGCTTACTAGTTTGTACTAGCTAAATTTACTGTACCAACGTACTGCAGTACGTAATATTCGATAATTTCTCCTTTCATTAAGCATGTTTATTACATAATTCTTGTCATGTTGTTTCAGGAATACAATGATGGTCTTGCTTTTTCAATCGATGACTCGGCAATGGTTATTTTCAAAAACGGCCAAAAAGGAACCGCCTTAAAGCTGCGTTCAAATTAAAGTTCCATCACCACACATGGATGATTTTCATGTAAGTACTCATGGTAGATCCATAGCGGTATATATATCATAATTCTATCTTTTAACTTCAAATATTAATATTCTTGTTGTGGACATTAATCTTCTATTTGTCTATTTCTACAGTTGTTTAAAAACAAGAGAAACGCCGTCACCATTACAATAAGTCCAGCCTGCTCGATCATTCACCCGACTTTGCTATTATTGTAATGTAAGGCAATGCAAAAGGTAATTATACCCATTATTGCTTTATATTATCATATCATTGATGTAATTAAATAATTCTGTAATTATTCTATCATGTTTTATCACATGGCCCATACACCGTTTTTAAAATCTGTACAGAATAGGCTCTCTTGCACTCCCTATGATTATTTATTCCAAATATGAGTGTTTATAGGTAGTATACCATACGGTCCCCCTGCTTTTATTGGAAAATCTTGTGAAATTGAGGACAGTGCTTGCAGCAAATCCATACCGGAGTCAATTCATTAGAGCCAGAAGTCTTTATTATGTGCTAACGATGATCTATATTATTGTATACTTAAAATTCTATAGTATTAGGATAGATATCTAATTACAGCTAAGTATACCCTCTGTAGTACTATATCGCTGCTTCACGCTTGTCGAAAGGACTCTAATGCATTATGACCTACCGCCTGTATGTTTTTCATAACGCTCAGAAGTAGTGAATTAATCAGTTTAAAAGCAGACCAAACAACTATCTATATCCGTGTGAATCTGTGCTAAGTGAACTATGACATAGACAATCAGTGTCAGCTGCTTGCCTAAAATATAATAACAATAATAATAACCCATTTTCTCTTTTACCGTAATTTGATTTGAACTGTTGTCTGTTTTCAGAACCAGATTATCATCAAAACACGCAGACGTCCTGAGAGTCCGTCATTGAAGCCCTACTGTTCGGCATGCTGAACTGAAATGGACCTTACTAACCAGTTGACACACTGCCTCACCGAGCTGATGTCTATGTCATTATTGAACCGAGTTTACTGCATATGCCATTAATATTCGAATAATCACTAAACTATTTCTACAGACCAAACTAATTGGTAGATATTCTTACTGCCATCGTCTATAAACATCTGATTATGATGATGATGTATTTAAGCACTAAATTTCATTAATTCCTTTCTAGTAATGACTTTTCATGATGATTAAGTAGCCTAAACGTTTTCTGAATGGATAAGGATTTTTTAGAAAACAATTATGAGTTCCTTTATTTCTCTAATGGCTACCATATTAATTATTATTTTGAGAATCTATAGTGAAAAAAATGAATTATTTTATCCCCATTTTTTTTTTTTTAAGTGGCAACGTGATCTAAATTTAATCTTCAAAATAGAGCTTCTCCTTTAATAGAACAAATAATTTCCCTTTTTTTTTTTCACAACCATGTAGATATTTTAATTATAATTACTGTTTTAATGGGATATTTAATAATTAGTCTATTTTTTAATTATTACGTTCATTTCATATTTCATAGTCCATAATCCCAAAATCATTTGCTAAGCTTCTAGCCTATTCTACTATGTACACTAAAAGTGATTTCCATATTTATGTTTTCAGAAACGCATGCATGACTCTGTGATCATCAACCCTACGCCCGTGAAGCACTTGAAAAAGCATGTGAAGACCTCATTTCACACCGGATTAGCAAGATAACTGTAACCTATTTCCATGAGACCCTTCAAGAAGAAACCTACACTTCGGCGCAAGTTTTTTCTTATTATGGAAGCAATGCTCGACTTGTCTGTGTGATACTGATACTTTCCCATAACATATTTCTAGAACACCTATAACTCATAATGAGTCACTCTCAACTAAGCTATATATTGTACTAGTAATCGCCAGCCAGTTATTTCTACAGTAAGATATACCAAACAAGCTTTCTTAGATGTAAACTATAATGAGTGTCTCATATGGGTATCATGTTTGTATAGGCGAGTTTTACCCGACAAAATTTAATTGATGCAACGGTTGAATTTGTTATGTCTGTGATTAAATTAATGCACTATACTTGGCTTCTGTATGATAATATAATAAAGTATACTTCATCCTTGGTTTTCTGCATTTTCCTATACTGTCATCGTAAGAAGGTCTTATTTTGTCTGGGTTCGAACCAGAGCATAGCCAGATAAAGTCTATCAATTTCCACGTATTCACAACTTTTCCTAGCTTAAACAGAGATTCCCTAGCTATTTCTTAGAACAAACGCTACCTACATACCCTAATAATGAAAGAATGACGTCATAGACCCCATAATTGAGAACTAACAACTTCTCTAAACCCATAAATGTAAGTTGGAGCATCGCAAGTATAAAACTATATTGACAGCAGAAATACATTTGCGAAGCCCTCAACCGTTTAACCATCACGGCTCGTGAGGCACAGCCCAGTGACATACGGACAGAAAAACAGACGGACAGACAGACAGACGGACCGCGGAGACCTAGCTTTTAGATACGAAACCCTAAAAATAAAATTTTTACTACAAATCAATAAGTTTCTAATGTATCCGCACAGAGGTCGTTCAATTTCATTTAAAGCATCGATACACGTTCAAGCAATTGAACGCACAAGTCTATAGCGGTCACACTGAAATTGTTTTCTTAATTTAACATAACTTTTATTCAAATTATTCCATTGATTCATTGATCAGATTACTCAAAATACTCCATTTTAAAATACTATGAATTTTCCATTTGTCATTTAAAGGCCCCTGTACAACCATGGCCTTTCACTACTCAGTGGAACCTCGCGTTGTGCCCAGACGTTCCGTCTTTGTATAACCGTAAACATTGTGTCATACTAAAATTACCTTAAATTACCTAATTATATTAAAACTATAAAAATAATACTAAGGAAATTATGGCGTAGCGCAAAATAAATACTATATGACACTAAATCCACAAACTAACCTATTGGGCAAAACAGCGTGACGCATCTAAACGCAAAACACAGTGACAGTTCGTGTTGTCCCGCCAAGGTTTTACATTTTCTCTTCGTTATATTAGTTGTTCTTTCTACTTTTCAACTGCTAAAAACAAAGTGAATGGACGTTGTGATTCATGGTTCGCATGAACGCATATGCGCTCCTACAAATATTGCGCTCACAACGTCTTGGCAACGCCAATGAATCCCGGTAATCTACGGTAAGTAAAAAATATTCGTACCTACAAAATCATGTACAAAAAGATACTTTGTAGTTATCCTACTCCTGTCTACCTGTACTACTAGGTAATCAAGGTTTCAACCATCTTTATCATAACTAAATTGACATTCCTAAACACGAAACATGGAAAGTGTTTGCAATTAATTTGTTATACAAATTATAACGTTTCTCATCTACCCGCTAAGTAACTTTCACCCATTGCCCGAGAACTATAGCATCATTTTACTGTACATTTTACTTCTAGAAGTTCATACCCTCTACGGACCTAATGAACAAGTGCAAAAATGATGTATTTCAATAATTTTCGTTTCAGGTTGTGTGACAGTTAACTACTTAATCCAAGAAACACTAAGATAGAACCTATCTATGACTAACATTCCGCAAAGCTATGTATGCATTGTTCTGTCATTAAAAATGATCAACAATTAAAAGGAAATTAATTATATGCGCCCATACTCCACTGCGGAGATGAAATTACCCAAGCATTCACCTATTTCACCGATATCTCATGGTATGTTTAAATGAATTTCATATACTAGCCTTATTAATTACAAGCTCTCTATTAGGTTGCGATGTATCTACCTAACTATATATCTAATTATGTATGCAAGTATGCCCGTTCGAGTGGAACCCTGCTACCCAACACTGAAGCAGACATCCTAAACCGACTTAGCTGAAACTTTAGACAAAGGTACAATCTGGACGACCACACAATACCATGGCACCACTGAGCCGATCTGATGATGGAGACAATATGTGACCATGAGAACCCAGCACTAAACCAAAGCAACGCCCTCGAGCTTGGGCTCGCCAGAACCGTCCCAACAAGCAGTCGACGACGGAATACAGAAAAGTACAGTCGGCAACAAAAACCTGTACAATCCACATCAAAAATGAAGTTTTCGACAGCAAATTATAGATCAGGGTGCTTAGAATTTACAATTAAAACTTATTTGTTTCTACCTGCGACAAGGCTCGCCCCCAATTCATTAAACTCATAAATATTTCCGGAATTCCTACTGTGGTGGCTAATTATAGCTAAATGCATTCCTCTCTCATTCGTACTAAGCCCTATGTCATGTCGCGCTTCTTTCTCCCGGGCATATTAAGATATAATCCCGGCACAAGACTGTTAGGTCCCAAGCGGCTAACCAATACCCTACAATTATAACTTTTTGTGTTTAGAACCACCTACTACGTCCCCGCTCATCTATGATTTTAATTCTTATTATAATTACGCCCCCCAGATTCTAAGATTTTATTTATTTATATATTCTCGCCTCGCACCCTACAATTTTAACTTTTGTTTTTAGAACCACCTAATACGCCCCCGCTCATCTATGATTTTAATTCTTATTATATTTACGCCCCCCAGAGTCTAAAATTTTATTTATTTATATATTCTCGCCTCGCTGATTCTATACTTTTAATACCTTAAAAATGTACTAGAAATATGAGATACCTATACAAATGATAAAGAAGATTTTTTTTTTTTTCAGATGGAATCCTAACCTAGCGCCTGTTGGAGTCCCTAGCTGATGAAGAGTCCAGTCCCTGCCAAGCTACCATCCATTTACACTGCAACAATTTGTAGCCAGCAAAGGCTACTGAAGATCTATGGACACGGAACCAATTTGTAACGTCTCACCTTAAACGTAACCCTTACCCCCGAATAAACCCCTTAAGAAAATCGACCCCGTAGCTCTGAAGGAGCTCTAAACAAATCCAGGAATATTATCTTAAACTTTAAAGCAAACTTATTGACGACTCTACTGTAAATTGCACTTATTTACCTACTTTATTAAACCTACTTATGTTGTGTGCTTTTATTACGAATACCTGAAGAAATGGCCAATTGTGATCGCTAGTGGTAGGAACCTCGAGATGTTGTGCACCGTAATAACCCAGGTTCTTTTATGATAAGCTTGACAGGAAATGGACTCTTCATCTCTAACATTTTTAAAGCTAGCCTATCTGTACTGAACGTAACTTCCAATTGCTAATTTTCCCTATTTCTTGTCAAATACGATCAAACTAAATTTGAGAAGTGGAATCTTATATTGTGAATGGCTTTATGGTTAAAACATTTTTATGTTTTTTTTGTAAAAATCCCCTACCGCCTATTACACGCTCCTGTTAAACAAGGAGTAGCCATTAGAATTCATATAAACAACATTATTTATTTTACCCTTCATTGAGCTAGAAATCTGCACTAGATACTTGGGTTTTTTGTACAAAGGTTCTATCGACGGGTTGTGTGGTAATCTTTTATTACTCACACAGGCTACTCTCTTGTTGCGGATGGGGATAGAGCGTCCTTGTCACTTTACCTTCCTAACTAACCTATGGATTTATGACCCAGAGAATGAAGTTACCAGCGTTTCCAACCTAACGGTCTGTTTCGAGAAGAAACGCCAAACAAACTCGACAGACATCTTTTAGTAATAATTTATTGGAACATATCATGTTCTTAACTTATATGGTCAAACTCCTACGACCATCCTATAGCGAGAACCTGTAGGTAATGCCAAAACAATCCGTTCATTACATGTGAAACATTTAACCCAAATCGTACCCCAAACGTAGAGTACCATTCCACTCATGACAACAAGACACCCAATCGGACTTGAGGGACTGCTTCGCCTGCCCTAAAGCCCAGAATCATTTCATCTTTCTGAAACAACCCTGCCAGGATATCCATATATCATAAATAGAATTATAACCCTTTGATGATAATAAGTATTTGATCGCTACACCTTAATGTTTCACATATAATCAAACGCGGAACTCAGCATCACCTTGCCAAACCCTACTCTCAATGCGAACTTAACTAAGTTATTTAAACCTCCGTTTGATAATTCTATAGCGAGAACCTACAGGTAATGCCAAAGCAACCCGTTCATTACATGTGAAACATTTGTCTCAAATCGTACCCCAAATGTAGAGTTTTATTCCACTCATGACAACAAGACACCCAATCGGACTTGAGGGACTGCTTCGCCTGCCCTAAAGCCCAGAATCATTTCATCTTTCTGAAACAACCCTGCCAGGATATCCATATATCATAAATAGAATTATAACCCTTTGATGATAATAAGTATTTGATCGTTACACCTTAATGTTTCACATATAATAAAATGCGGAACTCAGCACCACCTTGCCCAACCCTATTCCCAACGCGAACTCAGTTACCCACAATAGTAATTTAACCCTCCGTTTGATTTTATTTGAATAGTAGACCTATATTTCAGCTATTTATACCTACAGTATATATTTCCCAATGCCCTTAATACAGTGTATGAATTTACTCCTACGTCTACCCCGTCAAACCCTGTCCTGCTTATTTCCCGAACCATACCTTTAGTTCAAGAAATAAGAATGTATCCCTATTACTTATATCTGTAAGTCGTTCAGCCAGCGAAACTGAGACAGTAACCTATCAGCTTGTGTCGATGCCTCCCCCCACTGTGGCCGAAGCCGGAAACAGTGAGTAAGACGGGCCCTATTGTGTAAATATAAGGTATAAGATATTAAATATATTTAATAGGACCGCTCCTCAGAGAGCCACACGATTTCAACGAGTGAGGTAACCCTCAGTGCGGATCACATGAATGACTACGCCTCGTCTACATCGTCAGCCGATTCTGAGGCGCGTGAGGGGCCCCTTAAAGAGGCTTTCGTCTCCTATGTTGGTAAAGAGGAAGACGCCAGACCACCCTCAAGTCTGGTAGCAAAAGACTCTGAGTCACGCCCATTTGGCACCGGTAGGCGGGAGTGACTCCTCAGGTATACTAAAACCTGGACAGTATTTCTGGTTTTTAAATATGAAATAAATAAAATAACCTCTCAAAAGTACTATGAAAATGAAGAAGAGTAACCCCTCATTATGAGGAGAATTTCTTCATAATGACGGGCTACTTATTTAAAGCAAAGAAAACACCCACCAAGAATTTGTAACACGAAAAACCAGAGACACTGACAGTCTGAACGACGAGAATTGAATGATCCAAATACTAATGCGACACTGGCTTTTATACTATTTTACGATCGCTATAGAGCGACGGGGGCAACTGGGGCTATTGGGGCAACGAGAGCAACGAGAGCTACGAGAGCAACGAGAGCTACGAGAGCAACGGGGGCTACTAGGGCAGCGAGCGCTGTAGTCACGTGGTTTGTGTCATGACAAAAAGGTCGTTACGCTCCTTTTATTTAGTTTCTAATGCTTTAGCTATTAAGATTGAAGTTCGTTCGCCTTCTATGTTTCCTTACATGGCGGATTGCCCGAGTAGAAGTATTATTTAGGTATCCATATTTTCATTGATTACTATAATTCTAGATTAAATGATATTTGTGAACCCGCTAATATTATGTTGAATTAATTCGTACATTAACATTCTTAGATGAAATTAGTTATTCTTAGATGTAATTTGAGGAAGGCCCTACGTCAAGCAGCGGACGCTCCCTGGCTGATATAATGATGATGATGACTGCCGATTTACACTAGCGAATGCTAGCTTAATTGATTTCCTTCTCCCCTATAATTAATAAGTAAATTTTCTAACTTTGGGTATGAAATAAAAGTTCGTTTTCATAATTTAATAAATGTATTATAATATAAAATATCAGAAATCCGCTAGCGAGCATGCCCATTCCGTTACATACGGTAACTCTTGACGGAATAATACGATATCACGGGCCATTTTGCAAGTGAAATAGAACTACAGTCGCGACGGTATTCTTCGATTCGAAATGTCTCACACTACCGATTGGTAGTATGAATCAAACGTTAAATTACGCATCGAAAACTAAACGCAAAGTGCCTAACGTTTTGCAGTTTGTTTCGCAGTACAACGGCAGTGTGAGTTACAAGTTTGACGGGTCGAATCGAAGAAAACCGAAGCGAGATCGAAATCTATTCAAAGCGCGTTTATTCGATCTCGTAATTATCGTAAGGTTACGATTGAAACTCACGTTAGCCGTAGATGTTGTTCGTACTGTCGCGCACTCTGCGGCGCGTCGCGGCGGCGCGCCTCCTCTCTGTGGCGTGGAAGCCGTCTACATGGGCGTCCGCGAATAATACACTTAGGTATACAATAAAACTAAGATGAAACGTAGGTACTTCATACAGGCTAGTTTTTGCCATTAAAAGCTGGTTGCAGAACAGAAGTCAACTCTAATACGATAAAGCTGGTTGCATTGATAAAAAAGATTTTGGTTATTACATAAGCAAACTGATAACATATGGAAAACTACGTTTTTTTTTAAGCATTGGATGCACTTTTTACTTTAATAGAAGTATTTATTTTACGATCCGAGATATAATAATTTAGTACCTATTCATTAAATATAATTATTGTTTCTTGTGTTAAGTTACGTGATATTTTAATTTAAAAAGTAAGAAAAGTTGTATGTTATCTGTCAAAAGTGGCAACACTGGTTGATCTGTCAGATCGCAAGAACATTGAACCATTGAACATTGATTGTGCTCGTTGTTGTAAATACTTTAATGAAGAATGAACTGTTTAAAACAAGTCTCGGCTTTATTTGGTGTTCTTTACACTTGGCTTGTAGTTACAGAGCTATTCCTAGGCAAATAAAAGAAACGCATTTTTGTAAATATGGTATACATATTTACAAAAATGTTTACCTAAAATACATATTGAATTGTATGCGGAAATGATGACAAACAATGACAAACATTATGTTATAACTGAAACCGATATATCTTATCGTTGGTGGGTAGGTATAAAACTATATATTCTAAAAAGTAAGAACTTAACATTCGCTGTTCATCATTTCAGCGCCATCTATATCAGTACTTGTATTAACATAAGCGGTAGGCACCACTGTACCTGCTTCAGGCTTTGCATTTAAGAATGTTTCCAAAATCGCAGCCTGAACTGAACTTCTTCTAGGTTAAATCAAGCTAAGTAATCAAGACGGGTGGGTATTTAATTGTAACATGCTAATTTTAGCCAAAAAGCCAATGAGAACACTGAGAACATAACAATGTGAACAAATCAGCACGAATTAAACGTTCCAACAATCAAAAACAATTTTTGCACAGACAATTTTATTATAATAATAATTTTGTATAGAATGTTGTCCTTTTTATACACGGTGAAGTATTATTGTGATATTGTTCTAGCTGTCTCTATCTACAACATGCAATGAGATAGGTAGATACAGCGCATGGATCGCGTCACGCGGGATAATACTTCACCGCCTTTGAAAACTGTCGCGCCACACTCGCGGCGCCGTTCCAAAACAAACGAAAAGCATTCTCCGTCGTGACCCCGCACTCCGATGAAGTCATAAATTATTTTCGCATTGGAAATTGTTTCTCTCGGTAGATAGCCGCGCCTACTAATCGGTTACGGCACGCCCGCGGCGTCCGCAGGATTTATGAGATCGCGAATCGCTGAGAAACGATTGCAGTAATGAGTATGAGAACGCGCGATCGCGACGATGGATTGGCGGCTTCGATTTTGAATTTGGAACTCATGTGATTTTAGATTAGTGGCCAGTAACTTAAATGAATTTAGAGAAATTCGTTCCACAAATAAACAATTGAAGGCACGTGTAAGTATTGATTGGCAGTTCAGCTTTTTTTGGTTAATGGTATATTTTGAATTAGGACCTGGGGTGATTTTAGATGTAAAAATATAGATAGCTATTTTGAGAAATTCGATCCACAGTAATTGGGATGACAGGTTGATTAACAATTGGGTATTTGACAACAGTGAAAATAAATAGTTTTTTCATTAGCAACAGATACCTAAACATTACGAAAATACTCGGAAATTATCAAGCTTTCATTTAAGTTTGCTAAGACTTTTAAATTCATAAAAACTAACAATAAGGACGTATGAATATAAGGAGATCGGACATTGGAGAGTCGTTGTTGTTCTACGTCCGTAGGAATAACCCTAGAAACCCTACACGTGACCTCCGGGTGGTGCTAAAAGAACAACAAACTCGGCAGCTGCACTGTTCCTTCTGAACCTCGCAGCGCACACTGGAACTCTATCAGCGACATCGATACGAATACATGTATTACCAGTGTGTAACCGCCATACGATAAATAAATAAGGACGTTGTTTGATTGTGAGCCAAGTAATCCCTACAAATTCTATACTAGGTACTAACGGAGCGTTTTTGACTCAGAGCATAGAATACTAGAGAGAACACAAGCCGCCGCACTGTGAGCTGAGAATTGGCTCTCCATAGATATAGACAATGAACAATTTTAGATTACTTTTTTTTCGGGAAATGGCTTCCTCTAGTCATTATCATACCACAAAATGATTTTGAGATAATTTGGCCCGCTAAATAAAGCCTTATAATTTTTTCAAAAAAGAATTGTATGGAGTGTATGTGAAAAATCGGATTTTCTCTGAAAGTAAAACGAAAACCGTAATATCCTCGCGGACGGTTACAATACTAATTGTTTCTGATTTTTTGACGTACTTAGTTTTTAAAGAATAAGTGCCGTTTTTTTTTTGTAAAATCAAAGTTTATTTTAGGATTTTTTTTTGTACTTACACCGTTAAATCCTCCTAGACACTTATACAATGAATTATTTATGTTTTTTTGACGTACTCAATTTATTTAAACAGTGTGTCCTTTTCTTAAAAAAAATATTTTTTTTTTACTTTTTTTATATAATTATCATTCAAAAAAACATAAATAATTCATTGTAAAAGTGTCTAGGAGGATTTAACGGTGTTCTTGGTAATTTAGGAGAAAAAGATGTTTAAATAACGGCGCTATACATTTTTTTCGAAAAAAGATCATATCGTTAGTCTTTAGCCCGAACAGACTCAAACTCATTTTCTATCGTCAAAAACATGAGTAAAACGTAAATCAAACAAAAAAAGTACAAAAAAAAATCCTAAAATAAACTTTGATTTTACAAAAAAAACGGCACCTATTCTTTAAAAACAAAGTACGTCAAAAAATCAGAAAGAATTAGTATTGTAACCATCCGCGAGGATATTACGGTTTTCGTTTTACTTTCAGAGAAAATCCGATTTTTCACATACGCTCCATAAAATTCTTTTTTGAAAAAATTATAAGGCTTTATTTAGCAGGCCAAATTATCTCAAAATCATTTTGTGGTATGATAATGACTAGAGGAAGCCATTTCCCGAAAAAAAAGTAATCTAAAATTTTTCATTGTCTATTTTTATGGAGAGCCAATTCTCAGCCCACAGTGCGCCGGCGGCCGTGTCGCAGCTGTTAGCTCAATGGGCATACTCTGCCATACTGTGCACGCGTGCTGATCGCAGAGAATATTAAGTTTTTTCCCAAAATGCCTGATATGATGCGCGTTTATTGTCAAATAAGCGTGTAGGTATACAAGTGTGTGTGTTTTAGATGTGTGCGTGCTTTGTCTTGTCAATTACTTGGGCGTTGTGTGGGTTAATGAACTTGCGACAGGCGTACTCTATACAAATCGGCCGGCATGTCCGATCTCCTTATATTCATACATCTGTGGTTTTTGACGTTTCATAACAAGAAGCTGATTTGACTTTTGTAAATACCGTATTGAAATTATTGATTTGTTTTATAATTTGTGGAACTTATTGTAGCTAAAGGTTTCCACTTTGATTAGTGATTAGTGCGAGTTCATACATTTGCTGCAAGTGCGAGTAGCTTTTGTATGGACTCGCACTAATCACTAATCAAAGTGGAAACGGAAACCAGCCTTTATGGTAATTGATTGCTGCAGTGCGACTGTTGGTAGTTAGGTAGGTACTAAATAAATAATTAATATATATCGGAGTGAATTTACTTGATTCAATGATCCAACCTTTTTATGTCGTTATTATCTACCTACTCATTATTATCGAAGTCACTCAAAAGAAAACGGCCGTTTTAACTTTGGAAGTATAGATTGACGAACCCAGCAACGTAAAACTAGTTTGATGTATTGACAACTTCAATACAAAAAATACAGTTATTTATTTATTTAATCGTATGGCATATATTATTTTTGGCCTTTTGAGTTTGTCACTCTTTAGTACCACCCAGGGGACACGTGCAGGGTTGTGGTAGGTAGCTCCTGCGGACGCGAGTGACAGTTGTCCCCCCTTTGTCAAGTGAGTGGGCCACTCGACTGTTAGAGGTTCTTAAGCCGCCCCGAAGGCCTCTAACTCGGCTTAACGACTACTGTCATAGACAGAAACCGGGATCAACTGCTTAGCGTGCCTTCCAAAGCACGGAAGCGCTCATTTATAGTAACCACTCAAACAGGCGGTCACCCATCCAAAGACTGACCCCTGCCGTCTTTGCTTGACCTGCGTTATCGTTTCCGATACGCAGGCGCCGCCGGGCTATGAACGCTTCGAAAAATACAGTGCTACGTACGCTATAACAACAAATACTAAAAACAGAATAAAATAAATATTTTTATTGATAATGGTACGGAACCCTTTGTGCGTGAGTCCGACTCGCACTTGGCCGGTTTTTTTTTTAAATATCTATCGTTAAATGTAAATAATCACAGTTATTTACCAGTGGCGCTATATAGTGAGCACGTGAACGGGGTCCTAACTGCACAATAAAATTTCCAAAATTCGAACCTGCAATGCACTAAGTGCACGTCGTAATAAACAAAGTATGAAGAGCTTTCATTTACATTTACTAACTTGTCAATTTATTTTGCTGTACATTGCAGGCAGTTTATATTTTGATAGAATATATATGAAATCTGAATTTTTGTTAATATAATTAAGGTCATGGTTAAGTTCAAGAACTACGTTGAACTACGCACTGTATACTCATAAGTGTGAGTTATTAAATTTCTGCTGGGTACCTCTTTTCAAGTTCCTTTTCAGCCGTTTCCAATTTATGGTGAGCGCATGCGACACTCCATTACGTCCAATTTCGAGCCTTTTTCTCGCTGTAAATAATTACAGCATTCTCTCCATAAAGGAAACAGTGGGCCGTTTTGTAAAAAGAGGCCGTTAACAGGCATGCTGGCAACATTGGAATATTCTCACTGATCTCACGGTACCCTAAATACATTCGGACAAGTGTAACTTCACGATTTATTGTGAGGGTTCCGCACTCAAATTTAATTACATACCTACATTTCTCGTAAAATTGTAAACATACTCGTAAACTTGCAATTAGAATCCTAATTTCCGATAGGTGGATTTTGAAATTAGAACTCTCGATACAGCCCTGTCAGCTTGCAACATATAATATAAAAATAAATACTAGAAGATAATCGATCTACTCCCTCGGTAAGCTCAGTAAGGCTTGTTGGGTACAGTCGCCATCATATACATCGGAGCAAACAAGCACGTCACAAACATCGGAACACACCTCTATTTTCAAGGCATTAGGGTGCATGTGCCGATATTTTTGAACACCTAAAGTGTACCTATGTATGTGATGGCGACTGTACTAGGCGTCGATATACATACTTAATATAGCGCCTTACCGGTATTGAAACCCGGTACCACTAGCTTCGTAAGCAGAGGTACCTACTAACCATCTAGGCCAAAGTGGTCGTCAATACATGGTACATTATGGTGGTACTGCAGTCAGGGGTATTTATATACGTACATAAATATCTGTACACGCCTTTACGACATTGACAATAGAGTCATGTACAGATATTTATGTCCTTATTTATGTACGTATATTAATACTGATGTGTATATATGACTGTACATAAAGCCTTATTGTCATTCGATCAACACATTGAACGCATCCGGCAATTTTTCCACATAACAGTTCTTAAAGACGTACCTGCAAATGGTTTATACAACTTGTCTGCATGACTAAGTAATACAGGACAATTTTGCCCTTATCTCACATGTGTATGGGTATTTCTTCATGCCCCGGGAACCCTAGAAGGCGGTGTCACGTTTCCGCCGGTCCGTAAAGACGGCCATTCGGCTGATGGTCGCGACAATTGATTTAATTACTTCATTAAGACTTTGTTTTGGCTTAATGTGTAGCGACAGCAGCGGAGAGATTGAGTTGCTGTACCAAATTAAACTCTAACGCTTATGAAATAAATGCAACTTAGAAAAGTTGAAAAACCCCCAACATATTCATTTCAAAGTTCAATATCTCTTTAAACGTAGCTAAGAACCATCTCGATCACGTCAGCTTTCGGAGAAAAAACCGCATTAAAATCGGTCCTTCGTTTAGGAGCTACGATGCCACAGACAGAAACACAGATACACAGACACGTCAAACTTATAACACCCCTCTTTTGCGTCGAGAGTTATAAAGCGGTAATTGGTTAAATCAGGCTTTCGTTTCCTGAATTTCAGGACAAGTTACAGAACTTTCCTTCATTGGGATAAGGTGTAAAAGCGGACCCCAATATTCCATTAATAATTTACTTTAAAAACAAAGTTTAAACCGACTTCAATTCATTACGTACTTACTTCGCCAAGCCACATAGGTACATAAAAAAATCCACATTTGAACTGCTCTCCGAGAACAAATGCGTTGATTATTACAGAAAAAAACCCAAGTCACTATCTGTGGGCTGATAATATTTGAGGAGTTCCGTCGATTCCTCAAGGATCTCAGAATAAACACTTCATTAGTTGTTACTTCAACGGAATCAGTCAGGATGTCAGAATCCTTTACATCTTTGAGGAGTTCCATAAGTCATTTGTCGTCTTCATCATCAGTCCCACCCAAATTGCAATTTCCGTGGGTAAAAAAACCACGAGTTATAATAGAAAATACCGAAATCACCACACGCGTGCCTATAAAATTTGAGGGTTGCCTTAAATTTTCCTAGGACCCCATCATCAGATCCTGACTTGGTGACATTGGGACCTACACCTCGGGCGTATACTTTTTCGAATAAAAAAATAATTTTGGAAATCGGTGTACAATTGACAGAGAAATAGGAGAACAAACATAAAAAATAAAAAAACATTGTAACCTCCTTTTTTAAAGTCGGTTAAAAAGTTGGGCTAGGAATGCATAAAAAATGTATACGTCGTCCACGTATCACGTATCCACGAAGACTCGTGCCTCCTTCTAACGCAATGGCGCAGTATATTGTAATAATGTGGCAATGGCATAACGACCACTTTAGTCAAGTTGGTAGTCACCGTACTTGAGTCTTGTATGTTTTCTATATATTTAAGAATGTATTGTTATTTAGCTATATAGTCATAAGTATGAATATTGTCATCTAAACCCATAGTTTAATTAAGCTTTTCTTAGTCTGGCACTAGGTTGATACGTATCATATCGTCCCCCAATATGCAATTAGGTATTTAATATTGCGTTTCAGTTAGTTCATATCATACTCGTAGAAAGAAGATACGCGCTTCTTCATGCATTTCAGATCTATAAAAGTTCAACTAATGTTAGAAGGGGTTATTTGCTTTCTCTTTTAACAAGACTTATCTCAACAACAGCCCATTCCAGGTTAAAACCCTCATTAAGTTTACGGGGGCATCACATTACTAATGATGCCATTTAGTTACAGTTTATATAGCAGGAAACAGTGTCAATGAGATGTAACGCAGTAATTAGGAACAGTTTAAAAGAATGTATCTATAAAAGTTAACGGCAGGAAGTTTAAAATTGATTATGGGTGGCGGAGAAATTACCAATTTCCTTCATTATGGTTGGAAATACATTAAAGAGAAACGGCGAATGATGTGCTTGGGTGGTGACTACCAACTAGTATATCATAAATCACTAGATATATTTATTTTTGGCCTAATTATGTTCTTGTTAAACACTGTTTTATTAATTATAGGTACCTGCGTCTGCTAACAAAATTATTAATTTTAACTAAAGAAAAAATGTAATGTTTCGAGCCGGCGACCACAGGCATACGCTGCCCGTTGCTCTCAACCAACTGAGCTATCGGAACAATCCGTATCGGTCACCTAATTAGTTCCCTACGTCGATTTAAATCGTTACCGGCATCGTTATCAGCATGTGCTAGTTGGTCCACTCGCCAACGCTAGTGTTCTTCAATAGCACAGCTCCCTACTCCCCCCCTCCCTACTCAGTTCGGTATTTAGCTCTCCTCCTCTAGTCTCTGCCCATTACCCTACCTATCATCTATATTACGAAATAGACACCCAAAGTATATACAAGCTGATAATTAACATTAACTAAATTAAATTAACACTAATTTAAATCTAAAAAACCGGCCAAGTGCGAGTCGGACTCGCGCACGAAGGGTACCGTACCATTATCAATAAAAATATTTATTTTATTTTGTATTTAGTATTTGTTGTTATAGCGGCAACAGAAATACATCATCTGTGAAAATTTCAACTGGATCACGGTATCAGATACAGCCTGGTGACAGACAGACGGACGGACGGACAGACGGACGGACAGCGGAGTTTTAGTAATAGGGTCCCGTTTTACTCTTTGAGTACGGAACCCTAAAAAGACCCTGGAGTCGAGGCATTGTACCGAGGATGCTGGCGGCATTTCCTCGCTGAATTGCAATGCTGATGCGTTGCGCGAGAAAGCCGCCAGCTCTTCGGTCACCAGTAATACACCCAAATTAATTGAGAACAGGAGAAGAAATATGTTAGAGCGCCTGAAAAGACTTGACAATTACTTGATGAGCATAATTGAAGGGAAGATAGCAGCGAGAGGTCTTCTGTGTCTTGAGAATCCTCCCTTTCCTCCAGCATTGGAGACGTGCATTCATGGATAAAAACAAAGAGAAGGTCAACATAATATACGAAATTATGTATCCTCGTATCAGGAGCTCAAGACATTGGCAGAGAAGCGAACAGAATGGCGATTCCTCCACCGACAAGAGCAATACTCTCTTTTTTAGGGTTCCGTACTCAAAGAGTAAAACGGGACCCTATTACTAAGACTCCGCTGTTCGTCTGTCTGTCTGTCTGTCCGTCTGTCACCAGGCTGTATCTCATCAACCGTGATAGTTAGACAGTTGAAATTTTCACAGATGATGTATTTCTGTTGCCGCTATAACAACAAATACTAAAAAACAGAATACCTAAATACATTTTTTTTTCTCTTTTTTTTTCTTTTACAATCTTACACAAATTGACCTAGTCCTAAACTAAGCAAAGCTTGTACTATGGGTACTAGACGACGATAAACATACTTATACAGATAAATAAATACTTAAATACATAGAAAACATCCATGACTCAGGAACACATATTTGTGCTCATCACACAAATAAATTCCCTTACAGGGATTCGAACCCGGGATCTCCGGCTTCGTAGGCAGGGTCACTACCAACTAGGCTTATAGATAATGGTACGGAACCTTTCGTGCGTGAGTCCGACTCGCACTTGGCCGGTTTTTTTATCTATTAGGTGCTGCCCTTAGTAAATAAATAGTACCTATCACGCCCATTGTTTTTTCTTGCATATATAAATAGTAAGGCCGCAAGTATATATTATATGCCCTTAAAGTGCAACGAGAACCGTCAACTTCAAAAAACAACTTTGTCACTCCCGCGAGTTTTATGCCGACGCTCCTCACTGCCATTCGGTTTTATCGCGTAATTAGAGTCCATAAAATCAGTAGTTGTTAGTTGTGATGCGCAAGCGTCGCTCGGCGCGCTGAGCATTTTCGGAATCGCCCGCGCGCCTGCGTGATCTAGAATTCTGCGTTGCGGCCCTTCTAAATGCCGCGCCGTCCGCGCAGCCTTAACAGGCCCTAACTGGATCGTTTTTGCCCTATTAGCGCCCGCCATCATAAACTCTTTTACTTTGTCAGAGAAATAATAAGCGACTTAACCTTTTCAAATTACCCCGCAATAAATAATAGATAGAAATCATTTCCCGTTGCCGTTTCACGTTTTTCTTGAGTTAGTGCCACAGTTTTTAATTAAAGTTTCCGTTAGGGATTTGACTCCTGGTTGTTTCCATGAATTATACATGATAGGTGTCTAATTTACATCGCATCAAAAACACTTCGTGGCTCTAAATCGTCGATTTGGCCATGTCGGCAATTTAGTCGTAATTTTCCGGTTAGTAATAAATTACGATGCAAAACCGGGTGATTTAGTATGTGAGTGTTTTGAGACGCCGTTTGAGATTAATTTAAACATTGATGTAGGTGGACTGGCTAGGGTGATTGAATTTATAGGGTTCCTTGGGTTATGGCAACTGCTCCATATGTTAACATTTTTGGTGATTCCAGGCCTAAGTTAAAGTCTTCATGTCTCGATTATTACCGAGACTTGAACCTCCTTCGCTAATTTTTGTGATTTTAAGGGTTAGTACAAAAGATTGTTTAAACGAAGACATCGCACGTTTTCTACCTTGATCGTTTCAAATAACCGTAAGCAGAGAAATTACACAGGTAACATTAGAATGGAATGTACCTATACTTGAGATTATTGAAGTTGGCAGAATTGCATCAAAGTAGTCCATTCAAAAAGCAACTCTAAAAAAAATTCAAATTTTTATTCGTGACAAAAAAATAATTACATTAATATAAAAAAACACACTTTGTCACGAAATGAACGCTACCGTCCAAGGAAAAATATTCCAATACTAGCTTTTGCCCGCGACTTCGTCCGCGCGGAACTCGTTTATATTGTAACTTTCTCCCCCCTTTTCACCCCCTTAGGTGATGAATTTCCAGATAAAAACTATCTTTAGTAAGGACTCTTTGGGAAGGACTCGGAATTCAAAGTATCTCTATACCAAATTTCATCTCAATCGGTTCAGCGGTTTAAGCATAAAAAGGTAACAGACAGACAGAGTTACTTTCGCATTTGTAATATTAGTATGGATTGTATGAAGGAAAGGGTCATTATGACTGAGTTGCATGATTTTATAGATTACCTTACTCCGAACGCTTTTTTTTACAAAATACACTCCGCCGCAAACTTGGTTTCTATGACCCGCCTCACCATAATAGATGCATGTAGGCTTTTTTCAGTATTATTTTGCATATTTTCATATCACACGGTCGTAAGGACCATTTCTACTAAACCGTAGGACTAAATTAACTGACTTGTAATTTAAATATTTTATATTAAAAATAAAGATACGTCAACAAAATGTTACATCGAATAGTTTTCAAAATAGCCATAATAAAACGTCTTTTTTACCCCGTTTTAGAAAACATCTTCGAAGCTACCGCCTTAAGGTACCCTTGGAACGTCACATACATATATTTACCTATGTAATGTTCCTATTCCCCAGGACTCCCAACTACCGCTATACCGTAAATAGGTTATATCCAATATTTCACCCCCTATTTTACCTCTTTAGAGGATGATTTTTGGGATAAAAACTATCCGTTGTCATTCTCCAGGACTCAAACTATCTCTATACAAAATTTCATCTAAATGGGCTACATCCAAATTTTCACCCCCATTTCACCCCCTTAGGGGATAATTTCCGGAATAGAAACTATCATATGTCCTTTTCCAGGACTCAAACTATCTTTCAACCAAATTTTATCAAAATGTGTCACAAACAAATTTCCACCCCCAATTACACCTCCTTAGGGGATGATTTTCGGGATAAAACTATCCTTTGTCCTTCCTTTACTATCGCTATACCGTAAATGGGTTCAATCCAAATTTTCATCCACCATTTCTCACCCCCTTAGGGGATGATTTCCTCCTTTCATGTATTCCAGAATAAAAATGATTCTATGTTCTTTCCTTGGACTGAGACCTCTCTCTATACCAAATTTCATCTGAATGGGTTCTATCGTAATCTTCAAGCCTCATTTCACCACCTCAGGAAATGATTTTTCGGGATAAAAACTATGCATTGTCCTTCCCTGGGACTCCTTCTATCTCTTTACCAAATTTCATCTAAATGGGTTTTATCCAAATTTTCACCCCCTATTTCATCCCTGAGGGGATGATTTTCGGGATTAAAACTATCCGTTGTCATACTGCGGGACTCAAACTATCGTTCAACCAAATTTTATCAAAATGGGTCACAAACAAATTTTCACCCCCAAATACACCCCCTTAGTGGGATGATTTTCGGGAGTAAACTATCCGATGTCCTTCTTCAAGACTCCAACTCGCTTTACCCGTAAATGGGTTCCATCCAAATTTTCATACCCCATTTCATCCCCTTAGGAGATGATTTCTGGACTAAAAAATATTTTAAGTCCTTCCCCAGGACTCTTAACTATCTCCATACCAAATTTCTTCTAAATCGGTACTATCCAAATTTTCACCCCTCATTTCACCCCCTCAGGAGATGATTTTTCAGGATAAAAACTATGCATTGTCCTTCCCTGGGACTTATTTTATCTCTATACCAAATTTTAACTAAATGGGATTTATCCACATTTTCATCCCTATTTCATCCCCTTGGGGGATGATTTTGGGGATTCAAACTATCCATTGTCATTCTCCGGGACTCAAACTATATAACCTACCAAATTTGGTCTAAACGGAGTTCATCCAAAATTTCACCCCCCATTTCACCCCCTTAGGGGATGATTTCCAGAATAAAAACTATCCAATGTCATTCCCCAGAACTTAAACTACCTCTAAACCAAATTTTATCAAAATGGGTTACATCCAAATTTTCACCCCTCCATTTTACCCCCTACAGGGAAGATTTTCGGGATAAAACCTATCCTTTGACCTTCCCCGGGACTAAAACTAATTAATTACCAAATTTTATCCAAATCGGTGCAGCGGTTTAAGTAGCTCCATAGAAATTTCCACCCCCATTTCATCCCCTTAGGGGTTGATTTTTAGGATAAAAACTACCCTAAGTCCTTCCCCAGGACTCAAACTATCTCTATACCAAATTTCATTTTAATCGGTTCAGCCGTTTTCATGTGATGCGCGGTCACATAAACAGACAAACAGATAAACAGATAAACAGACAAACAGACAAACAGACAAACAGACAAAAATTCTAAAAACTGTTGGAACGTGTTCTGTTATCGATTTTAAGTATCCCTAGCCAATTTTTTTTCGAATATCTTTCATGTACAGACTTTCGACCCTCTTCAGCTTTATTATATGTATAGATAGATAGATAGATTAACAATAAGAACTAACCAGGTACCGATGTACATGCTGTATCTCCTTTACTATTCGATTATGGAACTTTACGGGTCGTTAAAGTGTAGTAAAATCGAAAATGTGACCAACAGATAGTAAAATGTTAATAATATACATAGGTTTTTGGTTACGGCACCAATTTTACAACCTTCTCAATAGTAATTTTCATACCGGAGATATGTAAATTTAATAACATTGGTAAATTCACTGAGATGTGCCGTTAGCTAAGACTTTGGATGGCGGAGACCGTGGTTAGTGAAATCCATAAACCCTAACCTGTGAAAGTACAATTACTTGCAGAATTTATGACTGGTCGTGGGTTTGTATGACTATAGGAAGTAAAGGAGATTCAACAGAGATATAATCTTGTCATAACATGGCTATGACATCGTCTGTATGATTATCATCATTATCATCGTATCAGCCAAAAGACGTCCACTGCTGGACATAGGCCTCCCCCAAGGAGTGCCGCAATGACCGGGTCTGCGCCACCCGCATCTGCGCCACCCGCATCCAGCGGACTCTGGCGACCTTTAGCAGGTCATCAGTCCACCTTGTTATCAAAATTAGGTGTCAAAGCGGACCCCGCGCTCCTTTAGGGGCATAACCGAGAATAAGGCTAGGAGGATGATGACATACAAGTTCATTTTACAGCATCAGGTTACATCTTGACATAGAATTAGTAAATTAATGCTATTCCGCAAAAGTGAGGCCGTAGCACAAAGTGTTATATCAAAATTCCTACGTACGGAATTCCTAAAGATAACATTTCGTACAAATAATACCACCAGATACTACTTCCTTCTATCCCTTGAATAACTATCTTATTAAATGGGTACATATTGTACCTCAGTTAAAGTTTTACTTAAACTAAGTTAATACCTATATTTATTTCGTCAATCTAATTTATACAGTTGGTTGTCAAGATGCACTCTCTCACTTATTCATTTTATTTTATACATGGGTATGTTTACAATTTACGATCCATGCTCGTTTCCCTAGTATACAGCAATTTTATTATGTTTGATATACATATTAATTTTACACATACATATATATCAGAATCGTTATAATATTAATATAACCTGTTAGCTCGCGTTAATAGGTATCCCGTGCTAACCTTTCTAATTATTCACAAAACATATACGACTGTGCCGATGACTCCAGCATAACTTGACCTCTAGTTACTTAGCAACTACACGAAACTAGAGGTCGTAATACTAGTTCTTCTCTGCACTTGGTAACCAGTGTGAGTACCAATCCTTACGCAACCTGACACTACCTAGAAACTTGCTATTAAATTTTATTTCCAAAGATCTCATTAGAGATAGCGTAGGTGGGTTTTTACGGGTAAATTGTGATCGAAGATGCACCTAAATTGTGGTACAGTCTTCGCCAGAATGATGAGAACAACTGAGTATTCAATATTTAGGTAGGTAAGAACACAAAACTTGTTCAAAATAGGAAAAATGTTTGAGTCATTTAAACTGAGAAAACTTGACGCTGGAATAATTTTTAGCTTATTCTACAGTTATATAACTTACGTTATTCCATTGCTATATAATTTGGGGACGTGCAGTGTCGTGATTTCCCCATGGCCTGTGTTAAGTACCTCAGTTTGTGTTGTATCTCACTGTGACACTGCAGTTTATGCACCGAGTTTGTCTCGCTCAGAGCTCTACCAGATTTCTATGTTCGTTCTCTTGTCAGTACTAATTCTACTACCGCCCCAGTAGACCGCCTGACACTTTATTTTTTTGACGGTGTGAAAATGCCTTACGAATATTGATCGGTGTAACTATAACGGTAATTGTTACAAATGTAATTCACCCAAGCACCATTCATTGTTGCATTTTGACCTACCGGCGACGGCGTCGGATCGTCAACAGCGGCTTGCGACAAGCAATGGTGTCTGCAAATCTATGGCTAGGACAGCTCCTGACTCGGCCCCAGCTAGCGTTCCTTCTACAAGTGCGGCCTCGGCCAGTAGTCCTCCAGTGAATGCGGTGCCTGGAACTACGGGCCTGATGGCTTCACATGTTAACAACGATCACGGCGGTTATCAACGTACGGTGTTACTCGCCGCCGAGGAGAGAGTCCCACATAACCCCCTATTTGGGGGTTATGTGGGACTCTCTCCTCCCACCGCCATCCGACTGATGGTGACTGGAAGAGCATACCCACTAAAAACGCACCGGCGTCACCCGCATTTCCGTTAAGGGGGCGCCATGGGATCGCGAACGTTTCACCACGACGCCCCCCGGCGGCCCTGGCTAACCAGGACACCCGCGCAAAAGAAAGGGGAGGGCCAGGACGCTTGACCCTTCCACTCCACAATGTAGAGCCGTGCAGTGTGGGTCCTCTACTGGGGGAGGACGCGACCAGCGGCCGCAAACCGCGCGCGTCTTCTACCCCATCGTCTGCGCCGAAGCGGGAGCGCGTCCGCACTGTCTTCGCGCTCCCTCTCCGCGGCCTCCTTCTGCGAGATGACTGTTTCGCAAAAAGAGGCCACCGCTTCCCACGATCTCTCGCTGCCCAGCATGGCCGCCACGACACTGTGCAGCGAGAGATCATCCACATTGAGGGCTGTTACCATAGTGCGGCGCTCCTCGGCCCACCTGCTGCACCACTCCAGAGTGTGCTGAGCCGAGTCATCCTCTGCGCCGCACTCATGGCAGGCAGGGCTTCCCTCTCTTCCAATTCTGTGCAGGTAATGACCGAAACAGCCATGTCCGGTCATCACCTGCGTCATTCGGCCCTCTCTAGCCAGGCGTCAAACGACCCGAGGATCGCTTCTATGGTGCGAAGTCCATATCGCGACTCCTCCAGGTCTCTCTTCCACCTGTTCCTCAATCGCCGCTCCGTTTGCCTGCGAGCGACCCTCACCTCTTCAGGAGCGGGAGATTCTCCCAAAGCCCTCCACCTTAGCCGGTCGCTGTGCGTCTCGGCTAGCATCTCCGCGTCCAGCTCCCACGGAGGAGTGCCCGCCAAGCCACACGCTGCCGCACACGCCAACGTTACGTAGGCCCTGCAGATACGGTTCGCCACCACCCTTTGTGGCCTCCTAAGCAGGGCCTTATTTACCGCATTAAGCCGGTCCACCCAAATCGGGGCCCCGTAAAGGGCCATGCTCCGGGCGACCCCGGTATACAGGCGACGGCACGCAACGGAGGGTCCCCCTACATTGTGCAGCAGCCGACCCAAGACCCCCTGACACTAGTTTAACCTCACTTCACCCGTCACACCTCTAGACCTCTGATTACGCTTAGTTGCTGTTGCTACGAATCGCGGCGTCAAGATATATTTGTGGGTGAGGTGAGGCTAAAACAAAACACAATAGCGAGGTTTGCTTATTGAATGGCAGCAATTAGGTAGGCACTCGCCACGTCACAGAATCTTCACCGGATATTGCAGCTTTTTATAAAGATCCCCTAAAACAGAAAACTTTGGTACAAGTAATGTTAATGCATGAGTGTAGGTACCTAAACATACTCAACACCAGGATGTACAGTCGGCACATTAACAAGGGCACAATTCTGGAACGAGTCTTCGCCGTATTAAACTCGAATACGAATCGTATTGGTTCATTCCATCTTTCTCTTGCACAAGGACGTCGAGTGCGTGTATAGGTTCGACGCACTGGTAAATAAAATTAAATCGAATTTTAGTAATGAAATTGAGGCCGTGGGAGTGAGTGAGTGTTGTGACTTTAATTAATAGGTTTCGAAACGTAGCTATTAAGATGTATTCGCTAAGATTCGGAATTAGCCCACAAGAGTATGGGAAACGGGAAAGGTGCCTATAGTATTAAACTGTACGAAAGTGATATTTGTAGTGAAGGTTAAATGAACTTTGATTAAACTATATTGTGTTAGCTTTTAGCAGTTACATTCGAGTTGATAAATACGTAGTTGTACTTGTTTTCTGGATTTTGATCTAGTGACATATTTAGTTTAGACCAAAGTTACTATTTTTGTTGCTGCAGAGCAGAGGTTGTCGCCATCACATACATAGGTACACTACAGGTGTTCAAAAATATCGGCACATGCACCCTATTGCCTTGAAAATAGAGGTGTGTTCCGATGTATGTGATGGCGACTGTACCTATAGGTAGAATAACCATACGTACCCTTACTGTAGAATGTAGAGTAAATTAGCAGTAGGTAACTAAGTTACGTACGCACCTAGATATTATAATTCAGAATGAAATTACTTTTCTGCATATTTCAAAAAGCATGACTTTTAGAAAAGCCAATTATTTCCTTCTCCACTTTTATTTCAGATTTATTTCAAGTATAGATACATACTATCTGGTATGTATAGGTACTCCCACTGAAATAAAAGAGGTCAATAAATAAATAAATGAAGGCTGCAAGGAAATAACATATATAATCACATTATTTTGGAAATGAGATTTAAAACTCAAAACGTAATGAATAAATGTGACGCTGAAATTTCATAAAAAAGCGACTAGTCGCATTCTTTCGCGTTATGTGGTAGAGACCCTTCATAATGTGACACACTAATTGATCTCAATCTAGATCTCTTGTCTCTACCCCATTATTGATTGAGCCAACGGATCGTAACATTTTATATTCGTAGTTGACGATCTTGTTGCTCCTGACCAACCCAAAAATGTAGACATCCAACGTCAAACATTTCCTACGACTCGAGGATCAGATCTATAATGGTTCCTCAACAGCGACGTCGAGACTTTGTGAACTAACCAGCAGTAGTCGGCTCGTTTAAAATACTATCTAACAAAAAAAGGTATTTTATATGGTTAAACTATGATAGACATAAGTCGTTTGGTTCCTGGACGGCTGAATACAACTCCTTTAAGCACCATCGCCGCCACTTCAAAAGAAAGTAGTAGTAACTTAAGTGGACTTCGCACGATTCAACCCGGGGTTAACGAGTGCATTGTGATTGCTCTCGTCAGATGTTGTATACGTCGTGTCGTGTTTAGGGGTGTGCTGTCACTTGCATTACCGGTATTGGGGTCATTCTCATCTTTGTGGACTGTCACAACCATAGATGTCACTACTCTAAAACTATTAAATGATTGCCTGTGTTTATAGCAATCCTTCCGTTTATTATGCATATAGCATGCCTAATCCGTTTTTCCTTTCTAACCTGTTCTCCCCCATGACATTAACAGCCATCCGTCCCGCCATCGCGAAGCCTCCCCTTTTTTTTTAAATGCATCAGTGGCACGTTGGCAAACGTGCTAACCTAATGCGCGTTTGATCGAGCTTAACAGATAATATCAAAATATAAAGCTAATAATGAGTGCTGCCAGCAATCCAAAACATTTCCTACAAATAAATTGTGTAACACTACCATGTGCGTTATTGTAAACTTTGATGTAGAACTAGACTTTGCCCGTGACTTCGTCTGCGTGGAAGTCGTTTACGACAAACATGGAATAAAAATATAAATAAAACATATCACGAAATGGTCCCAACCTAGCATGGTGGTGTTTAGATACTTAATAAAATTCACAATAAAAATACCCAATAATAATATTCAATATAAATGGTAGTTCACATACACGGGTGTGCCAGAGTGCATAAAAACGAAAAAAGCCCAATGGCTGAACCGGTGACAGTATTGTACTGTCTGATCACCTCATTACGTTTATAATTAATTTATGACTGACGTATGCAATCGACATCAGTATAATCGCTTCACATCGCTCTAAATCACTATAACGGAGGCAGAAGGAGCAAAAACACTAATTTAATAAGAGCGTGAACACTATTAAATAAAATGTATATATGTATCCATAACAGTTCAATAAGCTGCAGGTAGACTTATTGTATAACAGCTTTTCTACCGAGCATTCGAGCAAACCCCAATTATTGACAGGTTTAATAAGGCACTTAGTCAGCCCGACATTTTCTCCTCAGCATATGGCAACTTTCAGCAAAAAAAATCCATCCAAGTTTTAGCCCCAATTACAATACCGGTAAACTCGACAGAGACGGTAAGGCACATCACTAGTGCCGACTGTTTTACGCCCAGCCTCTAAGGGCTTATTGACGGGTCGCTGCATAAGTACCGATAACCCCTGCAAAATAAAGCTACCGAGCATCCAGTAAATTCAGACTCAAGACTGAGACAGCTGTCGTTCCAGCTTTCCAGCCCCCCTATTCTGTAACATGTTTTATTCTCACCTCAACGCTCACCCACAATTATACCTTGACACCGCGATGCTTAGTAATTAAGCGTAGGTAGAGGTCTCGATTCGTAGCGGGTGACCGGCGGGGTGAGCCACATTAACGCGTAGCGAATAACAGCCCAGCGCCTCACCTCACCTGTCACGCCTAACGTTTTGCCTGCGGAGGCCTGCGTGTAGAATGAACTTTCTGGATGGTTAAAGGCTATATTTTATCCCGTGGGTTTACCTGCGTTTTTTGCAATACGCGAGTGAAGCCGCAGGGACAGCTATAGTCCTTTATAAAACTAAATAACCATGCGTTTTCCAAGAATCGACCGTTTGCAAATTTTAATATAAATAAATAAATTTACAAAGAGTTTATTGACAAAATACAAAAACTTAAACTAAATAAGAATAAAAACAAAAGAATGTAAAAAACCTATTTTATAACTAAAATAAAGGGTCTCCCCGCGGCATGGTGCCGAAGATGCTGGCAGCATTTCCCCGCTGTATTGCAATACTAATGCGTTGAGCGAGGAAGCTGCCAGCTCTTCGGTCCCCGGTACTATGGGTACTAGACGACGATATACATACTTATATAGAGAAATAAATACTTAAATACATAGAAAACATCCATGACTCAGGAACAAATATTCGTGCTCATCACACAAATAAATGCCCTTACCGGGATTCGAACCCAGGACCTCTTGCTTCGTAGGCAGGGTCGCTACCAACTAGGCTTAAGCGGTCGTCAATATTTTTAAAATAATATTTATTTTATTTATTTATTTTAGATACATCCAGACGAATCAATTAAAGCCCTGCCGGATTTATTATGACAACCACAAATCAAATATGGCTGACATGACTAGGCGAACTGCCATTGTCAGCAAACCGGTCGCCGACAACAAATCATGGCCGTAATGAGGTCTAGGGTACTTCGATGCAGCTCCAGCAAGCTGTGAGTACCTACTCGAAAAAAAAGAGTAATATAATTTCGGCAAAATGGTCGATCAGCTTTTTAGCAAACTGGTTGAGCTACGGCAGCCTAGTGGTTCAGGTTCAGGCATACGGCTGTCAAGCGGCACGGGTTCGAATTCCGGCTCGTACAATGAGTTTTTTGGAACTTACCGTACAGAATATTTATCGTTGGCTTTTCGGTGAAGAAAAACATCGTGAGGAAACCGGTCTAAACCCAATAAGGTCTAGTTTTCCCTGTGGGTTGGAAGGTCAGATGGCAGACGGTGGCATACAAGCTTACGGCCTGCCTGATGTTAAGCAGCTACCGTAGCCTATGGACACTTGTGACTCCAGAAGAATCACAAGCGTGTTGCCGACCCTTTATTCACTTGAGGATTCGCTGTGTTGGCAGATAGAGACATGCAGGTCCCTCCCTCCCAACTCCCAACCTGGCGACCTCTGGTTTCGCTTTCGTAAAACTAGTGCCTATGCCAAATCTTGGGATTAGGTGTCAAAGCGGACCCCGGGCTCCTTTAGGGCACAACCGGGAATAACGCTAGGTAGGAGGATGATGGTCGATCAGCTTTTTATTTTTGTTATTTTGTCTAGGAGACGATATTAACGATAACGTAGTGACAGAGTTTCATAAAAAAAAAATTGGACTCCTATCGTGCTAAGGAGACGCTCCACCCCCACCATGGAATGGGTTTACCAATATAACAAAAACACGTGTTTTGTAGATTTAAACTCCATAAAATCATTGTATTCAAGAGTGACCCAGGAGACGTAACCATGGCAACGAGCAAGAAAAATAGGTGATAGGGCCAAATATTTTACCGTCACCCTTGGCCATAAAGTGACAATTACCGCCCGTCATGCGTAAAATATTTGGCCCTATCACCTATTTTTCTTGCTCTTGTTACTCTTACAATTGCGACAAACATTTATGTTCATAGATCCGTTAAGTTGATTAAGCTGCTGATATTTTTCATTGCAATAAAAACGTATGCATTTGTTGTATGTTTTTTGTATAGTTCGTTAAAATGAATGATTGATTCGTTCATTTTCAATTTGTGAGTTGTCCCAGGCAGGGGCGCAGGTATTCACTGAACAAGCAAAATATATTACCGTACTAAATTATTTCAAATATTTGTTAACGATCCTCATTATCGTTTCTTTCAGACAGAACTCAGCACGGTTATCACAAGAAGGCGCGCGAGCTGTGTCGCGGCAAGATATACTATCCGTCTCTTTCTACACACATACACAACACACACACACACACTACACTACACGCACGCTCGCTCGTACTCACGCACGCACGCACGCACGCACGCACGCACGCATGCACGCATGCACAAACACGCGCACGCACACGCACGCGCACACACACACACACACACACACACTAGGTACACACTTACACTTAGAAAGAGACGGATAGTCTTTCTCGCCGCGTCACAGTTAACGCGCCGTCTTGTGATAACATTGCTGAAATACTTGCTCCAATAACTTCCAGTTGTTCAACATCTAAATATCCTGTCAAGATATGTATCAAATTAATATTAAGCTAACCACGACAGTAAAACAATTACTTTTCCCTGAGTTACGAGCTGATAGACAGTTTAGAATAAGACCGGTTCATTTGACAAATACCAATATATATCTACTAGTAGGTACAATATCCTACATATACAAAGAAACGTTGACTTTTTCCGTTAAAATTCTAATGTTATATGAAATGAGGTCTCAATCGCACGCTGCAAGGAATTACTGCACTACGCCAAAGAAAAAAAAAAAAAAATTACACTCCCGACCGCCAAGATATTAAAACATGGGCGTGACTTAATTAGAAATTTAACCTGCTAATAAATTACCGGTGGCCCACCCAAGGTGTGGTGACACTCACCATATTTCCCCAGAGAAATATGCGCCGTGTTGCCAGCACACATTTTCGGATATTTTCGGAACGCGTTCGTTCTTCATTATGTCATTTCACTCCAGAACTAATTGTTATCCATTAGTGTTACTATTTATTTCGTTTTAGTACGAAATATTTTAGATATACAAATAAGTTTTGACTTTGATGCGTCTGTGACGCTTTCGTCGTCGTAACCGTTACTTTACGATTAATCTGTGGACATAAATTATTGTGTCGTGTCATTGGAAATTAAACCTTAATGCAATGTGATTAAATCTTTGTTAACTATTTTTAAAGTAACAATGGAGTTGTGTAATAATAGTGACGTGTTTACAGAAATAACTGTCAAATCTACTTAAAGTATTTATTCGTATTTGTAGCAACGTTTGGGATTTCAAAATAGCTGTAAGTATCGGCCGCTTGGGTGCCATTATTTAAACCATGTAAGTATTATTACAATGGGTTAGTGATAGGCCGATGGGTTTAACACCGTTCGGTGTTGTTATTTTATTTATAAATCACTAAGAAATAGCTCTATCTTCACAGATTTTATTTTCGGTAGTACACAATAATTTAAGGGCTCGTTAACGTGCTCACTAGAACTCAAAAGAAAAACGGTTTTTCTTTTGACTTCATAGATCGACGAATCCAGCAACATACAAACTATTATGTTGTGTTTAAAATATACTTAAATACAAAATTAGTAGGTATATTGGTAATAGTTTAAAATTTACTCTTGGACAATAAAACAAAATGCATATTTTTCTAAACTTCTGATTTTAATTATATGTATTTCGTAATTTATACATTATTGAAATAATTTGATGGTTTACTATCCATTTACTAGCAACACTACGTTATCCATTTTTACATGTGGAAACTACCCTATTGTAGTCGTAGTTGGTCCTCAGACATTTGATCCTCTCAAAAAACTGGTTAGAATACCTAACGTACGTTTTTAGAGTTCCTTAGTCGACTAGGAACCCTTATATTTAGTTTCGCTGTGTCTGTCCGTCCGTCCGCGGATAATCTCAGTAACTGTTAGCACTAGAAAGCTGAAATTTTGTACTAATATGTATATCAATCACGCCGACAAAGTGGTAAAATAAAAAGTGATTTATTTTATTTTATTAGTGCACCTCCTCTATACGTAACGTGGGGAGTGTTTTTTTTCATTTCAACCCTAACGTGTGATATATTGTTGGATAGGTATTTAAAAATGAATAGGGGATAAATTGATAATGTTAATATTTTCGGAGATAATCACTCCAGAAGTAAAAAAAATGTGTCCCCCCCCTCTAACTTTTGAACCATAAGTTTTAAAAATATGAAAAAAATCTCAAAAGTAGAACTTTATAAAAACTTGCTAGGAAAATTATTTTGAACTTGATAGGTTGAATAGTTTTTGAAAAAAAATACAAAATAATTTCACACACTTACTGTGACGGACGAAAAACTACTGAGCGTGGCCCGACACGCTCTTGGCCGGTTTTTTATACGTAGGTATACGTGGTATGGACGTGTAAAAAAATGCTATTGGCGTGAACCAAAATCCACCCATCACGTACAAGACAGCTGCCCCACTATTCTGTAACTTGTTTTAATCTGTGCCGCATAATTGAACTTTATCCCCGCTCAAAAGACTACCTAGTAATAGGAGACTGTAACTTAGACCTGTTAAAACCTAATGCAATTATTACTAAGTATCTTAACTCGATGAGTGAACTAGGATTTAGATGTGGCATAAACCAATACACACGAGTTGAAACAAAAGGAGACCTATTATCAAAATCTTGTATTGACCATGTATTTGTCCGTAACTCTCAAGACCAACTTGCACGAACAGCTGTAATCACCACAGTGCTCGCCGACCACTATATAACTGGCTTTGCAATAGCTGACAATCCAAACAGTGGAGTAGCATACAAATATGTTAAGCGGTTGGATAGTGATCGGTTGCGCGGTGAGTTGAAAAGCATCAACTGGGCTCCTGCCTTACTTTTAACTAATCCTACGGATATCATGAATTGTATAATAGATAAATTTTCAAATGTGTACAATACATGTTACATAAATGTAAAAATAAAAAACAGTAAAAGAAACATATGTTCTTGGGTAAGCGATAAAATAGTTAAAATGTGCAATAAAAGAGATGAGTTGTTTGCAATATGGAAAAGTGATGAAAGTAACAAAGAAAATAGACTATTGTACAATAAATACAGAAATAAGACTAATAAGCATGTAAACAAAGTTAAAAATCACCATATAATGAAGGAAATAACAGATAATTTTAAAAATACCAAGAAAATATGGCAGTGAATAAACGAAGTAAGTGGAAAATTAGTACAGTCAATAGATAGTATCATTATAAAATTCTTTAATGTGAATGTAAACCTACTACCAAACATATTTGCCAATGATTTCAAACGTAATGTTAAAAATATTACCCTAAACTGTAAGCAGCCCCTATTGCCAAATAGAACATATTGCAATGTACCAAAGGTTGCAATGAGACTGAGTAAAGCTACAAATGAATCAGTGTTCAATATCATTAAGCAACTTAACGACAGCAAATGTCCCGGAATTGACAAAATACGTGCCGCAGACCTTAAATACATTAATGCTAGCATAACACCTGTCATAACTCATCTAATAAATAGCTGTATCTCAACCTCACTGTATCCTGAGCAACTCAAGGTGGGTGTAGTCAGGCCTATATTTAAAAGTGGCTCACACACTGATACCAACAACTACAGGCCCATCACTATTCTACCATGCATAGACAAAATAATTGAGAGGTACCTTGGCAAGGAAATAAATAAGTTCTTAACACAGAACAATATAATTAATCCACACCAATATGGATTTCAAAAAGCAAAAAGTACTTCTCAGCTGTTATGTCTATGTTTAACAAATAAAATATTTTGTATTTGTATTTGTTATTAAACTTTGCGGATATTGTCAATAGTCACCTAAATGAAGGGAACCATGTGTTAGCTGTCTTTATTGATTTTAGCAAGGCTTTTGACACACTGTCTTATCAAACACTTTTTTCTAAGCTAGAACAGAACGGGATACAGGGGCCCTTGCTGAAATGGTTTAGAGACTACCATAAGAACCGCTATATAACAGTTAACATTGATGGGGTGCATAGTGATAGATTTTTGACAGAAGAAGGAACAGCATCTATAATCGGTCCGACCGAGTACCTACTTTACGTGAATGACATGTGTAACATATTCTCTGAATGCTCAGTTTTCCAATTTGCTGATGACACTTGCCTGCTAACAGCAAACACAGACATTCTAAAAGCTCAAAGTACCCTACAAAATAACTTTGACAAGTTGAGCAAATGGGCCCACGATGTTGGGCTTGTCATAAACGCCAAAAAAACTAAGCTAATGCATATAACATCTACACATAAAAAGAGACCCATTACACTATTTCTGTTAGCTCATGATCATGTCTGCATGCATGGGGGGAGTACTGACGGGGCCTGTGGCTGCTCAAAACTTGACCTAGTATCTGAACACACCTACCTTGGAATGATCATAGACAATAGATTAAACTGGAAATATCACATTGACGGAATATGTAAGAAACTAAGAGCCATACTAGCAAGGTTGTCAATTCTAAAATTTAAAATTCCCTACAACACCTTAAGAATGATGTACTTATCTCTTGCTGACTCTATAATTAACTACAGTATCAGCACATATGGATGCACTTATAAAACATATCTAGATAAGATATTATACACTACAACTATCCATTCTTATAACTATAGTGCCTATTAAAATTAAACTCCAATGTAAAAATAATTATAACAACCTATTTGGCTTCTGTAAGGTGCTAAGTATATATGAAAAAATAAATACTCAGATCATATAGGATAAATTTAGCCAACTAAAAAACCTAAAAATGAGAACACGTAGTGAAAAACTAAGAAACCTGGCATACTTACCACCTTACATTTTACCTGACTATAAGAATATATATGGTAAATGTACCTCAGATTTCATGTTACCTTATATACTTAACCAACTACCATCAGACATTTTAATCAAAATACAGGGAACAGAGAATCCAAAAGCATGTAAAAAAATGCTAAAAAAACATTATATAGACTCTCATAACACCAGCACTGAGGAATAAAACTGGTATGGATAAATGTGATAGATAGCAAAATAATAAACTAATATTAATTAGATATTTCTCACAAATAAGCCTAATTGAGGCTTCAGTAAGAACTAAAGAGTATATAAATGTAGTAGAATAAGTTTATAATTTTGAATAAATAAAAGTAATAAAAAAAAAAATTAAAAATCGCACTAGATTTAGCCTGTCGTAAATTTAGAGGAAGAGAGTTCCATAGTCGTAGTAGCTTGGAAGGTAAATGAAGAAAAGAATTATAAAACTTTGAGGAGGATGCAGGTAATACGCAAGCAGTTTATGAGAGGACCTAATTAAATGTAAACAGTTTAAAGCGTTCCTTGAGAATAAATTGAATATGAGAACGTAATTGTTTCATTGGTGCCCCGAATCCCACGTTGCCTAAGTTTAATATACTTAATTAAACCCATGTGTGCCAACTGTATAATAACTATGCCATAGATAGATTAATGTGCAATTAAATTTATATGACACTTGTGTTAAAAGATTAATTCCCGGCATCGAAGGAACATTATACTTTTATAAGTCTACAATCCACTTATAAATCTACATTTATGACACTAGATAGACATAGAATTATCTTTTATAGTGTGGCTATCAAATATTTCGTTTGTCGTAAACATAGAATGTGCCTTTAATTAAAGGTTAATAGGTACTTGGTCAGAATATGCATTTTTCTGCAACATTGCTTCTTAGAGTTGTGTACGAGTAGGTAGCAAATCGCGAGTCTATCGTTTGAAAAAACTTTTTATTGACGTGATAACGTCTTATAAATCGATGAACACCGGCAGTAGCAAAGCTGAGAGGTAGAACCCGCGAGTCTGTCGTTTGAAAAAAAAAATTGCCGTGATAACGTCTTATATATAAGTCGATGAACACCGGCAGCACGCACGAAAAAGTATGACTCATTGTCCCGTTCCGCCTGAGCCGAGCGTTCGGTTTTATGACGTTATAACGTAAAAATTTCGTCCGTAAACCGACTTTATAGACAACTAATTTTTTTTCCAAGAACTTAATTGACATGAAAATTTCATAGACCTACATTTTAGAACCTGCTCAAAAAAAAATCACGAGAATCGGGTCGATCACGTAACGCATTGTACGAACGTCGGGTAGCTCTAAATGTCACGTGTAATATTACACTCGGCGCTGGCTAGCCAGTTCCTTTGCTTGAACTTGGCTTGACACGCTGCCGCGTGTCTAGATGTATGGAAATGGGAACGCAGCGTTTGACGCATACAACAACCGGGCGATTAAGCCCGCTGTCTTGTCGCCAGCGGGCAGCGGGGTGGTGAGCTGGCGTACAAACATTCGAGCAAGTTCCTGCTGGCGTCCAGACCCTAGTCGTAACAGAGACGCAGCCGCCTTCCACGCTACGAAATACTAAAACAAATGAGGACCACTTTGCGCGAAGGTGGTCGAAGGAGTCTGTTTCTCAGCTACCATAATGAAGGGCGGAAGGAATATGATTATTGGAACACAAATTGTCGAGTGAAATTGTCCTTCAGTGATTCATTGTCACACATGGCAATATCTGCCGGTTATGATTAGTTTCCGCATTGCCGGCATAGCTACCAGCTACGCAGATTAGCCAATTCTGAACCGTATTTGAGATAAATCACATTCACGATCACCTATAATTACCTATTATAGTGTCTTCGTTAGTACCTACGACTAATTGTAGCCTTAAACAATTCCTGCATAGTGTTGGTTTAATGGAAGTCGGATTCTTAAGGCAAGGGCATAAAATAGTATAGAATGAAATGCCTTTTTATTACGGGTTTTTTAGTGTGTTTAAGAAATTCTCGCGGACAAAGTCACAGGTAAATAGTATAACAGTATTAGTCATCTCCATTTTATATTATAGCCACAGACTACTAGAGATAATTATAGCTGAACATGTTATATTTGGACATTAATAAGCTAAAATTTGACTGTGTATTATTAGGTAGCACCACATTAAATGAATATGATTATGTTTGTGACCTTTTCACGCGTATTCACTTAAAACAATTTAGATGAAGATACTCTGAGTCTGGGAGAAGGGCATAGGATACTTTTTGTACCGGAAATCACCCCCTAATTAACTAAAGGGATCATGTTTGGGTAGATTTTGGCAAACTATTTAAGTGGTCTACTTAAGGGGCTCACAGCACCCAATGACCTTCGATCTGTTACCGTCCGTTTTTTCGTGTTTTTTTTTGGCTCACCGTATTAACAACAACGAGGTTAACCGAAATAGTATCCCATTTTGAGATATATGACACTAAACTTTAGCAGTTTTAGGCCAAAAAACCAGTTTTTTAGACGTAACTTTTGTAAAAATGAGTAAAAATAAAAAACTCTCTTGGGTTGTTAGAAACGTCAAAAAGGAACAGTTACATGTAAATTTCATATATAAAAATGCATAAACAACATACTAATATCGAAAACAGAGCTGTTTTGGACCATGTTTGAATAAATCATAGAAAAATAAATGTACATTTTTTTCCAAAAAACTCTCTTGCAAAAGTAGATAAAGTATTGAAGAACCGATTAACGTTTGTGGCATAAATATATCTATTGAAATGACGGAGGAATATCAATTCAAAACTCATCAAAACTAATAGTCAAAAAGCGCGTGGAGCCCCTTAAGCAGAGTCGCGGGCCCTTTTTAGTGATAATAGAAATGTGAAAGTATGTTTGTTTATTAGGGTTCCGTACTCAAAGAGTAAAACGGGACCCTATTAGACTCCGCTGTCCGTCTGTCTGTTTGTCTGTCTGTCTGTCCGTCTGTCACCAGGCTGTATCTCAACGACAGTGATAGTTTGACAGCTAAAATTTTCACAGATGATGTATTTCTGTTGCCGCTGTAACAACAAATACTAAAAACCAGAAAAAAGTAATATTTTTTTTTATATTTTTTTCTTTTTTTTTTCTTTTACAATCTTACACAAATCGGCTTAGTCCCAAACTAAGCAAAGCTTGTACCTATGGGTACTAGACGACGATAAACATACTTATATAGATAAATAAATACTTAAATACATAGAAAACATCCATGACTCAGGAACAAATATTTGTGCTCATCACACAAATAAATGCCCTTACCAGGATTCAAACCCGGGACCTCCGGCTTCGTAGGCAGGGTCACTACCAACTAGGCTACAGGAGGCTCCCATACAACAAACGTGATTTTTTGCCGTTTTTAGGGTTCCGTGCTCAAAGAGTAAAACAGGACCCTATTACTAAGACTCCGCTGTCCGTCCGTCCGTCCGTCTGTCTGTCACCAGGCTGTATCTCACTGATATTGTTATAGTTCCACCTGAAATTTTCACAGATGATGTATTTCTGTTGCCGCTATAACAACAAATAAAAACACAGAATAAAATAGTTTTTTTATAGATAATGGTACGGAACCCTTCATGCGCGAGTCCGACTCGCACTTGGCCGGTTTTTATAGATAATGGTACGGAACCCTTCATACGCGAGTCCGACTCGCACTTGGCCGGTTTTTTTATTATGTGTAGAGGCCATTTGGTATGTGAATTCATACGGGAAAAGTCACAGGCAAATGCTAGTAGGACTATTTAAAGTAAAGTTGTACCTTTTTTTTTTTTTTTTTTTTTTTTTTTTTTTTTTTTTTTTTTTTTTTTTTTTACGTGGGGAAATGCCTTTGCGCATCTCGCCCGGCCAGGGGAGCCAGGGCAGGTATGTCGGACTCCCGGGAACTGCCCGAACTACCGACTAAACCCCACGGTGTTCCATCTCGTCACCAAGGTGCCGAAGTAAAGTTGTACCTAGGTTAAGGTTATACTTATAACTAAAATGTTTATGTCACGTCTAACCTATCGGTTTCGGTACGAAACGGATGCGTTTCACGTTGACATTTGGTTTTTGAGGGCCCGTAACTATCCGTTAAAGGGACATTAATAAATGAAAATGACCAGGTAAACATGCTAACTAGACGTGAAACTCGTAAAAGTGGTAATGACAAGTAACCAAGCGCGGGCGCAACATTTTTTAATGCATGCCTAAAGATGTGTAAACCCTATTCGAATACCACAGATTATTCGGAGGCAGATGTTCCACTGGCATTATACCGGAGAAAGCGTGCCCGAGGTGTTTTCAATGTCTTTTCCGTACCAAAATTGGTCCAATTGCGATTACTTGGTGTTAATTAATATTTTTCGTACTCAGTTTGTAGACAATGGTTATTTATTTATTCCATACAATTTCACAGCATTACAGTTGGTAGTGCCAAGGCACTGTGAAACATAAAATAATAAACAAAAGAAACAAATAGGTAGGTAATAATAATTACACAGAAGACGGTCGTGCATCCACCTTTTCGCAGAACGTCACACATCTATCCTTATCGGCTAGCAAATATATCACAGTTTGGTGCTGATTCAAGCAACTAGTTTATGATTATTGGAGTGTTAACTATAAGTTTGTACACGCTTTGTTTAGATTAGATTAGAACAAATTACTTTTTCTGCATGTGAAAATTATCTACATATCTTAGACGTTGACTATGTAAGGTGGAAAAGTGTAAGTATTTTTGACGACGACCATACATGCATGACCAACAGTAAGGAAATTGCCTTCAACTTACAGCGGCAGCATTCATAGGTACCTACTAGAACAGGTGAATGCGCTTCACCAGAAGTGGTAGATCTGCGTTTCTGAATGTATATACATGTATAACATTAAGGAAATAGCCTTCAACTAACAACGGCAGCATTCATCACTACCTAGAACAGGTGAATGCGCTTCACCAGAACTGAGTGATCCATCTGTTAGTGGTAGATCTGCGGTTCTAGGAATCCCTTTGCGGCGCGCGCGCGGCGCCTTTGATGCCCGATAGCGGCACGTGTGATGGTCGCGCTAATGTGTGCCCAAACCAGGGGTTGCCAGTTCAAACCCATGTCACGGGAACTTGTGAACTTCAGGTATATGTAACTGGCAATGCATGTATATGTTTGTTCGGGTCAAATCTTACAACTGAATTTTAAAACATTTACCGAACTACATCGTGAGGAAACCTGCATACATCTCATCGCCTCTCATCATCAAATTCAAAGGTTTATGTGGAGTCCCCAACCCTCACTAGGCCAGCGTGGGAACTACTGTCCGTTCCCTCTCATTCATGAGGCTTGGGCCCAGCAGTGGGACGTATATAAGCTTATTTAGTTGGACGACAATGCAATATTAAGTACAGCCTCAAGTAGGATAAACCCGAGCTTGGACTTACTAGAACCCGCTCAATGAGAAGTAGAACTATGCAAAATAGTACAGTCAGCATAAAGCTTGTACCAAAAATTAATAAATAAATTTTTGACAGTGACTTTGTTCGTCTCTTATGTTCCCAGTCACATTTCAAACTGTTTCACGTGGTCGCTTCCTCGCGCCGAACTAAAATGCAGGGCGTGAAAAAGCAAAATTAATATTAACACCACATACACAAAGATCCTACTATCTGCATATGAAAACTCCACAGCGCACAACCCTGTAACAGAATCTGAACTAAATGGTAACGATTATCATCTGGCCACGACGAAAGAGGCCAGTGTTTTTCACGCAGATCTAAGCCGAAGCTATTGCGATGGCGTCCAGATAAGCGGCTACAGTTTTATGCGTCTAGGTCTCTAAAAACACCTTTGTGCCCGTGTTCGTGACGTGGTCGTGTCCGTGACTGTTATATTACTAGCCTCTACGTTTACAGACGTGTTTATGCCCAGTTGTCACCGTGGTAGGATGGAATGGATATAATGGTCTTAGTATAACGTATAGAATTACACAATTTACGTGTATAAAAATTCTTGTGGGATTGCTCGGAAGGTGTCACTTTTCTACTTTTTAACCAACTTCATAAAAAAGGAGGAGGTTCTCAATTCGGACGTATTTTTTTTTTTTTTTTTTTTTTTATGTTTGTTACCTCAGAACTCCGTCATTTATGAACCGATTCGTACAATTCTTTTTTTAACTGAAAGTATATGCTTCCAGATTGGTCCCATTGTTTCCAAAACCCCAGTTGGATGATGGGAACCATGAGGAATTGAGGGAACTCCTCAAATATATTAGGGACGCATGTAGTAATTTCGGTATTTTCTATTATAACTCGTGTATTTACACCCGGAAATCATAAATTTGGTGTAGTGGAAGTGATGATGAAGACCACAGATGGCTTGTGGAACTTCTCAATGATGTACTTCAAACTATATAAGTACTTCACAGATTCTGATATTATTCCGTTGAAATAGCAAACAATGAAGTGCCAAAGGTAATTCTGAGATCCTTGAGGAATCGACGGAAGTCCTCAAATATTATCGGCCCACATACAGCGATTTGGTTTATTGGTCTAAAAATCAACGCTTTTGTTCTCGGAAATCAGTTCATGTGGTAAATTGGAAAAAAAAATGTGGAAATGTTAATGTGGCTTGGCGGAGTACTGAATTGAAGTCGGTTAAAACTTTGTTTTGAAAGTAAATTATATTGTCAGTAAATGACATGAGCAGCACGTTATATGCTGAATGTAGGTATATTTGCGCTAGCGTCGAGTAGGTAATATGTTGATTAATGGCGACATTGTCTTTATCTAGCCACTTTGTATCTGTTATGAGTTCAGACCCTCCCAGATCGAGATCTTACATTATTGTTTTCCAGACTCCTCCCCTCTATTCCAGCTTCCAGCATCACCATTTATGGAGGTGCCCTAACCTATGCGTTACGGAAAACTTGTAAACGTGAATAACCGATAAACACAACACGAATCAAAAGCCGTTAATCGGCACAGGAAAAAAAACTAATTAAATTAAGAAGATCGCCATTGTCTTTGATTAATGATGGCTGGCATCTTGAATTAAGATGATTATCTCGAACCAAAAGAAACTTCATTGAAGATAATTGAACAACATCCTAATTAATTCCTTGGTTCAAGTATAGGTTCTTATTTTTTCCGCGTACTTCGTAGAAACACGACAGTGCTAGTGTTAATTTTATAGCAATACCCTATAAAGGGTAGATACACAGGCGTCAAGATTTCTATAGCTCGAATGTTAAATTATTAATCAGGGTGGTGTGACATGGAACCCCGACAAAAACACGCGACACTTCTAGTTTACGATCGCGTGCTGTATAATCTGAGATGTCAATAAAATCTGATATTATTTCCCTTCAATGGTTTGCTAGAGATGAAGTAAGAACGAGGTTTATCATTGATTTATAAACACTAGTGCCGGGTATCGCCATAAAAGGCTGCACTGCAAAAAGTCGGACAAGTGCGAGTCTTACTCGCGCAGGGAGGGTCCCGTATAAGCTTATTATATCACATTTACTGTCACCATACAGTTCACCGTCCATTCTATTTTATCACGGCAAAATATGTTTGTATTTCATAATTTAACTCTAGAGATAGGGCTTGTGCACAAATCACGCGAGGTTTTTTCGGCTACTATTTGACCCCCCCCCCCCCCCCCCCCCCTCTTGGTGATATTTGGTGAGGTTCTTGGCTATTGATTTATTCACATGTTGTTGTGTTGATATTCATTTCAACTTGCTACCTCCACGCATTCCTGGAAACGTGTTCTTGACAGACGGCGAGACAAGACAACGAAGTGATCCTATAATGGTTCCATTTTCCTTTTGAGGTACGGAACCCTAAAAACATCACACAATCCTATCGCATAGGTAATTCGCTATTTAAATTTTCACGCCTTTTTCATTCACAAGAGCACGAGCTAATTTATAGGCCAGAATTGCATCCAAAGGGGCAATATTTCAATGTCGGCGAGATCCAACTTTGATCGGGATCGGCTCGATAAAAATCCTTATCAAGTTAGCCTACCGGCCCTCCCATAAATACGATGAGCTCAATTTGTCGACTATAAAGTTCTTTAAGATGCAATTTGTCAACGTCAGGCCATCCGTATCGATACATCGCTCGGCTATGGAGATCGATATCTTGTCTTTGTATCGATGCTGGCGATTATCGGATTGTGCTTGTTCCAGTGCGGTTGCATGCACCTTGAATTGTAAATTGAGGAAGCTATATTCGAATGCAAAGTCGACATATTGCTTATTCGGGGTTTGAATACCAATGCGCTGGGGTATATTCATGCATTGTCATAATATCAGAGGTTGTGGTGATGCATTCAATTTGCTATCTCGACATTTGTATTGTCGTCACGGTTTAGATTCATAATGAATATTTGCGTAACAAAGAACAGGGAAGCTTCTGCAAGCTAACGAGATCGATATGACATGCTCATTATTTTACTTTTATGAAATGAAATGAAATAATTTATTCGTGACAAAAACTTAAAATACTGTACAGTTCCCGGCAACAACTTGAACATGCGGGACGAAGTGGGGGGGCAGCTTGCACGTCCAATTCGCCTTTGCGCAGGCAAGGTCATTTGCGCACGAAGTTTGCCGTCTACTGTACCATATATACTAAGCAGTTTGTCACGAAATGGTCTCGCCTCAGCATAATGCTGGCTCATGAGCCAGCGCTGGTCTTCCGGCGAGACCATTTGTGGGCCACGTTCCCTGCTGTCCAACACGGTCTTTTTAGTAACGTATACCTACTACACTTCTTATCAAAATTCGGCGATTCATTGCGATAGAACGAAATCATCACGTCACTCAGTGCTCTCTTTACTTGATTCATAAATTATTAGGTCTCAATCTTACACAAATCGATCCAGCCTTATTGAGCTTATATAGTAATAAGTTCAATAAGGCTTGTGTTCACAATAGATTTCATAGAAATAACTTAAGTACCTACATTGAAAATATTTTTGACTCCGAAACAAATGTTCATGTACACACGTTTCATCACACTAATATGTTTCCCTTACCGGGATTTGAACACTGGACCGTCCACGTCGCAGGCAAGTAGGTATGTAAATACTATGTAATGTTCGCGTGTAAAATCATCATATATATACCTACATTTATGTTTCAATGATAGTCAAGTTTAGTCGCTCCGGTCACAAGTGAGTTGCGAGTCAGTTAAGAATTAAGAACCTCCGATCAATTTGCCGTTGGTTCATCATAGAGAAAATAAGCTGTTTTCGTCAGAACCTGCTGTCAAAATGTTGTACTTTTAACCAACCAAAAACCTCCCCTCCTCGACACTTGTATGTATGTAAATATTTTATTGTACACAAGACATTGGTAAAAATACAGAAAAAATTGGTTAAGGTGGTACAAAGGCGAACTAATCCCTGTAAGGAATCTCCCAGTAAACCTTTGAGCAATTGAGACGAGATCAGAATTTGTTGCTATTTAAAAGCTTGTACTGGGGCCTATCCCAATTTTGGATTGTTTTAAGGATGACTCACGTTAGAACGGGCCGTCTCTGGCCCGGGCCGTTTTAAAAGAAAAACGACGGAGTTTTTGCGCGGCCAAGCCATACCTAAGCCCGGGTGAGCCAAGGCTGGGCCATGCCGACACCGAGTCGCTTCCGAGCCTTGACCGTGGATCGGCCGGACTTGGGTATGGCTCGGCCGCGCAAACACGTCGTCGTTTTCCTTAGAAAACGGCCCGGGCCGGACACGGCCCGTTCTAACGTGAGTCATCCTTTAAGGGTATGTGAATTGTCTTGGTCAATTCGCTCGTTCTTGCGTTTGCGCATAGCTGCGCATTAGTCAAATGTGTGTGAGCGTGCCGTACTAATAATCAAATGAGATTGGAATTCAATAGAAATTCAATGATTTTAACAAAATGCACCGCTTTTTAAGAAAGTTATTTTATGGCCTATTTAGTTCTGAAACTTGATACGCTGAAACCGCATGACGCAACATAGGAAGCATGACAAATCGTGACGTGTAAGATCTCCTTTCCTTTAAAGATCGTAGAGTTCATTTACTGCCTGAAAGTCTCATCACTCTGCCCAATTACCAATTCTATTGATCTTTGAAAACAAACCAAACAATATGCTTGTATGCGCAATGTATTCCGCATATTAATAATGTTGTATTTATACGAAGATCAAAAGGGTACGACAAAATAGTAGAATGTCGTGCGCACGGTGCGCAACATTCGAGAGCGAGCTACTGCCTCACCAAAACCAGAACAACTTAACTACATATAAGGCTGATACATTGATTTCCGTTATTATTTCAGAATGGAGCGAGTACGCTGATTAAATTATCATAAACCAAGTTTCAACAGAACCGCACTTCAAAGGACGAGTATGTACCTAGGTAGTTCAAAACGATTGTACCGTCAAGAGGTCGGGACAAATCCGAGGGTTCCGAATACAAACAGTAAAGCAATTGTAGAAACTTAAGGTATAGGTATACGAGCATATCCTTGAAAACTGGAGGTCGTGGGTTCGACCTCGGCTCGTATGACTAGCTTTTATCAAAATCTTATGTATGAAATATTGTTTGATATTTAACAGTGGACCGATGAAGGAAAACATCGTGAGGAAACCTGTCTAATCCCATTAAGTTGGAAGTTCAAGGAAGTTGGATTGGAAGGTCAGATGGAAGTCGCTTTCGTAAAACTAGTGCCTATGCCAAATCTTGGGATTAGGTGCCAAAGCGGACTCCGGGCTCTTTTCGGGCACACCGGGAATAACGTTAAGGCGCTGTCAACACCAAAAGGGTCATTGTCAGTCACAAAAACAAAAATCATCTTTCCGGTGGTCAATAGTTAAGGGCTTATGTTTATATATTAGGTCCTTACCTATGAAATTGGCGGTGTGTATGGAGAATTTTATGAAAACTGTGATTTTCATACATTGAATTTTGCGGATTATTCAGCAATGTCAAATTCAAAGCAAACTAAATTTTGGTAGGAATATAGAAAACTTTTAAGCTACTTTACACATATCTTCATTCCTTAAAAATAGTTCGCATCATAAAACTATACGTAATTGAAACACTTTAACCGGCAGCACATGAAAAGGGCGGTTTTCAAGCTTTAATTTGAAACACTAAATAAAAAATTCAAACCTATTTTTTGTTACATAGTCTTATCTTATCTTATCTTATCTAGTCTAGGTGAGGGCCCTTTCGGATGCACTTCGACCCAGTGGGATCTTTTGTGCATTTGCCCTCTCCTTTATACCTGCTCCCAGGCTTGCTCCATCATTTCCACAAAGCGGATGATGCAGTTCGCCGGGAGCACCTTGAATTCCTTTGGTTGCGGGTAACCGTTACCAAAGTAGTTCATTCTTTGTCTGGCAAGGGCATGACATTTACATAGTCTAATAATGAAATTAAAAAATAATTTGGAAGTTGCAATAGAAATGAATAAATTACGTACAAAATAATATCTGTGAAAAAAACGCCAATTTCATAGGTAAGGACCCAATATAACATGTTTTTATCACATAGAATTATAGAAGAGGCAACGCCGTTTATGCGGATTCAGAGTTCAACCAAAAATTAGGCTTTATAGCCCTTAACTTTGGCAATGTCCACCGAAGAGACGCGAACCTAAATCTGACAATGACCCAAAAACGTGCCCACTGTCTAAGTATTCGTATCGGAGTAAACGAGAGCGCGTGTTAATTGGGTGGCCAGGTTTTAGAAGAAAATAATTAATAAATATTGAAATAAAAAAAAGTGTGGATTATTTGTGAAATATGGCTCGTTAGCGGTTTAGGTACTTATGAATATGTGGACTTCATGTTTTTAATTGCAACACATACGTAAAAAAATAAGAACATAGAACCGTTTAAGATGATTTTAAGACCAATCTTTGCAATTATTTTCTATCGAGCCGATTTCGTCCAATTATGTTTCGAGTCCGTCTACGGACTCGGAAATATGATAAATATTAACTTATTTTTTTTTTGGTGAGCTAGAACAAATAACTTTTCTTAAAAAACTTCTTAAATAATATCAATTTCAACAAATTAGGTCTTGTCAGCCTCTTAAGAGGATGATGACGAGTATAACATACTCATTCTTATAATTTATCTACACGGTGGAATTTAATCGGTGATCAGGAATCCAAAAATCTTCATTATCAATCTACACAGAAACCAATACGTGAGATCTCGTGCAATATAGCTCACAATCTAATTAATCACACTTAATTAACATCGGTAAAATGTACACTGACTGAATAAATGGACACCCTACTTTTATTGAAGGGAAGTTACTCGTAAGTGTACTTTGGCGGGAAACTAGACAGATCAGACGTCAATAAATGAAACGTCATTAAACTTTTCAGACTAAACCATTAGTAGGGTGACAATAAATTTTAATTAAAATTTAATTTCAACTTAAAAATTAGTTATGATAAAAAAAAACTTGGTTCCACTTAAGTACTACATAAACGTGACCGGGTTGTTTTCAAAAAAAGTGTACCCTAGTTAAGGTAAAATTAAGAAACGTTAACTTTTTCAGGTGAGTCACGAAAATTTGCCATACATTTATACAGCTAATTTTCGTGACTCACCTGACAAAGTTAATGTTTCTTAATTTTACCTTAACTAGGGTACACTTTTTTTGAAAACAACCCGACCGCCATCGATTACTGAATTAGAAAAATGGGTTCCTGTTCACCGATTAAATTCCACCGTGTATATATTAATAAAAAAAAGTTGTGTTAGTTCCTTTGCTTATAACTCGAGAATTTCATTTTCATGATTTTTGATTTGTTGGATTTGTCTTCGCCCCGAATAGCAGAATAACTATAAAACAATCGAAACAAATAAGTTTTATATATATAAGTAGTATTTATATTTTATTTTATAATAAAAAATGACATGTTAACATAATTTTACGTTATAACCTTGCAATCGTTACTAAAAGGGTACAATCATCATCAGATGGATTATAGCAACCAAAGTGACCATAGGTATCGTAACAGATCTTTGCGTCTATGGTAATAAAGACGTGTTCCGATATATTTGGCTACTTTCGCCGCTGCCAACTTCGCTCAGCCTCACAAGAGGCTTAACACCTTTGTACCTTGTCGCATTAAACGTCATGTTAAACTGCCATATGAAGTTGTCAAACGAGTGAAAACGACAAGGTACAGTCACCGGCATCAATATATGATGGAACAAAGGCCGCAAAAACATCTGACACGCTCTAACGGCTCTAGGGATAGAGTTATCAACAGATATTTTTGCGGCATTTGTTCCATCATACTCATAACTTATGAGGCCGAATGTACGTCTGACGGTAAAGGTCGCGGGAGTCCGCTGGATGCGGGTGGCGCAGGACTTGTAATTGTGAGACTCCTTGAGCGAGGCCTATGTCCAGCAGTGGTCGTCTTGGCTGATATGATGATGATCATGATGTACATCTGAATGTCTATCAATTTAGAACAGCTTGACAGTACAGTTGACAGCTGACAGGTTACCGTACCGAGCCCGCACCGACAGCGGCAGTGCCCTTAGCTGCGCGTTACACCAAAAACCTTTCCACTGGTATTTGCATATACTAGGGGTGGGTTGCATACCACCAAACCGACTGTAATCCTAAGCGGTGTTCGTTAAAATCGGAATTTCATGAAAGGTTGACAACTTTCTATGGAATAACAGCTACCGGCGCCATATTTAACGTTGATTGGTAATGTTACAGTTAATGAACCATAAAAATAGTTATTTATGACTAGCTTTTGCCCGCGACTTCGTCCGTGCGGAACTCGTTTATATCGTAACTTTCTCCCCCCTTTTCACCCCCTTAGGTGATGAATTTCCAGATAAAAACTATCTTTAGTAAGGATTCTTTGGGAAGGCCCCGGAATTCAAAGTATCTCTACACCAAATTTCATTTCAACCAAATTAAGGAAGAAAAGTTAACAGACAGACAGAGTTACTTTCGCATTTGTAATATTAGTATGGATTGTATGAAGGAAAGGGTCATTATGGCTGAGTTGCATGATTTTATAGATTAGCTTACTCCGAACGCCTTTTTTTACAAAATAGACTCCGCCGCAAACTTGGTTTCTATGACCCGCCTCACCATAATAGATGCATGTAGGCTTTTTTCATTATTATTTTGCATATTTTCATAGCACACGGCCGTAAGGACCTTTTCTACTAAACCGTAGGACTAAATTAACTGACTTGTAATTTAAATATTTTATATTAAAAATAAAGATACGTCAACAAAATGTTACATCTAATAGTTTTCAAAATAGCCATAATAAAACGTATTTTTTACCCCGTTTTAGAAAACATCTTCGAAACTACCGCCATAAGGTACCTTTACCCTTGGAACGTCACATACATATATATACCTATATAATGTTCCTATTCCCCAGGACTCCCAACTACCGCTATATACCGTAAATGCGTTCCATCCAATTTTTCACCCGCTATTTCACCTCCTTAGAGGATGATTTTCTGGATAAAAACTATCCGTTGTTATGACAACGGGTAGTTTTTATCCCGAAAATCATGGAGAATGCTCCAGGACTCAAGCTATCTCTATACCAAATTTCATCTAAATGGGCTACATCCAAATTTTCACCCCCATTTCACCCCCTTAGGGGATGATTTCCGGAATAGAAACTATCATTTGTCTTTTTCCAGGACTCAAACTATCTTTCAACCAAATTTTATCAAAATGTGTCACAAACAAATTTTCACCCCCAATTACACCCTCTTAGGGGATGATTTTCGGGATAAAACTATCCTATGTCCTTCCTTAACTATCGTTATACCGTAAATGGGTTCAATCCAAATTTTCATCCACCATTTCTCACCCCCTTATGTGATCCCCTTATTTCCTCATTTCATGTGTTCCGGAATCAAAAATATTCTATGTTCTTTTCTTGGACTGAGACCTCTCTCTATACCAAATTTCATCTAAATCGGTTCTATCCAATTTTTCACCCCTCATTTCACCCCCTCAGGAGATGATTTTTCAGGATAAAAACTATGCATTGTCCTTCCCTGCGACTCCTTCTATCTCTATACCAAATTTTAACTAAATGGGATTCATCCATATTTTCATCCCTATTTCATCCCCTTGGGGGATGAATTTCGGTATTCAAACTATCTATTGTCATTATCCGGGACTCAAACTATATAACCTACCAAATTTGGTCTAAACGGAGTCCATCCAAAATTTCACCCCCCATTTCACCCCCTTAGGGGATGATTTCCAGAATAAAAACTATCCAATGTCCTTCCCCAGAACTTAAACTACCTCTAAACCAAATTTTATCAAAATGGATTACATCCAAATTTTCACCCCCCCATTTTACCCACTAAAGGGAAGATTTTCGGGATAAAAACTATCCTTTGACCTTCCCCGGGACTCAAACTAATTATATACCAAATTTCATTCAAATCGGTGCAGCGGTTTAAGTAGCTCTATACAAATTTCCACCCCCCATTTCATCCCCTTAGGGGTTGATTTCCAGGATAAAAACTACCCTAAGTCCTTCCCCAGGACTCAAACTATCCCTATACCAAATTTCATCTTAATCAGTTCAGCCGTTTTCACGTGATTCGCGGTCACATAAATAGACAAACAGATAAACAGATAAACAGACTAACAGATAAACAGACAAACAGACAAAAATTCTAAAAACTGTTGGAACGTGTTCTGTTATCGATTTTAAGTATCCCTAGCCAATTTTTTTTCGAATATCTTCCATGTACAGACTTTCGACCCTCTTCAGCTTTATTATATGTATAGATATAGATAGATACAAGTGTCTGTGGAAAGTAGGTAATTCCCAACGAGTGGCGATGACCAAAAACACGACCGTCAGGGAGTGTTTTTGATCGACACGAGTTGGGAATTACCTATCCGCACGTGTATCATACAACATTTTACAATGCATCATGCGAGTAAATAAAAAAATATGCATAAAAGGTCAAATTTGGTGACCAGTGTTTTGATAAATAAATACTTTGAACTTTGAATTGTTACGAAATCTCATTATCGCACGTGTGTGGGAATACTGTACTTACTGAAATCCATTCCCAAACGGGCTGTCCACCTTCCGCGACGCCGTGCTGCTGCAGCACTGCTGCAGCATGCTGGCATGGGCCACTTCCCGTGTTTATGTTGAATCATATAAAGGGGCACATTCATATTATGGTAGGCAGCACGTTAGCCAATATTCCATCAATTGCTTGAGTTTTGTGAGCACATTAATCCCCATTACTAATCCATGGACATGGCGGACAATCTTGTTGCTCGCGTCCGCAGGATTTACCTTTTTTTTTCACGTTGGGGAAATGCTTTTTCACCTCACTTGCTCGGAAAGGCCTTTTTGTATGTTTGATATCTATTGAGAAAATCGCTTTTTATCCACATGTGAAGAAAGTAGACATAGAACGTTAAATATTTATTTTTGGTTTTTTGTATATTTTATGTGACATTTTTTTTTAAACTTTTTTTTAGTGTTTTTAATTTTTTTTTAAACTTTTTTTACTTTTTTTAAAACTTTTTCTAAACTTTTTTAACTTTTTTTATTACTTTTTTAACTTTTTTAAACTTTTTTTTTACTTTTTCAAACATTTTTTTTACTTTTTTTACCCTATTTCTTATTTTCGTCGCTGTAGTGAGGTGAAAAGATTTGTGTTACACATGGGTGAAAAGTTATTTTACGTCTCGTGTGTTGAAACACTCACAGGTAAAATACAACTTTCCCACCTTGCATAACAAATAACTATTTCTCAAACATGCAATGAAATATTCTCTTTACGTTCCTTATAATAGACACGAAAGTATCCTTTTTCGGGCGCAGCATCTCGAGGCGGCCTGAAATGGGATTTCATACAACTTTTCAGGCCTAGGCCTGCAAAGTAACTTTTTAATTTTCATTCCACTATTTGTGGCACAGCATCACGGCATTCAGCCATGAAAATTAGTTTGATTTGAGGATTTTTATTTATTTATTTCATTGCATGTTTGAGAAAATAGCACTATACATGCCTCGGCGTGAAAACGGATTCCCGGCCTCGTATCTATATTATCCATTAGCGGGATAGGACAGAACATGCTCCTTCTACTTTTCACAGTTATATTCGTATCTATGTCAGGTATAAAAAAATATTTTTGTTATTTCTAAGCAGAAAAAAGTGACCCATAATTTCCATAAATTTTTGAACTTTCGAATTACTAATAATAATTAATAATCGTTACCGCCTGGCACAAAGTACATACATCTATGGGAAATGGTAATATAACACAATATGAAAAAAAAAATAGATTCATTTTTTGTCTGATTTGGATCAAAAGAGGAAAGATTTTTGTATCAATATTCTCATTTATTCTATTTAATAATTTTATTCTCTGTGGAAATAACATAAAACTCCTAGAAAATTAAACAATTAGTATTTTTTGAGAATCGCTCAAATAACTTCTTTATTCACTTTACCTTACTTTTATTCATTTTTGCGATCATTCTAAATAAATAAATATTTTAATTGATGTCAACATGTCAATTGAGGGAAGCACACGTCAATGTCATGGCTTGTTGTTCCATTGGAAAGGCCTTGTTAAAATACTGATCGAATAGTTGTTAATTAAAAAATAAATTTATAAATAAAATACAGAGCCATCCGATACTAATTAGGTAGGTACGAATTTATGCAACTTAAGCCGCGTCCGCTGCGCCATGTTTTCGTGTTTTTTAGTGTTCCGTACTCAAAGAGTAAAACGGGACCCTATTACTAAGACTTCGCTGTCCGTCCGTCCGTCCGTCCATCCGTCCGTCCGCCCGTCTGTCTGTCACCAGGCTGTATCTCACTGATACCATGATAGTTCCAGCTGAAATTTTCACAGATTATGTATTTCTGTTGCCGCTATAACAACAAATACTAAAAACAAAAAACAAAATATTTTTATTGATAATGGTACGGAACCCTTCGTGCGCGAGTCCGACTCGCACTTGGCCGGTTTTTATTTTAAACGTCAAACATGTTTTGCCAATCAAAACAATACTCTATTTGTTGGCCGAACCTGACGGAAAACATGTTAGATGTTTAAAAACACGGAAAACATTGGTGCAACGGACCCGGCTTAATGGAAACGATACATACTGGATTCAACGTTTAAATTCTTGAACCGAGGAAATTTATTTATTTAATCGTATGGCATACATTATTTGGCCTTTGAGTTTCGTTTCCGCAGGAGCTTACCTACTACAACCCTACACGTGTCCCCTGGGTGGTAGGTACTAGGTACTAAAGAGTGACCGAGGAAATTAATTAGGAACATATTAATTTATCTCGAAAGAAGTGAAAGTTTCTTAAGCCTCTTAAGAATTCAAGACTATATCTATTTCATGATAATCATGATAGATATTGGTGGTCTTACTAATTTTTTCTTTGATTCAACTTAATCAAATCTTACAATTCGATTTTACTCCACTTCTACTATTCGTCTCGATTTAAAACTTTGCAATTATGCATATAGATGAGGATACAATCATAACGTTGATCTAATGGTGGAGCTAATTAGAGCACAAGAGATGGATAGTCTATTTCGCGGCGACACAGCTCGCGCGCCGTTTTGTGATTACCGTGCAGAATGTGGAACTCTGCTAAGGCTAGTAGTAAAAGTACATTATTGCAGAGGCCGGGAAATTGCAATTTTGTCGGATGAAGCGAAGCTGAATCCGACAATAGGGACGAGTCCAAGAATTGCCATTCCCGCCGAGGCAGATATAGTGCTTTTCTCCAAAAAAGTTCCCACACAACTTAATTTTTTTAAAGTAAGTATGTACTGTTTCAATTTACATACTTAAAATAATTAATAACATTAGAATCGATCACAATTTTAAATGATTGCTTATTAAAGATTAAACGGGTTTGAAATCTAAACGCATTTTAGTTCCTTATGAATTTGATATCGATAAATATTTTTATTTCTTCGTTTCGAACTATTTGAGACATTTTTAAAAACGTCACTTCGATCACAGTCATACCTTCAAAAGTAAGAGTTTTGTATGACAGTAAAAAAATAATACTCGGGAAAACTTTAGGCACACTACAAACGGGCGCAATTTGTCACACCAACTTGCAATAGTTGGAAAGAGACAGCCATACATCCCTTTCATTCTAATAATAGCAAGTTGTTGTAATAGATTGCTAGGCCTTGAAACGTACGAGCATTTGGCTGTTTGCAATGATTTGTCTTAGTCAAAACATATGGTTAAAAGGTAAAAAACTATACAGTAATGGAATTTCATACAGTTTCCTGGCCGCTGAAACTGTACAATAATGACTTTTAACTTTTTAAATTTGCGCTCGGCAGTAACGAGGAACTTCACGGACTATTTTTGCGACAGTAAGGCGGACATTTCCGAGCATATTGGAGAAAAACTTCTAACCTCCTGAGACCTCGTCGTACAAAATAAAACTAATTTAAGCGGTTTGAATAATAGTTTAGAAATTTCATTGTTTTGTTCTAAAAACGAAACGAGGCAAACCAAATGAAAACCTATTTCTTTATTATTTGGTTTACAATCGTTTCAACCATTTTGTTGTTTCTATTGGAACCTGGGACTCAGGAGGCTAACGCGCACGGAATAACATCAGTATCACCCTATCTGAATATTTTCGTTTTAAGACTCGAACTAAAAAATATGTATATATAATATATATACATATATATATAGGTATATATAAACGGTAAATACGGTTCAGTTCCCTTCTGTTTTACAGCTAATCTAAAGCTAGCACAGAACAAATTGTAACTGGCAGTCACTAACTAACGATTAATTATACGCAAACCAAGGAAACGATAAACCAGCTGCGTAACCGCTCGCTGTAATGGCGGTTGAGTGTTATAATAGTGGTAATGGGGTTTGGAAGCTAGGTAACATTTATGCTATTGTTTATTACTGGTATCTGTGCCACCAATAGAAGCCTAATTAATAATGTTGCTCATTTTATTCGCGACGTGAGTCACCAACGTATGCAGAGTATTTATGATGGAACAAAGGCCGCAAAAATATCTGATGACAACCTATTCCTAGAGCCGTAAGAGCGTGTCAGATATTTTTGCGGCCTTTGATTTATCATAATATATTGATGCCGGTGACTGTACAATGATTACTGGACAGCGCTGGGAGGCAATATGGCATAACTTTTCCTATCCCAATTTGTTATGTTGTACTGCGCACACTCGTTCTGTTTCTGACACGTTAACTCGACGCGAGTGGAAGTCGCGAAAAATGCATTGACGTCAAATTGTAATGTGAAATGCAACTGTCCCCAGCCTGACAGCACTTAAAGTAATGCGCGTTTCTTGTGTAATTGCGTAATTCTGAAAAAGTTACACAAACTTTTTCTAAAAATAAATAATCATATAATGTCATCTTTTCATCATTTTTTAGCCTGTGTGATATCTTAGGTAACATACATCGTAGCAGTTTAGGCACTTACAATGACGGACATTAAAGCAGTTAACATATTTTTGGGCATGTACTAAATGACGGTTGTTGATGGATGACGTACGGTTGACGCCAAATATAGGTAGGTATGTTTACACTTGCATCTTGTGCTAGTGTAACAATTCGTAAAATGTATACATGTATTTATTTACATTAAATGGAGCTTGAGCGTATGAAGTGCAATTAAACAAAATTTGTGATAAGTTCGCCAATAGTATTTCATTTTTTTTTCAATCCACAAATTAAACGGTCATGGAATCAGAATACTCATTGCTTTTATTCAAAACTAGCTGTCCGCACGGCCTCTCCCGCGTATTGCAAAGAGCGCAGGGAAACCCGCGGGATAAGGCATATAACCACCTAGAAATCATCATCTATTCTACACGCAGGTGAAAGAATTTTTGAAATCGGATAAGTGGTTCCGTAGATTACTCAAAACATACAAAGCTACAATCTCACAGACACTTTCCCTTTATAATATTAGTTTAGAAGTATAGATTACGTCGTACAAGTACGTCACGTCACATATTGCTTCTAGAAATCATTTAATGAAGATATTTATTGAAATACATTACATTTTTTAACTAGATAGATAGCGTAGCGTTACTAGCGTTCAACAAGTTCACTAGACCCTAAGTGTGCGTGAGCCATCCTTTTATTCGTATGCAGTCTAAATATACCTCACTCGAACCGTGTCCCAGATAACAACTGCATATCTACACTTCAATCACGAAACTAGATCCAGAAAAAACAGGATCAGGCTAGATTGTCATGCGCAAGATTCAGCCGCAGATACAGGATATAGGCTAGAGATACAGTAATGCAAATTGCGAAAAATACGCCAAGGTATTCGTGAGATCTACAAACGATACGCTATGTGTCAACGCGGGCCCACGTTTCTGTACCTGCCTTAAACTTACACAAACTTAACTTTGCTATCTTGAAACTAACTGCAAACCCTTAAAATTAGGACGCTTGTTTTGAAATTTGCGGAGATAATTGTCAAGCTGGTGTATATGGTAAGTTTGTAGTACATATCGAATATCGGAATGATATGTTGAGAGAACTAGCCGCATCAGATAGTGCGGACGGAGACACGCGAATAAGCTGTGTCTCGGCCGTTTTATTTACGACTGATAGCTGTTTTGATTGTTAACGATTGTTGGTTTTCAAATGTTTACAACATTGTGGAAATGTCTGCAATCACTTACCTACTGCTGTTGTGCAGATACCTATCTACAATCGCTTTGTTTTCTCGTTTGTCGTAACGGGAGTTTTGCAGCCATTTGTAATAAGGATGTTTGGATGTTGATGCCACTGTAGATTGTGCAATGCACACAATGTGCATAGTAAAATAAGCACTGTCAGGTAATAACGGTATAATAATTTGTACAATGGAATATTTAAAATAAACTATTAATATTTTGCATGCCATATGTAATGACTATTTAAGGGATGCTGAATATTTTGTAACAAGACCATAACAACCCTTTTTCTTGCAAAATAAACTATTTGTAATGACACCACCTCAGGTCAGGAGTATACTCTTTCTAATAAAAAAAGAATTTTGGAAATTGGTCCTCAAATGACGGAGAAACCGGCGAACATACATTACATCTTTGAGGAGTTCCATAAGTCATCTGTGGTCTTCATCATCAGTTCCACTAAACCAAAATTGCGATTTCCGAGGGTAACAAATAGACGAGTTATAATAGAAAATACCGAAATCACTACACGCGTGCCTATAAAATTTGAGGGTTGCCCTCAATTTCCCTAGGATCCCATCTTCAGATCCTAAATTTGTGACAATGGGAGTCCACCTCAGGAGTATACTGATACTCATTCAAATAAAAAAGGAATTTTGGAAATCGGTCCACAATTGAAGGAAAAAAATCGGCGAATATACATAAAAAAATACATATACAGAGGAACATCAACTCCTCATCTTTTGAAGCCGGTGAATCTTAGTGACATACCAAAGTTCAAGATGTATTTTTTCTGAATTTTTGTTCGCTTAGTTTCAGAGCCTTCATAAATCACCTTTTTACCAGACCGCACGAGACATACCTATGCCTTAAAAGGCACGGGCACCCTGCCTTCACCTAATGCGTCACACTCGTCTGACAACATCATGTCGTGTCACACAAGGAATGGGTGACGATCACTATCGAGTATGATCACTCCTGGCACCATCCCAAGCAGGGTGACTCAGAGTATAAATTATTGTAACGACGCAGGGTGAAGTCACCTGTCACTGACAAATAGCATGTTTATTATTTAGCTGACCTTTTCTTCGACCGTCCAACGTTACGTAATTTAACCTACCCATTTAAGTGGCATCATCATTGTCAGCCTGTAGGGCTGATGGGAGGAGGTTCAGGAGGTAGAGTTCAGGAAAAACAGGAAACAGCGGAGACCAGGGCAGAAGGAGTTAAATAGATAAGGCACCTGTTATAAACAGACGCCATATATAGCTTACGATTGTCTATCCTAGATGTTAAACAGATTATTATCAGGTAGATATAAAAATACTGAAACTTAATATATACAGGTATTGCGCCTTTGGAGGAGTGAAATTAATAACTAGATAACACTCACACAAGCAAAACTCACAGCACAACAACATGTACTAAATATAGCAAATACAGTTCCAACTGTAGCTATTAATTATTAACTATTTTTTGTAGATTTTAAAATATATCGTGTTTGTAGTTGAAGTTTATCGATCAGGGGGTTCTGAATCGAACTGAACCGTCAGAAAAAAGCTGCGCAATGTCCGCGGAATTCGAGCAGGGATTTCAAATTTGAAATTTTGAAGACTGATAATGATAATGATAAGCCAGAAACGTAGCCAAACGTTACACGCATGGTTATACTACCGGGACTGCCCGGCGCATCGTTACAATAATATGAGCCGAACCAAGTCCACTGCTGGACTTAGGCCTCCCCCAAATAGGGCCACAATGACCTGTCCTGCACCAACCGCATCCAGCGAACTCCCGCGACCTTAATCAGTCCACCTTGTGGGGGTCTACCGACACTTCGTCTCCTGGTACGCGATTTAAGTATACTGAGTAAAAATCCCTATAAAAAAAATTTCAATGGACGCCAGGAAGAGATCGCTCTTAAGCGATAAGACAGCTCGTCGTTTACTTACCTCAGTACTTTTAAGATTTTTGTTCTGTATTAGTTTCATATACTTATTGAGATGTCGAATGGCTGGAATCCGGTGTTCTGCCTTTTCACAGAACTTTTTTTGGCCGAATATCATTTACCAACTAACGTTTCGCCGAAGATTCACTTTGACAACTAACGATTACCAAAATGTTATATGACAACTTTTTAATTCGCAGAATTATTATAAAGCGGATTATTATAACGCCTTTACACTTTTGGCAGACTCATCATTTGTCAAATCTTTCACTTGGTCGAACAACTCTTGGACGAATAACGTTTAGTTGATGCAACAGTTCACTTTTCATACATTAGGCAAGGCAAAAGATACTAGCATAGATAACAACGGCAACAGGAACAGCAGGGACTTAGTGGCAAAACCGACTCGGATCGCGGATAGGTTAGAAGAGGAAAGCGGGATCTCCGCTCCCGCTTTCGTCTTCGAGGTTATTTTTTTTATAAAAGAGCGGAAATACTTGTTCTTAACACAAATATTGTAACAACGGCAACAGGAACAGCAGGGACTTAGTGGCAAAACCGACTCGGATCGCGGATAGGTTATTTTTTTTATAGAAGAGCGGAAATACTTGTTCTTAACACAAATATTGTAACAACGGCAACAGGAACAGCAGGGACTTAGTGGCAAAACCGACTCGGATCGCGGATAGGTTATTTTTTTTATAGAAGAGCGGAAATACTTGTTCTTAACACAAATATTGTAACAACGGCAACAGGAACAGCAGGGACTTAGTGGCAAAACCGACTCGGATCGCGGATAGGTTAGAAGAGGAAAGCGGGAGCTCTGCTCCCGCTTTCGTCTTCGAGGTTATTTTTTTTATAAAAGAGCGGAAATACTTGTTCTTAACACAAATATTGTAACAACGGCAACAGGAACAGCAGGGACTTTGTGGCAAAACCGACTCGGATCGCGGATAGGTTAGAAGACGAAAGCGGGAGCTCTGCTCCCGCTTTCGTCTTCGAGGTAATTTTTTTATAAAAGTGCGGAAATACTTGTTCTTAACACAAATATTGTAACAACGGCAACAGGAACAGCAGGGACTTAGTGGCAAAACCGACTCGGATCGCGGATAGGTTAGAAGAGGATAGCGGGAGCTCTGCTCCCGCTTTCGTCTTCGAGGTTATTTTTTTATAAAAGTGCGGAAATACTTGTTCTTAACACAAATATTGTAACAACGGCAACAGGAACAGCAGGGACTTAGTGGCAAAACCGACTCGGATCGCGGATAGGTTAGAAGACGAAAGCGGGAGCTCTGCTCCCGCTTTCGTCTTCGAGGTTATTTTTTTTATAAAAATGCGGAAATACTTGTTCTTAACACAAATATTGTAACAACGGCAACAGGAACAGCAGGGACTTAGTGGCAAAACCGACTCGGATCGCGGATAGGTTAGAAGACGAAAGTGAGAGCTCTGCTCCCGCTTTCGTCTTCGAGGTTATTTTTTTTATAGAAGAGCGGAAATACTTGTTCTTAACACAAATATTGTAACAACGGCAACAGGAACAGCAGGGACTTGCTAAACGAAACGGTACTCAATAAAACATTTGGTAAACAATAAACTACCATATGTATATTATGCCAACTAAAACATTAAGCAATATGAAAGTAGGCGTTTTGAAAAAGGACATTATAAAACACAGACCACATGTTGAGTTGGTAACTGTTCAGTTGGCAAATAAAACAAGTAAATTAGATAAGTTGGGAAATGAACGTTCGGCGAAATAAAATTACGCGAAACGTGAGTTGGGGAGTGATAATCGGCCATACAATTTTCGGCGATAAATAAGAGAACCCTGGAATCCCCAAGGCAAGTGCAATTTTACAAAAGATAGCCAATTTTACAACATTATCTTTGTGAACCATAAAGTTTTGCGACACTATGACACAATTCTAATCCTTGTTCACTTCCTAATATATATATATATATGTTTATACAACGACGGTGGCAAACAAGCTTACGGCCTGCCTGATGTTAAGCAGGTACCGTCGCCTATGGACACTTTTGGCTTCAGAAGAATCACAAGCGCAATAATCCTTGATGGGACTATTTTCTTGTATCGTAGGACAACTTAAGAATAATATAGGTAAGTAAAAGAGGTTGTCCTGCTTACCCAATCCCACTAAAGCTAACTAATAAGTGTCAATCATCCTCATCATCATTGTCAGCCCGTATATAATCGGCCACTGCAGCATAGGCCTCTCTTCGAGTACGCCACCCGTCCCTATCCTGAGCTAATCTTATCCAGAAGTGACTCGCGATCTAGAAAATATATTTAACTCTGATCTTTTGTTTCTTAGGTATCCAACAACTGGGCATTTTGCCTCACATTGCATGCCTTGTTTATATAATCTTGTTAATTTATGATTCAAGAAGTGTCACGCCGAGTTGTTCCTTTTGGACGCTGGAACAGGTTTATGCAGCATCGGGACTTTGATGGGATGTCTACGAGTGCGCTACTGCTATTCTATTTAATCGTATGGCGATCTGTAGAATAGGTCCATGTGATATTTTTATAGTAGCGCCGCGCCTATTTCGCCGAAAGTGTTGTCGCTCATTTAGCACCACCCAGAGGACACGTACAGGGTTGTAGGTAACTCCTGCGGACGCGAGCAACAGATTGTCCCCCAAAAAATGAATACTGCTATTCTTTTCTGTTACTTGTTTTTACCTCACCTCACCAGTCACTCCTAGTAAGTATACTCGTATCTTGACGCTGCGATTTGTAGTAACTAAGCGTAATCAGAGGTCTAGTTTACACTGGTCTCATTTGAGGTCAGGTGAGGGGAAGCGTTCAGAATAACAGCTCTGCACAAACTCTATCTAGTCTAGTTTATCAAAACACAAAGAAATATAATAACGAGTTTGTTCTTTGATTTTTGTATCAATAGTAGGTACTTAAGTACAATAAATATATACCTAATTTTTTTTTCCACACTACATAAAATTACGAAAAATATTTTTTGTACTCGTCGTTTAAAATCTGTGTATTAAGATTTCATAGAGAATACTGCAACGTCACTCTTTTCATAGTTGTAGTCCATGTTACTGTCGAAACAATCGAAATAACTGTTTCGATACGCTCCAGACAACCGAAAAAAAATTGAAAATAGAACTAAAATAAATTCGACCAATCACGTGGCTGCTTTACCGAACTGTAATGAATTGGACCAATAGAATCGCTTTGATTATTGAGTTTACTCGTTGATGTCGTACGCTCGTTCATGTCTTTTAAGATATCAACGAGCGTACGAGCGATAGGCTGCATTTCGTTTCAATAGTATCGAGTTTGTTTAATTAGTTCAGTTGACTCGTAGAAAATTAATTTTAATGAACTCGTACAAAAAGTATTGTTCACAATAGTGTTATAATCAAGCTTTTTAATCTCGTACCTTACTTAGGCCACTCAGCAAGCTTCGTGGCCTAAACACGGTACCTACTCGACTAAAAAGCTCTCTATTATAACAGGATTGTGAAAAATACTATTTTGTACTCGTCGATTAAAATCTGTGTATTAAAATTTCATAGAGAATACTGCAACGCCACTCTTTACATAGTTGTAGTTCATGTTACTGTCGAAACAATCGAAATAACTGTTTCGATACGCTCCAGACAACCGAAAAAAATTTGAAAATAGAACTAAAATAAATTCGACCAATCACGTGGCTGCTTTACCGAACTGTAATGAATTGGACCAATAGAATCGCTTTGATTATTGAGTTTACTCGTTGATGTCGTACGGTCGTATAAAGGCCTCCACACACCGGTCGCGGGCGCGGGTCGGGCGCGGGCCCGCGCAAGTTGTAAAACATTGAAACTACACTTCAAACACACACCGAACGCGGGTCGTGCGCGGCGCGGGTCGGGCGCGGCGCGGCGCGGGTCGGGCGCGGTTGAAGCGGTTTATTCACACTGACGTGTAGTAACGCGGGCCCGCCGCGGCAGCAACGCGGGCCCGTCGCGTGCCCGCGGCGGGCCCGCGTTGCTTGCGTGTTCACAAGAACGGCAAAGAGAATACGCCCGGCAGCACCAGTCGACTTCAAGATGTGGAACGGTGAAGACTCCGACGAAGAAGACCTATTATTGCTCCTAGCTCTTAATAAAAAAAAAAGAATTTGGGTTCACGACCTGAATAAAGAATCTGCGAGACGCCGTTATGGGGAATACCATCGCCTGTGTAGGGAATTGGAAAGTAACGAAGATCGTTTTTTTACTTATTTCCGAATGTCCCAAAACAGTTTTGAAGAATTGCATGAGATATTGCAAGTTAAAATAACAAAAATGGACACCAATTATAGATCGTCAATCCTGACCAGAGAGAGATTAGCCATTTGCTTGCGGTAAGCGTTATTTATCTACATATTTGTTTATAACCATACATTAAGTTTTAATTTCCCTTTTATTTTGGGATACATTTGTGTTCCTCCCAGTCGCGATAAACTTGCCACGCTAAGGTCACGCTTAAGGATAAGTCTACCTAATCTTGTTTGGCGTAAAAATTGGCGGCACAGTACTAAAAGGTCTTCATAGGTCATCACGACCGATTCGAATCGAAAACCTAGGTATTTGTATCAAACCTACAATACATCCCCGTGTGGTGTCGAGTTAGAATAGCACCCCGGTACTTAACTACTTACTAGTTCATGACATTCGCTTAAAATTAGCTTTTAATTCTAATAATATTTATTTATTTATCGTATGGCATAAAATTAATATATTATTTTATAGTCGAGAGTCAAGTTGTGCTAAAGCTCTAGGTAAAAGCGTCATACAAAATATAGGTACAGTCAGCGTCATAGTTATAGTAGCAGCCAGCCAAATATTTCGGTACACTTCTTTATTACTGTAAGAATAAGGGTGTGTTACGAAATATTTGGCTACTCTGGCTGCTACTAACTTTATGACGCTGGCTGTACCTACTGTACCTACCTCGATGAGGAATACTATGTATTACACCATGTCCCATTTTAAATGGAGACTTACAGTAGGTACTTGTTATTTACTTACCTAAATTGATAATGATTAATAAAAAACATAGTTATGGTTTAAGTTGAATTTATTTAAAACGAGAATCATTGTTATTTTGCTGGCTGAATTGGCTGGCTGCTACTATAACTATGACGCTGACTGTACCTATATTTTGTATGACGCTTTTACCTAGAGCTTTAGCACAACTTGACTCTCGACTATAAAATAATATATTAATTTTATGCCATACGATAAATAAATAAATATTATTAGAATTAAAAGCTAATTTTAAGCGAATGTCATGAACTAGTAAGTAGTTAAGTACCGGGGTGCTATTCTAACTCAACACCACACGGGGATGTATTGTAGGTTTGATACAAATACCTAGGTTTTCGATTCGAATCGGTCGGTCGTGATGACCTATGAAGACCTTTGAGTACTGTGCCGCCAATTTTTACGCCAAACAAGATTAGGTAGACTTATCCTAAAGCGTGACCTTAGCGTGGCAAGTTTATCGCGACTGGGACGAACACAAATGTATCCCAAAATGAAAGGGAAATTAAAACTTAATGTATGGTTATAAACAAATATGTAGATAAATAACGCTTACCGCAAGCAAATGGCTAGTCTCTCTCTGGTCGGGATTGACGATCTATAATTGGTGTCCATTTTTGTTATTTTAACTTGCAATATCTCATGCAATTCTTCAAAACTGTTTTGGGACATTCGGAAATAAGTAAAAAAACGATCTTCGTAACTTTCCAATTCCCTACACAGGCGATGGTATTCCCCATAACGGCGTCTCGCAGATTCTTTATTCAGGTCGTGAACCCAAATTCTTTTTTTTTTATTAAGAGCTAGGAGCAATAATAGGTGTTCTTCGTCGGAGTCTTCACCGTTCCACATCTTGAAGTCGACTGGTGCTGCCGGGCGTATTCTCTTTGCCGTTCTTGTGAACGCGCTAGCAACGCGGGCCCGCGTTGCTGCCGCGGCGGGCCCGCGTTACTACACGCCGGTGTGAATAAACCGCTTCAACCGCGCCCGACCCGCGCCGCGCCCGACCCGCGTTCGGGCGATAGGCTGCACTTCGTTTCAACAGTATCGAGTTTGTTTAATTAGTTCAGTTGACTCGTAGAAAATTAATTTCAATGAACTCGTACAAAAAGTATTGTTCACAATAGTGTTATAATCAAGCTTTTTAATCTCGTACCTTACTTAGGCCACTCAGCAAGCTTCGTGGCCTAAACACGGTACTCGACTAAAAAGCTCTCTATTATAACACGATTGTGTAAAATACTATTATTTTTACAAAAAGCGTTGTTTACGTTATCGTGCGTGTGCCGACGAGGCACATTCTAAATTAGCGATTAGATATTGTACAATACGTGTTAGGATAAGCCGTAGATTAAGTACGTGCGAGATGTGCGAATGATTATACATGTAGCTACTCGTATATATACCGTGTGAGTTAATGAATAAACTACTATTGTGTTGACAGTACTTCAGAGTCTCTCTCTCTGAGTGTGGACTGCCATAAACCCCTCTGGGGTGAAGTCCACACTCACCCTGTCTACTCCCCCATCAACATTCTAATTCTTGCCAGGCAGTGGACACTATCCTCAACCACCAACCACCGTCTGGCAAAGTGCGTGTAACAAATACATAGAAGCCTCAGGCACATAATATTCGTGCTCCTTACACAAAGAACCCTAACCGGAATTTGAACTCGAGACCACCGACTTCTTAGGCGGGACCACTAACTAGGCCAATATCGTCCCCTAAATGAACGTGTTAATTACTTTTATTGCGTCATTAAACTCGTACTTATTCAAGAAAACTATAAAGACAATTAAACAACGATGAAAATCGGCACTTAAATGAAACGATGGGTAATAATACCTATGCTTTACTACACGTGATACTAAAACGTAAAATGCCTCATTAAAGCATCGACACGATACTCGTAATAAGTTAGGTGTAGGATGATGTTAGGCATTACACAACAGCGTTAATTCGTGTTCTTAAGTCTTCAGAAGAACAATTCACCATTCGTAATCTTCAGTGTGCTAGTTTTTACACAAAAGGGGTTCCTATTTGCAAATTATTTACAAATAGGATTCTACATGTAACATCGAATGAAATCATGAAAAATCAAACTTAGCTTTTTAGGGTTCCGTAGCCAAATGGCAAAAAACGGAACCCTTATGGATTCGTCATGTCTGTCTGTCTGTATGTCCGTCCGTATGTCACAGCCACTTTTTTCCGAAACTATAAGAACTTTACTGTTGAAACTTGGTAAGTAGATGTATTCTGTGCACCGCATTAAGATTTTCACACAAAAATAGAAAAAAAAACAATAAATTTTGGGGGTTTCCCATACTTACAACAGTAACTAAAAAATATTTTTTTCTTCAAACCCATACGTGTTTATGGATAGGTCTTCAAAAATTATATTGAGGTTTTTAATAGATTTTTTTTCTAAACTGAATAGTTTACACGAGAGACACTTCCATAGTGGTAAAATGTGCCCCCCCCCCCCTCCCCCTGTAACTTCTAAAATAAGACAATGATAAAACTAAAATTGCGAATAACAAAGCTATACAAAAATTTGTGAACACATTCTTAAAACAACCCCTACAGAACAAACATAGGTACCTAAAATAAAATAAAATAAAAATGATTTATTTCAGACTCAAGAATGTTTGTTAGTACGTAAAATAATTTAAAAGCTAAGTGTTAGTAGGCAAAACAGATATAAATTATTTAATTTAATTATTTATTAATTGCGGAATATGCACTGTAACATGCAGGGCAAAATTCTAAATTATTTTATAATCTCCCCGCCACAATGCCAACCCAGTGCCCTAACATAGGGCAATCCCAACGTCCTTCCAATATCCTCAGAATGATGTTCTCACTTCCTCTCACTCGTCTCAGCATCAGCGAGGCGACCCTCTTGCGTATGATGGCATTGAAGCCATCAGTGTGCGCTTCGGCAAACATGCCTGACGCACTGCAGTGACGAGGCAGCTTGAACAGCATCCTGAAGATATTGTTTAATTGGAACTGAGAACCATCTCCACAGACAAGACTTTCGATTAAAAAAACCGCACTCAAATCGGGTCATCTGATGCACATGTTAAACTTATAACAACTCTCGTCGGGGGTTAAAAATGAGGACCGTGATACCGTGAAGCATAAAACGTATAGTGAAATGCTGTTCTCAAGAATTTGCGTTTGTGAAGAATTTCGAATACGTCGCCTTTGTGTAGGTAATGCCTAGTAATCCGTGCTGTAATACAGAATCGATTCCCGTTGCGATACTTGCGATGGCACGACCTAAAATGACTAGAGGACAAATGGTGTAGCGCCTAGCGCACGAGCAGTTTATTTATACTAGCTCCAAGCATTACCGGATCACTGGCCTAAATGTACAAACCTTAAAAGGCTATGAAATGTTTCAAGTAAATCGCCATATTGTTAAAGTAAATTGGTATTTTACAACACGAAGTATCGTGTGGCGTACCCCTGTACGGCGTTCGCGAGACCATCTAACTTTTACCTTTTCGCCTCACGATTCAAGCGATTCTAAACTTAAGGTAGTAAACTTAAGGGGGATAATAGTGTGTTTGTTAAGGTATCAGGAAATTTAGCTATGATGGGGCAGGTCTGCGAAATGTCACAGGCGACGGCAGTTTCGGTGACATCTAGGTCTAAAGTCGTAAAGACACTATTACAGTCCCGTCGCGGACTGTCGTCTGCGCATCTTTACAGCTACAGTAAAGCCCTTTAAGGAAACGATTTAGAGAAGAGTCGTTGACACGATTTGACTTTATCTATCATTAAATATGTTTACGGGCTTAGTAATCTTGGGTACCGCTGTCTGTATGGCGGCGTAGGGAATCCAATCTAAGTCCTGTTAGGGCTTGTCCATATTAATTACGTCATCGTTTTCTGTCGGTTTTTGACCCGGTATCATCATCCTGTTAATTCCTTGAATGGAGCATCGGCCTAATAAAATGACTGCCGTCATCCAATGGTCAGACCCCCCTATTTTGAAAAGACGTAATATATGGACAGCCCCTTAATTGTTACATTACTTACCTAGGGCGGTAAAACAAAGAATGTCTCAGATTGCAAGGCAAGGGTGATAAACATGCGATCTGAGAAATGTACGTCTCTCCCTGGCCAGGAAGTAGGGTTTCCCGCACGTGTAGCGTGCTAAAATGATACTTTATGGCCAGGTATGACGTAAACGGAATAATACGATTAGGTACGTATTGTCGACTAGTAATTATAAATGACTACGCCGATAACGCTGAATCTTTTGCTCATGGTTTGAATTTTGCACACTCGGAAGGATCCAGCACCGTAATGTGTGACTGTGTATACCTAATTTAATTTAATTTAATTGCTTTTGAAAATTATGACTTGTAAAATGTACTTTTAACAATAAATGTCTGTATTCTGTATACGTAGTCATTGCCATATGACTTTGTGCACGTCAAATAAGGTTCACAAAGAAAGCCTTGTGTATAGAAACTTCACATCCGAGACAATATCAAATATTTGCATCGACTGTATTGAACCCTTGTTTAAATATAATTATTTCGTTATTTTCCTATTACGTTATGAATTATGATTATACCTGTTAGATTTTTTTCGGGGCTATAAGTATTATCACAATATTCTAGGCGCGATGATCTTTAAAACTTCAGCTAACTTCCCATATCATATGAGCAGTCCAATCCTAAAACAATATAAGTACCTACAGTTGGCGGTGTTGAAGGTGTTTTAATGTTGGTTTTGATTTGCCACATGCAACCCCAGCAGCAATCCATTTGGTCTCGCAATTCTACTATTGTCTCTAGTCACTAGCCCCGCGTCCAATAATTTTTAGGTCTCAACTCTGTAGAAACGCAGACACTTAACTGTCAATAGTCACCGCGCAATAATTTAGGGCCACCGACCGCAAATTATGGACGGGAATGGACAATGCAATTGACGTGTGCCTACCAAGGCACAGCACACCTGGAGGTCCACTCTCATTCATCGCTTCCGATCTCAACCTCATTTCAATCTGGTTCACCTGCTTGTTCCACGCCCCCCGAGCCAACGGTCACAGCGAGCGCGCAGAACATATTAAAATGGGATTGTTACGTGAAAAATATGAACAAATTGAGGCTGGCCTAGCCAATAATTTAACAGAGTCGGTTCATTTCGTGTGTCATTACGTGGCTTCCGTGTTTCAGATAAAGACTTGTGGTTCTTAGAACGCGTTGTTGCAGACGTTGTGACGTAAGCGCCCGATGTGTTGAGTGCTTTTGCTTTATGCAACTAGGTCATGTACACCATGAAAACAAAAGTAACCCATGCTTGAAAGGTACAGGCTCAAATTTTTGGCCTCGGATTATATCTATATGACTGGTGTTAATTGAAAGCCATTGAAATACATAAGAATCCGCCCGCCCAGAATACTGCAACTTAAACATCCGATATGTTAAGGTTTGATTTGGTTAAACTTAACCAATTACGTTTAATAATTTCGAGTGCATTAATCATGTGATTAAATATGTCTCATACGATATTTATCTTATGGTACATATTTATAGTCAGGCAGTTTCTTAAAGGCGAAGACACTGGAGTTGAAGTTCTATTTGCAACCTGATACCTCATCAAAAATCATAAAAACAGTCAACTAAATTATGATCAATATTATAAAAATGTTTGGTACCTACTTAATGCTCATGGATCACCAAGAATGGAAAAGATAAATTAAGTCGCAGACAGATTTCCCTGTAAACCATCGCTTCTTATTTCCGTTTAACCAATAAAACTTTACCATGCTCGCTCACTTCGATTCTTAAAGGCAATAACAGGGCAATAGGACAGTCGTGGAAACACCATCAAACCAAGAGTTTCCTAATACCCCGTCATTACAGCCCGAGAGCAATAATCTTAGCACGATCGCACTATCATCGGCTAGCCTGTCTTTATGTAAACAGCCACACTAATACCCCATTATTGCTGACCCGCTGATGACTGATAAGTCGACATGGGGGTTCCATTGCCGGCAATATTACTGAAGGCGGCAAAGGCCAACTTTCGCAAGCCCGTTTCTACATAATTCTCTATCCCGTAAAAGTAATTGTAGCTAGCACGTGCGTGTAGCATTGTTTTCCGATGCTTATGGTACAATTTGCGACAGGTAGATTTGGGTCAGTCAACTATTTCTTGTTCTTATTCCGTCTGTCCCAACACAACATGACAGAGTTTCTTTCAAAAACTTTTATAACAACCTAATCATGGCAGCTAGTGATAAAATAAACGTTGATTAGCCCATTTACTACAGTAAAGCTCTGATGCATAATATACATACATCAGCACTCGTTTATTTACCATTTGGACAGTTCAAGCAAAGGTCGACGCCTCTGTCCAAATGGATTAGGTAACTAAAAGTTAACAAACGGAACCTTTAGAAGTCGTGAGGAAAATCCAAGTTTCCGTAAGGAAACGTAAATTTTTGTACTCACGGCGGGCGGAAAGTAATAAAAATCGCATCGCATATTTATCGGCCTTTCCTTCGGCTCGGGCTACCTGCGATCTGAGACCTTCTTTGTTTTACCGCTCTAGGTGAGTAATTGAACGAGCAAACGTGCTCTGCTTCAGCTTGGGCCAAAATTATTTCGTGTGTCCGGCTGTCCAGCTGTTCATCTCTACAGGTCGCATTTCTCAACTGACTCTCGTGAAATTTTGTGATCAATTCGGTTCGATAATCATTTAATTATACAGTTTTTTTTGTCGATTATGGTTTTGGAAATTAAACCTTTTTTTATGAGCACGCGGTTTCACTAGTAAACTATTGTAGTAAAGCGACTGCGATAGTTGTATTGCAAAACAGGCAACACGCAACACACAGCACACACTTGAACATAATATAATGTGTGTCAGGTACCTATTTGAATCAGCATTGCTTCATCACTTTGATAACTGCCTTCACGGCTATTACTGCCTCACATTATATTCTGTTCCATAAATAATTTCCTCGCTATTATAAAACGACATGAACAGTCACAATAACGTACAGTCGCCAACAGCTGACCAAAAGTACAGGGTGTGGTTTCAAGTCGCAGATTTTATTATTGATAATTAAAAGTTTAATCTTTAAATTCATAGTTAATTGCCAAAATGAGCATACACTATTTGGAAATGAGAATACCTATAGCTTTTTTTTTTTATATTTGTCTTACCTATTTTACTAATATCATCATCATCACCATCAGCATCATCATCATTAGCTGACACGGCATTATGACGCTTAAGCACTCTTAATTTCCCCGGAAATGGAGGACAAATTTTCATTGTCTGTGTTCCTTATATACACAACATCATGTACGAGTATTTATCACAAATCCTTTTGAGTATTATTAATTTATTAAATTAAAGTCCAGTACGGCTTGACATTTGTTCCATTTTTCAACAACTAACATGTGACTTGCAAAGGGCACAAAAAGGCGTGTCCACATCACTGGCAAAAAAGTCACAACACGAAAAGTCATTGAGGTTAAAATTACAATGCTATTCATTTATAAAACTTCCTATACATATGTTACCCTTTGTGTGTGTTATTGCGCTCTTTACCCGTTTAATTTGATGGCGATTGTACTTGAATAAGGTTATACATCAGTCTGATTGAGCCTACGCCCATGGCAGGCCCTGAGCGTCAAGCTGTCACTCAATAAATATAAATAACTATGTATTAATGGAAAATACTTCGCCGACAAGAGCCTTAAGGGCTGCTCACACGGCCGGTATTTAAAAGTCAAAGATACTTCCGCCGATTATTTGTAGAAACTTATTCTCTATGATTACGAATGCATTGGCTATCCATTCATTGTATTTTTTTACATTCAATTTCTGTACAAACTTGCAGAAAGTTTGTGATACTGTTCAATGTAGTTGGTCGTTGTAGTAGACTTTGCTAAATCATCTGTAGACGTAGCCTTAAACGATATGCAATCCTGTTAATTGGTGTCTTTTTAATAATTTATTTATTTATTTAGATCAGGCAACAAGGCCCATATTACAAATACCTACCTTAAAGACTAACATACATTACATATCAATATAACCAAATTAATAACTACAAAAACACACTATGACTGCGATGTTTTGCGCAATTTGGTGGTGTCAGGTACCTAACCGATTTGTGGATGGGGGATGGAGTTGTTCACGTCCGCAAGAACTGCCGCCACTACCCTGCACGTGTCCCCTGGGTGGCGCTAATCGAACAACAAACCTTTGGCTGCTGTACCTGTTGCTATATATTTTGCGACCTCACAGTACCACAGTCGTTCTACTGCCATACGAATAAATAAAATAAAAAATATGTTGAAGACACTACTTATCTTTAAAATCAATATATTTTTTTTCCATATGTGCCTACGCAGATTGTAACTGCTGACTTACATATGTTAATCGAAATTCAAGCTCGGGTGAACGCTAGAAAATATCCTAAGTATCCATGAAGACCTCACCTTAAAGTCACCGCAAGCATTCCCTTTTTACAAGCACCAATATATTACAATACTCACTATGTATTAATATTTAAATTTACCGCTTAGCAACGGCAACATTTCCATTGGACTTGCATCTAAGTCACGTAGACGCCTTCCTTGAAGACTGCACAACTTGTTGTCTTCAAAACTGTTTTATGTACGTTCTTATTTCAAGTGAACTTATGTCATTTGTCAACTGTGGCAAGCACACGGTAGCTGGTTCTTGACTATAAACAATGTCAATGACAGCTGCATAATGTGGACAGTAAATAGATAAAAAGCCAGCTTAGTCAGCTACGTAATAACTAATGTACCGTTAATAGTATTTTAGCAGAATGGTAGGGTATTAAAATTGATGCTTCGAAAAGTCTACTGTTCTAACTCTCTACGTCTACTTTACAAAATCTTTATTATCTTAATAACTACAACCTTTTAGTACACTTAATTTTTTATTTTTTTATCTGTTTAACACTCAAGATCCTATGACATTTTTGAGAGTTTTATTGGGTCCAATCAGAGACGACTCATCTATAGTTTAGTTTTAGTTAGTTGCTTAGATGTATTTTCATACATTTGACACCTCACTGGCTTGACAGATACGAGTAGGTGTCAAATAAATTGAAAACACAGCGTGGCACTTACCTGGTGGATATTCAGCTTTAAACTTCCGTTGTGATAGCACATTTGTTAAGTATCCCGTTTAAGAAGAATTTCCATATAATAGGGGTAAGTAGTTGCGTCATATTGAATTTGGTAACGTAGTGTTGCTAAATGGATACTCTAAACCATACAATTATTGTCATAAAGTAAAAATTACAAAATATTATTGAAATCATCATAATATATGGACCTTGAAAGTTTAGAAAAATATGTTTTTTTGACCATGAGTAAATTTAAAGCTACCAATAGAATCCTTACGCTTTTATAGAAACAAAATTGTAAAACAACTATGGACCTAAACACAGTATTTCGCGACCGAAACAGCAATTTACTTGAATTTTAACCGACTTCAAAAAAGGAGGATTTTCTCAATTCGTCTGTATGTTTTTTTTTGTTATGCGATAACTCGGTAATTTATGAACCGATTTGACAACTTTTTTCTTTGTTTGGAATCATATACTTCCAGATTGGTCCCGTTGTCACCAAAATCCAGTTCTGATGATGGGATCCTGGAGAAATCGAGGGAACTCTTAAAATGTTCTAGGCAAACTTGAAGCAATTTGGCTACTAATTTGAAGTCGGTTAAAACTTTATTTTGAAAAGTAAATTATCTGTGCAACGATTAGTACAAATTGCAAAGTGTGACGACATATTTTTACGCCAATTAGTACGAAGCGTTTCGGCTGCCGCCAGCGAGGTCTGTCTTTAATAAAATTTTTTGGGTATTTATGTTCTTTAATTATTGTAGTTGCTCTCCAAAAACTGGTTCGAATGGCATCGTAAATAAATCATAGGTCACAAGCCTTTTAAGTCCCAGCTGTAGCCACCTTGTATATTTTCTAAACATGCAAGTAAGTAAGCAGCACCATTATGTAAGCGTAGAAGTTCTTTATCATACAACTGCACATATAAATCACAATCACCATGAAGGTTTTGGACATAATTGTCTTAGTAAATCACGATAGTATCAAGAACATTCGTAACTTGCGTAACCTCTTTGCTCTGTGACCTGTACTGGTTACTATAAAGGATAATACGTAGTTAAAATTCGATAGTCGATAGGTTGTTTCGTCATTGGATTGTGTTATGCGTGTGGGCTTTACTGCGATGGCCAAGTATGGTGCATGCATGGCAAGCTTTATGTTGATTGGCGTTTTGTTTTCGACGTCCCTAGACGTTAGTTTATAGGTACTTCAAAGTATGAAATGATCGGTGTAATGCTCCCGGTACTGCGGTGAAGATATTTTTGGCTCAATACGGAAGTTTCATGGCAGTCCCAGAATGAGTTTTAATCAAATTGTTATTTTTCCATGTATTTCGTCCTCTAAGTACATAAAAAAACTAACTTTTGCAAATAAATAAACGAGATGCATTAAATGAAAATCATTTTGCAATTAAGTAGGCTGAAATGGCGTTTTTACAAGTAAAAAGTCTAATAGAAGAAACTTCAAAAGAGGCTCCGATATGGGTAGGTACACATTCTCGAGAAGAAACGCCAAAACAAAGTGTTTGCCGCTGCCAGCTCAAATGTATATTGTGGGAGTTAAGATTTTGAATATCGTTTGAAGCTGAAATATTTGCAGCCTTCACAAGGAGGGCGCAGTGGATTGTCATCGCGCTCGCTCATATTTAGTATCTACAGCACAACTCGGGAAGTACCGTAAAATGGGGTGATTGAGGGGGCAGATGGGACTCGAATATTTTCAGTTGCTACTTTGATTTTCTGGCTCAGGTTGCCCTAAAAGTAATTTTATTTTACTTTTAGACATATTTTTTTATCTTGCGACAAAACGGAGTAGCCAAACTATAATATAAAAAGCGGCCAAGTGCGAGTCGGACTCGCACATGAAGGGTTCCGTTACATAAATTGCTTTTTACGATATATGACGTATTAAAAAAAAACTACTTCATAGATCTCGTTCAAACCAATTTTCATTAGTAGTTTGCATGGTATTGTACATCATATATTTTTTTCAGATTTATCATTCTCTTATTTTAGAAGTTACAGGGGGGGACACACACATTTTACCACTTTGGAAGTGTCTCTCGCGCAAACTATTCAGTTTAGAAAAAAATGATGTTAGAAACCTCCATATCATTTTTGAAGACCTATCCATAGATATCCCACACGCCTTCTTAGGCGATGAATAAAAAAAACGCTGAAATAAGTTTTGTAGTATTTTAGCAAACAGTCTAAAACCGAAGTTACAAATGCCTTACTTTAAAAATATCTTGCTCTCCATACAAACTTTGAACACCCTTATAATCCCCTTTAGCGGATATATTTCAAAAAATGCTAAATTAAGTTTTTCAGTCTAAACAGGCTAAGATCGAAGTTACAAATATCATACTTTAAAATTTTCTTGCTCTCCATACAAACTTTGAACGCTTTTCAGGGAAAAATTAAAAAATAAAACACTTGTTTTTTTATTGTAATAGGTAAGTATTTTTTCCACAAACTATCTAGTCTCTAGCTTAAAAAAAGTGTTTCGTATACGAACCTTGCACCCTTTTTTAACCCCTTAAGGGGTGAAATTTTCCAAAACACTGGCAGTAGGTATTTTTTATGTATTTTAATAAGTAGGTACTTAATCTTTCTAAAGAGTTTTAAGTTTCTACCTAAAAAAAAGTTTTCCTTTACAAACATTGCACCTCTTTATCCCCCTTTTAGCAGGTGGAAATTTTCAAACCACTGAAAGTAATTTACTTATATATTTGTATTCTAATAAATAATCTTTCTACACAATTACAATAGTCAATTCTCTAGCTTCCTCCATACAAGTTTTTACCTGTTTTAATCACCCTTAGGGGTGGAATTTTCCAAAACGCTGAAAGTTCTTTATTTGTATTGTAATAAGTAATCTTTCAACAAAGGTTTGTCGCTTGCTATAAAAATATATTTACCAACGTTGCACCCCCTAATACACCCCGAAGGGGTGAAATTTTCTAAAACGTTGAAAGTATTTTATTTTATTTTATTAAGTAATCTTTTTGAAAAGGTTTGAGATTCTAGGTCAAAAAAATCCTCTTTACCAACATTGTACCCCTTTTTCAAACCCTTTTAAAAACGCTGTTTTTTATTTGTATTGTAATAAGTAATCTTTCTACAAACTTTTAAGCTTATCTCAAAAAGAGGTTTCGCTCATGCACACTTTGCAACCCCTTTTTAACCCCCTAAGAGGCTGAATTTTCCAAAACGCTGACAATACTTTATTTGTATTCTAATAAGTAAGCTTTCTACAACATATTGAGTCTCTTGCTAAAATAATAAAGTTTCCCCCATACAAAATTTGCACCCCTTGTTTACCCCCTTAGGGGCAGAGTTTTCCTTTACGTTGAAAGTATTTTATTTGTATTCTAATAAGTAATATTTATACAAAATTTTAAGTCTCTAGCACAAAAAATAAAGTTTCCCCCATACAAACTTTGCACCCCTATTTGACCCCTTTAGGGGAAGAATTTCCAAAGATCCCTTCTTATCCGTTGCCTACGTTCTAAAAGGTAGTTCTGGTGTAAATTTCAACTCTCTAGCCCCAGTAGTTTCGGCTGTGCGTTGATGAGTGAGTGGGTGAGTCAGTCAGGGCATTTATATGTACGTATAGATAGATAGAAGATGACGAAAATCCCAATCAAATATCTCAAAACCGTTTTAATGTCGCTTGTTAGAGTGAGAAAACGATCGGGGACTGTGACGTCAAGATCCTCGAGCGTCATAGTAAAAAACAATCGTTTCATATGAAGGTACGTTTGGTGGAAAAGGGACAGAATATAAAACTTTGGAACTTAGGTATTACCTATACATACCTCTTCCGTTGATTTTTTCTCTATTATCCTTTTTTCGAGAAAATACATTATGATTATTTTATTTAGTGTCTACCTACAGCCGGGTCCGCTGCACCAATGTTTTCCATGTTTTTAAACATCTAACATGTTTTCCGTCAGGTTCGGCAAACAAATAGGGTTTTGTTTTGATTGGCAAAACATGTTTGTGGACGACGCGTGGCGCCGACGTGGTCGATGTGCGACAGGCCTGGGTTTGACCTTCGCGACCTCACAGTCACCTAACAAGGGGCGTTTAAAAACCGCGGCGGGCGAACCGCGCGTTTCAACCGCGGCGGGTGAACCGCGGCGGTTGAACCGCTCAGCGTGTTTTTAAACGGCCGTAACGCGCTCTGATAGCGCAGGTGCTCTAGGGGAGCACTAATCCCGCAGACTGAGCTGCACTGTTGAAGGATGGGGTGTGGGTGACGATAAAATAATACTTGGCGAAAAATAAATGAAACGGTATAATAAAATAATGAGACACAAACTACTGGTTAAACTTTCCCTATCACAATTTCCTACTTCCTATCACAATTTCCCTACTTCTTCCTTTCTTCTTCTTCCTAGGAGCTCCCACTGGTGGGGCTGAGCGAACACAATTGTATCCGGCGATTATAGCCTCTTTTATACCCCTAAGGCATTAAAAGTGGTGGGGATATAATTTTGAAGACCTCGCCCACTTTTACTATGGAAAAGCTAGTTTTTACGTTTTCCTGGTTTTCAGGGAAACCTTAAGGGTTTTTACATATTTTCCTTCAAAAGAACTATTTCTGAGCTATACATTACAATATCTACTAGTTTTCCTGCTTTTCCCGTTTAAATTGGGAAAGTCGATATTTACGTAAAATTATCAACTTTGGTAACATGAAATGGCTTTGCCAGGCCCTAGTGGCTTTAATTAACATTAATTATCAAAAGTGATTATACATACGTAAGGGCATTTACCGTACCTTCCTAACGATACCTCAATTGCTTTCGTACCTCATCTGGTTACGAAGCTATGGCCGGGTGAGACCGTCAATTTTCACATTTACATTAACGTGGTAGCATAAGTTTGACTTTTGCTCCCGTCTTTTTAGCCAATCAGAGAAATCAACCTGAACCTTGACCATTATTGCACCATAATAAGCAATAATCTCTATGCATACGTTGTGTACATTTTTATTTCACATTTTATGTAACTCTAGTTACCGATGTCCCTTGTTGACGGACTAGATCTGGATATAGTCTCAAGTTGGTTTCTTTACAAATAATTTGGCTATCTCTCCCTCATTTATCAGGGGCTCTCCCCCTATCGATCTTTATGAAATAATTACTGGAGGTACCTGGTACCTTTATCTTTACTTTAAGCTATTTTCTTCGTCTGTACCTATTGTACTTAGGTCCTAAATAAATCACGCGCTTCTTATATGAGCCGTTTGCTTTAGGAGCTTAATCTGGGCACAATTGCCGTCCTTATGTGAAGGAATTATAGTTACACGTCCTTTCTCTTCGTGACCCGTAGGCCTTATCGTTCACATACTATACAACACCCTTTCTCTTCGTGACCCGTAGGTCCTACATTTCACAAACTACATTCTGTCGCCCACAATGCCCCCGCCGGTATGTATCGCAGATACATACTGGGTTGCAAGGGTAAGCGACAGACTACATTAAAGTCTTACGACATGATTCGTCATCGAATACACTTTTAATCACTTTCACTATCATGTTCATTCACTGTCTTTACTACTTACTTTTCTTTACTACCACCAGCCGCCGCTGCGGTTTGGTGGTGGATTCCGTACGGGTTGGGGGGGCGCATTTTCCTTGTCGCTGCCTGCCCCTCGTACCGGAATAGACACTTTCACTCTCATTGTCTCCTTTCTTCGTTCTCTTGCCTTTCTGCAGGCTGCTTCTACCAAAGCGACGGGCGGGCGTGCAATGACCAGTCTCTTCGCTGTCTCGTGCTTGTGGTCCTGAAGCGCAGCAGTGCTCGGTGCTGCTGGTGTAGTGGTGGCCGCTGCGGCCGGCGGGTGGGCGAGGCGACTCCTGCGCCATTCCGCCCACTCTACTCTTCTGCTAGAAGAATTGGGGGTCATCTCTGTGGTGACCGTGGTGCTCTCGGGCTCCGGGACTACACCTGACCTCTTCGCTCCGGCGGTCGATATTTCGGAGGCAGCTGCGACATTGGCGCCTCTCGGTGTTGTAACTATTGTAACATGGTAGGCTACGGCTTCTTCCATAGCCGTGGTTGATGACACGGCGGATTCTGAATTTCTTGACGGCTTTGTAGGTGCAGACTCACTCGCTGTCGCTGCGCGTGCTGCGTACCTCGGTACCGGCCCTTGAAACGGGACACACGGTACATCTGCTGGTTTTAGACCTCGCGGGTCTACGAACCTTTCTTCTTCTAGAACTTTCTCGAAGTTCTCCATTAATTTCTTCTTTATAACTTTCAACCTTCTACGCCAACTGGCTTTCAATTTTTCTACCTCCTGTTCCAACTTCTCTCTCTGACTAGAGATTTCTTCTATCTCCTTCTGGAGCTGTTCCGCCGTGTCTTCCTCCAGATCCCTCAGTGGTGCTCGCTCTGGTGTCGGGGCCCGGCAGTGGGCTCCGAAGATGTTGAGGGATCTGAAGGTCGTTTTGTTCGATGAGTTGCTGTCGCTCTGCTTGGCTAGGGCTTCGTGATGACGGAGCCCTGATGGTGGGACGCTGCAACCAGCGGCCTCTAGGCGTCCTCGCTTAGAGTTCTTCCCCCTGCGGGTCCTCTTTTCAGACCGAGTGGAATCGCGGTCGAGCCTGGCACCCCGACCAGCGACCTGCGATTTCCAAAAATGCGACTCCATGTCGCGTACCTGCAGCTAAACCTGTCTTTCCCAACCCTCAACTGACAAGGTACCGTAAATTCGGCTAACGTTCCGTCAGCGACGTACGCGCCTCTCGGATTAAATCCGGATCGAAGAACCCTATCGACCGTCAATGACCTGACGTTGCCTTTTTGTGGAGGCGGACTTGCAACTAACGAATTTAAACTTTAAAAAAAACTGATTCTATATACTTTTAAAAAAACTGAATTTAAACTTTCTAAGCACTTTGAACTACTTGTAGACTTCTTGAGGCACTGTTGAGACTAGTAGGAGCTTCTAACTGGAGTCGAGCGAACACAATTTTATCCGGCGATTATAGCCTCTTTTATACCCCTAAGGCATTAAAAGTGGTGGGGATATAATTTTGAAGACCTCGCCCACTTTTACTATGGAAAAGCTAGTTTTTACGTTTTCCTGGTTTTCAGGGAAACCTTAAGGGTTTTTACATATTTTCCTTCAAAAGAACTATTTTTGAGCTATACATTACAATATCTACTAGTTTTCCTGCTTTTCCCGTTTAAATTGGGAAAGTCGATATTTACGTAAAATTATCAACTTTGGTAACATGAAATGGCTTTGCCAGGCCCTAGTGGCTTTAATTAACATTAATTATCAAAAGTGATGATACATACGTAAGGGCATTTACCGTACCTTCCTAACGATACCTCAATTGCTTTCGTACCTCATCTGGTTACGAAGCTATGGCCGGGTGAGACCGTCAATTTTCACATTTACATTAACGTGGTAGCATAAGTTTGACTTTTGCTCCCGTCTTTTTAGCCAATCAGAGAAATCAACCTGAACCTTGACCATTATTGCACCATAATAAGCAATAATCTCTATGCATACGTTGTGTACATTTTTATTTCACATTTTATGTAACTCTAGTTACCGATGTCCCTTGTTGACGGACTAGATCTGGATATAGTCTCAAGTTGGTTTCTTTACAAATAATTTGGCTATCTCTCCCTCATTTATCAGGGGCTCTCCCCCTATCGATCTTTATGAAATAATTACTGGAGGTACCTGGTACCTTTATCTTTACTTTAAGCTATTTTCTTCGTCTGTACCTATTGTACTTAGGTCCTAAATAAATCACGCGCTTCTTATATGAGCCGTTTGCTTTAGGAGCTTAATCTGGGCACAATTGCCGTCCTTATGTGAAGGAATTATAGTTACACGTCCTTTCTCTTCGTGACCCGTAGGCCTTATCGTTCACATACTATACAACACCCTTTCTCTTCGTGACCCGTAGGTCCTACATTTCACAAACTACATTCTGTCGCCCACAATGTTTGACGTTTAAAAACCACGAAAACATGACGCAGCGGACGCGGCTTACGGGGTGTAGTTTCGATTCCTGAGCTATAACCACGAACTTCGTAATTCGAAAATATTCGGGTATCTCTATCTCTATCGCACTAACATTACTCGAGTGACAGGGATGCAGTTATACGAACTTCGAGTTTCGGTTTTCGTGGTAGCGCCGCAGGCACTTTGGCAGAATGCGCAAAGAGCGCGTGCCATTGCCATTAAAAAAAAACAAATTCGTTTTAATTTTATTGTTCAAATTTGTTAATACATTTTTTGAAATTACGCCAAAATGCGACATTTGCGCATATAAGTTCTCATATCACAATCGAATATTTTTTTATGGTTTAACTTTTGGCATGTGTATCGTAAAGGTCTATCGTAGACTGGATTTAAATTATTAATAAGTGAAAGGCAAAGCAATTCCGCCATTTTGACGAAAATTTGACGTTTCTTATAGCTGACAGTTGGAGCAACGTTTGATTTCAATAAAAATAAATGAAAAATTAAATGAAGTCGTATATTTCGGAAAATTAATTAATTGTCGCATTCGGATAAAAACTATCCTAAGTTGCAGCTAGAATAATAATGTACCTATATAAAATGTTTCATATTTTTCCGTTCATGGTATGCTGAGAACATTCGAACCGCGCAAAGCTTAGTTTCAAACTGGCTGATTCTTTTTTTAATTTAGAGATTTATTATAAGTGGAGATAAAAAAATAGACAAGAATAGTAACAGACATAGCTCCACAAAACTAAAACGATTGGTTTGACTATGAAGTCAAAATTGCAGTCTCATTTCTCTCATTCCTTTCTCTTCGTGACCCGTAGGCCTTATCGTTCACATACTATACAACACCCTTTCTCTTCGTGACCCGTAGGTCCTACATTTCACAAACTACATTCTGTCGCCCACAATGTTTGACGTTTAAAAACCACGAAAACATGACGCAGCGGACGCGGCTTACGGGGTGTAGTTTCGATTCCTGAGCTATAACCACGAACTTCGCAATTCGAAAATATTCGGGTATCTCTATCTCTATCGCACTAACATTACTCGAGTGACAGGGATGCAGTTATACGAACTTCGAGTTTCGGTTTTCGTGGTAGCGCCGCAGGCACTTTGGCAGAATGCGCAAAGAGCGCGTGCCATTGCCATTAAAAAAAAAACAAATTCGTTTTAATTTTATTGTTCAAATTTGTTAATACATTTTTTGAAATTACGCCAAAATGCGACATTTGCGCATATAAGTTCTCATATCACAATCGAATATTTTTTTATGGTTTAACTTTTGGCATGTGTATCGTAAAGGTCTATCGTAGACTGGATTTAAATTATTAATAAGTGAAAGGCAAAGCAATTCCGCCATTTTGACGAAAATTTGACGTTTCTTATAGCTGACAGTTGGAGCAACGTTTGATTTCAATAAAAATAAATGAAAAATTAAATGAAGTCGTATATTTCGGAAAATTAATTAATTGTCGCATTCGGATAAAAACTATCCTAAGTTGCAGCTAGAATAATAATGTACCTATATAAAATGTTTCATATTTTTCCGTTCATGGGATGCTGAGAACATTCGAACCGCGCAAAGCTTAGTTTCAAACTGGCTGATTCTTTTTTTAATTTAGAGAATTATTATAAGTGGAGATTTGGTGATGAGCGAGGTCGCCAGAGGTCACGAGGAACCCCTGGGTTGGCTACAATTAATAAATAATAAAATAAATATTTGCGGACAATCTTACACAAATCAACCTAGTCCCAAACTAAGCAAAGCTTGTACTATGGGTACTAGACGACGATATAGATACTTATATAGAGAAATACATACTTAAATACATAGAAAACATCCATGACTCAGGAACAAATATTCGTGCTCATCACACAAATAAATGCCCTTACCGGGATTCGAACCCAGGACCTCTTGCTTCGTAGGCAGGGTCACTACCAACTAGGCTAAAGCGGTCGTCAATTGCAGCTGTCATCACAACGATTCTCAAATCAATACTACTATAATCATCATGCTCCTAACGTTATTCCCGGTTGTGCCCCTAAAGGAGCCCGGTGTCCGCTTTGACACCTAACCCCAAGATTGGGCATAGCCACTAGTTTTCCGAAAGCGACTGCCATCTAACCTTCCGACCCAGAGGGAAGACTAGACCGTATTGGGATTAGACCGGATTCCTAACGATGTTTTCGTTCACCGAAAAGCTAACGGTAAATATTCCGTACATAAGTTCCGAAAAGCTCATTGGTACGAGCCGGGATTCGAACCCACGACCGCCGCTTGACAGCCGCGTGCCTGAACCACCGTAGCTTAGTACCTACTATGTATGTTATCTTTTACTATGTTAAAGAGAAATGAGACTGCAATTTTGACTTCATAGTCAAACCAATCGTTTTAGTTTTGTGGAGCTATGTCTGTTACTATTCTTGTCTATTTTTTTATCTCCACTTATAATAAATCTCTAAATTAAAAAAAGAATCAGCCAGTTTGAAACTAAGCTTTGCGCGGTTCGAATGTTCTCAGCATCCCATGAACGGAAAAATATGAAACATTTTATATAGGTACATTATTATTCTAGCTGCAACTTAGGATAGTTTTTATCCGACTGCGACAGTTAATTAATTTTCCGAAATATACGACTTCATTTAATTTTTCATTTATTTTTATTGAAATCAAACGCTGCTCCAACTGTCAGCTATAAGAACCGTCAAATTTTCGTCAAAATGGCGGAATTGCTTTGCCTTTCACTTATTAATAATTTAAATCCCGTCTACGATAGACCTTTACGAGACAAATGCTAAAATATAAACCATAAAAAAATATTCGATTCTGATATGAGAACTTATATGCGCAAATGTCGTTTTATGTCGTAATTTCAATAAATGAAATCAACAAATTTGAACAATATAATTAACACGAATTTGTTTTTTTTGAATGACAATGGCACGCGCTCGGCGCATTCAGCCAAAGTACCTGCGGCGCTACCACGAAAACCGATACTTAATGTTCATATATTTGCATCCCTGTCACTCGAGTGTGGTTAGTGCGATAGAGATAGAGATACCCGAATATTTTCGAATTCCGAAGTTCGTGGTTATAGCTCAGGAATCGAAAATATGGTAAATAATCATAATGTATTTTCTCGAAAAAGAATTTAAAATAAATATAGTCAAATGGAGAAAAAAACAAAGCAAGAGGTTATATAGGTAATGATTAAGTTATAAGAGTCCAAAGTTTTAAGAGGGGGTATGTTCTGTCCCTTTTCCGCAAAACGCACCTTCATATGAAACGATTGTTTTTTACTATGACGCTCGAGTATATTGACGTCACAGTCCCTCATCGTTTTCTCACTCTAACAAGCGACATTAAAACGGATGTAGCTTCATAATTTTTTGAGATATTTGAATGGGAGTTTCATTATCTTCTATCTATTTATCTCCACTTATAATAAATCTCTAAATTAAAAAAAGAATCAGCCAGTTTGAAACTAAGCTTTCTGTGGTACGAATGTTCTCAGCATCCCATGGACGGAAAAATATGAAACATTTTATATAGGTACATTATTATTCCAGCTGCAACTTAGGATAGTTTTTATCCGACTGCGACCATTAATTTATTTTCCGTAATATACAACTTAATTTAATTTTTCATTTATTATTCTTAAAGTATACCGCCGCCACATCTGTCAGCTAAAAGAAACGTCAAAATCACAGACTAATAAGAAATACTACGGACAAAATGGCGGAATTTCTTTGCCTTTCTTTCGCCTATTAATAATTTTAATCCCGTCTACGATATACATTGACGAGACACATAGGTACCAAAAGCAAATATAAAATTAATCGATTTTGATATGCGAACCTATATGCGCAAATGTCGAATTAAGGCGTAATTTCTACAAAATGTAACAACAAATTCGAACAATATAAACTTGGTTTTTTTGAATGGCACGCGCGCGCGCTCTTTGCGTATTCAGCCAAACCACGAAAACTGAAACTCGAAGTTCGTATATCTGCATTCCTGTCATTTGTTAGTGCGATAGAGATAGAGATACCCGAATATTTTCGAATTCCGAAGTTCGTGGTTTAAAAGAAAATACGGATGTCGGATAGATCTAAATTAATATTTTATGTGTGAATATGGTTAAAATTATTTGGAAATACTATTGTTGTTATTGTTTTAGTATATTTGACTAGCTTTAAGTTTAATATTGTACGTCCGAAATGGGCAAGCTGTTGGACTTTATTTTACCCAAAACAACTAAATGTACACAGTTCTGACAATAAAGAAATCTTATTTTATCTTATCTTATCGAAAATAGGGATGTAGACACTAAACAAAGTAATCATAATGTTGTATTATCTCGAAAAAAAACAACGCAAGAGGCTATACTCGTATAGGTAATCACTAAATTAAAAGGGTATAAAGTTTGAAGAGGAGGTTTGTTGCGTCTCTTTTCCGCAAAACGCACCTTTATAATGAAACGATTGTTTTTTACTATGAAGCTCGAGGATCGTGACGTCACGGTCCCTGATCGTTTTCTCACTCTAACAAGCGACATTAAAACGGTTGTAGCTTCGTAATTTTTTGAGATATTTGAATGAGTTTTTCGTTTCTTCTTTCTTTTGAAGTTAGTCTACAGCTACACCTCTATTTGGAAGACAAGCGGAAAGAACCCATACTATCCATACTAATAATCCATACTTCCATATTAATATTATAAATGCGAAAGTGTGTCTGTCTGTCTGTTACCTCTTCACGCCTAAACCGCTGATCCGATTTAGATGAAATTTGGTATACAGATAGTTTGAGCTCCGGGGAAGGACAAAGGGTAGTTTTTATATCTGAGGGGCTGAAATTGGGGGTGGAAATTTGTATGGAGCTACTTAAACAGCTGCCCCGATTTAGATGAAATTTGGTATATAAATAGTTTGAGTCTCGGGGAAGGACATATAATAGGTTTTATCCCGGAAATTATCCCCTACGGGGGTGAAAGGGGGGGGGGGGGGGTGAAAATTTGGATGTAATCTATTTTGATGAAATTTGGTGTAGATATAGGTTGAGTCCTGGGAAGACATGGGATAGTTTTTACCCCAGAAATCATCCCCTAAGGGGGTGAAATTTGGGGTGAAAATTCGGATAGAACCCATTTTAATACAATTTGGTAAAGAGATAGCTTGAGTCCTGGGAAAGGACATAGGATAGTTGTAATTCCGGAAATCACTCCCTAAGGGGGTGAAATGGAGGTGAAAATTTGGATGAATCCCGTTTAGATGAAATTTGGTATAAAGGTCGTTTGAGTCCCGAAGAATGATATTAGATAGTTTTTATCCCGAAAATCATTCTCTAAGGGTATGAAATAGGGGGTGAAAGTTTGGATAAAATCCATGTACCTAGATGAAATTTGGTATAGAGATAATTTGAGACCCTTCGAAGGATATAGAATAGTTTTTGCCTCGGAAATCATCCCTTAAGATGGTAAGTAGAAGTTTGTTTGCATTATATTTTCTAAGTATAAGTTCTACGCGGACGAAGTCGCGGGCAACAGCTAGTATTTAATAAATAAAGAAATAACATCTATAGGGCGAGTTGCACCTACTTACAATTGCAGGATTGTTGCAACCACGTACCGGAAGGCGCGGGGTTGGTAGGCCCCCCAGAGGCTGCGGAGCGGGCTCGCGAAAATGATCCTCTCGCGGATCCGCTTCGCCGGCGACGGACTGGGGGCAGAGCCAGGCGCTATGCGCATCTGTTACCTCCGCCGTAGTGGAACCATGCAGGGAGTCGGGGTCCCTGTATGTAAAGGTTCCACAGGACTGGAGCTGATGCCTCGAAATGTATGTGGCCTGCTACTGTGGGCCGCCCGCCGGGACGTACGCAGTTGAATGCCAGGAGCGATCCTGCGATGCCCCACTATACAAGGCGGCGCCGGAACTCGTTGGTGGTTTTAGACGGTAGTCCAGCTTCGGTTAGTCCGTCATACCCGTTCTGCCTCCCCGGACAGGACGGGATGCGTTAAGGCATTTCCCCAACGTTAAAAAAAAAGCCCCCCCCACATGGTGGACTGATTGGTAAAGGTCGCGGGAGTCCGCTGGATGCGGGTGGCGCAGGACCGGTCACTTTGGAACTCTTTGTGGGAGGCCTATGTCCAGCAGTGGACGTCTTTTGGCTGATGTGATGATGATGATGATGATTACCTATAACTAACTCTATACTTGTGTAAAAACTTTGATACGAAACTGAGTCCTGTAACACAGGGTTTCCTAGCTCGGACGCAGGGTCGTGATTAGCATATTGTTTTTATTTATTTTGTCCAATAAAATTTTTCATTTTTTTTTATTTTTCATTGCAGGCCAATCAACGTTAAATATGGCGCCGGCAGCTGTCATTCCATAGAAACTTGTTAAATTTTCCATACATTCAGATTACAGGCAGTTTGTTGCAACCCACCCATCAAGGCAAGGCGTCTGTGGTTCCTCTGCAAGCGTCTACAAGCTACGATGTCGGCCATAAACTTGGTTGCCACCGTCGTGCTATATAAAAAAGGCCAATTTATATAAGTGTTTCCATAATAATAGTAACACCTTTCAAAGATTAAGGAGGGCAATAATTACTTAAGTTTCTCACGCACGCTGGTTCTAGGAACCCCTGTTTCCATGAGAACAGATGTGTGTAAGTACGTACAATTATATTTTCGCCATAGTGCGAGCTAGTGGCTCGTGTTTTAGCGCAGTGTATTTACTTCTAGGGTCATACATTTCATCATCCAGGTGAATTTATACGGGCGATTTTTTGAGCAACAATTTCCCGCCATAATGCAGCCGCCCTGCTCTGGCTGGCAGATAAGAGTGAGACAACCATACCGTTGACGGTCAATTATCGCTCACAAAATTGCGAGTATAAGTGCGCTTTTTTATATAACTGCGAAAAGAAGATTTAAGCAATGGCCTTTAGGGCCTGGCCACATGTCTGCGTTGCGTCTGCGCAAAAGTTTGCGGTGCGCGCGCCGCAGAAACCCGCGTTTAGTACCGTGAAACGCCTTATAACAACAACAATTAGTGATCATTGAACGAGCGAGCGAAGCGAACCAAGTTCCCCGTTTCATCTTGGGCCTAAATTCTTTCGTATGTCCCGCTGTCCGTATGTTCTCCCCTACAACCGATTCTCGTCAAATCTTCAAGTTCAATAGTTAATAGTAGATTATACACCAAGGGGATAAAGCACTGTTTTATGTCACGGGAGCGAATTGAATCCCGAACGTAACGAAGGACTCATAATTTAACTCCTGAGCGTAGCGAGGGAGTTATAAGTTAATTCCTGAGCGAAGCGAGGGAATTAAGACTGAGTCCTGAGTGCAGTGAGGGGTTCAACCGCCCAAGACTAAAACAGTCTTATCCCCGAGGTGTATACTCTACTTTTCACACCTTATGCGAGACAAAAAAACAGGCTCAGTAGATAAATAATGTTTATTTAGCAAATTAAAAGTACAGCAGCAGATTGTTGACAATGCCTATGGCATCTAATTTGATAAACTCAGGAGTCAAAACACTTTCATCACTCGACATTTTCAATATTATTTTTGAAATTAAATCTTCTATAGGCACCTACAAGAACTCGATTTGTTCGTCACGCGTGAACAAATGAAGGCGCGCGGCGTTCCAAATTCGAAAGCACAAGCCGTGGTCCTAGATTCGAAATTCGAATTTCGAGCACCGCGCTCCTCCGGACCGGGGTTCACACGGAGGCAAACTTCATTTATTTTGTCAAATCAAGTAGGCCATGGCCTAGGACAACTTGTGTTTAGCAAAATTAAACTTTATGCATATAGTAATAAGAATTATGAAAAGTGAAATCATATTATTAACCAGCGGGTTACAATGAAATTCAGTACAACATTATAACCCGGCTAATACCAAGGGATTTAATGTCTTGCTTTCGGTAGGGTTTACATGACCTATAATTCGGCATTGTCGAGCATGTGGTTTGAAAAGGGTTTTACTTGTCGAATCCGCTTTACGAAATTTAAAACATTTTTCTAAATACAGGCTCTCGAGTTCTACAGCTCACAGAGTCACTAGGACAAGAAATTAATTTTGGCCTCCGACAGTAAGGGTCTGGCCACGTGTCTGCGGCGCGGCGCCGCAACGCAGGCATGTGGCCAGGCCCTTAGACCAGCGGCATATTGGAACATAAATATAATTATGTTTAACAAAAGTTCATATTATAGACGTTTACGGTAGAGCATAAATTTCAATTCATTATCCATTCACATTAGAAATGTACCGGTAGTTTACTATAAGTAACGCCCCGCACTTTCAAATGCAATTTGCCATAGAAGACGTCCTCAACCCGCTCACCGCGTCCAGAAGGTGATAATTTCCCGCTTGTTTATCGGCAGGAATTAACACTTGCCGCGGCGAATCGGTAATGCCGACGCGGTGTAATGGCCGCCATATTTTCTGTTGGAATCAGTAACCGATACTTACCGGTATAGTCATTAGTATTGTAACTGTTTATTAGAGTCAGAGGTGACTTGAGGCATTAGTAATGTTGGATATTGTTTTTAGGGCTCCGTAGCCAAATGGCAAAAAACGGAACCCTTATAGATTCGTCATGTCCGTCCGTCTGTCTGTCTGTCCGTCCGTATGTCACAGCCACTTTTTTTCCGAAACTATAAGAGCTATATTGTTGAAACTTAGTAAGTAGATGTATTCTGTGAACCGCAATAAGATTTTTACACAAAAATCGAAAAAAAACATTAAGTTTTAGGGGTCCCCATACTCAGAAATGAAACTCAAAAATTTTTTTTCATCAAACCCATACGTGCGGGGTATCTATGGATAGGTCTTCAAAATTGATATTGAGGTTTCGAACATATTTTTTTTCTAAACTGAATAGTTTGCGCGAGAGACACTTCCAAAGTGGTAAAATGTGTCCCCCCCCCCCCCCCCCTGTAACTTCTAAAATAAGAGAATGATAAAACAAAAAAATATATATGATGTACATTATCATGTAAACTTCCACCGAAAATTGGTTTGAACGAGATCTAATAAGTAGTTTTTTTTTAATACGTCATAAATCGTAAACCGCAATTTATTTCACGGAACCCTTCATGTGCGAGTCCGACTCGCACTTGGCCGCTTTTGAATTATCATTTACGGAAGTAACATAATATAAAATCAAGTCCTATCTTAGTCAAAAGAGAGTCTCTTTAAGAGACAGATACGAGTATACAAAATTCTTTGTGTATAGACTCAGATTTACTTATTTTACGTAGGTAATTGAAGTATTCATCTCCACTTATAATAAATCTCTAAATTAAAAAAAGAATCAGCCAGTTTGAAACTAAGCTTTGCGCGGTTCGAATGTTCTCAGCATCCCATGAACGGAAAAATATGAAACATTTTATATAGGTACATTATTATTCTAGCTGCAACTTAGGATAGTTTTTATCCGACTGCGAAAGTTAATTAATTTTCCGAAATATACGACTTCATTTAATTTTTCATTTATTTTTATTGAAATCAAACGCTGCTCCAACTGTCAGCTATAAGAACCGTCAAATTTTCGTCAAAATGGCGGAATTGCTTTGCCTTTCACTTATTAATAATTTAAATCCCGTCTACGATAGACCTTTACGAGACAAATGTTAAAATATAAACCATAAAAAAATATTCGATTCTGATATGAGAACTTATATGCGCAAATGTCGTTTTATGTCGTAATTTCAATAAATTAAATCAACAAATTTGAACAATATAATAAACACGAATTAGTTTTTTTTGAATGACAATGGCACGCGCTCGGCGCATTCAGCCAAAGTACCTGCGGCGCTACCACGAAAACCGATACTCAATGTTCATATATTTGCATCCCTGTCACTCGAGTATGGTTAGTGCGATAGAGATAGAGATACCCGAATATTTTCGAATTCCGAAGTTCGTGGTTATAGCTCAGGAATCGAAAATATGGTAAATAATCATAATGTATTTTCTCGAAAAAGAATTTAAAATAAATATAGTCAAATGGAGAAAAAAACAAAGCAAGAGGTTATATAGGTAATGATTAAGTTATAAGAGTCCAAAGTTTTAAGAGGGGGTATGTTCTGTCCCTTTTCCGCAAAACGCACCTTCATATGAAACGATTGTTTTTTACTATGACGCTCGAGTATATTGACGTCACAGTCCCTCATCGTTTTCTCACTCTAACAAGCGACATTAAAACGGATGTAGCTTCATAATTTTTTGAGATATTTGAATGGGAGTTTCATTATCTTCTATCTATTTATCTATACATATAATAAAGCTGAAGAGGGTCGAAAGTCTGTACATGGAAGTAATTCGAAAAAAAATTGGCTAGGGATACTTAAAATCGATAACAGAACACGTTCCAACAGTTTTTAGAATTTTTGTCTGTTTGTCTGTTTATCTGTTTGTCTGTTTATCTGTTTGTCTGTTTATCTGTTTATCTGTTTTTCTGTTTATCTGTTTGTCTGTTTATGTGACCGCGCATCACGTGAAAACGGCTTAACCGATTTAGATGAAATTTGGTATATAGATAGTTTGAGTCCTGGGGAAGGACATAGGGTAGTTTTTATCCCGGAAATAAATCCCTAAGGGGATGAAATGGGGGGTGGAAGTTTGTATGGAGCTACTTAAACCGCTGCACCGATTTGGATGAAATTTGGTATATAAATAGTTCCAGTCCCGGGGAAGGTCAAAGGATAGGTTTTATCCCGAAAATCTTCCCCTTAGGGGGTAAAACGTGGGGGTGAACATTTGGATGTAACCCATTTTGATAAAATTTGGTTTAGAGTTAGTTTAAGTTCTGGGAAAGGACATTGGATAGTTTTTATCCCGGAAATCTGCCCATAAGGGGGTGTAGTGGGGGGTGAAATTTTGGATGGACTCCGATTAGATCAAATTTGGTATAGAGATAGTTTGAGTCCCGGAGAATGACAACGGATACTTTGAATCCCGAAAATCATCCCCTAAGGGGATGAAATAGGGGTGAAAATGTGGATAAATCCCATTCAGTTAAAATTTGGTAAAGATAGAAGGAGTCCCAGGGAAGGACAATGCATAGTTTTTATCCAGAAAAATCATCTCCTGAGGGGGTGAAATGAGGAGTGAAAATTTGGATAGTACCCATTTAGATGAAATTTGGTATGGAGATAGTTAGTCCTGGGGAAGGACCTAAAATAATTTTTAGTCCAGAAATCATCTCCTAAGGGGGTGAAATGGGGGATGAAAATTTGGATGGAACCCATTTACGGTATAGCGAGTTGGAGTTCTGGGGAAGCACATAGGATAGTTTTATCCCAAAAATCACCCCCTTAAGGGATGAAAATTTGGATGTGATGTGACGTTTAGATGAAATTTGGTTAATTTAATTTAATGCAAATTATTTATTTCAGACTTAGTCCATATCATGTTAGTAACAATAAAAACTTATAAAACTTAAGTTAACAGTTAAAAGATAGTTTGAGTGCTGGGAATTGGGGGGTGAAAATTTGGATGGAAACCATTTCGATGGAATTTGGTATAGAGATGGTTTGAGTCCTGGGCAAGGACAAAGCGTAGTTTTAATTCCGGAAATCATCCTCTAAGGGAGTGAAATGGTGGTTTAAATTTGGATTAGGATGAAATTTGGTGCCTATAGAGATATTTTACTCGCGTAGAAGAACAACGAATAGCTTTTGTCCCGAAAAAAATCCGCCAAGGGCATAAAATAGGAGGTGAAAATTTGGATGTATTTGGTTCCGAAAAAGGATAATGCATAGTTTATGGAACTCATTTAGTTGAAATCTGGTTAAGAGATAATTTGAGTCCTGGGAAAGGACATCTGATAGTTTTATTCCGGATATCATTCCCTAAGGGGGTGAAATGGGGGTGAACATTTAGTATAGCGATAGTTGGGAGTCCTGGGGAAGGACAAAGGATAGTTTTATTCCGAAAATCCTCCCCTAAGGGGTGAAAATTTGGATGTGAGTGACCCATTTAGAATAAATTTGGTTAACAGATAGTTTGAGTTCCGGAAAAGGACATAGGATAGTTTTTATCCCGGAAATGATCTCTTAAGGGGGTGAAATGGGGGTTGAATATTTGTATGAAGCTACTATACAACCCATTTAGATAAAACTTTGTATAGAGGTAGTTAGTAGGCGCGGCGTTGGTAGGCACAAGGTAGACTGATGACCTGGTAAAGGTCGCAAGAATCCGCTGGATGCGGGTGGCGCAGGATTGGTCACTTTGGAACTCTTTGGGGGAGGCCTATGTCCAGCAGTGGACGTCTTTCGGCTGATATGATGATGATGATAAATGATAATAATGATAAAGATAGTTTGAGTCTCGGGTAAGGACATATGATAGTTTTTATATCGGAAATCTACCCCTAAAAGGGAAATGGAGGGTGAAAGTTTGTATCGAGCTACGATATAAACGAGTTCTACGCGGACGAAGTCGCGGGCAAAAGCTAGTTATACCTATGTAGGTACGAGATTTTTTCGGCGTTTCTTCTTGTCAGTGATCTTCTTTTTAAAAACTCTGGGAGAATTTAGACTTGGGTATAATTTGCTTTTTGCCATTACGGCCTACTTGCGGAATAAAGTTTTCAAATAATTAATTTAATCAACTTACTTACATTGCTACGCAGTTGCACATCCTAGTGCTACTTCAGATGCTCTGCGTATTTTGCAATGACAGTCAATGGTACCATTGAAACGCTACACTTTTACAGAGAATAGACCGGGTATCTGATCGGGTATCTTACTTTTGCTTGACCGCGCGGAAACAAAGTTGTGTGAAAGGAACCCACCCGGTTTGTTCTCATTAAAAATATGTTGAAAAGCCGCAATCCTTTATTCAGACTGCTTGGTATTCCACGTCAATGTTATAACTTATAATGTGTATAGTATAACATTAAAATTAATGTGATAATGTGTATTTATATAATTCTCCGTAGCCGCTTATTATGCTTTGCGGCGAGCCTGCATGCCGATGCCGGCCTTACTTATCTAACACTTGTGCTTCATTACTTAATTGATTATGTATGTTTGTCTTCCTGACAGCATGGTGCCACTGTTGCTGTCCACGTTTCTTTGTTTAACTAGTGGTTACTTGCGAGTTTGTTCGTAATTAGTTGGCTGTTTGGGTCTGACAATGTCATTTACAGTGTGTTACTGGCATGCGGGCATTTATACAAACTGATAATAATATGGAACATTAGCAATTTTTTTCAAGTATTAGCAAATAATAATTATGTAAATTAACCGCACAATTATTTTTTCAAAATCCAAACATTCAATGTAAGGTGTATGACGTCGTAATAAACAAAGTATATGAAGTGCTCAGTGCCAGTGATTAGATCGGTTCCCCAAACTCGTTAATTCCGCGTAGCAGAATTTCCAGAAAAAACGCTTCTGGAAAACAATCAGTCTATCACCACGCGGGAATAAGTATGAACTAACTAGGTATATCGTCTCTATAAAAATAATCAATTGGTAAAAAACGAGAATAGAAAACAATCCGTTGGTCAACACTTAGGTACATACGTGTATCAATTAAATAGACTAAGGAAAATAATAATAACTTTCTGTCAAAAATTTCATTTTTAGTACAAGGTTTTATTGCCGAGTGTACTTTTCTGCATACCATCATCTCTCATACTCATTGAGACGATTCTAACGAGCCAATTGTGCTGTTTTATTGCGGAGTTCCTATGGCCACCTTCCAGCTCCAGCATCAGATCAGCTCCAAGTCATCATAATATTGAATTGTCATGCGATATACATATGCTTGCAAAATTTCAGCACAATTGGATAACGGGAAGTGACTGAAAAATGGATTGCAAATTTTGACGGACAACTTGCATATGTACTTACATACTTACACACTTACATATTTACATACTTACATATTCACATACATACGAACAGTGCAAGTTAATATTAAGCTTGTAAAAAATGGGGAAAACGCGAATGAAAATTCTGCTACGTGGAATTAACGAGTTTGGGGAACCGATCTAATTTCTCGAAGTGCGAGATGCCACTTGTCAATTTGCTTTACTGTACATTGCTTGCAATTTAAATTTTGGAATATAATGTCTTTAAATTGCATAAGTATTTATTACATTTTAATCATTCAGTTAGATAATATTTATACTAAATATTCTACAGAATCTATTACAATGCAAAGGTACTTTGAGCATCGAGTCAACGTCGCTACCGCTGTGCACACAGAAAACAACAAAACACTCGTTCTTGGGCGAATGATTGACTGGTGAATGTGAACCGACCAGAAGTTCCGGGTTCGATTCCCACTATTCCTTGCAGAGGTCGATCTGCTCCGCTAGTTTGCTAGAGCTTAAGTTTTTATTTCATTATTTCAAATAGTGTTTCAAACAGCTGGGATAGGATAAGAAATTAACCTCCTAAATTGCCCCACGTTATGAGTTTTACTGGCAAACAGTCCTTAGATGCCAGTACGAGGTCAATCACAAATCCAATTTGAGTCTTGTAGGTCGATCACGTAACGCATTGCACGAACGTCGGGTAGGTCTAAACGTCACTTTTTATATGGAAAATTGACAGTTAAATTGTACCGACGCGCGTTCGGAACGTCACGTGATTACCCCTCTGACGGAGTGATTTTTGTTACATTTTCAAGAATAAATTTTGGTACCTCGGAACCATTGACTTACTATTACTACGTATAGACTGGCAACCCAGAACATTTTTCTTGACGTTTTCCAATCAGGCCGCCATCTTAAAAATCAAAGAGTATGTGAACGTGCAGTAGATGCGTCATTTTTCTGAGTTTAGATTCAGATAAAGCCATAGCGTGATTTAATACATTCATATAAAAAAAACTACTAATTGATTTAAAAACGAATGACATCATCGACATTTGTAATTTTTTTATACTGGATATCTGTATACTTCCCGAGGATGCACTGTGTTGTTTGTGTTGAAGCAATTGGAAGTTAAAATGGATGGCGGCTAATTTTTATTATTCTTATTATTGCCAATGGGTTCATATTCGGAGACCATAATCGCTTTGCGGTCATTATTTATATAAGAGAATTGGCCTAGGATTTAAATGAGTAAAACTTAAAATCTAAATAGCAACTGAACGCTGTCATAAAAACGATTAAATAAATAAAAACAAATGGTTGCTGCTAATTTGGAGCTCAAATGCTGATAATTAAAGGTTCAAATAGTCAGTTTATTAAGTTTAATGTTCCATTAGCACGGCTTATACTTAGCTAATAGGGAGAAAATAGTATTAGGATTTTGTCACTTCTACATTTTTTAATCTTTGAAATAATGGCCGACAGTATGGCGCGCATCTTATAAATTACAACAAAATTTTATAAATGAATATTATGAAAAATATCCGTGAATGTACCGATGAAAAGTGATTAACGTATCTTTACCATTGTTGTGGTGTTGTAGGTGCAATAGCGCAATGCACAAGAAGGCATTTTTTAAAGTTTTAAGTCAATCTGCTCTCGAAACGACCGCCATCAGTGCTCGCCACAGACTAAACCAACATACGCTCATGAGCGTATGTTGACATGCGCAAACTTATGCTAGGTGATGTCTACTCTAGTAATATAACTCAATGCTCGGAACGGCGTTTGTTACTCTTGAACTAAAATTACTTTTCATACCTATAATCATGGCTACCAATACGAATAATAATATTAATATATCAACATTGATGAGTAAACCCTGTAAGAACCTTTTAATATATTGAGGACTGTAACATACAGACGCACTCCGCTACTTTTATAACATTAGATAAGATGGATAGATTATATAAAGTGTACAGCATTTTGTTATTCCCAACGCGTCGGGCTTCGATACAAACGGCAAACGCGTTGCGCGTACGTCGCTTAATAATACCCATCGGAAATAATCAGCATGTATAAGAGCTTACCGCACAAACCAAACGAGATCTTAAAGTATCTTAGACAGGGTTGAAATTTGAATGAATGCTTGTACAGATAAGTTATTCAATAGTATTGAAAGTGCGCTGTTCGTAGTTTGCGCACCTGCAGTTGACGACGTTCGGAAACTCGCTGAGAATGTCTTTATAAAATCGTCAAGATCTCTTATCAGATTAACATTCAGATGTTTCCCCCAAGTTTAAGTCGCTAAATTAACTTTCGAACGTTTGCATGGAAAAGTCGAGAGATTACGACAAATCTTATCTTTTACACGCATTCCGTTTCCGCTTTAATTATTTGATAATGATACTTCCTATAAAAACTGGGCAAGTGTAAGACGAAACTGGACTTGGAGAAACCTCATAGATCCATAAACATGTCTGTAATGTGTTTGCGAAAATATAGATATGAAAGGTACGATATTATTCACATTGACATATTTCGCATTCAGCTACAATGTTGATGTATATCGAGGTGAGGTTTAGGTTAGGTGAGTCCGTAGATAGAGGATATATAGATGGCATCCTAGCGTATACCCAAAAGGGACGATGGTAAATTAACCATACTATATTAAGAAGTATCACACTCTTGACGTCTAATGTCATTTATAATTTAGTCGTATTATATCGGTGACGTCATGGTGGTGTCAGTTTCAGTATAAATTTTGACAGGTGTGGTGGCAAACAAGCTGGTGGCAAACAACAAATCCGTATACGCGATGAGGGACAGAAAATATGAAGGAAGGGACAGAATATATGATGTTCCCACTTGCGGTATTCCCAATGCATACATCTTTGTCAATCATGTGTGTATGTGTGGGTGACTCCCTCTATCTATTCTGCCTCTATGGGTGAGTCGAAGTCAAAATAGGTCGTGAGTTGTACGACGCGGTTGTACCTAACCTACGGATCTGGTCAGACCGTCGTGTTGAACTGGGACCTGGGACATCTAGGTAGTACTATCGACCATTCGTATTAATAGGTTATGTATGGCCCTCGTATCTGTCCATGTGACCGCAACATCCTAATTATATTTTTATAAATATAAAAGTTAGATGTGACGATGTTTGCTACTCAATCGTGCAAAAATGACTAAATGGATTTGGAGGAAACTTGGCAAACGGATGGTTTGTAAAGAGGATTAAAACATATAATAATACTTTTATCCCGGTAATCTTTCCCAAGAAGATGAAAATACTTAGGGGGTTGAATATTATAGGATACATAGGTTTGTATGGAACTCGGGCATTTAAGGATGATTCACGCTAGACCGGGCTGGTTCCGGCCCGGGCCGTAAACTTACCGAGCCGTCACCGAGCTTATTTTGATACACCTTTCACCACCGGGCCGTTTCCGGGCCGTTTCCGGGCCGACGCCGAGCCGACACCGGGCCGGGACATTGTGCAAACGTTATGTCACCGAGCTCGCACCGGGCCGGGGCCGGGCCGACACCGAGGCTCGGTCGCCGTGCCACGTCCGGGCCGATTCCGAGCGTTGCGTGTCAATCACAGCGGGCAGCGACCGGGCCGTTTCCGTCGTTCTAATGTCAAAGAAAGTCTGTCATTGTCACTGAGTCATTGTCATTCCATGATGATGGTGATTCCATGGTATTTTTGGGGCCTTGATTGAACCGATTCGTATTCGGATTCGATTCGATTCGTAGAACCGATGGCCGTTGGTGCGGAAAGTTTCTCGAGTGGTGACCAAGTACCTCAAGAAGGTGGACTGATGACCTGGTAGGCAAATGCGCTCGCCTGGCGCAGGACCGGTAACTGTGGCATTTTTGGGGTAGGTAGGTAGGTATAGGCATCCCCAGCAACGTACTTTTTTCGGCTGATATGATGATGATGACGACATTTATGACCTTATGACATCCAATAGGGCAATTTAATTTGAACAGAAGTTTTTGAGATTTTGTTGTCAGTATATGGTGTCAAATCTCCATCTAAGTACCTTGGCTGAAATTGATCCTAAGGCTCCTGTATGTCCGTCCGTCCATCTGTTACAGGGCTGTATCATTTGAACTCTTGGCACCTGTTTCTTCTGAAGTACGGAACCCTCCGTATGCATATCATTTTCGTTTATGTGAATGTGTTTCCACACATTCACGTCATTCATTTGTGTGTTCGGGGGTACGTATCCTTAGGTATTCTTTTATCGTGTTTACCAATTTTATTTTATTTTTTTTCATGTGGTTTTTGAGCTACCCTACCTACTAACGAAACTTGGTGGACCCTGAAACACGAAAGACGTTTACAATACCCACAACCAACGCCAGCCTAAGATTGACTTCTACAAATAGGTATATATAATATCTACTTCCATTAAGCTCGGGTTTTATAAAGCCCGTTAGACCTTATTTCGATCAGTAAAGTCAAAAAATGTACCGAATTACTGAAATTTGATATGGGTCAAGTATTTTTATCTGTAGAAATATAATAAAGAGGAAAAGTCTGTGAGATTGTATTAGCTTTGTAAGGTTGTACGTTTGTATGTAGGGAGCTAGGGAGTATTATGCGGCACCATTTATCCGAGGATTAAGTTATTATTTTGTCTTTTTCTGGTTCTGTACTCTGTACCTAGGATCCTTCAACTACTCAGGCTCCGTCCGTCTGTTCTGTTACTGGGTTGTATCGTTTGATGATATGCCGAGAGAGATAGCTTTGGAAGTATTCTTTTATACTAAGTGGGTGGAAAACAGGCATACGGTCTGCCTGATGTGATTCCAGAATAATGAAAAGCGTGTGGCCGACCCTTTATTGATTTGAGGATTCGTTGTGGTGATAGCTAGAGACGATCACGGGTCCCTCGCTCTCATCACGACACATCTTCGGGAGTTCTTGCGACCTTACTCACCACCAGAAACACAACACCACATACCTAACCGACAGAGCAAGTAGTGGCGTTATTATGACTACGGTCTTCTGTAAGGTGAAGGCACTACTCCAGTTGGGCTGCTCCTGCTTCAAATGTGCTAGTTATAATTATATATATTGTAGGTATTTGTGTATTGTATACATATAGCTGGTTGATTCACTTACTGTTTATTCTTGCAGCATAGTGTATTATTATAGCTTATCGCGTAGTCGAGGTACCTACTTAAGAAAGTAGTTGAACCGTAAAACACGAAAGATGATTTCAAGACCCACAACCCACGCCAGCTTAAGATTGGCTGCTAAAAATAGGTACGTACTAATCTATAATATCTACATATATTAAGCCCCTGTTTTATAAAGCCCGTTTAACCTAATTTTCGTAGACATGGAAAAGCTTAATCATACATCACATTTTATACACGCAGTGTATTAATCAAACTTTAAAAACCGGCCAAGTGCGAGTTGGACTCGCGCATGAAGGGTTCCGTACCATTATCTATAAAAACGGCAAAAAAATCACGTTTGTTGAAATATTTTATTTTATTTTTAGTATTTGTTGTTATAGCGGCAACAGAAATACATAATCTGTGAAAATTTCAACTCTCTAGCTATCACGGTTCAAGAACCGTGATATCTCAAGAGATACAGCCTGGTGACAGACAGACGGACAGCGAAGTCTTAGTAATAGGGTCCCGTTTTACTATTTAAGTACGGAACCCTAAAAACAACAAGGCATAACAACGTGTGATGCTAAAAAAGGGGCTAGACTCAGCATAATGTTGCAGTGAGTAGGTACTGGGTAACTGATGATGTACTGAGAAATATGCTTTAACCTCAGAGCATAGAGCACAAGCCGCCGGCGGCCGCGTCGCAGTTGTTAGCTCAATGGGCATACTCTGCCGCTAGTTCACCGTCCGTTGTTACCGAGTGTGCACGCGTGCTGATCACAGAGAATATTATTTACGTTTCTTCCCAAAATGCCTGATATGATGCGCGTGTATTGTCCAATAAAAGCGTAGGTATACAAGTGTGCGTGCTTTGTCTTGTCAATTAATTGTGCTTTGTGTGGGTAAAACTTGCGACAGGCGTACTCAATAAAAATATCCGATCTCCTTATATTAATCTGTGGGTTTAACGCATCTTTATAGAACCGAGTCGAAGTATGTTAGCAGAATGGGAGTAAATATTGCTCTAGCTTAGAAAGTAGTAGGTACTCATAAATTATTTTTTTTAATGCTGTTGCCGGTTCAGGCATGTGGCTGTCAAGCGGCGGTCGTAGGTTCGAATCCCGGCCCGTACCAATCAGTTTCTCGGAACTTATCATGGAGTATTTACCGTTAGCTTTTCGGTGAAGGAAAACATCGTGAGGAAACCGGTCTTATCCCAATAAGGTCTAGATCTCCCTCTGGTTTGAAAGGTCAGTGGCAGTCGCTTTCGTAAAACTAGTGCCTACGCCAAATCTTGGGATTAGATGTCAAAGCGGACCCCGAGCTCCTTTAGGGTTCAACCGGGAATAACGCTAGGATGATGATGCTGTTATGGTCCACTCTCATTTTTGGATTGCAAAGAGATATTAAATACACTTCAGCGTCAAAATTTGGATCAAGTAATATAATACAGAGGAAAAGTCTGTGAGATTGTGAGGTTGTGGTTGTGCTTTGTAAGTTTGGATGTAGGGGGCAATATCCAGAACCATTTATCCGAGGAAGTTCTCATTTTGTCTTCTTTGGGTTCTGTATGCAAAAGTACCCTTACTGTTACTGGGTTTAATAGTATTGTTTGACGATATGCCGAAAGAGATAGCTTTAGAAATTTTAGTTTGTAGGCATACGGTCTGCCTGATGCGATTCCAGAATCATCACTGACGCTGTGCCGACCCTTTATCGATTTGAGGATTCGTTCCGTTGCGCGTTGTTAGCAAGAATCAACCCGGCCATAACACAAGCCGGAAACAACACAGCCTCGGGAGCTCTGGCGACCTTACATGTCACCAGCAACACAACACCGCATACCTACTGAGCAATAGTAGGATAAGATAGGTACTCGTACATAGGTAGGTATAACTGCAAATAATAGGTTTAGCTACTCTTTCCGGAGATAGCGTTATAATTATATATATCTATAGTATGCTGTTATTATAATTATAAGACAACAAACTCGGCAGCTGCACTGTTCCTTCTGAACCTCGCAGCGCACACTGGAACTCTATCAGCGACATCAATACGAATACATATATTTACCAGTGTGAAACCGCCATACGATTAATAATTATAAGACGATTCATTCACTTACGGTTTATTTAAAAGCTTAAATCTTGCAGCATTATCTATTTTTACAGCTTATCGTTATCGCGTAGTCTTGCTTTATGAAAAAGAACTTGCTGTATTGAGTTTGATTAATAATCCACTACCAAAAATAAAACTAAAAGAACCCTGCATTTATTTAATTCACTGAATAAAACTTTACTTTGGATGTTTTATTTCTTGTTACATGTACGAGCAACGTTAGCCGGTCTAGATGATACAATACTGCAGCCACAACAGGCTGATAGCCAAACGAGCTGGTTTCCGATCCAACATCATCACACGTAGCATGATGCCATCACTTCTCTGCCAGCGGGTAGACCCAACTGCTTCACCACATGTAACGGCGGCGGAGAGACGATGGCCCATCGGATGCCATTACTTCTCTGTCAACGGATGGAAATAATTTCTTCACACATGGCACGGCGAAAAGACGATGACCTATCGGATGCCATTATTGCCATGCCATCACTTCTCCGTCAGCAGGCGGCCAATCGCAGCCGATCTACTACTCAATAAGTTTACCTACCTATACTATATATTAGTATTCAATTTTGTAAATAAAACTATTGGTGTTTTTTTTATTCCAACGGTAAATTGGATTACTTCCAGCTTTCATAATAGAACTTGACTTTGACATCAAGTCAAGGCCATAGACAAAACACTTAGCTGTCATCAAGTTTTATCCGGATAAGGTTTGTTGGGCTACGTTACGAGCCGTTAGGTTGGTTACCAATTGGTTACCATTTCCAAGTAATGTTATTCGCTAACCTAGGTTAAGGTTAGTTCACATGCATGTTACTCAGACTAGCAAAAGCGGAAATCGGAAATTTTCTGTCGCTCTGAACGGGTCTATCCCAGAAGTTCCATATTTTCTAGTTCCATATGGAACTATCGGTATATTTGTAAATGTCAAACAAATGATCCCAATAGTTCCATATACTAGGTTTTACACCTGGTTTTATTTTAGTTTTAAATCAGTTGAGTACCTACCTATCTTCGGAAATGTGCTCTAGGGTGAATCAGTTGTATTTCGATTCTCCAACAATTTATTTGACCATTATTTCTTATTTCTATTTTGTGACTGTACCTACACGATTAACAGCGTTCAAACATTACTATGAACGTAAAAGGCACGCTTATGCATTTGATATTTTAAGAGTTATATGTATAGACAAAGTTTGTACTTTGTTAGCAGAAGTAGACGTTTGATATGAAAAAAAATCCATGCATCCCTACCAGTGGAGACAACCCGGTAGGGATAGGTAGAACAGGGGAATATGAACCATTAGTTCCATATGGTACTTCTGGGAAATTTCCTTCAAAATTAATATCCCGGTAGATCCATATGGAACTAGAAAATATGCCCCACCATTACCCCTAGCCATACCCCTGGGGGTAGGGTGGGACTGAACCATACCACCGTAGTGCTGTGCACTATATGCTTTCAGGTTTTGTTTTTCCAAATATTACGTACACTGGTGTTACCTAAATAGCATCCCATTCAGGGACTTATTTCGGTTACGGTTATACAGGTATGAAACCGCTATTCAATTACGGTACCGTTATGTCGTAAAGGTTATGCGCGCCGCACGAACATAACGGTACCGTAACCGTTTTGAAATAACGGTATTATAAAGGTAACCGAAAAAAAAAAAAAGTGAGCTGGCACTACAAACATTGACAGAAGAAGCATTGGCTATTACTAAACATTTAAAGACAAAAAGACAAAACATCTGTGCGGCTGCCGGCGGTTTGGCAACAACGCCAGGCCAAAGTCGATATATCGGTTACCTATAAAAAGCGGTTACGGTACCGGAAAAAATAAAGAATAAGCGGTAGCGGAATATAAAGGTTCTGCTACCGAAACCGCCATTTGACAACCGATATGACGTCATAACGTAAAAATAGAATACCGGTATTTTTCGGTTATGCAGTCCCTGAGCCCATGTGACAAAGTATAAATACTTATAATTAAGTTTTATATGATTGTTCTTAATGATAATCTTAAGGCGCTGTCAACACCAAAAACGCGCACACTACCTATTTGTATCGGAGTAAACGAGAGCGAGTGTTACTTGAGCGGCCACGTTTTAGCCGAAAATAATGAATAAAAATTAAAATAAAAAGTGTGGATTTTTTGTGAAATATGGCTCGTCTACGGTTTAGGTATGAATATGTGGACTTCATGTTTTGAATTGCAGACCCATACGTCGAAAAAATAAGGACATAGAACCGTTTAAAATTATTTTAAGACCAATCTTTGCAATTATTTTCTATCGAGCCGATTTCGTCCAATTATGTTTCGACTCCGTCTACGGTCTTGGAAATATGATGAATATTAACATATATTTTTTTTGATGTGCTAGAACAAATAGTTTTTCTTAAACAACTGCTTAAATATTATCAATTTTAACAAATTTGGTCTTGTCAGCCTCTTAAGGTTGTCGCCCCGCGTAACCGCTCGCCACGGGACCGGCGCCGCCTCACCTCATCGGCTCGCCGTAAACCAGGCGTCAATCATACGCAAGCACGTAACGGAAACAACGGCTCAGCACCACCGAGGTGTCCGCGCGGCTGCACCTAACGGCTGGACGACAGCGCGCTTATAGCGAGGCGGCGGCTAGCTGGTGGTCGATGATCTTCGATGCCGCTCAGTTTGAAGTTGAATGTAGAGCAGAACGCACGGTTATGATTATGAATCAATTTTTTAGTGCGTGACATGGCTATGGCAGCCCTATGGCCCGCGGAGCGGGGCTCCTATTTCTGGTCTGTTTGCGCTTTGGGCATCTGAAGATACCTCACGAACCTAACCTACCTAACTGGTTTTGCCAGAACGGCTTTCGTTATTTTCAGTTTAATAAAATAAATATTTGTATCTGTTAGGTACCTATTTATTTTTCTATTTTTGCATCAAATCCCAGCACTACTAACGGTGGTATGGTTCAGTCCCACCCTACCCCCAGGGGTATGGCTAGGGGTATGGTGGGTCTGACATGAAAATATGGAACTTCTGGGATAGACCCCCCTGAACGCACGGTACGAGTTTGATATAAATGCAGATAAGTGTATAATTTACTAGGGGAAATATATACTTATCTGCATTTAAGGTGTCTTTTTTTTGCCAGTGATGAATGGCGTTTAAAAAATCTGCTCATTCTAGGAAGATGGAAATCTATACGCGCATTCCTTACATCTGACTAATCTTAGGCACGAGTAAATCAAGGCGATATCAGTACGAAAACTGTAATTTACCTAATAATAAGAACGCGTTTTTGTAAATGAGCTAAGCATTAAAAAAAACTAATAGTCGTGTGTTACACATACCATGTCAAATCTGTCAGATATTGTGGTTTTCCAAGATTTGCAAAAATAAAAATAAAATTATACTTTGTCCTGTTTTATTTATTATTGTATTTAGTATAACCAGTTAGACAACCAGAAGCTGCTTCTCGATATTCAGTTTGATAACGGAACAACAAATTAAGTTCTAAGGCTGAGCGCAAACGTTCGGGTTCCACGTACGGTTTCCTACCATGCAGAAATCATACGCGGATACCGAACGTTTGTGCCCAGCCTAAATCCTAACTTATATTATACATGCGAAAGCTCTGGCAATATATCTGTCTGTGTGTTACGTTTTCACGCTTAAATCTCTGAACCGATTGAATACTTTTGAAGGACATATGTTATTTTTATAGGGGGAGAAAACGGGGCGAATGTTAGTATGGAGCTTTATTAAGTTATAAACGAGTTTCACGCGGACGAAGTTAAACGGAAACTAGTCACTCATAATTAAATAATATCATGGATCAGTCCTAATCTGACTGGTTTTTGTTAAATACAATGTTAATATATCTATTTTAATTACCTATTAGAACAATCAGACGTTATGCTTTCTCTCCATAAGATGCCTCATACAAAAATATCTAACAATGTACAATAGCCCTTAAAATTCGGTCAGTGTGTCGTTGTAATAAACCTTTACATGTGCTAAACTATTTTTTATGAGGTCAACATCACATAATGTAAACCGACTAAATGCAAGGTTAGATGGACTACCATATTTCACATATTCATATATGACAGCTAACAGCCTTTGTATTTTTGATGTATTTGTCCGTGCCGGGCCCGAGCTGAGACCGGGCTACGGGCATTGGAGCGTTGTTATAGTTAACCGGGCCGTTTCCGGGCCGTTTCCGGGCCGGGCTGGGACCGAGCTGCTTCCGAGCCTCGGTTGGCGGTAGAACGGCCGTCAAACGGTGGTGTTACAGTTGAGCGACCGGGCCGTGCCGACACCGAGCCGCTTCCGAGCCTCGGCCGTGGCCCGGCCGGGCTTGGGTATGACGTCAGCCGCGCAAAAACGCCGCGTTTTTCTTAGAAAACGGCCCGGACCGGAGACGGCCCGTTTTAGCGTGAATCATCCTTAACGCGAGCGAAATCACCGGTAAAATTAATTATATTCTTCTCCTCTCTGTAGAATCCTTATGACTGAGGGTCGTGACTACACGAAGTAGTCGCTTTGCGCACTAATAATCTACAGGCCAATAGGTTTTCAGACATCTGCAAGATTTTCTTCACTGCGTCGTTACAACGGTCGGTGATCTTCCACGGCGCCTTTTTCCTTTCACGTGTCCGACAATGATTTTGTCCAGGCGATCCTTTAATTGTATTACGGAACTCTAAAAGCGTGGTCATCAAGATATTTCCGAACGTTTACCACCGCGGGCACGGTCGCCATCACAAAGAAAGTTCCGGCGCAAGCGCACTACCGCACATCTTTATGCATGAGCCTTATCAATTTGTTGCCAGCCTTACAATTTAATATGGGGTTGCCACCACGTACCTAATTACGCGTTTGATATTAAAATGTGCGTTGTTTTAGACGTTTTACGTGCAATTGTAGGTTTTACAAGCCTTCGGGAGCAGAAATTACTTTAAGGATTGGTTTTAAAGAATGTGTAAGCTTAGTTGGTGCTTTTATAGCAATTGCTACTGGCTGGAAGTTTAATTCACCCTTGTTCTTAGCCGGTGTGTTATTTAGGATTGCATCAGCTTGTAATGGTCGACCTTAATGTCTTTGAAATACGCATATCTGAAATAATGCCGTACAATTTAAAACTTAGGTAACATTAAAAAGTATATCAATCACCTCAGTTACGAATAAGATTCTACGTATTGTAGGAACAATAAACACTTATTCAGTCTTAGGTTCCAAATTTAAAACCAAATTGGGGGTTAAATAGAAACATATCTTTTTCCATTTTATGCATTTTGCGAGCTTCTTCCACACATGCCAAGCTATATACACACGTGACACGAGCGCGAAACACATTGAAATCAAATTGAAATGCGAAATATGTCTCAGATTGACCTCCGATGCGGTAGCCCAAATAGCTATATATTATGTCCAGAGCCTCTTTTTACCTCGGTAAATAATATCCGCAAAATATGACGCGCCGTGGTCGCAGCGGCGGTATCATTACGCGCCGGATGCGCACACGCATTTCCATGCGTAATTGCGCCTCGTGCGCAGCTCCCTAACTTATTTGGTGTGAAATGAGAACAATTTGAGTCGGGGAAGATTTATGGCCGAAGATAATGACGTTCTAGGTAGCGGCTAAATTGTTTTACGATGTGTTTGCGCTGTTCCGATTTCGGGTTATTGAGTTTTTTAGTGGAAGTTGATTGCGCGTAATTTTGATTGAGAGGGTAACTGCAGATTGCTGCACGCTTTTCGTTTGTTTTTATTGTTTGTGAGTATTAAGTGGTTTATCATCATCATCATCATATCAGCCGAAAGACGTCCACTGCTGCACATAGGCCTCCCCCAAAGAGTTCCAAAGTGACCGGTCCTGGGCCACCCGCATCCAGCGGACTCCCGCCGCCTTTACCTTACCAGGTCATCAGTGCACCTTGTGGGGGGCCTACCAACGCCGCACCTTCCGGTACGTGGTCGCCACTCGAGAACCTTTCCGCCCCAACGGCCATCAGTTCTACGTGCAATGTGCCCCGCAATGTGGTTTATACCTACTCGGAATATGAACCGTTGTTTGCGAGTATCAAACTAATAGTGTTCTAAGTAGCTGGACCTGCCAGTGCATTCCTTTCTTAACGTCGTAATAACTGATAATGATATCTCTCTAAAATGACAGCTCTAATAACACCGTAAACAAGGGTTACCATTTTTTAACGATTCGTATCGTTGAAAGAATGTAGCTACGGGCATATTACTTATTCTGTGCTACGGGCCTGTAATGGGCCAAAGTAGCCTATTTACGAAATATAGATTAGGTAGCAGGAGATAATAAGTTAAGACATAAACCAATCATTACGTGCACCGACCTCGAGATGCGATTGCTCGTACGCAGTTCGACGAATCATTGTGTGTAATTGCGACTGGTAGTCTATTTTGTTGGTATCGGTAGATAATGGTCCGAACTGAAGCATTGTACTGCCGCCCGGAGGCGCTGGCGGGATGGATAAAGACTTCACCTGCTTGCGAAGATATAATTTTATTTTAATACTTTATGCTATGCAAAAAAAAACAATTTGACGTGTAAAAATTAGATTATGTTCTTTCGTATTTAGTTAAACGTCATTATATAGTATTTTTTCTACTCCTGTACCGTTATCTGTCATTTATATAGGCTGTAGCTCAAATTTAATGACTCCAGTAATAAGTCGTCGAAAAAGTCTATGCTCTATGGCCCAAAAAGCAACTGTTTAGCGTACTTTTTTGGTTCATACATTTTTCATAAAAGCACTGTTTAACTTTTTTAAATCGGCCGCTATATTGTAGTGGTGCCAACTTTATAAACAAATATTTCGAAATTAAAGTATTTATTTACGATTTAACATTTGTATATTATAAATTATTTACTACAATAATAATAAATGATCATCTTTTGTGTGTTAAATTACATGTTTTATAATTTCTTGGTATTATTTATGAAAATAAACAGTTTGAATTCGGTCCGGGTCCGGATTCGGTTTGGTTCGGATGGCAAATGCAAACAAATTAAAAACAAAACAAACCATAAACAAGAGGTGTCACATTTCCGATTTCCCACCAAAATGAAAAAACGAAAGATGATAAACTATTAAGATTTTATTCGTGTTTGTGAAGACAAAAGTGTACGTTTCTTTTAAAATGGCCGAAGAAATTAATAACTGCACTCCAGAAGAATTTGCGCGTAGCACAAGAATGAATAGAAATTTTGATGCCTGAAAAGTATATTCTGTAGTTTGCTATTTATTTAAAATTTGTCGTAGAAAAAGTATAACTAGCAGACTACACAATAGTTAAACTTTTCAGGCAGCTAGTTTTCTATTCGTAATTTTGCTACTCACACAATTTATTCAGGAGTGCAGTTATTAATTTCTTCGACCATCTTAAGAGGAACGTACACTTGTGTCTTCACAAACACGAATAAAATGTTAATAATTTAGGACTAGTTTATCATCTTTCGTCTTTTCATTTTGAACTGTATTTTGGTGGGAAATCGGAAATGTGACAGCTCTTGCTTATGGTTTGTTTTGTTTTTAATTTGTTTGCACTTGCCATCCGAACCAAACTGAATCCGGACCCGGACCGAATTCGAACTGTTTATTTTTATAAATAATACCAAGAATTTATAAAACATGTAATTTAATACACAATAGATGATGATGTATTATTATTGCAGTAAATAATTTATAATATACAAATGTTAAATCGTAAATAAATACTTTTATTTCGTAATATTTGTTTATGAAGTTGGCACCACTGGCATAGCGGCCGATTTAAAAAAAAGTTAAACAGTGCATTTATGAAAAATGTATGAACCAAAAAAGTACGCTAAACAGTTCGTTTTTGGGCCATAGAGAATAGAGTTTTTCGACGACTTATTAGTGGTGTCATTGTATTTGAGCTACAGCCTATATAAATGACAGATAACGGTACAGGAGTAGAAAAATAAATAAACGAGACGATCGTTTAGCGAGATTGTATTTTCCAGCTTGACAAACAATTGACAGGAATGAATTTCCATTTGCATAGTGCATACCTTATATAAATATGTATCCCTATGTAAAGTAATCTTAGCACATGAGGCATTCGTTTCGAGATATATTTACTAATAATAATAATATTACTATAGGAGAGCCTTCGGGCGGAGGATAATTAAACACAACTATTAACAGGTCTCCTATAATTCAATGAATATACTGAATTAATTATGTGACAACTAAATTACATAAAAACAACATTCACATGACATCCATGACATCGCTCCAACTCCATGACCATAGACAGGTGGCTGGCCGCCACACTACTCCCCCACCAAGACCGTTGCTTGCTACGGTCGATAGTCACGAAGATGAGCCGGGAAATGCACGGAACGACCACTGCGCGTTCTTATGGCTCCGACAGGCTCAGGTTGAATCAGCGTATTGGTGGGAGCAGCTACTTGGAGCTCAGACTCTAAAGGAAAACTCGATGTAGCGTCGGAATCAGTCCGGTCGTCATCGATGGCTATATATGCTGGCTTGAGTCTGTCTACTGTAACAGTGTTTGTCTTCCCTGCGATGTCAATCTTGAATGTTTTGCTTGCTCTGGCAACAACCTTATACGGCCCAGAGTACGGCGATTCTAATGATCCCTTTGCAGGCCCCTGACGCAGGAACACATATTCTGCAGAACTGAGACTTTTTGGGATGTAGAAAGCTCTCTGAGTATGACGTGAGCCTGGTACTGGATTGATTTTGGCTATATGATTGCGCAGTCTGGCTACAAAGCTTGAGTAGTCCACTGGAGTGTTCTCTGGAGCCTTGAAGAAATCACCCGGTAAACGTAATGGCTCGCCATAGACAAGCTCCGCTGCCGAAGATTGGATGTCTTCTTTCCACGCGCTGCGAATCCCGAGCAGCACCAGTGGCAAGGCCTCCACCCAGTTAGTATTCGTGTGGCACATTATGGCTGCTTTTAACTGACGATGCAGACGCTCAACCATTCCATTACAAGCCGGATGGTATGAAGTGGTTGGCCGGTGTTCAGAGCCGAGGATGGCGGATAGACTCCGGAAAAGTTCGCACTCAAATTGTCTGCCTCTGTCTGTAGTGATTCTGGTCGGACAGCCAAAACGAGCTATCCAGCCGGTTACGAAGGCTAACGCGCAGGTTTCTGCAGTGATGTCTGGCAATGGATATGCCTCAGGCCAACGCGTGAAACGGTCGATGATCGTGAGGCAGTATCTGAAACCACAAGAAAAGGGTAATGGCCCTACTATGTCCATATGAACATGTGAAAATCGATGGGATGGAGTCGAAAATGATGCAATGGGAGAGGAAGTGTGGCGTGTGATTTTATTCCGTTGGCAATCTGTGCATTCTCTCGCCCACAAACGGCAATCCTTTTTTATACCTGGCCACACGAATCTTTGTGATACCAGCCGGACTGTTCCTCTCACGCTCGGGTGACTAAGTCTGTGCACTGCGTCAAACGCTTTTCGCCGAAAAAACTCAGTGATATATGGCCTCGGATTAGTAGTTGAAACGTCGCAGTAAACCTGAACGTTAGAGTCAGGTACATTCAACCTTTTCAGGCGTAGTCCTGTGCCATTAAGCAACAATTGATGAAGCTCACTGTCTTCGTTTTGGGCATGTGCCAGGGCTTTGTAGTCGATCGTGTAGTTTCCAATCTCTTCTACCCTCGACAGGCAGTCGGCGACAACATTCTGTTTCCCTGCCACAAATTGTATATCTGTTGTAAACTGTGAAATATAGTCTAAATAGCGAAATTGTCTGGGTGAACATTTATCTCTTACTGTGGTGAATGCGTAAGTCAGGGGTTTATGGTCGGTATAAATGGTGAATGGTCTGGCCTCGACCATGTGACGAAAATGACGAATGGCATCATAAATGGCCAGCAGCTCCCGGTCGTAAGGACTATATTTTTTCTGCGATGGTTTTAGGCGTCGAGAAAAGAATGCCAGTGGTTCCCATGCTCCAGGTGCTACTCGCTGTTGCAGTACAGCTCCGATCGAAGAATCTGATGCGTCGGTATGGATGGCTAATTCAGCATTTGTTTGAGGGTGAGCTAGAGTAGCCGCGCGGGAAAGACCTTTCTTGCAAGACTCGAACGCTTCCATCATTTCTTGTGAAAACTCGATCTCCTGCGAGGCCTTCTTTTTCGGCCCCGATAACACGACGTTCAAAGGTGCCTGCAGAGCTGACGCTCCCGGTACAAACCTCCGGTAAAAATTAAACATTCCAAGAAACCTGCGCAGTTCCTTGACAGTTTTGGGTGCAGGGTAATCTAACATTGCTTGAACCTTAGACTGAAGAGGTTGGATTCCTTCAGCGGATACTTCGTGTCCCAGAAAGGTGATTCTAGCCAACCCAAATTCGCATTTTGCGGTATTAATTAGAACGCCGTAGTCTTTCAGCCGCTGGAATAGGGTATGCAGATGCTGCTGGTGCTCTTCTTCATTGGATGAGGAAATCAGGATATCGTCCAAATACCCGTAGCAGAAGTCCAAACCTCTTAGCACTTCGTCCATGAATCGCTGGAACGTTTGCGCCGCGTTTTGGAGACCAAACGTCATATACGGGAACTGGAACAGGCCGAAGGGAGTTACAATGGCCGTCTTCGGGATATCAGCTTGGTTTACCGGTATCTGATTATATGCCTTGACGAGATCGACCTTTGAGAAAATTTTGCTTCCGGTCAGTTGCTGCGTAAAGTCTTGAATATGGCGTATTGGGTACTTGTCTGGGATGGTGCGCGCGTTTAGAGCGCGATAGTCGCCGCAAGGTCGCCAGCCGTCATCTTTTTTTGGAACAAGATGGAGTGGGGACGACCAGGGACTTTCAGACCTACAAGCTGTTCCTCTCTCCAGCATAGCTTCGAACTCCCTCTGCGCGATCTTCAAACGATCTGGGGGAAGGCGTCGTGGTCTGCTTGCAACTGGTGGTCCGGGTGTTGTGCGTATGTGGTGTACTGTATTATGCTTAGGCTTGGACTGTATCCCAGCGGGACGAGTGATGTCTGGGTACTGACGCAGGATATCGTGATAAACGGATTCTCCTGACATAACTTTGACCGAAGCTATAGCTTCCGCTGACGGGTGCGCTGGAACCGTGACGAAGGACGTGGTGCAGTTATCTATCAGGCGCTGGTTTCTACAGTCAACTAAAATGTTGTAGGATGACAGAAAGTCAACACCGATAATTGGCTTGGACACGTCGGCAACGACGAACTTCCAGCTGTAGGTACGACGAAGTCCCAGGTCTAGTTGTAAATGTACTGAGCCATATGTAGGTATGATCGAGCCATTAGCAGCGAAAAGTTCATAATTCGATTTTGTGCGGGTCCCTCTAATCATTGTGCGCGGATACACGCACAAATCTGATCCTGTGTCTACTAGGAAGAGAGCTTTAGAGGTGTGGTCCGTCACAAACAGGCGGCCCGGCGTAATATGGCAGACGCTGGCCGCTAATTTCGGCTGCCGCGGAAGTTTTCCGCTCCTGGGTGGCTGCAAGGCCTGGTGCATCTAGTAGCTCTATCGCCAAATCTGTTATGGTACCAGCATATTGACGTGTCCCTCGGTCTTGATGCGGAGCGTTCTCGATGGGCGTTTACAAATGGCGCTTGACCTCTACCACGGGAATTGAATCTCGATCCGTGTGCTTGGTTACCATACTGCACCTTTAGGGAAGCCACCTCTTTAGTAAGCTCCGCCATGTGTCTTGCAATCTCTGACATCTCTGTGACATGTTCACCGCTTTTCATGGCATGGACGTGCAGCGGCTGAGGGACAATATCATTTACTCTGTCCGCTGATACGGCCAACTCGTCCAATGATGCCTTGGTTTGAGACGCGATAAGAGCCTGTAAGTTGCCGGGCAAACGGCTGGACCACACGGTTTTCAAGAAATCCTCGGGTATTTGTTCTCCAGCCAGCGTGCGGAGGTGTCGCAAAAATTGGGATGGCTTTCTATCACCCAGTTCTTCGTATCTCAATAATTGAAGGAACCGTTGCTCTTTTGACACCGACAGCCTTGATATAAGTGCCGACTTAATTTGGTCGTATTTCATGACCGCTGGAGGGTTACTTATTATATCTTTAACTTCTACGGCATACTTGTGATCCAACTGACCAATAATGTGATTAAATTTCGTGGCGTCTGCGGTTATTCCGGACAGATCAAACTGAGCTTCCATTTGTGCGAACCATAATGCAGGTTCCTCAGGCCAGAAAGGCGGCGCTCGTACCGTTACCTTGCACACCATACTTGGGTCTTCCTTTACGTTTTCTAGTGGCATTTCGGTTTTTGTATTTATAATATATTATGCTTGCGAATTAGTTCAAAAACGGGGTCACCAATATAGGAGAGCCTTCGGGCGGAGGATAATTAAACACAACTATTAACAGGTCTCCTATAATTCAATGAATATACTGAATTAATTATGTGACAACTAAATTACATAAAAACAACATTCACATGACATCCATGACATCGCTCCAACTCCATGACCATAGACAGGTGGCTGGCCGCCACATTACTAAAGCCAAAACGATATAATAAACTTTGCTAGGTATACCTATACATACAAACCAATTTCATAAATCTTTTCATACCATAACTGCGATGACTACACCATACCATAACTAACCATAACTGCTGTGAGACAGAGCATCAAGGTTTTCATAATAAATTTAACCCTTTATTACCCCAACTGAAAATTTTTAATGCAATAATGACCATCTGTTAAGGTCATCTTTTTGTATTTTTTATTGTGCAGAATTTTTAGTTTTATACAATATCAAGAGACTAGAACTATGGATAAATTTTAGTCTTGCCCGTTAAAGGATTAAATACCACGCATGGTGATTTACGAGTAGTCACCAACCGAACAATCCAATTACTTAGAAGAATAGCGCCGAAGAAAGCGTTTACATTCTGCTTGCTTCTACGTTTAATAGGGTCGTTTCGCCGGTTAGCGACCACTTAGCCGAGTTGCTCACTTTAGATTAGTAAATGTATACCTATTCAATGTACACACATAATAGATGGTATTCGTATAGGTTCTGAGTATAGTCAAGTTTTGAAACCTACAATAAAATATAGCACTTTCATCCATATATTAGGAAAAAATATGGAAAAGGTTTCAAAATAGCGAATTCGCTGGATAGCGACCGCTTTAGTCGGTTTGCGACCACCTGTTAGCTAGTTGGCGACCACTCTTGCAAATCTTATCTTATCTTATCTAGGTGAGGGCCCTTTCGGATGCACTTCGACCCAGTGGGATCTTTTGTGCATTTGCTCTCTCCTTTATACCTGCTCCCAGGCTTGCTCCATCATTTCCACAAAGCGGATGATGCAGTTCGCCGGGAGCACCTTGAATTCCTTTGGTTGCGGGTAACCGTTACCAAAGTAGTTCATTCTTTGTCTGGCAAGGGCATGACATTCACACAATAAGTGTTCCATAGTCTCATCCTCCTCGCCACACATTCTACAGTCTAAACTATCAGATAGTCCCATCTTGGCCAAGAGATCCTTGACCCCGAAGTGACCAGTGAACACCCCAGATATGATTCTGAGTTGCTTCCTACTGGATTTCCAGAGTTTTCTGGTCCAGCCCGAGTCCACTCCTTCTATGAAGAGCTTAGAGTGCCTTAAGCCAGCCTCATTCCTCCACTCGTGTTGGTGGTTGGTTTTGGCGTAGGCTTTAAAGGCCGATATTATGGTCCCCTGCGAGAGTCCCACAAATGGTTCTGGACCTACAAAGTGATTTGTAGAGCCCCCTCTTGCAAGCTCATCTGCTCTTTCGTTGCCGATGAAGCCCTTGTGCCCTGGTATCCAAACTAGTTGCACCTTATTGTGCCTTCCAAGTCTGTTTAGTGCTTGGACGCCATTATAAATTAGTCTAGAGTCCACTTTCGGCGCCGTAAGCGCTTTAAGGGCCGCTTGACTGTCACTGAGTATATAGATAGTCCGCCCTTTGGTTCGCCTGTCTATATTCTCCTGTACACAAGCAATTATGGCGTATGTCTCCGCTTGGAAGACAGTTGCCAAACTACCCATGCTTACACTACTACTGTAGTCATTTGCATAAATGCCTGCTCCCGTACCGGATCCCATTTTTGATCCGTCCGTGTACCATATACTGTCTTCGATACCAGACTTTGGTGGTTCTAGACCTTCGGCCCACTCAGCCCTGGTTGGAACTTTTGTTGTGTAGTTCCTGTGGAATACATACTTGGGTAGCATTTTGTCGCTTCCCATGTTTGTTATTCTGTCTAAGAAACCATCAGTCTCCATGTTTGTGTGCTTAGTTTTCGGCTTGCTATCGCTCCACAGTCCAAGAGTTCTTAATCTGTAGAGCGATTTGCGCGCCTCTGACTTAATCACCATGTGAAGTGGCGGTAGGTCCAGTAGGACTTCTAGCGCCGCTGTAGGCGTGGTACGAAACGCCCCTGTTATAGCCATGCATGCCGTTCTCTGCACCTTTCTCAGGGCCTCTCTGCATGTGCTCATTAAAGTCCTTGGCCACCATACCAGGCTACCGTACAGTATTATGGGTCTCACCATCATGGTATAGATCCACTTCAGTACCTTGGGGTTCAGTCCCCATGTTTTGCCATACGCTGATCTACACATTCCAAATACCCTCAGGGCCTTTGTAATGGTGAGATCTGTATGCTTCTTCCAGTTCAGTTCCTTATCCAGTGTGACACCTAGATATTTCACGTCATTGGACATTTCTAGTACCCTTCCGTACAGCTTTAACTGCTGTATTCCGCGAAGGGTCCTTTTCCTAGTAAAGGGTATTACTACAGTTTTGCCTGGATTAATGGATAATTGGTGACAGTCGCACCATCTCTCCACTTCCCTCAGTGCCTTGTTCATGATTTCTGATACCGTACTTGGGAATTTCCCATTAACCAGTATCACTAAATCATCAGCATATCCTACCGTGTGGATGGGACCTTTATTGAGTTCTATCAAGAGTGAGTTCACCACCAAACTCCATAGAGTTGGTGAAAGTACCCCACCTTGTGGACATCCCTTTGTGGCCGTGGCCATTATCTCATCCCCTAAAAGAGATTTCTTTATCAGTCTGCCATTTAGCATGTTGCCTATCCATTTACATATGGTCGGCTCTATACCATGTTTTGCAGCTGCTTCGCTAATAGCATTATACGTGGTACGATCAAACGCTCCCTCCACGTCTAAGAAAGCCGCCAGACATAGTTCTTTATTCTCTATAGCCTGTTCAGCCTTGGTTGTTACCAGATGAAGTGCCGTTTCCGTTGACTTTCCTGGCTGATATGCACATTGCAGTTCGTGCAGCGGATGTCTCCTTAGTGGGCCATCCCTTATGTGTCTATCTACCAACTTCTCCAATGTTTTGAGGAAAAATGACGATAGACTTATCGGCCTATACGATTTGGCCTCACTGTAATCCGCCTTACCCGGTTTGGGTAGGTAGGTTACTTTTACCATCCTCCACACACGCGGTACGTGTGCGAAGGCTAAGCACGCCCTGTACAATCTGCTAAGGTGCGGGATTAGTACAGTAGCGCCCTCCTGTAGTAGAATAGGGTAGATTCCATCTGGCCCCGGGGCTTTGTAAGGTTGAAATGTCGAAAGTGCCCACTTTATCTTTTTATGATCTACTACCTTTTTAGACGTTTCCCAATTGTGTCTCGTTGTACTTGTGGTTTGTTCCAACGCACTTATTGTGCAATCGTCTGTTACGCTCTCGTGTATTACTGAGCCTGGGAAGTATGTATTACACATTATCTTAAGGGTCTCTAGCCCCGTTTTCGTCATTGTACCGTCATTGTCCCTGATGGATGTAAGCGGGACCGATTTTGTGGTTGCTAATGCCTTTGTTAGTCTCATTCCTTCCGGTATTGACTCGATCTGATCGCAGTGGTTCCTCCACGCTCTCCTTTTCGCTTTTCTCACAGCCTTGCTGAGTTCTGTGAGTTTTTGTGCATAGTATAGTACCCAAAGCCATTATATGACTTTGCGTCATTAAATATTGCCCTGGTTTCCCTCCTGAGTTTGACTATTTCCGGGGTCCACCATGGTACCTTTTTAGTCAGGGTTTTCTTTTCCGGGCAGTTATTAGTGAAGGCCGTGTATACGGCTTGTACTATTTTGTCCGCTTCGAATTCTATGTCAATAATAGAGTTTAGCTTTCCTTTTGGGTCTCCTAGGTCCACTTTTAGGTCAGTTCTAAAGGCCGACCAGTCCGTGTTCCTAGGATTCCGTTTACGTACCGCATTTGTTTGTATTCTAGTTTGGTACCTAAAGCAAATGTATCTGTGGTCCGAAAGGGAGATGTCATCAGATACGTGCCATGAGTTGATTTTGCTACTAGTGTTATTAGAAGCCAACGTTATATCAATAACCTCCCCCCGCCTAGAATTGACGAAGGTAGGTTCATTGCCTTTATTCAGTAATTGTAAAGAAGAGCTTACCAGGAAATCCAATACCTTCTCTCCTCTCCTGTTGACATCTGAGCTGCCCCAGATGACATGGTGAGCGTTCGCGTCGCAGCCGATGATCAGGTTGGTGTTCGCCCGACTGCCGTATGCAACAAGATCCCTCTTGCAAATAGTGTTTAAGTAGTTAACAAAACGATGCATCATCATCATCATCATATCAGTCGAAAGACGTCCATTGCTGGACATAGGCCTCCCCCAAAGAGTGCCATAATGACCGGTTCTGCGCCACCCGCATCCATCGGATTCCTGCAATCGTTACCAGGCCATCAGTCAACTTGTGGGGGGCCTACCCACGCCGCGCCTTCCGGGACGTGGTCGCCACTCGAGAACCTTTCCGCCTCAACGGCCATCGGTTCTACGTGCAATGTGCCCCGCCCACTGCCACTTAACTTTAGCGGCTTAGGGCTATATCGATTACCTTGGTTATGCTGCGGATAGCCTCATTTCTGATGTGATCACGCAGAGAAACTCCGAGCATAGCCCTCTCTCCATTGCCCTTTGGGTGACTTTGAGCCTTCTTATGATGCTTCTTATGATTTCTGAAGCGACCACGTTTCGGTGCCACACGTGATCACTGGCAACACGCACTTGTCAAAGACTCTCGTCTTCAGACACTGCGGAATATTAGACGAAAAGATGTGCCATAGCGTAGCTTCCCGAACGCTGCCCAGCCGAGTCGGATTCGACGATTGACCTCTTTCTCAAAGTTGGACCTACCTGACCTGACTGCCCTTATACTACTACAAATTGTTACTCTTCTAAATCTACTTTACATTGCTTGTCAATGCAAAATAGAATCGAAAACGGTGCGCCATCTCGCTCACACCATAGTGCTATTATATATATTGCTATTACAGTCACACATGTCGTTCATAGTAGGTATCTAAATGCCACCATTTTACAAGCTTTTATGTAACTTTTAGATTAAATTCTACTTACCTACACTAGCTTCTGCCCACGACTCCGTCCGTGTGTCTCGTTTATATCGTAGCTCCATACAAAATGTCAACCCCTATTTCAGCCTCTTAGGGGATTATTTCGGGGATAAAAACTATCCTACGTCTTTTCTCGGGACTCAAACTATCTCCATACCAAATTTCATCAAAATCGGTCCATCGGTTTAAGCGTGAAGAGGTAACAGACAGACAGACACACTTTCGCATTTGTAATATAACCATATCATATAATCATATGAATTATTCATTTTATAATTATATATTATTATTATATTACATATACCTACTATAGACATAGCATGGATTGGCGCGGCTTAAATACCTACCGACACAATTGGCTTGCCAAGCTAAATATCGCGGGTGCCGCAAGAATCCATAAGGAAAGAAAAAGAAAAACGATGTGGTCGCTATCCGACACTTCTTTGGTAATATTTTTTTTGGGTACGCGACCACCCCATTTTATTTAAATGTATTTTTATAATATGCCGAATTTCAACGAAATTATTACAATAGCTAAATCATTTAAGCAATCAAGTAACTAATTTCAGCATAATAATAAAATTAAGTGACGTAACTAAAGTTTTCGCGCCAACTGTCGCGTTATTTTTTTTACAGATTCACTGCACGTCAACACTTTTCGGAAGCAATGTGTGAAATGTGTGAATTGAGGTTATTTTTTCTTGCTTTGGATTAAGCTTTGGGTTTTAAAGTGTATTTATTCTTATTCTGACACTATTCAAGAATAGTTAATAACTAATTAGTTTTCTGTTGGGTTTGTAGAAATGTTAATATCTTTAATTGAAGCAGCCTAGTCCGTCAAGTGGTCCCCAACCGAAGGTGGTCGCGTTACCGGCGAAACGACCCTACTTATTGATAATTATTCTTGAGCAACCTTCTAACAACAATGCAAATCATTATAAAATACGTCGAACCGACACAGCACAATTCATAGCATTTACCAGCATGTTTATAGTTAGCGATTTTACATAAAATTTAATCAATACCAAACGAGTGGGTACAGATCAATGCTAGAATGCCATATAATTTGCAACTTGCCGGGATAATGAGGTAGAAACCAAGTTTAGTAATTATTGAAATGAGCTACGTATTCAGGGCCGTATTTGAGACGCTCAAATTGGCTGCCACTGCCACTAGGATGCAGGCAACCTACAAATAATAGGAACACCTCTCATGAAAAATCTTCTCATAAACCAAACTAAATACAACTAAATTTCAAATTAAAGGAAAAAATTTACGGATTCGAAGTATTCGAACCGGCCCAAATCCCCGGCCGGGCTCGGAGCCTAAATTTTTAAATTTTTCCTTTAATTTAAAATTTATAAATTTCGTTAGCAGCGTAACTGCTTTATACAAAAATGTATAAGAACTAACGCAAATGTACCTTTTTAACCCCCAATGAATAAGAGTGCTGACATACATTTTGTATGCGTAATCTGTGTCAGTGTATCTGTCTGTGGCATCGGTGAACGCAGACAGATGCACTGATTTGAGTGCATTTTTTTTACTAAGAAATCGTGTCGGTCGAGATTGTTCTTGGCTATGTTTGTTGTGTCAGGGGCAGGGTTCGGAAATTCGGATGCTTTTATACCTACACTTCGGCCTTAGTACCTCCTACACCGCGTTGTTGTTGAGTAGCATGGAGGCGGACTCAATTTAATTTTATTAATAAATTTACCGGGATTACCCGGAATACCGAAAATTTGGATAACATAAACACAACGGTTGTGTTGACAAAAATCGCTGAACATAGTCGTAAACAATTTTTTTAAAGGTACCTTTTCGTGATGCTTTATATTATCCCGGAATCCCGGAACTTAAATAATAAAAATATATTATGTTTAAGACGCCGACTTACTTAGCTATTTCCGGGATTTTGCTAGTTGTAGGGGAAGGTGGCTCAAAGTGGGCACCTTAACGGAAAGTTGAAAAAAAAATTGCAATTGCGTGTAACGGCGTGCTTGCAGGTGAGCCGGATGAATGACGCAAGGTGCGCGAGTGGCAGGGAGTACTGTCACGTTTAACGGCCGCACTCTTACTTTAAACGGCAATATTAAGTCCAGTGCCCGCTTTGGGCACGGTGCCCGCTTTAGGCCACCTTCCCCTACGTATAAAAGCATCCGAATTTCCTCAGTATATATTTTTTTGTTGCATGTAAAATTATCGATACCTAGCTACCATTAAATACCCGACTATTACTTTAGTTCGGTCCTCCTAATCATGCGCCACGACAACTGATACTAGGTCGCCTCAGGGAGCAAAATGTGCTTTCTTACATCTGCTGTTCTGGTTAACTGATAACTGGTGCAACGTATCTTCAAGACTTGTCTAGCTGTGCACCATGGTGATCTATTCCACTAGTATCGAGTTGATGTCATGCCCTTGCCAGACAAAGAATGAATCTCTCGCATTTACGCACTTGCTAGTGAAGGACAAACCTCCAACGTACCTATACGCAATCATGAAAAATGAAAAAAAAAAATACATTTATTAGTTTTCTTAAGTAGGTACTAATTTAACATGTCCCTTTTTAAGTAAAAGTAATACCTGTGCTAAGGGGAGTAATACCTGTGCTAATCATGCTTGTTAGGCTGATACATGCAGATAGAATCTTCGCATCCTAATATCTAAATCCCTAAATCCGACCCTGCAGGTATTCTGTGCAACATTATGCGTACCAAAGCTATAAATTATCGTTTCTGCAGGTTAACCCAACGGATTACTGAGCTAATGACTAAGGATTTGTAACCGAATAACGATTATTCCGTATAAGGACCGCCTAATGATGGCTCGAGTGATGAAATTGATTGAAAAATAGTAATGATTTCTGATTTACTGGACCAAAATACGAATTTAGTTAGTGGGCATTGGTAATTGGGTATGTCACTTAGAGAGGTAACAGTTAAAGTAACAGGTAAAGTAACTCGAGGAATAGCCTTTGACCTAAAGGCAGCGAGTTTTGTAGTATGTTTCATGCCACTAAAAATTATATGGCGGCCGCTATTTGAAGGAACGAATTAACTATGCTACGCTACGCTACGCTTTACACAAAAGCGGTTCTTCGTAAACGCAATTCTTCACAGCACATCTTTTTATTTATTTATTTAAACAAATTAAATCTATCTTTACAGGTGGTACCTAATGCGATAGACAAGCTACATTTTACGCAAACTAAACAATTATAAAATAACAATATTCGTTAATTCTTCATTGTCCTAATTTTTTCACAAAACCGTGATATTTTTGCCAAGCGAGAAAACCCCACAACCAAAGAACACTGGCGACTTGGATGACTTCCTTCTAGACGGTGGAAATAGGTATCAAATACCAAGTAGGTACTATGTAAAATACTACGAGTGTAAGTTTTTATCTGAGTACTTCTGAGTACCTTTAAACTTCTGTGTCGGGATATTCGAATATTTTTGAGCTCACCGACGTAAATTTATGATTTATTATTCCAGGTGATTTCTCGCGAACTAGCTTTTTTGCTTTCAGCATTCCAGGCTGAAAAAAAGTTTAGACAACCTGTTTAACAACTAAATACATGTGTGGCTACGTCGCTCACGGCGTCTCGAAAGCACACCAAGCTATCTACTAACGCTATTTTCATATAATTATGCTATAATGCGCATTTAACCCGTCTACTGAATGATCGGTTAACAGCGGCCCCGGGTGTCAGGGGGTTAGTGGTTAACTTAGGTACTTATATAGGCATAGGTACAGTAATTAGCCTTGGTATTAGATATAAGTATATCTAACATTGTATTCCAAACCTTGCTATTTAAAGCCTCTCGCAGACTGGGCGGACCGCGCTGGCGGTCCATACTAAATTTTAACATTAATCGTAAAATTGACAGTTATTGACTTTAGTATGGACCGCCACCGCAGGCCGCGCCAGTGTGATTCAGGCTTAACAGTAACGAGGGTCATGGCGAAAAAAATGCTAATTTGTTCGATACTGGCCAGGTCTATCGTAAAGGGCGGTTATTAACTAACGAATTAAAAAAAGAACACCCGGTAAATCTAAAGTATATCTTTTAACCAACTTCGATAGAAGGAATGAGGTTCTCAATTCGTCTTAGTATTTTTTTCTGAATGAATCGTGCGGAAATTTGCCGCAACAATGGAGCTTCTCTCTTGACGTGTTATGATTTGTTTGTTACGACTTCAAAAAAGATTAAAATTTAAAGCCACACGGTGTTAGCTATTTTATAATCAACGATGTTAATAAACGCCGATACGTCAATAATAATGTCGGACAAGACAACGACGTGAGTGGCATTATGGTTGGATCGCAAGACAGTTGGCGGTTTTTAAGAAAAAAAGTGATAGACTGGATTAAGCGATGGTGTTTGCGAGATGTAGAATGGTACGATATGAATAAAGAAATATTTACAACTAGCTGTTGCCCGCGACTTCGTCCGCGTAGAACTTTTTATCGTCTTAGAAAATGATTTCTCTCAATACAAAATTTGAACCCTCTTTTAGGGGATAATTAAAAAAAAAGTTGATGTTCATTTTCTAGTTTGTGAACAAACAGTCTAAAACCAAAGTTAAAAATCTCATACTTTAAAAATGCCTTGAAATACTCAAACTTTGAACCAATTTTAACACTCTTAGGGGATGAATTTGGAAAAACTCTGAAATCAGTTTTGTAGTCTTTTAACGTACAGAATAAGACCGAAGTTAAAAATCTCTTACTCACACTTTAAAATTTTATTGCTCGCCATTTAAAATTTGAACCCCCTTTTAAACCCCCTTAGAGGTTGAATTTTTCTAATCGCTGAAAGAACTTTTTTCGTAAACTTTTAAGTCTCTAGCTCAAAAAAAGTGTTGCCCATACAAAGCTTTCTTAACCCCCTTAGGGGTGGAATTTTCTAAAACTCTGAAAGTACTTTATTATTAATTTTAATAAGTAACATTTTGAATAGTTTTAAGTCTAGTAAAAAAAAAAGTTTTTCCCACACAACACTGGCTACCCTTCTTAAGGATCTTAAGGATCCCCTTAGGGATGGAGTTTTCTAAAACGCTGAAAGTTCTTTTTTAGTATTCTAATAAGTAATCTTTTTGCAAAGTTTTAAGTCTAACTCAAAAAAAAGTGTTGCCCATGCAAAGCTTGCTCTCCTTTTTAACCCTATTAGGGGTGGAATTTTCTAAAACGATTTGTGTTCTTTTTTTGTATTTTAATAAGTAATCTTTCTACAAAGTTTCAAGTCTCTAACTCAAAAACATAAACTTTCCCTGATAAAAACTTTGCACCCCTTTTTATCCCCCTTAGGGATAGATTTTTTCAAAACGCTGAAAGTCTTTTTTTTTGTATTTTTATAAGTAATCTTTCTACAAAGTTTTAAGTGTCTAGCTCAGAAAAAGTGTTCCCCATACAAACCTTGCACCCTTTTTTAACCCCCTTAGGGAATGATTTTTGTAAAACGCCGAATGTAGTATTTTTCATGTTCTAATAAGTAATTTTTCGTCAAAATTTTAAGTCTCTATTAAAAAAAAAATGTTTTTCCCATACAAACTTTGCACCCTATTTTACCCCCTTAGGGGTGAAATTTTCCAAAACGCTGAAAGTACTTTCTTTGTATTTAAATAATCTTTCTACAAAGTTTTAGGACTCTAGCTAAAAAAATAGTTTCCCACATACAAACTTTGCACCCCTATTTTAGCCCCCTATTTTTAGGGGTAGAATTTTCTAAAACGCTGAAAGTATTTAATTTGTATTCTGATGACTAATCTTTCTACAAAGTATTAAGTCTCTATTTAAAAAAAATATTGTTTCCCCCATACAAAATTTGCACCCCTATTTTACCCCCTTAGGGGTAGATTTTTTTAAAACACTGAATCTAGGTACTTTATTTGTATTCTAATGAATAATTTCTCTACAAAGTTTTAAGTCTCTATTTAAAAAAAAGTAGTTTTTCCCATACAAACTTTGCACTCTATTTTACCCCTTTAGGGGTAGAATTTTCTAAAACCCTGAAAGTTCTTTATTTGTATTCTAATGACTGATCTTTCTACAAAGTTTTAAGTCTCTATTTAAAAAAAAATGTTTCCCCCATACAAACCTTGCACCCCTATTTTACCCCCGTAGGGGTGGAATTTTCCAAAACGCTGAAAGTGTTTCATTTGTATTCTAATAACTAAATTTTCTACAAAGTTTAAGTCTCTAGCTAAAAAAAAAAGGTTCTCCCATACAAACTTTGCACCCCTATTTTACCCCCTTAGGGGTAGAATTTATAAAAATCCCTTTTTATCCCTAGCCCACGTTATAAAAGCAACATACTGTGCAAAAATCAACTCTCTAAGATTAGTAGTTTCGGCTGTGCGTTGATGAGTGAGTGAGTGAGTGATTGAGTGAATAAGTCAGTCAGGACATAGGCATTTATTATGTATAAATAGATAGAAGATAATGAAACTCCCATTCAAATATCTCAAAAAATTATGAAGCAACATCCGTTTAAATGACGCTTGTTAGAGTGAGAAAACGATGAGGGACTGTGACGTCAATATACTCGAGCGTCATAGTAAAAAACAATCGTTTCATATGAAGGTGCGTTTTGCGGAAAAGGGACAGAACATACCCCCTCTTAAAACTTTGGACTCTTATAACTTAATCATTACCTATATAACCTCTTGCTTTGTTTTTTTCTCCATTTGACTATATTTATTTTAAATTCTTTTTCGAGAAAATACATTATGATTATTTACCATATTTTCGATTCCTGAGCTATAACCACGAACTTCGGAATTCGAAAATATTCGGGTATCTCTATCTCTATCGCAATAACCATACTCGAGTGACAGGGATGCAAATATATGAACATTGAGTATCGGTTTTCGTGGTAGCGCCGCAGGTACTTTGGCTGAATGCGCCGAGCGCGTGCCATTGTCATTCAAAAAAAACAAATTCGTGTTAATTATATTGTTCAAATTTGTTGATTTCATTTATTGAAATTACGACATAAAACGACATTTGCGCATATAAGTTCTCATATCAGAATCGAATATTTTTTTATGGTTTATATTTTAGCATTTGTCTCGTAAAGGTCTATCGTAGACGGGATTTAAATTATTAATAAGTGAAAGGCAAAGCAATTCCGCCATTTTGACGAAAATTTGACGGTTCTTATAGCTGACAGTTGGAGCAGCGTTTGATTTCAATAAAAATAAATGAAAAATTAAATGAAGTCGTATATTTCGGAAAATTAGTTAACTGTCGCAGTCGGATAAAAACTATCCTAAGTTGCAGCTAGAATAATAATGTACCTATATAAAATGTTTCATATTTTTCCGTTCATGGGATGCTGAGAACATTCGAACCGCGCAAAGCTTAGTTTCAAACTGGCTGATTCTTTTTTTAATTTAGAGATTTATTATAAGTGGAGATATTATAAGTGGAGATAACAATAACAAGTCGTTTGTTATTACAAGAAAGGTTTAAACATACCTTAAGTACCTATTACTGTAAAGCCCATGCCACAATACTTTGTCATTGCAAATCAGGGTATAAATCATATTATTAATATTGAAAAGCCATTTAGAAGGCAGCGATTACAGCTAAGCAGTCTTCATCGGGTCACACCGCAGCAGTAACCTTTGCCGTTGTACTCAAATAAATAATGCAAATTGAAAACAATAAATCTTATGAACCATTAGCAAATTCTATGCAGTTTCTGTGTTTGAACAAGTTTAATATTTCATTGAGTGAATCGTAAATAACTGGAGGTTGCAGGTTACCACTGTCGCATAAAGCTTGGTTTTATTGCCATAGGAAATAGGATAAGTCCAGAAGTTTAACCTCATACTAGGATCGTCTACATTCCCAATTTCCCGTGTTAGCTGTGTGTTATTATTCCAATTGCTCATGTATGAATATAAAATATAATTACTATCACTAAATTAAGTATTTGTTATGTTTACTCTATGGATACTCTGTATGTCCGAAATAACGAAATTGGATTGAATTAAAATAAATATAGCTCACTTGATTCCGGATGTTTAAAATGTTAGCCTAAATTGCTTTCAAAAATTCAAAAACGCTACACTCCGCTTGGCAACCACAGTTGCCCCAATCTATTTGGAGGTTTGCGAAGTTGACAGCTCTGGTTGCCTTAAGGGGCCTCCCGTCAAAAATCAACGAAATTTAGTAGTTTTCATTTCGACACTCGTCCTCGGCTTATTGAAGCTAGCTTTCCAGGTGCAGATATGGGAAAGTTTGATTCTTGTTTAACATTATTGATTTAGAATAACTTGAAAAATGTTAATACAGAATTAATTATCAATTTTTAAAGAAAGGTCTGTAAAAATACAAAACGCGACACTACATCCTCATTAAAACTTTTATACTACCGAAACTCGTACCTACTCATACATAGTGAACTTACCTATAATTTAATAAGCGTTTTTTATTTTAAACTCATTTTCACTCAGTTGTTGTTAATACGATAAGTCATAAAAAACACGAATAAACGGGCAGTTACAGATCGAAGGTCATTGGGAGCTGGGAGCCCCTTAAGTAAGTGAGTGTTCCAGAGACAATCTTACACAAATCGATCAAGTCCCACGGAACGCTCAATAAGGCTTGTGTTATGGATGCCAGACAATGATATACAAAATTATATGGATTGCTTACGTATGTAGGACCCGGAGTTCACGTGTAGGGTTTCTAGGGTTATTCCTACGGACGTAGAACAACAACGACCTCCAAACATATGCTAACTGCTGACTTATAGGCCAGTCCGTAGAGTATTTCTTTGTTGCAAGTGGTGGTGTAGAGTTTTTTTTTTAATATTGTTTACATCGATACAACCGAGCAAATATCAAAAATGATTACACGAGATATCTTGGGGCAACTTTTGGCAGCCACAAATCCTCGATTTTTTTTGGTTTCTCACTCGTAGCTTCTAAACGGTGCATCCTAGCGAAAAGTTACAAACTAAGAAATTAAAGAACATAAAATTATGCGTCTAATGAGTACCAAAATATATTAATTCGGTTTAGCGACATAGTAGAAAACCATGGTTGAAAACGAGGCTTTCCTCAAGTTTGTAAGTTATTTCAAGATAGTGGTTTTTAAGCTTCTGCGTTTCAATTTTGAATTTTGCTATAGGTTTTAGGTCCTCAATTGTAGGAATTTACAGAATCGACAGTAATTTCAGCATTAGTATCGTCGTAACTGGTAATCGAAGAGCTGGCAGTTTTCTCGTGCAACGTGATGCAGATTGGATGCAGTTCAGTGAGGAAATACCGCCAGCATACTCGGTACAATGCCTAGAGGGCCTTTTTAGGGTTCCGTAGCCAAAATGGCAAAAACGGAACCCTTATAGTTTCTTCATGACTGCCCGTCAATCCGTCTGTCCGTATGTCACAGGCATTTTACTCGAAAACTATAAGGTGTATTTGAATAAAATTTAGAGGATAGGTGTATTTTATTAGCCGCTACATAATTCTAAAATGAAATGAAAAAAAATATATTCTTTTAGAGGTGCGCACTCTTCTACTATGTCGCTAAACCGAAGGTTCCGTACTCAAAGACTCCGCTGTCCGTCCGTCTGTCTGTCACCAGGATGTATCTCATTGATACCGTGATAGTTCCAGCTGAAATTTTCACAGATGATGTATTTCTGTTGCCGCTATAACAACAAATACTAAAAACACAGAATAAAATTGTTTTTTATACATAATGGTACGGAACCCTTCGTGCGCGAGTCCGACTCCCACTTGGCCGGTTTTTGATATTTGCTCGGTTATATCGATGTAACCAATATTTAAAAAAAAAATCTTCTGCACCACCTTTTGCAACGTACCCCCTGCTTTGAACCTCTACGGACTGGCGTATTAGCAAGGTTCTATATGATCTTGACGAAAAAACTACATAGACTCAGATTACTGTACTGCTGTATTTTCTGTGTTAGACATCGTAAGGGTTACAAAGGGGTGATTAGTTTATAACTTTAACCACGCCATGGCGTCGTCAATAAGTAATATATAAATATTAGGGGGCCAATGGGTGACTAGACAACAACATGTTTAATAAGGAGATATAATAGACCGGGCTCTCAGTGGAGTTTCCCGGATAAAAACTATCTCTGTACTAAATTTCATCTAAATCGGTTCAACGGTTTAATTAATTCCATACAAATTGTCACCCCCCTTTTCACCCCGTTAGGGGTTTATTTCCGGAATAAAGACTATCATATGTCCTTTCTTCTTCAAGCTATATTTATACCAAATTTCATTTAAATCGGTTCAGCGGTTTAGGCGTGATGAGGTAACAGGGAGACAGACAGAAAGTCAGACAGACAGATAGACAGACACACTTTCGCATTTATAATATTAAGTATGGATTAAGTATGGATATAGGATAGGCATCACCCACGAGTACTAATTTTCTAATGAAATTACATAATTAAAACCCAAAACCTTTTGTAATTTACTAATAATATTTGGGTATGGGGGGGGGGGGGGAGACTGGACCACAAAACTGGTTGGCAACATCCATTTATTGGATGTCTGTGATCCATACAATATATGTCAGAAGTCAGATTGCGGTGCGCTATTTTTGCAAACGTAACTCTATACCGAGAGCCTGCACTATACTTAAATGGGTCATTGTCAGATTTAGGTTCGCGTCTCTTCGGTGGACATTGCCAAAGTTAAGGGCTATAAAGCCTAATTTTTGGTTGATCTCTGAATCCGCATAAACAGCGTTGCCCCTTCTATAATTCTATGCGATAAAAACATATTATGTGTGAGCGTAAGCCCTTAACTATTGACCACTGGAAAGATGATTTTTGTTTTTGTGTCTGACAATGACCCAAATACTTAAATACATACAAATCATTCAAGACTCGAAAACAAGTATTTATCAGTAAAGGTTTACTAAGCCGAAAAGTCCGCTGACGAAATTCTACGATCAAAGTGGAAAATTGAAAATTATTCGCCACGAGCAGGATTTGAATTTGAACCCAACCTCTGGAATCCGTCCAGAGGGCGCGGGTTCAAACCCGCGCGGCGGATAATTTTTATTTTTTTTACTTTGATCGTAGAATTAGCGGCCGTTTCTGCATAGTAAACAATAACTCATTGGTGACTTAGATTTAACTGAGGCTAAAATGCAAAGAGTGGAACACCGTAGAAAAGTTGCCTGCTTATCGGTACATTTCGGAGAGTGTGCGCTAGGATTACACGAATTAATCCCGCCCTCACCATTTTGCCATCCTGGGACTAGGCGCGGTCGTGGGTCCTTATGTTGTTGATTTACCACTGATTCGTACGAAGCGCTTTGCTTCCAGTTTTCTCGCGAGAACAGCTAAAGAGTGGCAACTCACTTCCGTCAAACCTTTTCCCAGCTACTTATAACTTGCATCGGTTCAAGGCGAGAGTGAATAGGCACTATCTAGGTATGCATGCAACGCCCTCGACCTCATCATAACGGCCTCCGTAGCCCAGTGGGTAGTGACTCTGCCTACGAAGCTGGAGGTCCCGGGTTCGAATCCCGGTCAGGGCATTTATTTGTGTATTTATCACGAATACTTGTTCCTGAGTTATGGATGTTATATATGTATATAAGTATCTATATGTATTTATCTATTATATATATCATCGCCTAGTACCCACAACACAAGCCTTACTGAGCTTACCGTGGGCCTAGGTTGATTTGTGTAAGATTGTCCCGTAATATTTATTTATTTATTATTTATTTATTTATCATCACTTATATCAGTTGAGATAGTGGTCAAATGTATATGTAATAAAAAAAATCTGCATAAACGGCTTCCCCTTTTATATGATTTCATGCAATTGAACCATTTTTTTAAGCACAGAAGCTCTTAACTATTAACCACAGGAAAGACAACTTTTGTTTTCCACTCCTGGTTCAAACCACTGGGATTAAAAAAAACTTATGTAAGTACGGAATCTTATATGATATTTAACAGCTTTTCGGTGAAGGAAAATATCATGAGGAGACCAATCAGTTTTTGTCCTTCTGGGTTGGAATAAACTTTCGTAAAACTAGTGCCTACGCCAAATTTTGGGAATACTTTGCCAAACCGGACTACAGGTTAATTTAAGCTACAACCGGAAAAACGCGAAGTTTTCTACAGTAATGCCATGAAATGAAAACAAAACACAACTATGCAACCACGAAAATGCTACAGATTTTAAAGCATTATCATCCTCCTAGCCTTATTCCCGGTTGTGCCCTAAAGAAGCCCGGGGTCCGCTTTGGCACCTAGATTTACGAAAGCGACTGTCATCTGACCTTTCAACCCAGAGGGAAAACTAGACTTTATTGGGATTAGACCGGTTTCCTCACGAAGTTTTCCTTCACTGAAAAGCCCCTGTTAAATACCAAATGATATTTCGAAGATAAGTTTTTCTAAAACCCATTAGCACGAGCCGGGAATCGATCCCACGACTTACAGATTGAAAGTCGGCTACAGTGGCTTCGCTTCGCTTTAATTAATTATGACTGTCACTATGCGCTTAATGAACTGCGCGCAGCATGGTTGACATTTTATCACTATCACTTATCGGATATCGCTGTGGATGTAGATCCGTCACGTTCTGACAAGTATGCGAGTTCTTATCCACACCGATAAAAACAACCAAACAAAGTTAAGTAAGTTAAGTTAAGTAAAATGACAAGTATGACAACCATCACAGGCCCGCTGGAGAAACATTTTTTCAAATTTGACGTTTGAATATACTATAGTAATTACTAGGGTCGCCATCATCGAAATCGATCAGTAGGATTATACCAATGACGTAATATAAAAAAAAACATACTGTGGAATATGTTGTCTATACGAAATTCCCTGTTTAAAAATGGCCAGGCAAATCTGTCAGTTTAGACACGTTTACGCTTCCATTGACGACGCGAAACTGGGGCAAGTTGGTGCAATTGACTCAATTTTAGTGTGCCATTTGTGGAGCGCTTATAACCTATCTACTTCTTTTGATATTACATCATTGGACTATACTATAACTATTAAGAATACCAACAATCTTACATTCAAATCATGTACCTTCCATTGAGATAAGTAAAATACCTACAGTAACATTAACCTCGACTGCAAGTGTCATTATAGGGCCTCGATACAAATCAACACTATCTATAATTGTCATAATAACACTACAATCTTATTGCCCATCAACGGCAGAATCCTTGTAGATATAGGTACTACTCTGTCTGTTTTAATGGTAACTCGTGGTATGGTCACTTTTTAATCGAAATCAAAAAACCGGCCAAGTGCGAGTTATATATAAAAACGGCAAAAAAATCACGTTTGTTGTATGGGAGCCCCCTTAAAAAATATTTTATTTTGTTTTTAGTATTTGTTGTTATAGCGGCAACAGAAATACATAGTCTGTGAAAATTTCAACTTTCTAGCTATCACGGTTCTTGAGACAGCCTGGTGACAGATTATCTATAAAAACGGCAACAAAATCACGTTTTTTGTATGGGAGCCCCCCTTAAGGTGGTTCGATTGCCATACAAAGCGTTATTTGACATTCGCAGGCTAACGGCGTGATATTTTAAGAAACTTATGTAACAAACTTTCATCAATTGGCTTCCCATTTGCGCCAAATTCCCCCTTTCCTAGAATAAACTTGTATAAACTAGATTAATTTGAGAAAAATAGTTTTCCCAAAATATCACGTTACAAACCAATTTCTCAAATTAATCTAGTTTATACAAGTTTATTCTAGGAAAGGGGGAATTTAGCGCAAATGGGAAGCCAATTTATGAAAGTATGTTACATAAGTTTCTTAAAATATCACACCGTTAGCCTACGAATGTCAAATAACGTTTTGTATGGCAATCGAACCACCTTAAAAGTCTTAGTAATAGGGTCCCGTTTTACTCTTTGAGTACGGAACCCTAAAAAAAGAAGGAGGCTCTCAATTCGTCGGAATCTTCTATTCTTTATGTATGTTCCCCGTTAACTTGAAGACGCCGGGAACGATTTGTAAAGTCAGAATCTGATGATGGGATCGTGTAGAAATCGAGGGAACTCTTGAAATAATGCAAAGTACTTAATTGAAGTCGGTTAAAACTTTGTTGTTAAAGTAAATTATGTGAAAATGAGGCAGGGCACAGCGGAATGTCATCTCGCTCGTATATGGAGCAGCCCAACTGGGGAAGTACCTCCACCTTACAGAAGACCGCAGCCATAATAGCACCACTGCTTTGTAGTGTTGCTATATTATTGCATGCTATGACGCATGTGGTGTTGTGTTACTGGTGGTGAGTAAGGTCGCCCGAGCTCCCTATAGGATGCGCTGTGTTGGGAGTGAGGGACCTGCATTGCATGTCTCTATCTGCCAACACAGCGAATCCTCAAGTGAATAAAGGGTCGGCAACGCACTTGTGATTCTTCTGAAGTCACAAGTGTCTATAGGCGACGGTGCCAGCTTGTTTGCCACCGTCGTTGTATAATGATGAAAATGCTAACGTTTTACTAAAGTTCTAAAAAGTTGAGGTGCACTTGGTATCATTGGTATATGCCTACTTGATTTGGCGGTCGTGTCAACACAACGAATCCTCAAATTGCATTAGTATAAATAATCATAGAAATTCACAATTAGTACCTATAAATAATTATAGAAATTCAAACGTCGTACATTTCATATCGGTTTCGTTGAAGATATAGCACTCGACAACCAATATGTCGAAATTCGCGCAGGTTCAACAGGTCGCCAGTGGTTTTTGTGGCGGGGGGCGCAGCACTTGGCCTGGCCATGTACCCCAGAGAATGCCCAGAACGAGCCCGCAGGGGCAAAGCGCGAGAAGGGCTCTAGTGCGTTCAACCTGCATGAGATCCTAGAGTCCTCCGAATTACTTAGCACAGATTGTGGCTGACGTGGAGTTTTAAGCGGGTAGAAAAACAGATAATCCAGACTTCCCTTCCCCCAAGAACTGGGGTTTTTTCCACGGAAAAAAAAGCTTGCGTGCCCTGTGCCGTCTCACTTCAGTTTGAGTCGAGTTACGTACCTCAGATTATAATAAAATTGTCATAGGCAATCGTAATTACTAGTTATTATTATGTATGTCTTTCCCGCTCACGGGACAATGATGTCCCGGACCTTTGGGAGGCGTGCGTGGGGCTAGGTACCTACAAAGTACCAACTGAGCCAACACGTAGAGGCCCTTTTGACAATTTAATGAAATGCAAGGAGTACACCGAGCGGATGCTGTCCCTGCCCGTGTCATGGGACGCACACAGAGACAGCACCCGCTGGGGTGTATAGGGACTATTGCTGGTTGATGGAATCTAAAGAATACGGGTTATTGGGTGAAAATGATGGACTAGTGGCTGGGCTATTGGGTGAAACATCGGACGCCTGCCTAATAAACTGTCTCATTTTTTATCTCTGGCAGACGGTGACTCGCCAACTGCTAAATGGGCCCCTATTAATAGCGACATTAAAAAATGGCCTAAGGGCAACACCAGTCAGAGGCTAGGGGGGTAGAGAGGTGGCACTGGACTTTAAACATATAGCCAACTCGCCACTTAGGTGTCCACATCTACCCTCGAGCAACAGCTCTTGCGACTCCACTCTGGACAGCCAGTTAAGGCAAGCCAGAGGTGGGGGGCCTGTCCAACCAACCACCCGATCGGCTCAGCCTGACCACAGGACACCCCCAGGAGCACTCAGGTACGTAGGGTCGCTACTCCCTAACAGCCCGCCACAAGCTGCCTTACGTTGACTGATTGCACCAGAAATCTTATTATTATTATTATTATTATTCTGGTAGTGGCTATCGGGCTGTCAAAGCCCTTATATCACTGCGACCATCGCTGATCTATTGTGATCGCCACTTACTACAATTCTTGGTCAAGTTCTGCAAACTCGAAGAATTGCAGGATTTTGTTGAACTCAAGAAATTTGATCTCCTCCGGGCACATGGTGTGTTTGCCCAGGAAGGAGTTACGACTGCGCATGAGGCAAGGGCAATCGGTTAGGATGTGTGTAGGCGTCTCCTCTGCTTCAAAGCAGAATCTGCACTGCCTTGTGTCACACAGTCCTATCGTTTGCATGTGCTTATTTAGGCGGCAGTGCCCAGTAAGCACCCTGACCAGCATGCGTAGACGGTTCCTACTTAGCGCCAAGGCGTCAGAAGACGCCTTTTTGCTAAAGGCTCTAATAAGTGCCTTGGAATGTTTCAGTCCTGGGTTAGCTCTCCAGGCTTGAATGGTCTTGTAGAAACAATAGGCTTTTAGAGTGAGCTTGGTTAGACTTTTAGGGATACCACAGAACGGCTCTGGTCCGCAGTGTGTTCCCTTCGCCCCAGCTCGTGCAAGCTCATCAGCCTTTTCATTTCCCTCGATGCCTGCATGCCCTGGGACCCAACGTAAAATTACCTTGTTTTTGGTACCCAGGTCATTCAATAGTTCCCGGCAGTTCTCGACCAGCCTCGACGTTGTGACGTTAGAGGTAAGAGCCAAGAGAGCCGCCTGGCTATCCGAGTGGATATAAATAGTATGATTAAGGAAGGCGCTTTGCAGATTCGTTGTCGCACATTCTAGTATACCTCTGCCTGGAATATAGAAGTGTGCTTACCCAGTTTATTTATAGTTAAAATGTTAATATTGTTTGCCAACACACTGCCTTGCAGATTTGCGAAGATGTGTTAATATGTTGTAGGGTTTTGAAACAAAGGAAAAAAACATTTCGACTGAAACAGCCCAGGAAAACAATCCCTTTAACATCACGAAATCGATACCTCTGTGAAGCTAGACACAACTATCTGCCAAGTCGTGTGTCGCGCGCGACTCATCAGTCTCAACACCTGTCCCATTCCAATCTGATTCGCGCAGAGATTAGATAGCGGAGGGGTAGATTATTTCGTCTCGCATCGCGCCGCAGCGTCAGTTCTCCTAGCTCCACAGGTCAAGTCGCAAGATAATGTCACAAGCTGTCAAATTGCAATGTCGAATGGCGTCCTCAGTGTGTGCAGTCGGTAAACAAACGGAACGTCCAACGGTCCGGCCTGCAAACGGCGTGACGTGGAAATATGCGAGATGACTGATACCGCGACCACTCACAGTGTATGTTGCCAGTACATTATCTCGTATGGAAAATACCCTCAAACTATGGCGGATATCTCAGGGGTTGGTGGGTCTAGTGCCTTGTTCAAAGCTTGAAGGATCTCTAGACTATTAAAAATGCGAGTGGACTGTAAATACTTCTTGTAATTTCGAAAGTTAAATATATATACAAAATCTTTTAGATCGCGAACAATGTACGTATGCAGCGCGTGTCTTTTGTCAATCCGCCGACGATTCCCGCGCACCGTCCCCTGTAGTGACGTCGCGGCCGGCTTAGTAACCGGTTAAGTTGGAGATGCGCCCGCTTTGTCGCCAACAGGGGTAGTTACGTAACTTTTCGGACGAGCGTTAGGATAAATCAATTTTCCCATACAATAGTACATTATGATACAAGTGTGCTAAGTTGGTTATAACACTCGAGTCGGTTTTTAAGCCTGAGCCGAAGGCGAAGGCTTAATGGAGACGAGAAGTGTAATGACCAATGCTCACGTGTTTCATACAACGTTTTTCAACACATTTGCGAGGAAAAAAAAAAAAAAAAAAATGAAAATGTTAAAAGATATACGTAATGAAAAGGCACTAGTGCGATAATGTAAAGTAAAAGTCACGGCATGGGTAATATTCTGCATTATTTTGCTAATATTTAAAAAGATATGTAATGAAAAGGCACTAGTGCGATAATGTAATGTAAAAGGCACGGCATGGGTAATATTTTGCATTATCAGTGTAAATACGCTGTAATAAGACCTACTTTACGAGCAGGTGTGTTGAAAATACATTTAAATCTACCTGACATACGTAAGAAGCGTTAGGCAATAATTATCATATCGAAGAAAACCAAGATGAGCAAACAGACGTAAAACAATAGGCCACTGCTATAAAGCAACTAATATCTTCGACAGAATTACTGCTGTTCTTTACTTCAAATGATAATTGTGTATCCTCCTAAGTTCTAAAACGTGTACCTGCGTCGCAAAGCTAATAAAATTTGTAGTTGTTGCACACATCAGTATTCAAGGTACTAGTACGCGTCGCCCCTGTGTTATTCTGGCACTGTCGATGAAGTACGAATAGTGAATATCTACACGCTGCTAGAGTCCTATGACTTTCAGTGTTATTACATAGTTATCTTTCCAAACCGGCAACTGTCTATCGTTCCCATTCAAACACCGTTTTTACGACGATGATGACAAATAAGCTAACGGCCCGTCTGCAGCGGTCACCTGCAACACCAGAGTCCTCTATTTATTAAGTTAATCGCAAAGCGAAATAACAGTAGGTATTAATGGTTTTCATAACAATGGAACGGATACCTACAAAATGTGCAATACTTCGAAGCGCGTAGTACCTATCCGTTCCTATGCTGCGACGGAATAGTTGTTGATTGATTTAAGTTTCTCTTGCATCACTCAAGCAAGATACTGGACATATTAGAACTATGTAGCGGTCATTACAGCAGCCAGATAGGCGAATATTTCAATGAATACATTACTGCATTATTCGCTAACTGGGTAATAAAGCGTTATCACCCATCTAAGTGCAATTGCTGACAGTCTTCCGAGCTGTCATGTCCAACCCTTCTCAAAGAACATAACTGCCTTAATATTCCCACCAACTTACGGCTTTCATTCGGATACCAGCGTTTTGAGCTGTCACTATCATGTACTTTATTACTAAGCTTTAGATGCTATAATTGCTTGTTCAGTGCATCGGTTTGACTTATGGCTTGTTCATAGAGCTGTAATGCCAGCAGAAGGAATGTAATGTTTCATGAACTGTATTGAAAAGGACTAAAGATCATTTTTGCCCCATACTCGCTTAAAATTGATGGAAATGACTTCTGTGCTTTGGCTGCTACAACTGCATATAATTTTCACTTAAATTATATCTTATTTCCCCATAAAATTGCCACCTGGGAAACGAACCAGATGTGACAGGTGATCCGGGGACCTGAAGTGTAATTACGAAACGTTTGGACCTGGATGACTTCAAACTTTGCAACGACAAATATGAAGTCGACCAATGTCAGCTTCACCACAGAATAATAAGGCAAGGCAGAACAATAGGTATTAATAATGTATGAGAGTTGTCGACAGATCAAACTTCAACAAGGCACTGGAACTCCATCCACAATTCCACATGGACTCCAGAAATAATGTTTATCTTATCAATTAAATAATTAAAATTAAAGTTCATTTTATAATTTAATTTTCTCAAACATGCTCGGAAATGTATGCGTTAATGTCACGAAATGAAGACATGAAGTTCCTTGTTTATGGCTGCCTACATTACTTCTTGGCCTAGGCCAAGAAGTAATGTATGAAAACCCTAACTAAAACATTATTGGTCGCTACTCTAACTTTTTAAATTTGCTTACTGATATTAAACAGACAAAGGAAAAAATACATACTGCCAACCACCAATACTTTTTTTAAATTGTTTTATAGTTTTGTAAAAAAAAAATTGTTAGTTTTTTACATTTTTTTTGTTATTTTTCGTTTATTTTTTAGTGTTGTTTATCGTTTTTAATGATTTAAAAAAAATCTTTTCTTTTCTTGATGTTTGTCTATTTTTTAATGTTAAAATTTTTGTAGGGTCTTTTATGTTATTTTTAAGTTTTTTTTTATCTATTTTCCTTTTTGTTTTACTTTTTTTAATGTTTTTTGTTTTTTTTGTCGTTTTTTTTTTTTTTTTCAAGCTTTCCTTTTTGTTTTACATTTTTTAATGTTTTTTTTTCCATTTTTTTGTTTTTTTTTGTTTTTTGTTTGTTTTCTTTTTTTTCGTTTTTTTGTTTTTTTTTGTTTTTGTTTTTTTTTGTTTTTGTTTGTTTTTTTTTTTGTTGTTTTTCCTTTTTTTTTGTTTTTTTTAATGTTTTTCTTTTTTTTTGTTTTTTTCTTTTTTTTGTCCATTTTTTTGTTTTTTGCCTTTTTTTTTGTTTTTTGTCTTTTTTTTGGGCATTTTTTTTGTTTTTTTAGTTGTTTTTTTTTGTTTTTTTTTTTTAATATTTTTTTCCTTTTTGTTCTACTCTTTTGTAATGTTTTTTTAATATTATTCTTTTTTTATGTTTTTTTTTTCTTTTTTAGATTTTTTTATCTAGAATCTTTGTCACTTTAGTGAGGTGAATAGGATCCTATTTTTAAACCACTCACATTCGCTAGCTCGTGTTTCAATTCCACACTCTCGGTTAAATTATAACTGCACCCTTGTATAACAAATAACTATTTATTATTTCCTCACATCGTTTGAGAAAAGCACTATACAAGCCTCGGCCGGAACAGGGATTGCTGGACTCGTTGTATCCGGCCTCGTCTACGACTCGGCCGTCTAGCCCAAGCTCGTCCATCAATCCCTTACTTCACGGCCTTTGCAGTAATGAACTATTAATGTAGATATCACATATTATCTCCACTTATAATAAATCTCTAAATTAAAAAAAGAATCAGCCAGTTTGAAACTAAGCTTTCTGTGGTACGAATGTCCTTCAGCATCCCATGGACGGAAAAATATGAAACATTTTATATAGGTACATTATTATTCCAGCTGCAACTTAGGATAGTTTTTATCCGACTGCGACAATTAATTTATTTTCCGTAATATACGACTTCATTTAATTTCTCATTTATTATTCTTAAAGTATATCGCCGCCACATCTGTCAGCTAAAAGAAACGTCAAAATCACAGTATTAAGAAATACTACGGACAAAATGGCGGAATTGCTTTGCCTTTCTTTCGTCTATTAATAATTTTAATCCCGTCTACGATATACATTGACGAGACACATAGGTACCAAAAGCAAATATAAAATTAATCGATTTTGATATGCGAACTTATATGCGCAAATGTCGAATTAAGGCGTAATTTGTACAAATGTAACAACAAATTCAAACAATATAAACTTGGTTTTTTTTAATGGCACGCGCGCGCGCTCTTTGCGTATTCAGCCAACCCACGAAAACCGAAACTCGAAGTTCGTATATCTGCATTCCTGTCATTTGTTAGTGCGATAGAGATAGAGATACCCGAATATTTTCGAATTCCGAAGTTCGTGGTTTAAAAGAAAATACGGATGTCGGATAGATCTAAATTAATATTTTATGTGTGAATATGGTTAAAATTATTTGGAAATACTATTGTTGTTATTGTTTTAGTATATTTGACTAGCTTTAAGTTTAATATTGTACGTCCGAAATGGGCAAGCTGTTGGACTTTATTTTACCCAAAACAACTAAATTTACACAGTTCTGACAATAAAGAAATCTTATTTTATCTTATCTTATCGAAAATAGGGATGTAGACACTAAACAAAATAATCATAATGTTGTATTATCTCGAAAAAAAAACAACGCAAGAGGCTATATAGGTAATCACTAAGTTATAAGTGTATAAAGTTAAGAGGGGGTTTGTTGCGTCTCTTTTCCGCAAAACGCACCTTTATAATGAAACGATTGTTTTTTTACTATGACGCTCGAAGATCGTGACGTCACGGTCCCTGATCGTTATCTCACTCTAACAAGCGACATTAAAACGGTTGTAGCTTCGTAATTTTTTGAGATATTTGAATGAGTTTTTCGTTTCTTCTTTCTTTTGAAGTGAGTCTACAGCTACACCTCTATTTGGAAGACAAGCGGAAATAATCCATACTATCCATACTAATAATCCATACTTCCATACTAATATTATAAATGCGAAAGTGTGTCTGTCGGTTACCTCTTCACGCCTAAACCGCTGAACCGATTTAGATGAAATGAGCCCCGGGGAAGGACAAAGGGTAGTTTTTATATCTGAGGGGCTGAAATTGGGGTGGAAATTTGTATGGAGCTACTTAAACCGCTGCACCGATTTAGATGAAATTTGGTATATAAATAGTTTGAGTCCCGGGGAAGGACATATAATAGGTTTTATCCCAGAAATCATCCCCTAAGGGGGTGAAAGGGGGGGGGGGGGGGGGGGGGGGGTGAAAATTTGGATGTAATCTATTTTGATGAAATTTGGTGCAGATATAGGTTAAGTCCTGGGAAAGGACATGGGATAGTTTTTACCCCAGAAATCATTCCCTAAGGGGATGAAATTAGGGGTGAAAATTCGGATGGAACCCATTTTAATACAATTTGGTATAGAAATAGCTTGAGTCCTGGGAAAGGACATAGGATAGTTGTAATTCCGGAAATCACTCCCTAAGGGGGTGAAATGGGGGGTGAAAATTTGGATGAATCCCGTTTAGATGAAATTTGGTATAAAGGTCGTTTGAGTCCCGAAGAATGACATTAGATAGTTTTTATCCCGAAAATCATTCCCTAAGGGTATGAAATAGGGGGTGAAAGTTTGGATAAAATCCATGTACCTAGATGAAATTTGGTATAGAGATAATTTGAGACCCTTCAAAGGATATAGAATAGTTTTTGCCTCGGAAATCATCCCTTAAGATGGTAGAAGTTTGTTTGCATTATATTTTCTAAGTATTAAGTTCTACGCGGACGAAGTCGCGGGCAACAGCTAGTTATTTGATATGTTTTTATACTTGCATATTTTTGCATACAGTGAATGTTCTCAGTGTTCCCAGCCTTCCAATTCTTTCAGAATTTTAGTCAAATTGAAATACTTACGACGGCGTGCGATATTCAGTGTGGCAATACAACTTAGACCTACCAAAGACAAATGTCATTTCACGAAAACTTTTAATGCGATAGGCCGTTTCACCTCCGATACAGGCAGCCATACAACAATTGCGAGTCAACACCAAAGGTCTGAAACATTACCCAATGAACTCGTTAATTAATTATTTGTATGGTATTCGTCGATTACGTAAGCGCACGTAAAGATAATCTAGGTAACGCATCGCTTCATTACACACGTGACTTCCTGGCTGGCCGGTAATGTCCATAAGTCGCCCACGACGCGTTTCCGTTTTTACAAGCTTTATATTAACTTGCACCGTTCGTATGTATGTAAGTATGTAAATATGTAAGTATGTAAGTTGTCCGTCAAAATTAGCAATCCATTTTTCAGTCATTTCCCGTTATCCAATTGAGCAGAAATTTTGCAAGCATATGTATATTGCATGACAATGCAATATTATGATGACTTGGAGCTGATCTGATGCTGGAGCTGGAAGGTGGCCATAGGAACTCCGCAATAAAACGACACACCCCCATCGAGTTTGGGCTCGTTAGAATCGTCTCAATGAGTACTTGATGATGGTATGCAGAAAAGTACAGTCGGCAAGAAAAGCTTGTACCAAAAATGAAATTTTTGACAGAAACTTATTATAATACGATGGGGCAAATATAAGCATAGGTACATTTACTAACGGCGGGATCCTACACTTATTATGAAAACGACTGTTTAAGATATAATTATGAAGTGAAATAAAGATCAGGCATACTATATAAAATTATCTCCACTTATAATAAATCTCTAAATTAAAAAAAGAATCAGCCAGTTTGAAACTAAGCTTTGCGCGGTACGAATGTTCTCAGCATCCCATGAACGGAAAAATATGAAACATTTTATATAGGTACATTATTATTCTAGCTGCAACTTAGGATAGTTTTTATCCGACTGCGACAGTTAATTAATTTTCCGAAATATACGACTTCATTTAATTTTTCATTTATTTTTATTGAAATCAAACGCTGCTCCAACTGTCAGCTATAAGAACCGTCAAATTTTCGTCAAAATGGCGGAATTGCTTTGCCTTTCACTTATTAATAATTTAAATCCCGTCTACGATAGACCTTTACGAGACAAATGCTAAAATATAAACCATAAAAAAATATTCGATTCTGATATGAGAACTTATATGCGCAAATGTCGTTTTATGTCGTAATTTCAATAAATGAAATCAACAAATTTGAACAATATAATTAACACGAATTTGTTTTTTTTGAATGACAATGGCACGCGCTCGGCGCATTCAGCCAAAGTACCTGCGGCGCTACCACGAAAACCGATACTCAATGTTCATATATTTGCATCCCTGTCACTCGAGTATGGTTAGTGCGATAGAGATAGAGATACCCGAATATTTTCGAATTCCGAAGTTCGTGGTTATAGCTCAGGAATCGAAAATATGGTAAATAATCATAATGTATTTTCTCGAAAAAGAATTTAAAATAAATATAGTCAAATGGAGAAAAAAAACAAAGCAAGAGGTTATATAGGTAATGATTAAGTTATAAGAGTCCAAAGTTTTAAGAGGGGGTATGTTCTGTCCCTTTTCCGCAAAACGCACCTTCATATGAAACGATTGTTTTTTACTATGACGCTCGAGTATATTGACGTCACAGTCCCTCATCGTTTTCTCACTCTAACAAGCGACATTAAAACGGATGTAGCTTCATAATTTTTTGAGATATTTGAATGGGAGTTTCATTATCTTCTATCTATTTATACATAATAAATGCCTATGTCCTGACTGACTTATTCACTCACTCACTCACTCACTCACTCATCAACGCACAGCCGAAACTACTAATCTTAGAGAGTTGATTTTTGCACAGTATGTTGCTTTTATAACGTGGGCTAGGGATAAAAAGGGATTTTTGAAAATTCTACCCCTAAGGGGGTAAAATAGGGGTGCAAAGTTTGTATGGGAGAACCTTTTTTTTTTGAGCTATATAGACTTAAACTTTGTAGAAAAATTAGTTATTAGAATACAAATGAAACACTTTCAGCGTTTTGGAAAATTCCACCCCTACGGGGGTAAAATAGGGGTGCAAGGTTTGTATGGGGGAAACATTTTTTTTTAAATAGAGACTTAAAACTTTGTAGAAAGATCAGTCATTAGAATACAAATAAAGAACTTTCAGGGTTTTAGAAAATTCTACCCCTAAAGCGGTAAAATAGAGTGCAAAGTTTGTATGGGAAAAACTACTTTTTTTTAAATAGAGACTTAAAACTTTGTAGAGAAATTATTCATTAGAATACAAATAAAGTACCTAGATTCAGTGTTTTAAAAAAATCTACCCCTAAGGGGGTAAAATAGGGGTGCAAATTTTGTATGGGGGAAACAATATTTTTTTTAAATAGAGACTTAAAACTTTGTAGAAAGATTAGTCATCAGAATACAAATTAAGTACTTTCAGCGTTTTAGAAAATTCTACCCCTAAAAATAAGGGACTAAAATAGGGGTGCAAAGTTTTTATGTGGGAAACTATTTTTTTAGCTAGAGTCCTAAAACTTTGTAGAAAGATTATTTAAATACAAAGAAAGTACTTTCAGCGTTTTGGAAAATTTCACCCCTAAGGGGGTAAAATAGGGTGCAAAGTTTGTATGGGAAAAACATATTTTTTTTTAATAGAGACTTAAAATTTTGTCGAAAAATTACTTATTAGAACATGAAAAATACTACATTCGGCGTTTTACAAAGATCATTCCCTAAGGGGGTTAAAAAAGGGTGCAAGGTTTGTATGGGGAACACTTTTTCTGAGCTAGACACTTAAAACTTTGTAGAAAGATTACTTATAAAAATACAAAAAAAAAGACTTTCAGCGTTTTGAAAAAATCTATCCCTAAGGGGGATAAAAAGGGGTGCAAAGTTTTTATCAGGGAAAGTTTATGTTTTTGAGTTAGAGACTTGAAACTTTGTAGAAAGATTACTTATTAAAATACAAAAAAAGATCACAAATCGTTTTAGAAAATTCCACCCCTAATAGGGTTAAAAAGGAGAGCAAGCTTTGCATGGGCAACACTTTTTTTGAGTTAGACTTAAAACTTTGCAAAAAGATTACTTATTAGAATACTAAAAAAGAACTTTCAGCGTTTTAGAAAACTCTATCCCTAAGGGGATCCTTAAGATCCTTAAGAAGGGTAGCCAGTGTTGTGTGGGAAAAACTTTTATTTTTACTAGACTTAAAACTATTCGAAATGTTACTTATTAAAATTAATAATAAAGTACTTTCAGAGTTTTAGAAAATTCCACCCCTAAGGGGGTTAAGAAAGCTTTGTATGGGCAACACTTTTTTTGAGCTAGAGACTTAAAAGTTTACGAAAAAAGTTCTTTCAGCGATTAGAAAAATTCAACCTCTAAGGGGGTTTAAAAGGGGGTTCAAATTTTAAATGGCGAGCAATAAAATTTTAAAGTGTGAGTAAGAGATTTTTAACTTCGGTCTTATTCTGTACGTTAAAAGACTACAAAACTGATTTCAGAGTTTTTCCAAATTCATCCCCTAAGAGTGTTAAAATTGGTTCAAAGTTTGAGTATTTCAAGGCATTTTTAAAGTATGAGAATTCTATATCTTGGCTAAAAAGTATAGACCCGTCGCTTATTAATGTCGCTTATAAATTCAGTACTTTCAGAGTTTTAGAAAATTCCACCCCTAAGGGGGTTAAGAAAGCTTTGTATGGGCAACACTTTTTTTGAGCTAGAGACTTAAAAGTTAACGAAAAAAGTTCTTTCAGCGATTAGAAAAATTCAACCTCTAAGGGGGTTTAAAAGGGGGTTCAAATTTTAAATGGCGAGCAATAAAATTTTAAAGTGTGAGTAAGAGATTTTTAACTTCGGTCTTATTCTGTACGTTAAAAGACTACAAAACTGATTTCAGAGTTTTTTTAAATTCATCCCCTAAGAGTGTTAAAATTGGTTCAAAGTTTGAGTATTTCAAGGCATTTTTAAAGTATGAGAATTCTATATCTTGGCTAAAAAGTATAGACCCGTCGCTTATTAATGTCGCTTATAAATTCAGTACTTTCAGAGTTTTAGAAAATTCCACCCCTAAGGGGGTTAAGAAAGCTTTGTATGGGCAACACTTTTTTTGAGCTAGAGACTTAAAAGTTTACGAAAAAAGTTCTTTCAGCGATTAGAAAAATTCAACCTCTAAGGGGGTTTAAAAGGGGGTTCAAATTTTAAATGGCGAGCAATAAAATTTTAAAGTGTGAGTAAGAAATTTTTAACTTCGGTCTTATTCTGTACGTTAAAAGACTACAAAACTGATTTCAGAGTTTTTCCAAATTCATCCCCTAAGAGTGTTAAAATTGGTTCAAAGTTTGAGTATTTCAAGGCATTTTTAAAGTATGAGATTTTTAACTTTGGTTTTAGACTGTTTGTTCACAAACTAGAAAATGAACATCAACTTTTTTTTTAATTATCCCCTAAAAGAGGGTTCAAATTTTGTATTGAGAGAAATCATTTTCTAAGACGATAAAAAGTTCTACGCGGACGAAGTCGCGGGCAACAGCTAGTTAATAATAAGTTAGACTCAGATCTCATTTGTAATTTACAGTTTCGAGTATATTCTAGACCAAGTCGCAGTCCTGCTCAGTTTCTATTACCAGTAGCTTCCAACAATGTCACCCTACACAGTCCCCTGGCTCGTATGTGTACATCCTTCAATAATATCTGTAATGATATTGATATATTCCATTTAAGTTTCAATAAATTTAAGACTTGCGTTGCAAAATTGTCCCATAGTTAGATATGTTTATTTTTATTACACGATCTCATTAATGTACTGTATAATCTCAAATACTTAAGTTAGTTTAAGTTAATTACAATAAGTAAGACTCTTGCTCAATTACCTCATCTCGATTTGTTATTTTAGTAGCTAGTATTTTGTGCTTGGTTGTTATAGAAATGTAAATTTAATATTATTTTCTTAGAACTATGCTAATTATGTGTATAATAATTTACATTTTGTTACCTTGCCTGAATACATAAATAAATAAATAAATCAGCAACGTATACGGAACACCGAAGTTTTTCGGAGAGCCAACGTGGGTGGAATCGAAGTATATCTTATGAGACGACAAATTCGCTGGGGCGGCCACGTTTCAAGGTTGGCAGCGGGTCGAGTAGCAAATCGCATCTTCTATTCGGGACTTGAGAAGGGCAAGCCACTCCTTAGTTACAAGGATGTGTAAGCGCCACATGAAAAACTGCGAAAAAAACCTTTGCAGTGGAAGAAGTAGGCAGCTAACAAATACTTATTTAGTTAAAAAGAAATCATCAATCTTTGAATCCCGTCGATGTACACAACTTGATGGTAAACGGGACGGGCTGCTAGCCTGACCACCCACTGATCAGCTATAATTTTGTGAACGATGTGCTCATACGTGCCCGTGAGTCCCGTGACCTGCACTAGGGCACATTAACGCCATCGTGGCCGAAATCAGTCAGGAGAGTATACTATACTAATTATGAAGTATGAAAGTTTGCGTTGACAAATGCAGACCTCCCTCCGACCACACAGCGCATCTGGCAATTAAGGCGCTGTCAACACCAAAAACGCGCACACTGTCTATTTGTATCGGAGTAAACGAGAGCGAGTGTTACTTGGGCGGCCAGGTTTTAGAAGAAAATAATTAATAAATATTGAAATAACAAAAAGTGTGGATTATTTGTGAAATATGGCTCGTTAGCGGTTTAGGTATGAATATGTAGTGGACTTCATGTTTTTAATTGCAGATCCATACGTCAGAAAAATAAGGACATAGAACCGTTTAAGATGATTTTAAGACCAATCTTTGCAATTCTGTTCTATCGAGCCGATTTCGTCCAATTATGTTTCGAGTCCGTCTACGGTCTTGGAAATATGATGAATACTAACTCTCTTTTTTGATGCGCCAAATAGTTTTTCTTAAAAACTGCTTAAATAATATCAATTTCAACAAATTAGGTCTTGTCAGCCTCTTAATATTGTGTCCACTACGCACGTTTCTTACTCGCTGATTTATGCAGAATTTTATTGATACCACCACTTAACATTCCACATATTATCACATCCCTGAGGAATCAGACCTTCAAATAAATAAAACACAATGTTTATAATTGGTCAGGCTGCCTGCTTCGCTAATTGAACAAAAAGGCCAAACAATTGCTGAGGAATGTTGGATGTTGGCGACAGAGAATTAAGACCACAAGGACTGAGTTAGGAAAGGCAAAGGCAGGGATAGCATTCCTGCTTAATGGGTGTAGCCTTTACACCTATTCTGTAATAAAACTGATAAAATATATATTGGTTCTATTTATCCCCTTTTTAACTTTCAGCTGTGAGCGTATTTCGATCTCTAAAAAGGTAACATCAGACGACTAGCGTCACATTTTCGTTTTAGTAGTCCACTCATAAAATCTTTTGAGCCAGGGGACCAATTTTTGACTTTCGAGCGCTCGAAAATTAAATAAAAGTAAATTAGATTCTAGTGTCAAAATTGCTGGCACTTACTTTCTACCGATCGAATTAAATACGAGTGGTGGATAGCACTCATTTTTACATTTTTTATGTCTATTTCAAAATAGAATTCCATCATTTATGACCGTTTTCGAGTGAAAAAGTCGAGCGCTCGAAAGTCAAAAATCGGTCCCCTGGTTGAGCAATCTTACACAAATGACGCATAGTAGTCACGACTAAGCGACTTTTTGCAGCGATACTGTATCGCGGCACTAGACATAAATAGATCAATAGATCACCTGTCATCATCACCTGCGCCGATATTATATCACGTTTGTATAGTTACAAAAAGTTGCCATGTGTAACCGCTCTAGAGCTCAAAGCATACTAGGGCCGACCGCGACCTGAAAATCGAGTGAAAAACTTTTTGTAAATAGGCAGGATTCTTAAGTAAACACAGTGGCGTCAAGCCTCGTCAAGAGCCAATTACAGGGTCTTGCGGTATGCAGGCGGCAGAATTACGCAGATATCCTGATTATCCTCGCGAACACCCGACTTCAGTGCAATCTCTGACAGGACAAAGCGCTCAAAAACGTCTAACACAGCCCTATATGGACGAGTCGTTACAGTTACAGTACATACTGGTATAGTGATAACTGATAACATATTTTTTTCTATCTTTTCTCATATCAATGTCATGGTCCCTATTAATGTCAGTTGACAGGGAAAAACTTTACTCATTTAAAGCCTGCATCACACTGGCGTGGCCTGCGGTGGCGGACCATAGTCAATTTAACTGGCTAATGGCAAGTTTACTATTGACCGCCGCGGCCAGGCCGCGCCAGTCTGTGAGAGGCCTAAAGCCTGCATCACACCGGCGCGGCCTGCGGTGGCGGACCATAGTCAATTTGACAGCTAATGACAAGTTTTCTATGTCCGCCGCGGCCAGGACGCGCCAGTCTGTGGGAGGCCTAAAGCCTCTCATCACACTGGCGCGGCCTGCGGCGGCGGTCAATTGTAAATTTGACAGCTTACTATTGACCGCCGCGGCCAGGCCGCGCCATTTTGTAAGATGCATTATCTGAAGAGCGTAAATTCAAGAAATTTAGCTTTTGCTGGGTCAGATTATCCAGATAAATGGCAGTCATCGAAGGCATTATTCTTGACTAAGTATATAGATGTTGTAGCTTGGGTACCACGGCACCCAAAACATAAATTAAACCGACTAAACCTACAATCGAAACGTTTTACTACTTGTAATATAACTCCCATTCCCATTTGTTAGCACAAACCCACGCGCTTTCGGCAATCTAATCTGAAGAGAAAAATGGCGAAAACATGGTAACTTTCAACGTTGTTAATACCTTTCGTTTTCGAATACTATTCACTGATGATCGGTGACTATAACATCGACTCAAGGTTCGATTGCTCAACCAAGGGCTCCAAATCACACGAAAAGGTCGCGCCCACTCGTAACCTTTCTATTTGCTCCGCCAGTTGACTAGGTACTGCAAATATAGATGATCACATTAAGAAATCAGGTAACTGATACGTATTTGCGACCTTATGGTGACGGGAAAGGGCTAAGTTAAATCGGAAGTGGTAAGTTGGTCGGAAAGCGGTCATTAGCCGGACAGACGAGTAAACAAACGTGCACCAACGCGAGTCTCGTTTGTGGAGCCCACTTTTATTCTGTTTGCATTGGAAAGCACTCCGTCGACAATTGTTCAGTTGAAAGGGAAACACAAATACTTTTAAGGTTCTCCTAAGATTCCGTTAGGAACTTAAACCTGATGTTGCCGGTGCGTGTTACGTGTGCTAATAAGATCTAGACTTTATTCTTCCTGGATCTGACCTGAGATCCTCTGCATTACATACACCTATCATTTTTAGGGTTCCGTACTCAAAGAGTGAAACGGAACCCTATTACTAAGACTCCGCTGTCCGTCCGTCGTCCGTCCGTACGTTCGTCCGTCCGTCTGTCTGTCACACGTCGTGAGGCTGTATCTCACTGATACCGTGATATTTCCAGCTGAAATTTTCACAGATGATGTATTTCTGTTGCCGCTATAACAACAAATACCTACTAAAAACACAGAAAAAAATAGTTTTTTATAGATAATGGTACGGACCCCTTCGTGCGCGAGTCCGACACGCACTTGGCCAGGTTTTATCTTTAGGTCAGGGTATTGTATTGGATCTTTTTTACTATTATAAACGTTATTCTCCAAATCGCGCCTAAAAGGTAGTCTACCTACCTACTATATTTTAGAACAAAGATTGAAAATTAAATTTAACGGAGAAAATAGGGGACTACCGCATCTTGAAATTCAAGTTTTTGTATGGAGCGCGCGCCAGAACGTACTCCCTCTTAAGGATGATTCACATTCCACCGTTCCGTGCCCCGGCTGAAGCTGGAACATTTAACCCGATTAAGTAAAATGGTGACAAAGTTTGCCTATTTTTTTACTGACCTTTTAGTAGGTCATTATATTATTTCCTAGTAGTAGGTCATTATGACGGGTACCTTTGACTTAAGCAACTTAGTAACTTTTACTGGCCGGCGCACGAGCACATGTACCAAAGACTCGGTGAGCAATTGCCGGCCGAGCTCAGACCAGTAGTGTATTGTGAATGGTCCTTTATACGGGACACTTACATGACTTAGCGTATGTGACATCCATCACACGTGTTAACAGTCCCCCCTTATACGGCTACTTCACTCGTGTTTATGGCAGGCAACGGTACAGCCCGGGTGGCCGGCAAAGTGTTAAAAGCGCACGCTTATATCCCACAGCGGACTAATCGCAACGCAAAATGCGCGGAATCTGTTACCGGGTCGGCGGAGAATGCAACTGAGAGACAAAACGACCCAAACCTAATCTAATACCCAAGTGATTCTAGTTTCTACGCATGTGGGAATAAGCGATGTAATCGCATGAACACGACAGCTGGGTTAGTCTGATTCCGCTTCCGAGGTACAGTTACAGTTTTCGCTTAAAAAAGTCACCGATTCCCGAACGTACGCGCAGCGATTTGAGGCTCGGTGATGCGGGAAACTAGCGTAATAGGTGTAATCTTGTTTTTCTGATAATTATCGCATCTGGACCTAGGTACATTGTGATAGATGGTGACGATTAGCGGATAATTGCTGGCATTTAAGGTCTTTGTCAAGGAAACAGGTCGTAAATACTAGCAACCGTGTTCCACAAGGTTTTAAGTATATATATATGTCCACCACTACTAAAAAACCGGTTACCGTTTCCGCCTTTTTTGCACCACTTGGTAGAAAGAGATAATTGCTATAGGTGCATGAGATAATGATTCTTGGCGCTTTTTATGGCGTGATAAACGCACGCAATCATGATGCTGGGCACAGGCCCATGGATGAGAGGGAAGGGGATAGGGGTAGTAGTTCCCAGCGCGGGTTGGGGCAATTTTTTTAACAATTGGGTCCTCTTAAGGTATTACTACTTACTTGGCTCTCTATTTGCCAAATACTAACAGGTACGCAGGTCGCAGGTACGCAGACAGGGCTACTACCCACTAGGCTAAACCAGTCGTCAAATCTAAGTAGTAGAGATTGTTCTAAGCGTCCCCAGCGGCTATCGGTTTTCAATCGCAGCAGTAGGGAAGCTCTCTCGGGACTAATTACACGGCTCATGGCATGATGGATGCCGCACATTAGCAGCCGCCACTGGTATGCTCGCTCACACCAGGGCACGGGACTTAGGATTTTTAGAGAGAGATCATCATCATCATCATCATCATATCAGCCGAAAGACGTCCACTGCTGGACATAGGCCTCCCCAGAGAGCCACAATGAGCGGTCCTGCGCCACCCGCATCCAGTGGACTGCCGCGACCTTTACCAGGTCATCAGTCCACCTTATGGGGTGCCTACCTACGCTGCACCTTCCGGTACGTGGTCGCCACTCGAGAACATAGATAGGTATGGCACAGTGGAATGTCATGTCGTAGCAATTAAGCCCAACTGGGGAGGTATATCTTTACAAAAGACCATGGCACAACATTACTTCTTGTTGGTTGATTTGTTGTGTTGTGTTCCAGATGCTGAGTAACGCCAGAGTTCCCGAGGATGCGAGTGAAGTGTGGAACCTGCATTTGTCCCTCAACTCACAGGACTCGAACGGTCACAAACAAAGCAGCCTTCCTCTTGTTCCAGATTCTGAGTAAGGTCGCCAGAGCTTCCAAGGGTGCGAGTATTGAGAGTGACGGACCTGCATCTGTCTCTCACTCAGCGGCTGGCAGCGCAACGAATGCTCAAATCCGATAAAGGCTCTGCAACGTAAATGTGATTAACTTAGTAACTGCCTAGGTAGTTGAAGATGCAGACAATTGCAATTCCATTTGTCTTAATTGACACAGGGTTGGAGCTCTTATTCAATGTCCGTAATTCAGATTTCAAAGAGGTGGTTTCAGAGACATGGAAGTGGGGATATCCCATGACATGCCGGGGCAGGGATACGTCACATTCTGTAGGTCGAATATCAGCATTAATATTTGGCAAATACTGAGAGAAATCCTTTCATTGCCAGCCCCGTTTTTTTTTCTTATGGTATGTACTAAATATATACTCGTTGATAGCCAAGTTCATGACTATCAACGTACATGCACGTATGGGACATCTTTAATAAGCAAAAGCCCTTATCATGAGTAAGTAAACAAAAAGATAATATTTTCTAATTGGTTGGAAGTATTTACGTACCTATGCAAAGCCACACAGCATAACTAATAAGTAAATGGTTTCAACCACATTAACATACCACACACAGATTTGGTGGTTGAAATGTGCTTACCGAAAATTCGCAACATAACCAGTAGGTTCTGTTCTGTTAGTCATGTTGTGTCATGTGGTGAGAAAAATCGAAGCAGGTTGTGAATTGAAAGAAAGAAAGAACGAAAGAAAAAAAGGAAATAAGTTTATTCATGAGTTTCATGACGTTTCAAAACTTAGGTATTCTAAATCTTCATTGGAATGGTCAGCTCAATGTCAAGGTGCCTTGTGAGCACTTGAGCTGGAGTAAAGGATCTGTCCCGGCGTGTAGTCACGGAATATGCCGTGACGATGGCATTCGATCGAAGATGGACATACCTACAATAAATTATATGTACCAATGCCAATGTATTTAAAACCAATTTATTGTTGCCTAACAAGGCACATTTTTATTCGTTTATATCCATCGCAAAAGTGTATCTTTTCGTTAAAAAAATAAGTGATAAGGTTAACCTATCAACCTTTTTCATGGCGCGACCCCCCTAGAGTAGGAATCCAAGCAGCCGCGACCCCCCTGGGGGTCGCGACCCACAGGTTGAAAAACACTGACCTATAGGTACGGTTAGGGTCGTAAAACGTAGTTGTCACATAGACTGCTAAATCAATGAGTTAATGTGTCCAATCGCGTTCTAACGGACTATTATCACTGTTAAATCCGGCAATGTATCCCAGACCCGTTAATTTATCACTATAAATAAGACGTCTGTCACGTTCTAAAAAGTAGATACTTACGCAAAAGCGAAAGAAAAGCATATTGGTTAATAAGCGATAAAACCACGACCATCCGCCTTCTAGAGTTTGCAGCTGTTTTCCCAGTAGGTACTCGTAAGTTAATACTTCTCTCCGTGACATTACCAACTGGCGGGTCAACATTCGGATCCTCAGGGGTTTCTTGTTATTGTGCTACAATCCTAGCATTCCCGGCCGGGCTAGTGCAGCAATTTGTTTGTTTGCGGCCTGACGCCTCGTTAATCACGGTACTTTCCAGTTGTTATTCGCATCTGCCTTTTCCGAGAATTAATCAAATGGTTATACCATAATCAGTAACTTGTTAGAAAGGTAGCGGATTCTTGACAATTTATTCACTAACTCGATAAATTATGTTTTTCTTAGAGTTGTTATTTGGTGTTAAGTATATGTAGGTAGAACATTTTACAGAAGCACGTGCGTGTTATCAGTCGGGGGTTCGAACCACTGGTTTTATAAAAACGTTTGTACGAAATATCACTTAAATATTAAATGATATTTCGTATAACAGGCTTTTCGGTGAAGGAAAACATCGTGAGGACACCGGTCTAATCCCAATGAGGTCTAGTTTTCCCTCTGGTTTTTAGATGGCAGTCGCTTTTGTAAAATTAGTGCCTACGCCAAATCTTGGGATTAGGTGCCAAAGCGGACACCGGGCTCATTTAGAGCGTTAGGGTACTACCGGGAAACGACCTAAAACGACGACGCCGCAACGGAGCCACGCTATTTCGTCGCCTAAATAATAATTAGTAGTTTTTAATTTTGTAATTTAGAATATCACGTGCACTAACCTTCAAAATCTGGGCAATCTTTACTCCAACGGCAGCTGCCTCTTTCCACGTCCAGCCACAATAGTTAACACCTGGGCGCGCCCGGACTGATGTAGGTACACTATATTATTAAATTAAGCTTTTAGATGACGCGTGGCGTTTCTTCCAAACGCCATTGGAACCGAGAACATCTCACGGGACGTGCGTTCAGTTCAAAATTCAGTGAAGAGTCGGTTCGTTTTGTGTTGTTGGCCTTAGATGCCTGAAATAAATGGTTTATTATTTTACTAGCTGTTGCCCGCGACTTCGTCCGCGTAGAACTTTTTATCGTCTTAGAAAATGATTTCTCTCAATACAAAATTTGAACCCTCTTTTAGGGGATAATTAAAAAAAAAGTTGATGTTCATTTTCTAGTTTGTGAACAAACAGTCTAAAACCAAAGTTAAAAATCTCATACTTTAAAAATGCCTTGAAATACTCAAACTTTGAACCAATTTTAACACTCTTAGGGGATGAATTTGGAAAAACTCTGAAATCAGTTTTGTAGTCTTTAAACGTACAGAATAAGACCGAAGTTAAAAATCTCTTACTCACACTTTAAAATTTTATTGCTCGCCATTTAAAATTTGAACCCCCTTTTAAACCCCCTTAGAGGTTGAATTTTTCTAATCGCTGAAAGAACTTTTTTCGTAAACTTTTAAGTCTCTAGCTCAAAAAAAGTGTCGCCCATACAAAGCTTTCTTAACCCCCTTAGGGGTGGAATTTTCTAAAACTCTGAAAGTACTTTATTATTAATTTTAATAAGTAACATTTTGAATAGTTTTAAGTCTAGTAAAAAAAAAAGTTTTTCCCACACAACACTGGCTACCCTTCTTAAGGATCTTAAGGATCCCCTTAGGGATGGAGTTTTCTAAAACGCTGAAAGTTCTTTTTTAGTATTCTAATATGTAATCTTTTTGCAAAGTTTTAAGTCTAACTCAAAAAAAAGTGTTGCCCATGCAAAGCTTGCTCTCCTTTTTAACCCTATTAGGGGTGGAATTTTCTAAAACGGTTTGTGTTCTTTTTTTGTATTTTAATAAGTAATCTTTCTACAAAGTTTCAAGTCTCTAACTCAAAAACATAAACTTTCCCTGATAAAAACTTTGCACCCCTTTTTATCCCCCTTAGGGATAGATTTTTTCAAAACGCTGAAAGTCTTTTTTTTTGTATTTTTATAAGTAATCTTTCTACAAAGTTTTAAGTGTCTAGCTCAGAAAAAGTGTTCCCCATACAAACCTTGCACCCTTTTTTAACCTCCTTAGGGAATGATTTTCGTAAAACGCCGAATGTAGTATTTTTCATGTTCTAATAAGTAATTTTTCGTCAAAATTTTAAGTCTCTATTAAAAAAAAATATGTTTTTCCCATACAAACTTTGCACCCTATTTTACCCCCTTAGGGGCGAAATTTTCCAAAACGCTGAAAGTACTTTCTTTGTATTTAAATAATCTTTCTACAAAGTTTTAGGATTCTAGCTAAAAAAAATAGTTTCCCACATACAAACTTTGCACCCCTATTTTAGCCCCCTATTTTTAGGGGTAGAATTTTCTAAAACGCTGAAAGTACTTAATTTGTATTCTGATGACTAATCTTTCTACAAAGTTTTAAGTCTCTATTTAAAAAAAATATTGTTTACCCCATACAAAATTTGCACCCCTATTTTACCCCCTTAGGGGTAGATTTTTTTAAAACCCTGAATCTAGGTACTTTATTTGTATTCTAATGAATAATTTCTCTACAAAGTTTTAAGTCTCTATTTAAAAAAAAGTAGTTTTTCCCATACAAACTTTGCACTCTATTTTACCCCTTTAGGGGTAGAATTTTCTAAAACCCTGAAAGTTCTTTATTTGTATTCTAATGACTGATCTTTCTACAAAGTTTTAAGTCTCTATTTAAAAAAAAAATGTTTCCCCCGTACAAACCTTGCACCCCTATTTTACCCCCGTAGGGGTTGAATTTTCCAAAACGCTGAAAGTGTTTCATTTGTATTCTAATAACTAATTTTTCTACAAAGTTTAAGTCTATAGCTCAAAAAAAAAAAGGTTCTCCCATACAAACTTTGCACCCCCATTTTACCCCCTTAGGGGTAGAATTTTCAAAAATCCCTTTTTATCCCTAGCCCACGTTATAAAAGCAACATACTGTGCAAAAATCAACTCTCTAAGATTAGTAGTTTCGGCTGTGCGTTGATGAGTGAGTGAGTGAGTGAGTGAATAAGTCAGTCAGGACATAGGCATTTATTATGTATAAATAGATAGAAGATAATGAAACTCCCATTCAAATATCTCAAAAAATTATGAAGCTACATCCGTTTTAATGTCGCTTGTTAGAGTGAGAAAACGATGAGGGACTGTGACGTCAATATACTCGAGCGTCATAGTAAAAAACAATCGTTTCATATGAAGGTGCGTTTTGCGGAAAAGGGACAGAACATACCCCCTCTTAAAACTTTGGACTCTTATAACTTAATCATTACCTATATAACCTCTTGCTTTGTTTTTTTCTCCATTTGACTATATTTATTTTAAATTCTTTTTCGAGAAAATACATTATGATTATTTACCATATTTTCGATTCCTGAGCTATAACCACGAACTTCGGAATTAGAAAATATTCGGGTATCTCTATCTCTATCGCACTAACCATACTCGAGTGACAGGGATGCAAATATATGAACATTGAGTATCGGTTTTCGTGGTAGCGCCGCAGGTACTTTGGCTGAATGCGCCGAGCGCGTGCCATTGTCATTCAAAAAAAACAAATTCGTGTTAATTATATTGTTCAAATTTGTTGATTTCATTTATTGAAATTACGACATAAAACGACATTTGCGCATATAAGTTCTTATATCAGAATCGAATATTTTTTTATGGTTTATATTTTAGCATTTGTCTCGTAAAGGTCTATCGTAGACGGGATTTAAATTATTAATAAGTGAAAGGCAAAGCAATTCCGCCATTTTGACGAAAATTTGACGGTTCTTATAGCTGACAGTTGGAGCAGCGTTTGATTTCAATAAAAATAAATGGAAAATTATATGAAGTCGTATATTTCGGAAAATTAATTAACTGTCGCAATCGGATAAAAACTATCCTAAGTTGCAGCTAGAATAATAATGTACCTATATAAAATGTTTCATATTTTTCCGTTCATGGGATGCTGAGAACATTCGAACCGCGCAAAGCTTAGTTTCAAACTGGCTGATTCTTTTTTTAATTTAGAGATTTATTATAAGTGGAGATTATGTATGTCTTTCCCGCTCACAGGACAGCGATGTCCCGGACCTTTTGGAGGCGTGCGTGGGGCTAAGGACCTACAAAGTACCAACTGAGCTTTATTAAAACCAGTGACTTGGAAAAAAAATACTTGCAAGATTGTTTATCTTGAAAGAAATGGTGTGGTTTAGAATAATGATATATTATCATGCATAGTCAGTCACTGTAAATAAAATCATCATAAATGTTTAAACCTTACAACTACAGCAACAGAGCCATCATGATTCGTATGTTATACTGTAATTCTTTGCGCAATGCTACTATAACAGTGTAGAAGTACCTAATACTATTCTAGACCACACAGCCTTCTATTTATTCATGGCATCTCATCCATAATTGCCTTATAAAGGTAATTGAGAAATCCGTTCCGACATGAGGAGACCGCCGCAAAAAACATATTTAACTTCCTCCATGGGACTATTTGCTGCGAGGCCGTAAAACTGCACATTGCCGGTTTACTTTGTAGAAGCTGCTAGGTCATGGAAGAAAGTTGCAGATGTAAATATAAGACGGGAAAAATCTCCGACCAAACTTAGGGCGGTACGTCAAAGTTATCATGAGCAATGTTAAAGATTATAATAGGCACAGAACTACCTCTAAATAACATTAAGAACAAGTTTCTCGATTAGATGCTTTTTAAGCCAAAAAGCTTTTAGTACGTCGCCATCACATACATCGGAGCAAACAAGCAACTCACAAACATCTGAACACAACTCTATTTTCAAGGCATTAGGGTGCATGTTCAGATATTTTTGAACAGCCTGTAGTGTACAGATGTATGTGATGGCGACTGTTTGTACTTAACGAGTTGACACTATTATTATTATTTTGTTTGTGGGCCTTAATGTGCCGCTTCGACCAGCAAGTGATCTATTGTGGCAGCCCTTGCTTTAGAGTTCACCGTTAAGTCCCGTTGCCTCCAGGAAATTCCAGATTCTTTGGGCGGTGATATGTTGTACTTCTTGTGGGTGCACTATGTGCCGCCCTAGGTAGGTACTTTTTTTATGCATGAGTGGTCCGCAGGAGCAGAGAATGTGCATTGCAGTCTCCTCTGTCTCCTGGCAGAACCTGCAGGTTGTGTCCTGCTTCATACCCATTTGAAACAGGTGTTTGTTCAATTTGCAATGTCCTGTCAGGATTCTTGTCACTGCGCAGGTTTTGTGCCTTTTGAATTGTAATAACTCTTTAGAGAGCTTACTATTGAACCCTTCGATCAGGGCTTTAGCTTGTTTTTGTCCTTTGGTGAACTTCCACAGCTTGATTGCCTCTGATTTTTCCGCGTTGTTTAGCAGAGAATATGCTTTCCGTTTTGTGATGCCACAGAACGGTTCCGGGCCGACCAGTTGACACTAACCCTACCTATAAAGTTTCTACGATCTGAAAAGGGTATCTGCTCTGATGCAAGAGTGCGCTATTTATTCTAATCCTAACTACACTTTATAGTTGAAATTATTTAAAGTGGTCGAATTTTTATAAAACTGTCATTAGAATTTAAATCTTCTATCTTGGACGGTAGAGTTGCCTTTTGAACGGATTGCTTTGATGCAATTCGACCAACTCTAATAATCATCAGGCTGTTATTATTTACGTCATGCGTCTCACCACCCCACCCGTCACGCCGTAGGAAACTATAGTACGGGCCAAAAGAACGTTCCGATGGGATTTGGGTTCCGATTGGTTTTCCTAAGAATGTGTTTAACATTAACATATCCAATTATTATTATTATATAATAAATAACACCGTGCGATGGGGTTTTAAATAATGATAATTGGATATGTTAGTTTTGAACTCATTCTTAGGAAAACCAATCGGAACCCAAATCCCATCGGAACGTTCTTTCGGCCCGTACTATAGACCTCTACGGTGTACGCTTAGTTACTACGAATCGTGGCGTCGAGATATATTTGTGGGTGAGCGTTAAGGTGAGCTTAAAACAAGTTAAGCCCCTGCTAGACGGTCGCCAACACGCGCCTCCAACCGAGCGACCTTGGTTGGCACCGACCGCTGTAGTATGAAATTTAGCTCCAAACAACTGTCTACACGGTTGGTGCGGACCAAAGTCGCTCGGTCGGAGGGGCGTTTTGGCAACCGTCTAGCAGGGGCTTTACAGAATAGCGGGACACTATACACCAGGGGTCACCAAATGGCGGACCGCGGTCCGGATCCGGACCGCCGACCTATTTTGTGCGGACCTTCAGTAACCAGTAAACTTGTATTACTGAGTACGTACTTTTATAAAATTCTTGAAGAAGTTGATGCATAATATGTGAGATGGTTAAGTAAAGGCTGCATTTAACAAAGATTTCTTCGGCATTTTAGAACATTTGAAGACATTTAAACGACAATAATTAATTAATTATACTATACACGCTGCCTCCCCAGTAACCAGTGATACTTGGGCCGCCCGTCGCGGGGCAACGAGTCGCACAGCCCGGCAAAAGTCAGCTTTGGCAATATTCCCGGGCACGGCACATCACTAGTACCTAAGAACACACCTCGGCGGCTACCTTCACTTCACACAGCGTTGCGAGTCTCATTAGCATCAAATTTAGTGTCTCATATCAATATTTCAAAGCGATTAGAGGCACGCCATAAATACCAAAGCTGAAAGGTCAGCAACAATTTATGTTCCTACTATTCACTTGTTTCACTTCACCACACCTCTCACAACTATATCTTGACACGTGGATTCGTAATAACATCGTGTATTCGGAGGTAGGTCTTAGCCTGGTGGTATGAAATAACGGCGGGACAGCGGCGGCGTATGAAGTGATAACATTAAATTACTTTGAGAGATGGCAGAAAGAAAAGATATCTTAACAGATAACATGAGTTTAATTAAATTATAGGTAGTGGACACCTTGGTCTAACGGTTCTTGTAGCAGTTCACATTAACGGATATTTATGGAAGTTGAAGTAAGCCATCGAGTAGCAATTCCATAAAACTGGGTAGGTAGCTCTAGCTATTAAAGTGACATTCAAATTTTGAATATTCTTACTTACTTAGTTCTATTTTTGCCTTCATTCATTTCAGTAGGTACCTATAATGTGGAAATAATGTGATGTCTGCGTATTGTCATTTGTTTTCGTTGAAAAATCAAATAATAAAATGAAAATGAAAAATGATTTATTTAAAAGCTCAAACACTTTACAAATATTCAGGCTGGTGCCTCTTTTTAAGCAATCAAGACGCCTGTGTCAAGCAAGATACACCGCTCTTCCTTAGAGTTTAACAAGATAGGTTTATTTAAACAAACATAGGTTTATTTAAAAAAGTACCTAGTTACTATAGATAACTAATCTATGTTTGAAACATCATTTAAATACATACCTACCATAAACGTTTGTCTTTGGATACCATTTGTTAATTAGGCACTATAAACGTCGCAATAAATTAACGAATTCAAAACTATTTACAACATATTATAGGTAACGAATAATGTAATGTATGTATAGGTAACGAATTTGTTAGTTTTCTGGCATTAACTCTAAAACAATTTCCTCAATTACGAGTAGGTACTTACTACCTATAAGTCCTAAATCAACTGTAGAAGCGTATTCTATTATACAAGATGATGATTTCAACTAAATTAAATTAAAACTAAGTTAATCTATAAAAATGCCCTGGAAGCATTGTATGCACTATTGTTGTAGCACTTTATGGGCTCTGCCTGAAATAAATGTTTTCAATTCAATTGTATATACCGAGGATGCTGGCGGCAATTCCTCTTCGAATTGCAATGCAGGCCCCGTAGCATGGATGCTACGGGGCCTATCACGCGATAAGTGACAATATAACAACGTCGTCTCGTTCTATCGAACGGAGTCAGCCAGGGACGGATGCTCTATCATGTCACTTATCGCGTGATAACCATCCATGCTACGAGGCCTGATGAGTTGCGCGAGAAAGCCGCCAGCTCTTCGGTCCCCAGTTACATCAACCAGACGTTTCTCGATTTCCGAATAAGTATTTTTATTTTATATTATTCATCTTAAAATGTATTCAATTCAATTGCAATACGACATAGTCGCGTGTCGAATACTGGCCGCAATACAATAAATTCTCCGCACAAGACGGAAACAATAAATACAAACACATCGACATATTCGCTGATGTTTATTAAAATTCAAATAGAGTCACAGCAGGCTCTGCACAGCAGGCTAAAATTAATTAACTACAAACAAGTGGTACCCGTATTTTATGAATATAGAGTTTATTTGACAGTTCTAATGGTAAACGTCAGAGTTTGTCAATACATCACTGCGCGTGACTGCTTGTGTTCTCAAGATCGTATCATGTGCATCAACGCTTTTACAAAAGGAATCTTGTTGTGCTTCGTATAAAGTCCACTTTAAGTATAAATGCAAAATATGCATGTAGACGAATAAGAAGTCGATCTGCTTAGAGTCCTTAGAGATGGGCAATAACATCTATTTTAACTCGAGTCGATAGCATTTACAACTCGATCGCTACAGTATTATGGTACTCTGATGATGGTAACGGAAGGCAATACCTAAATTACAAATGATAAATCTAGTGTTTGGGCTCACTTGAAGCCTCTCAACTCAACAGCCGATGAATGAGCAAATAAAAGTCCATTAGCCAACAATATGTTGTCCAAAAAAGATGTGTTTAAGTATAGAAACGTGTACTAGTTGTACTTGTCTATAACGGGACCTCGGATCAATACCGAAAGGTAACGATTGATAAAATGGCAACCATCATACTCATTCTAAACTCGAACTGTTCGAGTTGATGTGTTGATTACCCGAGTCGACAAAAACTCGTCCTGTCGCCATAACTCCCTACGCCAGTTTCTCCGCTATTGCCACGCAAAACTGCATTTTCTAATCTGGATTTACGTCCCAATTGGAAATAGGCTATCTCGGAAACTTGTCACAGACCATAACTTTCTTTAACGGTATTTATGAGTAGAGTATCAAATTTGAATAAAATTATTCGAAACAGATTTTATCCGCAATTACCTATTATGCGACATTTGAAGTCCGCGTTGCGATTAACCAATAAATGATAATATTGGTACTTGTGTAGGTACATACTGGCTACTGAATTGATAGCATGTCCATAATTAGGGAGTTAAAAAAAATGGAAGGTTAAGGTTAACTAAAGTGGGCGGTTTTGTTACTAAATGTATAGGTATGTGATTGCCATGAACTGTCGGTTTTGTTACTATCCGTTTAAGGGACATAAATTAATGAATATGCCCTATTACCAATTTATATATACTTACTCATACCTACTCATAATGGTCTCCTAGTCGATTCACAGATCAGATTTTTTTTTTATACCACGACGGTGGCAAACAAGCTTACGGCCTGCCTGATGTTAAGCTGGTACCGTCGCCTATGGACACTTGGGACTCCAGAAGAATCACAAGCGCGTTGCCGACCCTTTAATCACTTGAGGATTCGCTGTGTTGGTAGATAGAGACATGCAGGTCCCTCACTCCCAACACAGCGCATCCTAGGCAGCTCTGGCGACCTTACTCACCACCAGTAACACAACACCACATGCGTCATAGCATGCAATAATATAGCAACACTACAAAGCAGTGGTGCTATTATGGCTGCGGCCTTCTGTAAGGTGGAGGTACTTCCCCAGTTGGGCTGCTCCATATACGAGCGAGATGACATTCCGCTGTGCCCTACCTAATTTTCACATAATTTACTTTAACAACAAAGTTTTAACCGACTTCAATTAAGTACTTTGCATTATTTCAAGAGTTCCCTCGATTTCTACACGATCCCATCATCAGATTCTGACTTTCCAAATCGTTCCCGGCGTCTTCGAGTTAACGGGGAACATACATAAAGAATAGAAGATTCCGACGAATTGAGAGCCTCCTTCTTTTTTTAGGGTTCCGTACTCAAAGAGTAAAACGGGACCCTATTACTAAGACTACCACCAACCACATGCTTCCATAGCATGCAATAATATAGCAACACTACAAAGCAGTGGTGCTATTATGGCTGCGGTCTTCTGTAAGGTGGAGGTACTTCCCCAGTTGGGCTGCTCTACATACGAGCGAGATGACATTCCGCTGTGCCCTACCTCTCTTAAAAAGGTTGTTGCTCGTACCTACAGGTCTCACAGTCACAACCGCGATGAAAAAAGCCTAAGACAGGGTGTGTTGAAACAGTTGAACGCAGCTACTAGTGACAGGAGTCGCCAAAAAGATTCAAGACTACACAACCTTTACTAATTAAGACCATACACCATTGATTATGTACTCATGATGATGTAGACACGTGTAATTTTTCACCAGCACTAATCACGTATTTTTTTGAACGCGTTTTAGAACTACTGTATTTTTTTGTGCTGTCAGCAATATTATTACGGTCGTATTGCTTTATCTGGGGGGTCGCGAAATATACTTTCGCCCTAAGGGGGTTGCGCAATGAAGAACACTGGTTTAGAATCTAAAGAGGATAGTTAACGACCTCGCCCATCCATAGAAAAAAGGCAGAATTCGGGGTCCAGCTCTCGACTGATGCCGCCTCCAACAGTCCACAAGTACAGTCAGGGGTATTAATATTCGTACATAAATAGGGACTTAAATATCCCTACAGGACTCTATTGTCAATGGCATAAAGGCGTGTACAGATATTTATGTGCTTATTTATGTACGTACAGTCGCGGAGTGAAAAGATTGACCACCTTAAGATCTGTTTTTGCTTGCTCAGTATAAGTTATCAGTATCTGCTTTATCGACCGAGTGTCACACACATTCCGTCGTAATGAATATCATTTCATTACATGGCCTGCAGATACGTCCACTATTAGAGTTGACCTCTTTGAATTTTGGAAAGACGAGTTAAAAAAACGAATACAAAAAATAGCAATGGTGACATTGACAGGAACTGTCACTCACATTCATAGTTTTAATCATTATAAGCGAAGAGGATTTAATCATTAGATTTATCAAACTTGACACAACGTAATGGCAAAATCAAACTAATAAAAAGGTTTTAGTTCGACTATTAATAGTCAAGAAACATTCTTCTAAGAAAATTTGAGCTTTGTTGTCACACAGTTAATAGTAGTTTATTCAACTGTACATAATGAAAGGCATTAAAAACGAGTGTGATAACATCACACGAGTGTTTTAATGCCTAATTATGTACAGTTACATACACTGCTTTATCTATCCACATATCATAAGCCTCCATGATGCATTCAGGAGCTGCATATTAAGACCGGCATAGCGGCGTTGTTTTCTGGCAGCTCTCATAGTTATTTTTAATTCAGAGACAAACTATTAGAGTCGGCTCTAACTATCATATCGTTCGATATCTTAATTACGTGCGACATTTGTCAAATTTGTATGCAACTTGACAATTCATTTCGAACTAAACGTCATCTCGACTCGACTGATATTAGAATAGAGGTCAAATCAAATTTCTTTGTTTTTCAGAGATGTTCGAAATTTAAATGGAATAATTTTATCGAAATCGATGCTATTATTTGGCAATAATAACATTTTCACAGATAAGATATTTGTTCTAACAACACAGTCTGTTTGTATGGTGGTCATAATGTGCGGTTCTTGAACGCATCATGGAGGGTTATAGATAAACATAATTTTCAATACAACACTCTCGTTTGTTAAACAGTTTAAAAAGGTAACATATGTGTCTGCAACGCGTAAATGAATTTATTTGAAAACTGGTCAACCTATTCCTTCCGCGACTGTAGGTACATACAAAAGGGGCTTTACTTAAGTTTACTCCTTTACGGGATTAAGTCCTGCTTATTAAAAATCTTAAAGTGTGAACATCATGAAACTTTAAATCAATACAACACCACAATTTAAACTACCAAGCTCACCCACCATCACTCATTCATTCACTCAATCATCATTATAAGAACCTTACACCAAAGGCTCCAGTCTTAACTTACAAAGCTTAAATACTGGTCACACAGCATCAGTAATTACGGACAGCACAGCTAAACAACATTGTTGGCCGCTAATGGCTAGATAAATTCACACCGGGGAAGCGACCGGCCAGCCCCGTTATTGCTTATTGCCCACTTCCCATAGCTGCACAGTTGGCGGGAGAAAAGTAGGCTTTTAACCAATCACCTACCACTTTACTCATACTAGTACTGAGTATGAGTAAAGTGACTTTGTACTCTCATCACGAGGAAACTGATTCATAGGGCCGCGATACGTTCACAGGGTTCAGGGGTCCGTGCCCGGTTGTCTCAATAACAGAATGGGACATCCCTAGGATAATGGTTTTAAATGATTTTGAAAGACAAAAACATGGAAATGGGGGCTCTATGGCAGGCCGGGGGCCGGGGACTATTTTTAACCTCGAATACCCTGTAAATACACTCTCACTCAGACCACGGTTTGCTCGCAAGCGGGCAGCAGCGTGGCGATAAACGGCAGTTCATGAATACATTTGATCGAGTTCAATCTATAAGGCCGCTGTCTTGATGCCAGCGAAGCGACAAACGGCAGTTCATACAGGTTTTGATCGAGTTTAATCTAGGAACGACTGCTCATCGCGCCGCTGTCCGCTGGCGTCCAAACCTGCCTCATTCAAAGCCTTGACAAGCTCATTACTTCAGAGCAACGTACTTGTCTACGTACACTATGCCCGAGTAAGCGGATAGTTTCATTGTAAGTAATTGCGTTGTACTTTCTTTATGCTCGCTGCAGATATAATTTATATGTACACCGGCACCTACGCAACTTGCGCACAAATGGGGAACTTGCATGGGACTTCAATTTCGAATAAATTATATATAGATATACGTAGAGATATCATACAAAAGAAAAAAAAAGAAAAACAACGATTGTATTAGTTTCATCTCACGTTAAAATGACGAAAAAAAATTGACAAGTATAGACTTAAACGCAAAATTTGTGGAGATAATTGCAAAGTGGTCTTCATATCAAACGCGCCGAGAATATAATATAAGTTGTGACGTCATAGCATAAGCCCGTTTAATATAGAGCTTTTTAGGGGGGTGCCGGCGCGTGCAGATTTTTAAATGCATATAACATCAGAAACAGAAATCATAAGAAAGTTTTAATGCTACAGTTGATATTCCTCTGGATCATACTTTTGATTTTCGTAATAAAATAAAAATATGCAAGTTCCCTATTAGCTGATATGTGAAGCGAGTGTGATACTAGTTCCAGTTCCGTGCCCAATAAATAGCCATTTGCCTTGTTGATCCGATTAAATAAATCCGTTACATGGTAATTTTGTTTTCTGATCAGCCGACTGATTGGAGAAAATAAATTGTATTCTAGACCGCTTAAAATACTACTGAGGTAGAGGAATGGTATTATGGGCCTCACTGAAAATGACTCCACGCAGCTCGATGGTAAGCTTCAAGTGTCTGGACATGACAGCATGAATGTTTGCGTTTTGGATTGAGAAGGTAGGTTAAGGATAGGTGACACTAAAATAAATAAATAAATAAATATTACGGGACAATCTTACACAAATCAACCTAGGCCCACGGTAAGCTCAGTTAGGCTTGCAACTGATAACAGTGAAATTCCGAAAATCAACCTGCGCATGCCCGCATGTTTCTCACGAGCGTAAGCAATAAACATGGCTTGAAATGTTAATGTAGGTACCTATAACCGCTCCAGTCTCAAGTTAGCTCTTGCGGGATATAGAATGCCTATCACACTTGGACATTATAGTGCGTTTAATTTATGTCAATGTGAGAAAGATTTGAGGGAGCTTTCTTATACACTCAACTAAGACGTTCTTTTAATTTTATCGACCTTCCTTATCCAAACCTAGAAATTAATCTATTATTCATAATCGTCTGATTGGTTTACAATGACGTACTCGTATTATCACAGATACGAGGGCGACACTGAAAGTCTTTAGAACTGGCCACTTGTAATAAATATAATAAAAAAATAAGTTCAAAATTTGAAAATGGAACTCTTTCTTAATATTTTTGTGTACGAATTCCACTCGATTGTCATTTGTTTTACGATTTGGCGGCAAATTGAAAATTGTGTGTACTACGTGAGCATGAATTTAACGCGAGAAAATTTTCGAGCAATGATTTTTTACGACTTTCGATGTAATTTAAGTCAACAAGAAAGTTATGATAGACTTCGATTGGCCTTTCACGATGAAGCCCCATCTCGTGCTACTATTTACAACTGGTTTAATGAATTTAAACGTGGCCGCACTGATCTCACTGATGATCTGCGTGAGGGCCGGCCTTCTACGGCGACTACTGAAGATAACATCAGTGTTGTGCGGCGTATGATAGAGACTGACAAAAGAGTAACCTATCAGCAGATTCGTACAAGCTTAGCCATTGGTATGAGTCAAGTCCACAAAATCCTCCATGAACATTTAGCGGTGAGGAAGCTTTGTGCCCGGTGGATACCTCATAATTTGACAGAAGCCCAAAAAGTCCGTCGTGTTGATTGGTGCCGTGAAATGGGTCAAAGATTCAACGGAGGTGACTCAAATGCTGTGTTCGACGTAGTTACGGGTGACGAAAGCTGGATTTACTGTTATGATCCTGAAACTAAAAGACAGTCTGCTGAGTGGGTGTTTCCTTCCGAGGAGTTGCCTACTAAAGTGAAGAGAGGTCGAAGTGTGGGAAAAAAGATGGTGGCCTCGTTCTTCGGAAGGACTGGTCATTACGCAACAATTATTTTAGAGGATCAAAAAACAGTTACTGCGAAGTGGTACACTAACAATTGTTTACCACTTGTCTTGGAAAAAGTTCGAGAAAAACGGCCTCGCAGTAGGATCCTGCTTCACCACGACAACGCCTCATCGCACACCGCCAAGCAAACGATCGACTATTTGGCGACGGCAAACGTGGAATTACTGGGTCACCCACCTTATAGCCCCGACCTTGCACAAGGTGATTTTTATTTATTCCCAAAAATTAAAGAAAAACTTCGAGGAAAACGTTTTATGGACGCCGACGAAGCAGTGGCTGCGTTTCAAAAGGCCGTCGAAGAGACCCCTAAGGACGAGTGGGCAAAGTGCTTTTCTCAGTGGTTCTATCGAATGCAGCGATGTATTGATGTGAAGGGAGGCTATTTTGAAAAGATATAATAAAAGTAATAAGTTGCTTGATTGCTCAGTTTTTGATTTTCTAAGAACTTTCAGTTTGACCCTCGTAAGCTAAGTAGATTCAGCCATTAATAACACTTTAATTACTGTTTGCTGGGACTAAGTGATTCATGTATGTTCTATGTTATTGATAAGGAAATATTAGTTAGGCTACACGGTATACACATAATTATGTTAGGTATCAACTGCTTTAGCTTATTTTTACCTGACTACTCTGGGATTTTTTATTCTAACGGTTACGTATCTGAATATTTTTTCAGACACGTTTTTTACGAGGGGTCCGTACATCCGATTTGTTCGCTAACAGTATGTAATCTGTACGTATGTATGTAGATAGGTAATCGTCTATTCAAAGATTTTTACATGGCCAGGCAGCGGACAAAACCCAGCAGGGTTTAACTGCCACTGCATTCACTCAATTAATATTTAGTTTATACATAGGATAACAAGCTTATAAAAATAAAGCGCACACAGCGATTGCCTACACAAAATGCGACATTATGACGTGATATGCTGTGAAGCACTTGGGAGCACGCTGGAGATGTGCATACCGTTCCGATTAAAACAGTGAATTCAGATTTTGAGTTTTTACAGCTGTATATATGTAGCAGCGTAAGGATACCAAATGTTTATGATGAAACTCTTCATTATATTATCCATCACGAGTATCTCCGCTGTCTCTATCCGTTATGTACCTACTAAAGATACTTACCTAGGTATTGAATAATTTTCAATGAATCTGCGTGATGAAGTTTATAATAAGTAGGTAGGTAATTATAAAAGATATTAGACCCCAAGGGCGCATATGAGGACCCTTTCACCTAACATTACCTATAACATATAGCGGTATTTTAAACATCGTAAAACTTTACGACACACCAATGAATGTGCCGTTTATCAATGAAATCTCCGTATAATGGTTTATTAAATCAATCATTTTACACCGATATGCATCTCCGTAATAGCTAAATACCATTATTAATGGAATCCAGTGACCTTTCGGCTGGAATATTTCAACGTTGCATAAATGTAAACGTCGCTTTAAATCCGTAATAGGTAATGTTAGACAGGGTCCACATTGCGGCATTGTGGCTTTCCTGTGTAACGTTGTGGTCACCACTCCTTTGAGGATTCCACTAGAACTGGGTTGTTATTCGCTACGCGTTAATGCGGCTCGCCCCGCCGGTCACCCGTTACGAAACTAGACCTCTTACCTACGCTTAATTACAACGCATCGCGGTGTCAAGGTATAATTGTGGGCGTTGAGGTGAGCTTAAAACAAGTTACAGAATAGGGGGGCTGGAACCTTGAACGATAATATCACTGCAACCTGCTTCTAACGAACTTAATTCCGATTACTTTTACTTAGCTATTAAAAAGTTATCAACACAGTCGAACCTTTTTCAAACTTTTTTAAACGGTCATCGATTGGTACGCTCAACCAATTTGATTCCTAGGCCACCGTAGAACCCTATAATTTTAACTGCTACATAGCGACGCAATAATCCTAGTAACCCGTAATGACATAGCATTTACATTTACAACGGCAAGGTTCTATGATGGCCTAGGAGTCAAATTGGTAGACTGTACCTATCAACTAAAACAGCAGTGAAAAATGGATGCCATATTGTTTTGCCATGAATGCGACGTTTAATTGTTAATTTAGTCACGAAGTAAGTATTCATTGTGTAAGTGAGTGAGTAAAGATAACTTTCTCTATGTTTTTTTGGGTTCCGTAGGCAAATGGCAAAATACGGAACCCTTATGGATTCGTCATGTCTGTCTGTCGGTCTGTCTGTCTGTCCGTCCGTATGTCACAGCCACTTTTTTCCGAAACTATAAGAACTATACCTACTGTTGAAACTTGGTAAGTACGAGTAGATGTATTATGTGAACCGTATTAAGATTTTCATACAAAAATAGAAAAAAAAACAATAAATTTTGAACTGAAAGTCAAAACATTTTTTTTCAAATCCATGCGTATATGGATAGGTCTTCAAAAATGATATTGAGGTTTCTAATATCGTTTTTTTCTAAATTCAATAGTTTGCGCGAGAGACACTTCCAAAGTGGTAAATATGTGTCGTCGTCGTCCCCCCTCGTAACTTCTAAAATAAGAGAATGATAAAACTAAAAAATATATATGATGTAGGTACATTACCATGCAAACTTCCACTGAAAATTGGTTTGAACGAGATCTAGTAAGTAGTTTTTTTAATACGTCATAAATCGTAAACCGCAATTTATTTTACGGAACCCTTCATGGGCGAGTCCGACTCGCACTTGGCCACTTTTTAGGGTTCCGTACTCAAAGAGTAAAACGGGACCCTATTACTAAAACTTCGCTGTCCGTCCGTCCGTCCGTCCGTCCGTCTGTCTGTCACCAGGCTGTATCTCAAGAACCGTGATAGCTAGAGATTTGGAATTTTCACAGATTATGTATTTCTATTGCCGCTATAACGACAATTACTAAAAATATAATTAAAAAAAATTTAAGGGGGGCTCCCATACAACAAACGTGATTTTTTTGCCGTTTTTATAGATAATGGTACGGAACCCTTCGTGCGCGAGTCCAACTCCAACTTGGCCGCTTTTTTTTGTCAATTTATTTCCGTGGCATATATTAGTCTAAACCACGGGTCTAGTCTAACTGACAACACAGAGGTGCTTGACCAATAACGACAGATCTTTCCGTGTTGCCATGTTTACTTAGACTTGTAAGGCCTGAATCATACTGGCGCGGCCTGCGGTTACCCTGAGAACTTTACGGTTTCGCTCTATGAAAACACAACAATATATCGATATCAGCCATATTTTTACAACAAAAAATAGGTTGGGTAATTTGACTAAATATTCATTCATAATCCACCTAAATTTGATACCGATACGGTAAATAATAATGAAAAATAATCCTCATAAATTCCGTAAAAATCAGGCGAAAATGGTATAAACTTTCTTTTCAACACACCTGCTCGTAAAGTAGGTCTTATTACAGCGTATTTACACTGATAATGCAGAATATTACCCATGCCGTGCCTTTTACATTACATTATCGCACTAGTGCCTTTTCATTACATACATTTTTAAATATTAGCAAAATAATGCAGAATATTACCCATGCCGTGACTTTTACATTACATTATCGCACTAGTGCCTTTTCATTACATATCTTTTAACATTTTAATTTTTAATTTTTTTTATTTTTTCCTCGCAAATGTGTTGAAAAACGTCGTATGAAACACGTGAGCATTGGTCATTACACTTCTCGTCTCCATTAAGCCTTCGCCTTCGGCTCAGGCTTAAAAACCGACTCGAGTGTAATGACCAACTTAGCACACTTGTATCATAATGTACTATTACTTTACAATTGACTACGTCTATAGACGTTCTTTGGGATACGCGCATAATACACTTATTTTTGTTAATGAATAAACCTTTCTATAGGCCAGATAATATTCAATATTATCTCAAGGTCGTAAAATATTTAATTAAAATGCCGTTATTTCCTGATGCATATATTTTTGGATTCAGGTAGTAAGTCTCCAAATTTGTGTACTCAAACATGTTTTCATTATAAAAATACTGATAGCAATTTTGCTTGCGGGTTAATTTTTTTCCCTATCTTCCGGTCCATAGAATTATTGATTTCAATAGTAAAAGTTGTTTAATAGTACATTATTGCCGTGGCCGGGAAGGAGGCAATTGCAGGCTGAGTATTTTGTTTAAACGGACGAGCTTGCGAGTCCGTTTAATTATAATACGAAGCCTGCAATTGCCATTCCGGCTGAGGCGAATAAAGTGCTTTTCTCAAAAATGGGGGAATAAAAAAGACTAAATTGAAATCAAGCGTTATTATTAAATACAAATTGAGGATACTGCAAATTACATAAAATTAAACGTCATATATTTTTTTTAAACAGAATTGCAAGTGTATTTTTCCACCGAAAAACGCAATCTTTTTATGACACATACAAAAATGTCGCGTTTGTAACAGAAAAATACGACTTGATTTGGCTGAATACGACCTGTGCTGTCTTTTATATGCCAGTTTCTACTTTTTAAAAAGTTTGGTACTCGACAAATAAAGGAATTCATATGTAACATTCCAGGCGGCCTGCAATGTTTTTTATTTTTTAATTTTGATCTGGCCTTAAACTATACACTTTACCTTCTCATATGTAGCGTGTTATGTTCACTTTGCGGGCCATTTTTGAGAAAAATAACATAAAAGCCGTATACAATTAATTAGCCTGATATTGAAATATTTCCAAAAAAACCGTAATTTTCTCAGGGTAGGTGGCGGTCTATAGTAAACTTGACAGCTATTGACAAATTTACTATTGACCGCCACCGCACGCAGGCCGCGCCAGTCCGTGAAATGTAACTAATAGTACCTTCGTGAAAGGTTCCTAATAATAATAAGGAAGACAATTCAATAAATAAATAAATAAATAAATATTATGGGACAATCTTACACAAATCAACCTAAGCCCACGGTAAGCTCAGTAAGGCTTGTGTTGTGGGTACTAGGCGATGATATATATAATAGATAAATACATATACATATAAATTTTATTTTTATTTTTTTTATTTTATTTTATATACATATATAAACATCCATAACTCAGGAACAAATATTCGTGATAAACACACAAATAAATGCCCTGACCGGGATTCGAACCCGGGACCTCCAGCTTCGTAGGCAGAGTCACTACCCACTGGGCTACGGAGGCCGTTAAATTCAATAGACACATACCGTTAAACTTAAAGTGGTAAAGACTAGCAATACTACCTAATGTTATGTTCCATTGGCACCCTTCGCGGATACAGCTAGCCATGTCCCTAATACATTCGCCTAGTAACAGTCTATCAACGTCTGTTAGTTAATTAAATCCGCAGTTCTAGGTACCTAAGTTCCACTGCGTAGCTAAAGGGTGTAATCATTCATTCGGAGAATGTGAGCGGCTGGCAAAAACAGAATACTTAGATAGGTAATATATTATTCGTTTCAATTACAATAAAATAAAATATAGCTACTTACTTATTGTTAGAATTATTTATTAGACTTGACGAATGTCTTTAGAAAATTAAGTTTTTACGATAAAGATTCCATCAGGTAGTCCCCAATACGGTGATTGATGACAAAATAGGAACCTGCGTAGCTGCTCGCGTTGTCTGTCCCCTAGAAATCCTTGTTACAAATTACATTTCACTTTTATAACCATTTAGGTCCATAACGAAACCCAATTCACTTGTCTTAATCGACATCCATGTCACACGACCCGAGGTACAGCTTACCCAATACAGGGCCGGTATTCCCAACACTTGCCAACAAACAAACCTCTTGAGAACCAGTGCAAATTGGACCTTCGAATTTCAAACAAGCTTACGCGGCATGCCTCCCCAAAGTCACCAGCGTGTTCATCATAATAATTATATATTAGCGGAAATACGTCCACTGCTGGACATAGGCCTCCCCCAAAGAGTGCCACAATGACCGGTCCTGCGCCACCCGCATTCGGCGGACTCCCGCGACCTTTACCAGGTCTGGGGGATCTACCTACGCTGCGCCTTCCGGTACGTGGTCGCCACTTGAGAACCTTCTCTAGTTCTAGGTGCAATGTGCCCCGCCCACCGCCACTTAAGTTTAGCGATTCGGAGAGCTATATCGGTTACCTTGGACAGCAACCAGCGTGTTGACGGGCCTTTATTGATACGAGGATTCGTTGTGTCGACATTTACCTATCTAAAGGCAGAAACGGACCCACTCTCAACACAGCGCATCCTCGAAAGCTCTTGCAATCTTACTCATCACCAGGAACACAGCACTAAATACCTATACTTACCTACAGAATAAGTAGTGGTGTTATTGTGGCTGCGTCTTCTGTAAGGTGGAGTAGTGTGAGCTGCTCCGAAAATAAGCGAGATGACAATCCGTTGTGCCTTACCTCTCCGAATCTCTGTGTCAAGTTATTCTGGAGCGAAACACGTGGTCGCGGCAAGGTGGTTTGTGAGTGTGGCCGGATCGCCATATTGGATCTCACGAGACTGCGACGATCTGCGATTAACCTTTAGGTGCACTTCGTCTATCAGATAAATTGAATCCCTGCCTGAAGCGGTTTAGTTTAGTAATGTCATACTAGTTGCCTTTTGATCGGCATCAGCGACGCCTTGTGATCAGTGATCACGGACTCTCTACTATAGGTCGTTGCGGGGTATACAGTCGATGTCAAAGATATGTAAGTACCTATACGTTGTTCGCCTAGGTATGGAATATAAATAATAATAAATAAATAATAATAAATATGGCGATTTGCGCGGACAATCTTACACAAATCAACCTAGTCCCAAACTAAGCAAAGCTTGTACTATGGGTACTAGACGACGATATAGATACTTATATAGAGGAATAAATACTTAAATACATAGAAAACATCCATGACATATAGTACAAAAGTTAGAACATGTCTTTGATTTGGACTAGTCAGAGCAGCATGATTCCAAGGTTTTCTTCACGCGCCGCCACTGCTATATTGAGAATTGCCAGGGCGGGATTTTCTTCACTAATTAATTATGGGTCCATAGTCCATATGCAGAGCCGACGAATTTTTTCATGGGTTTTTGCTATAGATAAGTATTTGCATTTGATTTTAATCGGATTAGTTCCGTATCGCCTTCTATAGTGACGAGAATTTGCTCCTGCTAGGTGGATATTTGTTCATAGTGATTGATCTTTGTTTCAATGATAACAAAATAGAGGAGTAGGGGAAACCTTGGCTAATCGGTGATACTGATAGTTAAGTTTTTTGAGTTTTTTTTAGTTTTTTTTTTCTTAATTTTGACGGATGCGTTCGGATACTTGCTGCACGTAAGTAAGTTGAATGACAGTGCCGCCACCTACTGCAAATTATTACAAGCCGTAACGATATCGAGTAACTCCGCTATTAGACCGTATAGCTATCACCGAATAACTTCATATCACAGATTAGCCAAGGTTTGCCCTACCTACATAAACATTAAGATTTTCGTAAGTATATATACTTATTTTAGGGTTCCATACCCAAAGGGTAAAACGGGACCCTATTACTAAGACACCGATGTCCGCCCGTCAGTCTGTATGTCCGTCTATCACCAGGCTGTATCTCATGAACCGTGATAGTAGGTAAGACAGTTGAAATTTTCACAGATGATGTATTTCGTTGCCGCTATAACAACAAATACTAAAAAACAGAATAAAATAAATATTTAAGGGGGCTCCTATACAACAAACGTGATTTTTTGTCGTTTTTAACCGACTTCAAAAAAGGAGGAGGTTATATGTTCCACTGTATGTATTTTTTTATTTTTTTTATGTATGTTCGCCGATTTCTCCGTCAATTGTGGACCGATTTCCAATTTTTTATTTTTATTTGTAAGGGTATACTCCCGAGGTGGTACCATTGTAACCAATTTAGGATCTGATGATGGAAACCCAGAGAAATTGAGGGCAACCCTCAAATGTTATAGGCACGTGTTAGATTATTATGTAATATAGCATATAAGCTTACCAGTAATTTAAGTTATGACGCGAATTAACCTTCTTTATTGATTAGTTTGTCACTTTTCTGTGTCACCAGACTATTATATACTGATTTGACACTTCAATGAAAATATGTCGGGTAAGTGTATAATCGTTGACTTACTAATAATATTGCCAATGCTAAAATTAAAATTAATATCAGTATGTAATTTTCATGGTGCCTATTTATAATGGTTTTAATATGTTTGTGTATATTTTAAATTAATACTAGTAAGAATTTATTGATCAAGTGATTGAAATGACTGACTAAACTATCCATGACGTCACGTGTTTATCGAACAGAGGTGGCGTGGTCGAACACCTAGAATCAGGTATAAAAGGGTTCGACCGGCCGATTCTAGGTCATTATTGTCACTGCTGTTCCATGGTGAACATCTCCTGGGAAGTCCAGTCAGTTAAGTAACCCTTGGTATTAATTATGTACTTTGTGATATTGCTGTGTATTTCAACTGCATTATATGCTTGAATTATTATTGATGCTTTGATTATTAGTCACGTTATAAGTGAATTAATTAACTTATGGATAATTTAATGATAAATAAATGAATACTTATGGTTTGAAGGTTTTTACTGGTATTTTGGCCAATAAAAGAGTTGTTACAATAATTCTATGATTTTTATTATAACAAATACTTTATATTTCCCTTGCCTAATCAACATAGTAGTAACGAATTGTCTAAATCGGGTACAGGGTACACGAATAAAGGGGTAAGTAAGTAAATACTACAATGTTTCAGCTTTTTATTCTCAATCCATACACGTGGTAATAAATATTACAAATAATATGTTGATATCATAATTACTATAATTCGTTTTTTTTATTTACAATTCTGTCACACGCGTGTAGTGATTTTGGTATTTTTTATTAAAACTCGTGTATTTACCCTCGGATCGCAATTTTGGATAAGTGGAACTGATGATGAAGACCACAGATGAATTATGGAAACTCCTCAAAGATGTAATGTATGTTCGCCGAATTTCTCCGTCAATTGTGGACCGATTTCCAAAATTCTTTTTTTATTCGAAAGAGTATACTCCTGAGGTGGTCCCATTATCACCAAGTCAGGATCTGATGATGGGATCCCAGGGAAATTGAGGGCAACCCTCAAATTTTATTGGCACGCGTGTAGTGATTTCGGTATTTTCTATTATACAGGGCGTCCCACGGCGATGCCACATGGAGGGAAAGTACCTTGAATATTGTAGATGGAACATTTCACTGAAAGAAGACATTATTTTTATTTTAAAAACAATTTAAACTGCATTCATAGATTTTAAAATAATTACATGGTTGAACCGGGAATCGAACCCGCTACACGAGAAAAATAATCATCCTGTAGCTTTATCATACCGATCGAAAGGCTTCATCATAAGGATTATTTTTTGCTAAATAACATAGTGTCAGAAATAAAGGAAAGACCATGAATTTTAACATTTTAATTAAAAAATAATCAATTTAATCTATCAAATGCTCAAAAAGAGTCCCATTGAAAAAATCATTTACGTGCCTTTCGGCAGATTCAGGATACGGCAGAAACTTGATTGGACAGAAACTCGATTTGTTGCATACAACCAGAGGCTCTAGTATAAGTTTTAACGATACAATACGTTTTCGAACGCGTTTGCGTTTAGTTTCAATTTGTATGGCAACGCGAACAGCGCCTCTGGTGGTAACTATTAAGAACTACGCGTTGTCATACAAATTGAAACTAAACGCTAACGCGTTCGAAAACGTATTGTAACGATAAAATTTATACTAGGGCTACAGGTACCTACTAATTACGTATATCTTTATCATTTTATCATGCACTTAAATTTTAATAGGGAAATGATGCGTACTTCTCAAGTGGGTACTGATTTATTAGTAATAGGTACTTATGATAATGTCAGTTGTATGTCCTTAGGGCAATGTCAGCTTTTCATTTTTCTGAACAAAATTTCACATACAATGTTAAAACTCATGGTCTTCCTTTTATTTCTGACACTATGTTATTTAGCAAAAAATAATCCTTACAATGAAGCCTTTCGATCGGTATGATAAAGCTACAGGGTAATTATTTTTCTCGTGTAGCGGGTTCGATTCCCGGTTCAACCATGTAATTATTTTAAAAACTATGAATGCAGTTTAAATTGTTTTTAAAATAAAAATAATGTCTTCTTTCAGTAAAATGTTCCATCTACAATATTCAAGGTACTTTCCCTCCATGTGGCATCGCCGTGGGACGCCCTGTATAGATAATGGAACTCTTCGTGCGCGCCGCAAGTCCGACTCGCAATTGGCCGGTTTTTTTAAATACTCGTTTTGTCACCCTGTGAAAAAACACAGAGCAATTTTATTATTACACTGCATCACTTTTCAATTTTTCAGGGGCAGTTAGTACCTATTCGCTTTATTCGCAATTGAACGGCTGACACATCGTAAGATTTTGTAACATTTAAAGCATTGTCGGAGACATCACCTGCTGTTTTTAAAACGTCTTGAATTGGCGACCAATTTCCTCTGGTATGTCACGGTATAAGTACCTACCTATATGTTTTGTGGATGAAGTAGCTATATATTCAAATACAATAGGACACAGCTAATTATTGTACATTCCCATGCCATTAATGTTAACAGCATTAGATGGGTAATAAATGTTTTGAATAAGAATTAGAAAATTATTGTAAATGTAGGCGGTAGATAAAAACGTGACTGATATAAGTAAGGTATTTAAATGCTACGCCTACTTCCTCATCCAACCAATCAAGTAGCTTTATTACCTATACTTAAATTATTGAAAATGAATGCTCCAACTAGCTAACAATAGGTCCTAGCTAGTAAAAACGTCTCCACAGTCATATGCACGTATAGGTACGAGTATATACTCGTTTACCCAAGTTGCACACTTTCTCGCTAACTCGCTACAGATGCAGGCCTAGTAGCATCATACGTTTTATGGTTAGGTACGTTTAATTTAACGTGACGTTTCAGTACATTCGCGGGCATAAAACGTGACCATAAAACCTATCGTGCTAGCCAGGCAGGTGACGATACCTAATGTTGCCTTCTATAGGTATCTCCTTCAACGACTGCTACTATCTACATCGTATTTAGATCCTTTGCTGAATTACCTTTGGTAAATTAATTATTATTCTCAGGTATGTTGGATGTTGTTGGAATTAGGTGTTAAATGGGCTACCTTAGGATACAACCGGGAAAAACGCTAGGAGGATAATGATTTTGGATGCTGTTGGGTGTTGTTGGATGTTGTTGGGGAGCAGCCGTTGTTCCCTTGTTACCTAATCTTGCAAGTTGATTTTATTTACCTAAAGATTATAGTCCTCTCTTCTGTATTTAGGACTCGTTACTGATTGGCTGTAGGTACACGAAGGTCGAGTTAAAGGACTGACACAACGATGCCTAAAATATCCTGACACTGCGTTTACACAAATTACATGATAGGTCAGTGGGTCACCGTATGTTAGCTTGACATGACGCAGCTCAAGTGACACTGCTTCAGCGTAAACTTTAAAATGGTGACGCGTAGGACATGCCACTTGCAAACGAGGCATCAGCGTATATAAGCTTTAGTTTCGAATTCAGTATTGTATATTCTTGATGCTAACGGTACCCTTCACTCGGCAATAAAGCGTACCTAAAGTAACTTTTGGAGCTGACGATACACTTTTTGTCAGAACCCACCCATCCTGCTACGGAAGATGCGACATTCCTAGCTCCATAACGTAGCTCCAACACCACCCAATCCGAACGTTCTAACTAAACAAGAACCCCATACATAGTAAGTGTCTTCACGATTTGGTCGGCTACTCAGCTACTTCCTAAGCGCTGTAAAAAGGAACTTCGAGGTCTGGTCCATAAATTATAAACAACGGCAAGCCTCGCCAAATGTGGCGGGCTGGCGAGCCGATTCGCGCAATTTGTCATGTTATGCCTCGATAGTTACAACTTCGGTTTTTGTCGGGCAAAGATGAGGTTATGGATGTCCCGAGCAAGTTTTTAGCGCAATAGGATATAGGCACGAGCCGTTTTATTAAATTATATCCTCTTTTCGCAGTGTTTAGCAGCACTTAGTACCTAAGACCTACACGGAGACATAGACGGAGCCATGAGAGAAGCTCTGGATAGTCAGATGGAGGACTCTGGGGGATGCCTATGCCCTATGCCAAAGGCAACCAGACAATGTCTGAGAAAAACGGCTATCAGTAATCAGTAGGTAAGTACCACCTACCAAATTACATACAATGTATGAAGACTAACTGCGCGTTTATATTCAGCGTGAGCGACTTTATTTTAACTTAACGGCGTTCAGTGCATGGCGACCATAACTTAGGTATGTTTGATAAGGAATCCCCGCTGTAACCAAGGCGTGTCCTTAGACAAACGGGCATTGACTAACCTAACCTTGTTAATAACAGCGCCATCTATGTTTCAAGACTGGAACCACTAGATGGCTTATCTAGGTAAGATCCAGCAGTTTAGTAAGTAGTTTAGGATTTACTCCACAGAGGGCGTTATAATTAAAAACCGTTTTGATGTATTGTCATTAGGATCCACAGGAGTGGATTTAACCCCTCGACTTAACTCTTCGCCCGTGGCTCGGGTGGATATAAAAGTCCCGGATGAAATGGCTCGTTTTATGCGCTTGTTGTACAATCTACTATAATTACCTGCTATTAAGAAAAGAGTCGTTGTTGCCCTCAATTGAGGGATTTCACTTTTCCTCATAGAAAGTGTGAAAAGCAGTATGTGCCACTCGGTAGCAAAATTATTTCGATCTTGGGCGTAAATACTTGAATCCCACGTTACGTTCAAGATTCAACCTTAGAATCCTAAGCGTAGCTTCACTTCACTCAGGAACAGTAAATTAAAAATAAATACAGAAGGAGTAAATTTTAAAATAATTGTGCTTCCATGGGACACAGTCTACTATTGATAACGATATGTACCTGCCTGATAATATTGTAAACATAAAAATCCTGTTAATAATCTGTCTGCCGGCATTATTCAGTTCCATTAATAACGGTACAGTATTAGTATGGATCAACAATATTATGATTCATGTTTACGATATATATTCATGGTATAAATAATTTTCGCAATGCATTATTTAATTATATGAATCTATAGATTTAAGAACAACAAATATTGAGTGCTCTTTTACAGGGTGTCATGTACCTACCATCTATGCTTGTAACATCTCAATGTACTATGACTACAATATAATAATTTTCTGTCAAAAAGCTTTTACTGCCGACTGTACTTTTCTGCATACCATCATCAAGTACTCATTGAGACGATTCTAACGAGCCCAAACTCGATGGGGTTTTCCTATGGCCACCTTCCTGCTCCAGCATCAGATCAGCTCCAAGTCATCATAATATTGCATTGTCATGCGATATACATATGCTTGCAAAATTTCAGCTCAGCAATTGGATAACGGGAAGTGACTGAAAAATGAATTGCAAATTTTGACGGACAACTTACATACCTACTTACATATTTACATACATACGAACAGTGCAAGTTAATATAAAGCTTGTAATAATAAATAATAAAGAAGAATCCCCGCTGTAGCCAAGGCGTGTCCTTAGACAAATGGGCATATACTAAGCTACGCTGCAGTGAATAATGCAACTCGTGTCACGGGGCAGGACGACCCCCCGACGCGGCCTTGTACTTAGCAGTTTTCCGTGATCTGTCATATTAGTGAGAGATGGGACAGGTATGTATCACGTTTCCTGATCGTTAAGATGATGAATGATCTAGTTGCGGTTAATATTGTTGATATATTGTAGTGGACGTGAGTGAGGTAATAACAATAATCTAAGTTCATCTATAGATACGAAAATTATACGGCGGTAGAGTCTATGTGGTAGAAGGTTTGTAAGTTTGTGCGGTCGCGTTAATCAATTTATGACCCATTTCGCTCAATATTCTTTGGACTCTTATACCATTTAACATTGCTGTGACACCTTAAGAGCTTGTCCATATATTACGCCATAGTTTTTTGACGATTTTTGATTCCTTCAATGGACCCTCCCCGCCTACTAAAATGAGTATTTTGACGTAATATATGGACAGCCCCTAAGTTAAATTTGCCCCAAATTAAAGTTCGCGACGGTAAGTACTCCGATTCAAAAAATATTTCACTATAAACTATATAGAATAGAATAGACCTATTAGGACATACACATAAGTCATATTCTATGCCGCGGCTACGCCTGGATTCTATGTAATAGGTACACCGGCGAAGCCGCACGGGCAGCTAGTATCCTAATAACTAGGTAGTAGTCTGTAACTGCGACTGCTGGCTGGAGTTAAACACAGACATCCATGTAAAATACTTTTTGAAAATAACGGAATCATGACGCACTATTCACTACATACATGTACGAGTATGAGGTGTTAAATGAAATGAAATTAAATGAATTATTAATTAATGTTCGTGAGAAAGAATTTGCCAATGTTCGAGCGTGTTGCGGTCCCGGGCAAACAACACCGATCAACAGGGAGACTCAGAACGGTTCCACGTCGCACGGCTCTTTCATGTAGGAATCCTCTAGTGATAGGCCCAACCTATTATTACGAACGACTACCCACCAAATTGCGGACTGAGTCATGTGACGAAACATTTGAACGTCAATTGAGAATCTTTTTATTGAAAAATCCATTATGTTCTGTGAAAGAATACATGGACACAAAATATTAGGAATCACTGTTTTTTGACATTTGTAATAATTCATATTATAGTTATTGGTATTTGTTAATTTTTATTGTTATTTTGGTATAAAAGATCGTCAGATTACCACTTCGGTAATCTGACGATCTTTTGTGTGCTATAAACTTAGACATTATATATTTTATTATGGACATCAATTAGTTATGAGTTTATTTAAATGTTTTATACAGACCTATAAGTTGACATTGCATTGTAATTAATATTCTATTTGACGATCATGATATAAATTCATATAGATTAAGCGTAATTTAATTTATATTGTAATCTTATATTATGAAATAAAAAAATCTAAATCTAAGCCCACTCCTAATATACCTACGTCTCATGACAACACGAAACATTTTCACGAAGTAAATGTCTACCTACGTCTCATGACAACACGATAATTTGCATGGCACACGGTCGAGAAAGTTGCGCTGGGCAAGAATCAGAAGATTATCGCACCTAATATTGGCCGTTCAAGGGCAGGTATATTTACGTCATGTGACAACAGTACGAGAGATGTGGCACCATTTAGCCCTTTAATCGTAGAGAGAGAAAACCTATGTCTGTCAGTCCTGAAGTACTTGGCAAACGGTGCCAAAGGTGGCCAAGTTTACAACTATCGGCCAATTTTGGTGCGATAATCTTTGATTCTTGCTCAGCAGAACTTTCTCGACCGTGTGCCATGCAAATTATCGTGTTGTCATGAGACGTAGGTAGGCATTTACTTCGTGAAAATGTTGAGTGTTGTCAAGTGTGAATACATAGGTACACACCTGAGAATCCTCGAAAAGATGAGTTCACAATAAAGTACATACAATCCAAAACAAAATGTGTAGTTAGGTAATTCCGTCATCGAGATTAAAAACTGCAGTTTTCTATTAATTGACCCATACCTAATCAAATTAAAATAAGTTTACCGAAAGGTGCCAAACACGCCAACGTGTTTGCTGCAGGAGAGTGACATTTATAGGGTGCTCAATCATAACTATTTACCACATCACGATACAACCTCTCAAACCTCTTCCACTTTAGTCCTTATCTCTCAAAGGGTTAAAATTTCTACTCTTAAATAGCCTCATGAAAAATCCTAGAACCTTGACTGTGATTAAAATGAATTTACAGTTTTGCTGTTAATCCGTTTAGATAAAACAGCAAACTACTTAAACGCCACCAATGGCTGCTGCCAACAGGCAATGCTAATCAGGTTCTAATAAGCTATAAATAATTAATTAATCACTGGAGGGGCCGTAATTATCTCGCGTGTATGGCAAAAAGCGTGCATTCACAATGTCGTCGGTGTTTTTCGTAGACTGCGGTAGGTAGCGTGAGACGAGTGTAGCGGATGTACACTCAGCGTCAAATACTTTATAGCAACCAAACTAGTCAAATAGTTCGGTACACCATATATTTAGTATGGTGTACCGAACTATTTGGCCACTTTGACTGCTCCAGAGTATTTGACGCTCACTGTACAAACATGACCGGTTTTAGGGTGAATATGCAGAGGCTCTTGTATAAGTTTTATCGATACAATACGTTTTCGAACGCGTTTGCGTTTTGTTTCAATTTATATGGCAACGCGAACAGCGCCTCTGGTGGTAACTATTAGGAACTACGCGTTGTCATACAAATTGAAACTAAATGCAAACGCATTCGGCAACGTATATGTATCGATAAAACTTTGTACGAAGCTGTGGTTTCATCATGTCCGAATCACCCGACAGATCATACGTGACATAGTGTCAATTGTCTTAGTGCAGCTCATGCTATGCGAACTTAGAACTTAATGCAAATCCAGTTTCTTATTGAAAACAGTGCCACCTTCTTGATTGCTGGCGAACTCTCTGAAGCTCTAGCGATTGCTAGGCTAGGCTGTCAAGGTATTTCAAAATTCGCCGTATTGTCACAAGGCATCAGTAGCCTAGGGGTACAGACGGTGGTATTTGGAGACGATGATCCGGGGTTCAATCCCTACGACCGACGCACTGTTTGTATGTTTTGTACATTCAAAGAAAAGTTGTAACTACCGCAGAAGAGATGGCGCCTGTATACGCAAGCATTAAATGCCTTCTCGATTTGGTCGAGTTGCCTGTCTATCTCAGTATGTATATTGTAGTCTTTGGTGCAACTCAACTTCAGACGTTTTTTAAAAAGTCAACACCAAAATTCGCTGAATTATACCTAAGTATGTTCTAAAACATAATCCTATACTATCAAACGAACAATATTTGTATATTTGTCGGGTGACACGCAAAACTCACTAAGTAACAAATACCTACTAAAATCTCAATATCGACTACGTACTGAGATACGAGGTTTTGAAGAGCAGTGACAGTTTTGGTAGTGACTTTTGCTTGTCACCCGACGATATATTTGCAATCACGTTCTCGGAAACGGCTCTAACGATTTCGATGTAATTTGGAATATATGGGTTAACGGGGGCGAGAAACCGATCTAGCTAGGTATTATGTCTGGGAAAATTCGTTTTTACCGCATTTTCTCTATTTTCGCCCAGGGACTAAAGTTAAAATGGCATTACCTAATCTGACTTATGTTAATGTAACATTATTTTTTATACAACGACGCATCCTCGGGAGCTCTGGCGACCTTACTCACCACCAGGAACACAACACCACATGCTTAATATCATGCAATAATATAGCAACACTACAAAGCAGTAGTGCTATTATGGCTGCGGTCTTCTGTAAGGTGGAGGTACTTCCTCAGTTGGGCTGCTCCAAATACGATTATTTGCTCATAATACGTCAGGAATCGATGGTTAAAGTTGGTCGCGTCACTAAGGCTTAAGGGTCGCGTGGCGCCGCATCGCAACGGATGCGCGAGCACCCGGCGGCAGCCGACCGCGTTTTAACCTTTTCAACACTGCACTGAAGAGAAAAGTTGTCAACCACACGCCAAGTCAACATGACATTTAGTTAAACCTTATGCCAATGCAAGAAGGTTGCTATCGTGCTGGGATCCTTGACGTATATATTAGTCGTTGGCGTTGAACCTGCGGTGCCTATATATGCGTCGTTGGCGTCGAAAAGGTTAACCTCTGGTATGTCAACGAGGCGTGAGGGCATTACTCTCAATATATCATGGCGAGTATTACGAGTTAATTAAACCGTTTATTTGCACGATATAAAGTTGAAATTAGGTAAAAACTTACGAAGGTTACTTGGTCACAGATCTGTGACAGGACAGACATAAAGGGTATCACAGATATGTGACAAGACATACCAGAGGTTAATTTGCAGTAGGCAAAAGCCGCGCGGTGCCGATCTGCCGCAAATCCATTCGAATATGAAATGTAACACCACCACTCTCTCACTCTCTCGATTTTTCTCGCACTATCTCTCTCTTATTAGAAAACTTAGAAAAAGAGATATAGTGCTAGAAAAATCGAGATAGCTCGCCGGCCGTCTTGTATTAAAGCTTCAAATCCTTTGGCAACTTGTAACATGCGCTCAAGCGAGCTGTTTCTCAAAAAAAAAGCCAATATTATTAATTGAAACAAATTCTACGAGTTTCATGTTCTTTCCACTGAGAAACTAAGAACTGGCGCTTCCGATCCTAATAGGACAAAAAATGTCCCAAAGATTTTTTTTCTATTGTGTTACCATTTCCCATATACTTTGTATGGTGGTAACCCAATAGGAAAGATCAAAAATGTATAGGAATTTTGGGACACTTTCTCCGATCGTGATGTCGAGTAAATAGAAACAACAAAACGTTTGTAGAAAATAAAAATTAAATGTGGCATTTTTTGAAGACATGCTTATTTAGCACTTTATGGTCTGCTAACGAAAATTATAAATTTCAAATCCAAGGGTATTTTTTAAATGTTGCTTTCTAATGTTTTTGGTGCTGTAAGAGGCAACTGAAAGATTAGTTGATCGACCAATTGGCTCCGATAGCTCAGTTTCAGAAGGTCGCCGGTTCGAACCATGATTAGTGGAGCCATTCCGGCAGCTAATGAGTGATATAGCCCTAGGTCATTTGTCTTGGTCATATACATGTCAGGAACTAAATAAAACGCCCGCTCATTTCTTCAAGTATATTAACTTAAATGGAATGAATCACTCAGCTTTATGCAGGTCGAGTTTCACGTTGAACTGTCCCTTGTCCAGGTCGCAGGCCAGTTGGTAGCTCCACGAGTCTTCGCTGTTTACCGTGTATGCTCGTTGCTGGAACAAGTGCCACAGTTACGAGTGTGTTAATGTCTGGCCGCCCACCATACAAGAAAAAATAGTGTTGAAATTTGATCCACCAAAAGAGTACTTTGTTTTGTTTTGAAATCGAACGAAATAAAACAAATGTAAAGGATGACTCACGCTAGAACGGGCCGTGTCCGGCCCGGGCCGTTTTTTGAGAAAAACGACGGCGTTTTGGCGCGACCGAGCCATATCCAAGCCCGGCCGAGCCTCGGCCGTGACTTGGCCGGGCTTGGGTATGGCTCGGTCGCGCCAAAACGCCGTCGTTTTTCTTAGAAAACGGCCCGGGCCAAGCACGGCCCGTTCTAGCGTGAGTCATCCTTAACTCTGTAGGTCAGGCTACGAAAACATATAGAGGGAAATGCTTGGAACACAATTTTTGACTTCGTAACTTTGTTTGGACTAGTTAGGAGATAAACATATCAAAAGTCCTTGCCCGTAGCCCTTGAGCCGGAGGGGAGGGGGGGTTTGAAGGTCCCATTTTTCGGTTTTACGCTTATATCTCGGAAACTATGCGTCCTAGCGGCATGGCTATTCTAAACAAAATGAAAGCTGTTTAAATTTGTTACAAGTTTTATTCAATCAAGTTTTTCGATATCTTGTATAGTTTTCGAGATATCTGCTCTTGAAAGTAGTAGTTTAACTTTGGAAAACCAAAACTACCATCTTCGTCTTTGACGGCTATTGGCTATGATCAACCTCAAGCACGAAAGTAGCAGAGCATCAAAGGCGCTATCTATCAGCGAGTTTGTTGACCTCCATTTCACCAAAGACACCGAGATAAACGTCAAGTCTTCTTGTTGACTTTCTGACCTTCCAACACAAAACACATAGGCTACCATTGACGCGCTATCGCGTCCTAACTATACCTATGGAATATTTGCGCTTCGGCAACGAATAAACGTTATTACAAAGGAATAGGGTGCACTAGTGTAAACATATTTTTGGCGTCGCGTCGACCGTACGATAATTGTGCGATAAACATACATCGATATCGCAGGGGCAAAATCAAATCGGTTAAAGAATGTGTATAACAGAATGTCTATTTAGTAAAAACAGTATATTCTGCCTACGCATTTTTAGCCTTCAAGAAGTTTAGTGTCTCACTCTTTAAATTTATCCTCTTGTCGGTGGCCAGAGCCCCTTGACTCACTCGAAGTTTAGTGTAAGGAACGATTTTTTTGCTGGAAAACAGTATATTCTGCCCACGCATTCTAAGCCTTCAAGAAGTTTAGTGTAAGAAAATATGTTTTACTGGAAAAGGTCAATCAACCTTGTCTTCCATTGTACGATTACCTTTAAGTCAACGTGTCAACTTAAATAATAAACCATAAATTCATCAGACGTTATTTTCCTTCGAGGCATTTTTAAAACCACTAGGTTCCTACTAAATCCAGTATTAGTTAATTATGTTGCTACAAACCAATCAAGGACTGAGAAATGTCTAAAGTAGCAGGAAAAGTGACTGAAGAGGTTGCGTAGGTAATCTATTTAAGTATGTCCTACTAATCAAGTCAAGTACGAAGGTAAGATATTTGAAAGATAATTTATACATTTTGAACTTGTAGGTATAAACGTTTCTCGATGCGAGTGTCACTTCTGTTATTGACTAATAGTCATAATCTTTCAGTTCTGTCAAATCGTCTTTGCTCCCGCGATAACGATGTATGCCGATAAACATTAATATTTGCTTTCGAGTCTTACTGTACTGCTGATGCCCTTGCCCAACCTTACACACGCGCACGCGCACGCACACGCACACGCACACGCACACGCACACGCACACGCACACACACACACACACGCACACGCACACGCACACGCACACGCACACACACAACACATACTTGCATACGTATGTCACTGCGAATCAACGTGAACATGTTCTAAGTTAGTACTATTCAGCTGAGTACTCACCAGTATCTTGACCGCCTGCCTGGTGTGCGGGTCCCAGTCGACAAGCTGCCCACTGCTGGGCAAGCCCACAGGCCCACTGCTGACGCCCTTACCGCCCACCGACCATACTGCCCACAGCGCGAAACCGTTCACCATCGCGTCGGAATCACTGACAATGTTAAAAACATTGCGGCGATTAGCACGAACTACAAATTCCTTAATCTTATCGTTTCGGAACAAATCACCAAAACCCTGAATTTGTATTTAACGCGACGTAGGTCTTCTCTCCCTCTAGTGCTCCACTGAGCATAAGCGTGAGCGAGATGGAAGTGCGTGGTCGGAAGCGTGGATATCATGTTTTAATTTTATTTTTTTGCGTTTATATAAATAAATAAATAATAGCTAACTAAGTTCCCTCAAACATGATATTGCCGATTTTTAGAACCAATTTTAATATGTTTAGCTTTTGTGCATAATTTGTTACGAATTCTTTAAGTGTATTTTAGACCTATGTTCGTGATTTTTTTCTATCGAGCGAAAGTCAAAAACTCAGGATTCAAATAGCTATAGTCCATCGAGAAAGGCCTCAAGATTGCTAATTAAATTTAGGGCAGTATTATGACCCAAACAAGCGCTACGACTTTTTAAAAATCCGTTTGCTGAGCCTACGTCGCCACCTTTCATTCAAATTATAATAAGTTGGTGTGACAAATTGCATCGTATGTAGTGTGCTTTTCAGTTTCAAATAACTTACAAAGCAAAGGTATCGTCGGCAGCATAAGTCTGCCTGAGGCACCGCAGATCGATCTCCATCAGTTTGCGCGGCGGGCCGCGGCAAAAACACGGGTACTCCCAGAGTGGCTGCGCCTCAATTTCCGCGTCGCTTATTATACGGGATGTCTGAAAATAAACTCTAAATCAACCTTCTTCATGGTGCGATAGGTATAACTACAACTCAGAATAGTTGAAAACCCCTCGAAATTTTCATTTCAAAGTTCAATATCGCAAAAACGGCTGAACCGATTTCTTGGTCTCTCAGGTTGAATATGCATGAACAAATTCAGCTTTAAGACCTTAGCATGTTACCATATTCTAGCAAATAAAGACATTTTGATTTGCTCTTGTTTCGTAATTAAGCTTATGACTGACTAAAAATGACCAAAAACATTCTTACCTCAACAAGTTCATCGAAAATCCCCATATTGATTCCTTCACAACTCCCCAGCGGTACCCTAATCTTCTGCAGATCTTGAAACTCCACAGGCATCGCCCAGAATTCGCAGGTCTCTGGTACAATCGCAACATGGGCCCCAATTTTCTCTCTGTATTTATATAGCATGAAAGCAGACTTTAAATTCTCCCAAGGCATTATGGCGCTACCGAAGCTCGGATCAGCAACAACCAAAGTTATTTCTTTCAACACTTCTTCATTCACTTCCGATATAAACTTAACATTACTTATACCATTCTCAGTCGCATAATCAGACAAAATTCTCAAGTTTATATTCATGTCTTCGAGTATGTAAACTGTTTTCGCACCCATCTTAGCAGCGGCTAACCCTAAGAAACTGCTCCCATTTAAATCTAAAACAACTGAATTACTGTTCAATTCCTCTTTTATCTGAGCTAGGAACTTCTTGCTTCGCTTTCCATCGTTTAAATACGACACTTGCGTTCTAGATAAGGCCATATGCACCCCGCATTCGCAGATTGGTCGTTTATAATTTTTGTATTTATTGTTCTGGTCTTCTAGGTAGAACCAAAGGGAGTATTCGTCTTGGCAGGATACGAGGGTAATTTCTGTGGATTGTTTGACGGGTAGTTCTTGTGGGAGGTAGTAGACAGCTTGCATCCAGTGGTCGCGCCAGGGTATAGAGTCTTGTGGTCTTTCGGCTGTTAGGTTCGCGTCAGGGTGGGCCCACCATGGCGCGCAACTTAGACATATTTTTCCTGAAATGGAGGGGTATTTTAGGAGCAAGTAATATTATTATTGTATCAAAAGTTGCATAACATGAATTGGACCTGATATGAGTCAAGCTGCTCATGCTTTTAAGTCAAGGTTGTGAGTAACTGCCGAGTCGGTTTTGTACGCTTAAAACCAATTATTTGCCCCAAAGCCTCAGTAGCTGCGAGTCAGAATGACGTGCTAGTGCGTGAGAATGCGAATAACAGGCTTTCTTTAAAAAAACTATGTTCGGGCGCCATTCAGTACATCCCGAATTGAGTGCTTAAATATCTACCATATATTTGTACCTGTATCACGTTACATCTCATGAGCGGCCCAGAAAACAAAAGACCAGGAGACTAGGACACAGGAAGATATAAAAAATTACCCCATTGTAGTATTATAATAAAATTCTCACTCTGTTAGTACTCCGTGTCAGTTACTTCAAAGGTGACCAGAGACTAACCTTCCTTAGCACCAGAAAAAAGTTGCAGACTTTTCAGATGCGTCATTTATTTTTGAAAAATATAAACAGTTTCCTCACATCCGTCTCATATTACAAAAAAATATTTTAAACATCTGACATACAACTGACTGACAAATAACTGCTGGAGCTGTCAATATCATTGCCAGTGTCAGTTTACCACCGATTTTTAATGTATTTTTTGTAATATGAGACGGATCAAGGGAAGCCGTCCTAAACCCAAAACGCAATGGTAGCCACGCACGAAGCGATTTACTTGCGCAAGTTTAGACTTGCACAAATACAATGTATTGCATTGGCGCAAGTATCTTCCAATACACGTTACAGTATACTTGTGCAAATCTAAATTGGCGCAAATAAATCGCTTCGTGTATGGCTACCATAAGTGAGGAAACTGTTTATATTTTTCAAAAAGAATTGACGCAGCTGAAAAGTCTTCAACTTTTTTCCTGGTGCTAAGGAAGGTTATTCCCATCACCAAAAAAATAATCAGGCACTTCTAAAACTTTCATCCATTCCCCATCATTACATACCCTCAGTATCCATGTTAAGGTCCCACCACATGAACACCATCTGCGCCGCCCCGGTGTCACTAACTGTCAGGTCCTGTTTGACCGTTCGCTTCATGTCTATAGGAGTGCGACCCGACCAGTCGTAATAGAATATAGGCAGCGGCTCAGAGAGCTCTTTGAATGACTGCCGGGGAAGTTGCGAGAGCTGAAGGTCGTGGACCGCGGCGGAGCCAGCGCAGGCCTTCATCTGAAATGAAAAGAAAAAAAAATTGAAATTGATGGATCGATTTTTAGGGTTCCGTACAAAAGAGTAAAACGGGACCCTATTACTAAGACTCCGCTGTCCGTCCGTCCGTGCGACTGTCTGTCACCCGGCTGTATCTCACTGATACCGTGATAGTTCCAGCTGAAATTTTCACAGATGATGTATTTCTGTTGCCGCTATAACAACAAATACTAAAAACACAGAATAAAATGGTTTTTTTTATAGATAATGGTACGGAACCTTCGTGCGCGAGTTCGACTCGCACTTGGCCGGTTTTTTTTTATTTGATTTTTTTTTTGTTTTGTTTTTTTTTTAAAGAGATTTACTAATTAAGAAACCAAAGTAGTAGTGTGAGTGAGTTCTGAGGATAAACAAGGGATCATTATGATCCGGTTCGGTTTTAGCTAAGTATGAACTAGATTCATTTTACCAGAAAAACGAACCCACGTTGATTTTTCTGTCGCATTACCAGAGTTCGGAAATTCGGATGCTTTTATACCTATATCGCGAAACAAGTATGGAGCCGGCTTCTTAAAAATAATATTTTCATTATTTAAGTTCCGGGATTCCGGGATTATTTACCTAAAGCATCACATCTTTGTGGCTGGACTGACTCGCCTCGCTGTGACTGTGGCGCCGAATGTCAAACTGTCCATCATATATTACAGGAATGCCCCCTCAGAGCCTACCCTGAAAGACCTGAACTCCTTCACAACTGACGCGGCTGAATGGCTAATCTTAGTCTTAAGTATCTAACTTGGATATTAATTTGTGACATACTTGATGAGTGATGAATGTATCATCATCATCATATCAGCCGAAAGACGTCTACTGCTGGACATAGGCCTCCCCCAAAGAGTGCCAAAATGACCGGTCCTGCGCCACCCGCATCCTGCGGACTCCCGCGACCTCAAGGTCAAGCGCGATGAATGTATAGGGAAGTTTATTAGTAAAATTATAATGAGTCCATTGCTAATCAACAACAACGCGGTGTAGGTACTGAGGCCGAGGAATAGGTATAAAAGCATCCGAATGTCCGAACCCTGCACATTACACATGAATAAAACTTGCAATGCTAGAGCAGCGCAGCGGTCGGCAAGCTTTTCAAAATTCATAATTTTTCGTACTTCTCAATTTTTTGCAATATTTTAGACGTCGCTCGAACAAAGAAAATCTAGCGGGATGAAGTTCCAAGTACCCCCGGCGGAGTTTGGTAGTGTTGCGAAGTTCGAAAAATTATAAACTTTGAAGACCCAACACAACAGACAGTAGACAGAGACAATTCTAGTCTCATATTGTAGAAAATCTAGTCTACTTAAAAAACGTACTGAGAAGTATCAAAAACTAGTCCATTAGGGTTATAATAAAAACTTTTGCGGTATTTTAAATTTTTGACAAAGTTGCGTTCGGCGCTCGAGGTCACAAACTTGGATTATTCATTGGGCCAACATCATAAACAGGTCAGCATAAAATCACAACTAGCGGATTTGACGCATGCTCTGGGTGTATAAAGTTACTGGATTATATATAAATATAAGGCACTGTGTGTGGTATTTTATTTCGTAGCGAATTTGGAATCTATTCAAAAAGAAGATAAAGTTCATTATTCAATGAACATGTTAGGTGGCGCTAACATTTATTTTGGAAATGTTGGCTCGCAAACAATGTCTATTCATAAGCTCAACACAAATGCCATTCATGAGGTCAGTTGAAATCGGCTTAACTATATATCTCCTAATTCTAATGCTCGTCAATTTATCACATTTTTGTTACAATGGGTTCACTAATGTTTCCCAACCTAACGTTTGGCAACTTGATTCATTTCACATCTTTTCATTTCCCAACCTCTTATATCTGAAAGTGTTAAATATTTCAGGATTTTTATAAACTAACCTAACCTAACCTATAGGGCTATATACACGATGGCCCTGAAATAAATCCTGAAATATTTACAGTTTCAGAGTTTGGGAAATGAAAAGTTACGAAATGAATCAGTTTGCCAAACGTTAGTTGCGAAAATAAGGTGTTCCGTTACAATGCAATAAGATAAAAACCGGCCAAGTGCGAGTTGGACTCGCGCACGAAGGGTTCCGTACGATTATCTATAAAAACGGCAAAAAAAAAACCTTTGTTGTTTGGGAGCCCCCCTTAAAAAAATATTTTATTTTGTTTTTAGTATTTGTTGTTATAGCGGCAACAGAAATACATAATCTGTGAAAATTTCAATTCTCTAGCTAACACGATTCTTGAGATACAGCCTGGTGACAGATTATCTATAAAAACAGCAAAAAAATCACGTTTTTTGTATGGGAGCCCCCCTTAAAAAAATATTTTTTTTTTTTTTTAGTATTTGTTATTATAGCTGGTGCAGCGCATCCGCGATGTTCGCGGAGGCGCGCGCGGATGGCTTCGCGGCCGTTATCAGGAAGAGGTGCGCGTCGCTCCTCTCGCGTATGCGCGACAGCCCCAACCGCATTCTGAGCGCATTGGCGTGCCGATGGGATAGCCCTATGTTGGCCCGTTGGATAAGTGTGCATGCACAATAAGCACTGAGGGCCAACGCTGATGTTTAAAATAGATTAAATTATTATTGTAACCTACTAACAATTAGATTCATAAGCACACATTTGTACGACTAACACTATATGGGTTCTATGCCTGAAATAAATAAATTGAATTGAATTGAATAGCGGCAGCAGAAATACATAATCTGTGAAAATTTCAATTCTCTAGCTATCACAGTTCTTGAGATACAGCCTGGTGACAGACAGACGGACGGACAGCGAAGTGTCAGTAATAGGGTCCCGTTTTACTCTTTGAGTACGGAACCTTAAAAACCGAATAACATGGTATTTAATTCTCAAACTTACCTTCTGCGGAGTCCTCAATACAATCTCGCAGTCCTCATCAGCCAAGTCATTGAGTTTGTTCCACTTCTGAAGAGTGGGGCACTCGACCAGCTGCACGTATATGACGGCTGAGTCCGGGACCACTATGCAGTCCTGTTCTAGCAGGTACTTGTGAGCGTGGGAGAAAGTTGATAGGGCTCCTGGAATCAGTCATAATGTATCTTTAGTGAGCATTTTCCGATTATTCATGGTATCTCATTTAGTTTAATCAAATGTGTTGTTTTAAATTTCAATTCATATGCCGTTAAGCATGGTGAAAATGAACTTATATAATCCCTTACACCCTACAGATTTCAAGTAAAGTGTTCAGAAAAAAGGGATACAGAAACTGAGTGACAATGACAACAAACAATAGGTACTATTGAACCAACTGAATCATGACCCACCTTGGAACCTCGTCACAATTAACTGACGTATTAACGTCATATGATCGTGAGTATGTTCGTTAACAGTAACAAGGTTCTATGATGGGTCATAATTCAGTTGATTCGATAGTACTTATCATTACATTAGTAAGTATTTTTTCCCATGCTGAACTCATAATCCATAAAAAGATTACCAAATTTTAACAGAAATAAGTTTTAAACCCACTGGCTTCCCTACGAGCCACAGAATTGAAAGGTTTAAATATGTATTAACTCGACAGCCATGTCTACACCGGACCCCTGATTGGCCGCACGCCTCGCCCGAGGCACGTCTACACTGAGCGCCCCGAATTTCATTTTCCCTAATTCCATTTGCCTGACTTTCATTTGCCCGAATTTCATATTCCATAACGTTTCATTTTCCATATTATTTATTCAATCGTATGGCTTACATTATTTGGCCTTTGAGTTTGTCAATCTTTAGTACCACCCAGGGGACACATGCAGGGTAGTTGTAGGCTGGTAGGTAGCTCCTGCGGACGCAAGTGACAGTTGTCCCCATAATATTCATTTGACATATTATTATTTACCATAAATGTTGTATGCCCGAATCATTCATATGCCAAAAACGTTATTTGCCATAATTTTATATGCAATAATTTTACTTGACAGAATATTGATTTGCCATAAAAAACTACATTTCTGCGAGCCTTTCGAATGTTGTGAATGTTCGGTTCTGGCGCTTTGTCGGCCGCTACCGTGGCACACTCGCTTCGCTCGCTCGGCTCGCACGCTGTAGGATCGCAGTTCTTCCTAACACTCCTCATCGATTGGGTCGTCGTCGTACCTACACCAACCTGCCTTAGAGTTGAGTTGGACGGAAGGTAGTGAGAATATGATAAATCAAATAATAATCACCTTCATCCAGGATTTTAACCCAAATCCACATCCGTTTGCAAGTCAAAAGATTGAAACACTATTGGCTAAATTATGAGACCCCTATTTTTGTTTTCCAAATTCCTTCAAACGAAGTTTTCTTGCTCTTACTATGTCATCAGGTGTTAATAGCGGGTGGCGCAGGACCGGCCATTGTGGCACTCTTTGGGGGAGGCCTATGTCCAGCAGTGGACGTCTTTCGGCTGATATGATGATGATGATGAATAGTTTGTTCACTACTAAAATATGGAGGGTATATTTCTATTGGTTCATGGCACAACTATTTTTATTATTTGTAGTGGTTTGTTGTAGTAGTCAGTGTGTAATCATGGATACAAATAGGGATTGAGAGTTGTTTACAACATCTAAAGGTGGTGTTCACATGTAGTATGGTTTTTGGAAGGTATGGCAAATGATTTTATTGCATAATATATGAATATTATGGATTATAAAGTTTCTGGCAAATGATATTATGGCATATGATATTATGGAAAATAACAATTCTGTCTTATGAATATTATGGTAAATACCATAATTTCATGTGCCATATATAACTGTTATTTACCATAATATTCATAAGACAGAATTGTCATTTTCCATAATTTCATGTGCCATATATAACTGTTAAACAAAATTACGGCCGGTGAATATAATGGCAAATGAAATTCGGGCAAACAAAGGAATAGGGTATAACATTATCTATAGTTTTTCTCAGAGGCAAAAGAAAGTACAAAAATAATACCTTCACCAATCAATTCAGTGTCAAACACCTCAGTAACCAATATATTAGCTTTCTCTTTCATGTCCCCTTCGTCACCCACGGTCAATTCTGTTGACCTCTTTGGTATAACAGTGACTTTGTCAGCTACACCATTCTTTTCTAGGATCTTGAGGCAGCATTCAGCCATCGGCTTGAAGGCCTCACAGGCAACAATGGAGTCAGCACCGCAATGAGCTGCCATTATCGATAGCAACCCAGTGCCAGTACCTGGAATCATGATGAAAAAGTTTATTCGTTTTTGTAAATTATTACTCCATAATGTTAAAAAGCAGCTTTTTTTAATGTTTCAAGTACCCAAAACCACATTAAATTCACTTTTATTTGTCTTAAAATGAACATTGAGATTTACATAGGAACAATAATTAAGCTAGTAGATACACCTAGAAAGCCATTTCAACCATGGAAAATTATCATAGACTTTAGATCATTCTCTACTCTACTCTAGCTCTACTTACATGGATATAGAACTTAAGTACGAAATTTATAGATAGAAGTTATGAAATGTTTACCACAGAAACACCAAAAGAGAAAGAAAACATTTATTTGTTGCAAAAATACACAAAAAACAAACTGTAGACTAGCGCTCGTCTTCGATTGTGAGCACGGAACAATGATGGCATGATTAAAGATTTTGCACGGAACAAGGACAATTTACAAAAACATGACATAAAAAATTAAGAACACACTCATTAACAGCAATAATACAATAAATAAAAACATAAAAATACACCTTGTAAAACTACTGACAACACTAACAATTTAATATGTAACTCGATAACATACCTATATCCAGCACGTTAGCCTTCTTTCCAGCCGCATGCATCTTCTCAATAGCAAGTTGTAAAGCCCTGTAGTATTTCTGATTTCTCTCAGTATCGTGGAGCATGTCAGCAAAAGCCGAACGAGCGATCTCCTGATGGAAGTCATAATCTTCATGTTGAACGTCCCATTCCGAACTCCCGGTTATCGGGTTACGTTTCTGTGTAAATACCTTCATCTTCGAAGCATCCAAATGCGGTTTAGAACTCTTCAATCTGTAATGACAAACGTATCAAAAAGATACTAAACTCTGAAAAAAGTTGCCGCCGGCGGTAATAAATCGTACCTTTTCAATGAATATACTACCAACGAACTACGAAATTTATATAAAACGCCAAAAAGCATTTAAATTAAGTAAAATCTATTAAATCTATACTGCATCTCGTGATAAACTTCTTTGCTTTTATATTTTGAGAAATAACCAAACTTATCACCAAGTCTTGAAAACTGACTTGACATGCATGACATGAGATGAGAATGACATAAAGTCTCAATAAAAAGTAGTCATAGAATGATTAATTTTGAATCATGCGTAGAAAGAAACGTGTAAGCGTTCCGAATGTAGTATACAAATGAAATGGTCGCACCACACTTGGCGGTGTTTGCTCAAATTTTCCTTCTTACGGCAAATGAAAGAGAGGCAACGATGCAACGCGAACACGAACTCCCAAGTGTGGTGCGATCAAAAGAACCTTGCATAAATGTGTTGTGTGTGAATTCGTAAATCGTATTGGTTTAATGGCGGCCTCTACACGGTGAATAATTACTGTGATCCTGGTTTGTCAGTATTTGCAGCAATATTCAGTATGAAAGCAGTATTGAATGGCCCTTTAAACGCTAATTATTTATCGCGTCAGTATTAAGGGTGGCCAGACGGTAATTCTGGTTCTTTCATATTCTCATCTCGCTCTATCTTATAGCTGCGTACCGCTCATACCATCCACCAAGCGGAACGTGGGGTGAGCCTTTTATTTTAGTCGCTGACAGGGACACTGCCTGTCGCGTCGACATAAATAAAATAAACGTCGAAGGTGCAAATACAAGAATTGACAGACGAGATCATGATATTTATCACGAAGCGTTTTGTTGAACAATATTATTAAGACATGTCTCTTAATTCTTTATTATCTGTAAGCGGATTTCAAAATTTCCGGATAATTCTGCAGTATATTGACAGTCCTGTGATACACGTCAATATGCATGTGATCCATATTGTGATATGGGTGGATTGTCAGTATTTAATCAACGTGTAGAGGCCGTCATTGGGCTCTACAAACCATACAATTATCACTTCTGATTTGTCGTATCCAATTTCTAACAAATTGTGGCAATTTAGTGATACCATTTCGTAAAATTAATATTGCCATAACAAAGCACTTTGTCATGATTGTATTATTACTTATTTTTCCTAAGGTATTACTATTCGCAGTAAGATGCTAATATGATGATAAAAAAAATATATAGGTATCAAAGCGTGGCTCAAATCGACTGTAAAATCTGTTTTTATAGCACTACAACACCTTTCAAATACAAACTTTATAATAAATGCGTGTAAAATTTGTAGAAAGACTCATTACAATAAATTCAATAATATTTTAAATAGTTTACTTCAATATTATCTGCCAGAAAACTGGGCTGATAATAAATTCTTTCCATGTCAAATTGTGTTCATTGTCTACATGCATACAATTTGTCAGTACAACTCGTTTGACACTTTTGACAGTTGCATCAACATGCCTCCAGACGATAGCAATTAGTCAGATTCTGATAAATTGGGGCTGACAAATCATGACATGTATATACCCCATAATATAATAATTATAATAAATATATATATATTTTATTGAGCATACTTTACTGCTAAAATTATAATTTATGCAAGGATTTTGAAGCGAAAAATTTAGAACAACGAAGAATAAGTGTAGATTATTTATATAGTTTCTGATCAAGGATTTTATTGTCTTTTACATGGCAATCTTGAAGGTACGTTTTTTTTAAATCTATTTATATTAAATAGATTAAAATATATATGGTTAAATAAACACATCATTCTTTGTTTTATAAAATTATTAATTATAAAATTACTTCGTATAAACTTGGTATAAACCATGTACAAACTTTTTTCTAATGGCAGCATGCTCCTAGATGTCATGTCAGTCGTTTCTTTCATTACGACGTTTTACTATCATGGCGGCCGCCGTCGGTAGGATTTGTGGGGCGCGACTATTGAAAAGTTATGGTGTGCTGACGCCCCAGGTACTAAAACTAACTCCACATGATGACCAGACCTCAGGGCTACGATATTACGTACCTTTGGCGCCTCCTACGTGTTACAAACAAGGATATAGAAGAGTTTTAAATTCCTCTGAAATTGGGTGTATTTCATCAAATTTAATTATATTCGGATAGCTTATCGCTATTAATCCGTTGTAGTGGCAGTGATACAGTTGAGGAAGCAAGATTTTATTCACATGTGATTTAAAATAAATATTGAAAAGTGATAACCTATCCAACATTATGTAACAAGTTCTTGAAAACTAATGGAGACATCTTGCAGGTTTGTCAGCTGTCCACCAACGCGCAAGGATGGACAAGAAACAGAAAACTGGTATGTGAGCCTGGTACCCTGGTTATGCTGCATCTTTCAAGGTCATACGTTCATAGTGTTCATATTACATTGTACATATTTCACACATGACAACTATCCAATGCCATTATCAATAGCATATCAAATATGTCCCTATGTTGCGTAGTCCTTTCCATGCTTATATTATGTATTTTGAAATTGTCTAACTCCTGAGTTACATTAAGTGACTTAAAATTAAATACATTTTTTTTTTACATTTTGGTTGACTCAATTTTTGATCTTAAATTTGATGGGACACAGGTATTTAATAAAGACTGCATCAGTGCATTCTACATGCATCAATTAACATTGTACAGCCCAAGACTTGTTGTAATTCAATTTAAATTCCTAAGTTTCAAATTTCATTCAAAGACTACTAGCACTGTTGGAAAATTAGGTCAGAACACAATTTCTTTGAATTTCACACAATAATAATTACATACATTCCAATTGGAAATAGTATAGAATAATAACTAGTGTGTGGAGTATCGGTGGCAAATTTCACACCGAGAGTATAGGAGTCGTTTTTATGATAAACTTTTTAAGATTTAATGAATAAATTATTCATTTACCTAACGTACTTAGTATGACATTCATTAGGTACTCATAAATTTCAAGCACTTAAAACTATTTATTTTCATAAAACGATTATAGGAACACCCAAATGTTGTAAATGTTTTGGGTTGTTTTTATAGACTAGTCCTAAAAAGACAAGTTTTTATAGACATGCTACCATGACATCGGTAGATGTAGAGCAATCATTTTTCCACTCATAAATGGATATTCAATAAATTAAGAAACCGATTGACTCCGAAAAACCAGGAACAAGTGGCCATAGTCCATTCATTTTATAACATGGATACGCAGTTATCTGAAGACAGTGAGGAGGACCTTGAACACTTACTTCCAGTCACCAATTGTTATGTAGTTCAATGGACTAGAAAATAATATGCAGGTATGGCAGGAATTTTTTATTTTTTTTTTCGAGATGCCTACACACATCCTAACCGATTGCCCTTGCCTCATGCGCAGTCGTAACTCCTTCCTGGGCAAACACATCATGTGCCCGGAGGAGATCAAATTTCTTGAGTTCAACAAAATCCTGCAATTCTTCGAGTTTGCAGGACTTGACCAAGAATTGTAGTAAGTGGCGATCACAATAGATCAGCGATGGTCGCAGTGATATAAGGGCTTTGACAGCCCGAAAGCCACTACAAGAAAAAAAAAAAAATGGCAGGTATTACTTCTTAGTCTAATAATTTTATCTGAATAAAAAATGTGACTAATATTTTGATTAAAAAAACCATATTACCATTTCACAAACCTTGGTATAGGTAATGCTCGCAAGATGATTTATATGAAATATTATGCAAAATTAATCATTTAATAGTTATTCGTTAAATCTTAAAAATACTTAGGCACCTCCATTTCCCTCTGTGTGAAATTTGTCACAGATACTCCGCTAATAATAACTCTAAAAAAATGCTTGTTGCCTTTACTAAATCTAGTTAATTGTATTTCTGATGAATAAGGTTTCAAAGTTTCAATCACAAATTCACTTTTGTTTTTTTTTTGTCTAGCCACATCAAATTTTACACTATCTCATTCATAAAAGTTTTATTTCGTCACCTGTGAAATCCAAGCAGCTGTAAGCTTTCTAGAGTCATTATTCAGCTAGAACCTAAAACATCTAAACTAAAGGTGATCAATTAAGAACCTGCTAATTAATTCACAGTTGCTGTCCACATTGGGAGTGGTGGGAGGGGGGGTGGGAGCCCTACTGTTCGCTCTTGAGCAGTCGGTGCAGGCGACAGGTAGTGAGGCACACCCGCCAAAACATCCCTGGACCCACCGTGGAATGTTCCAGTCCTTAGACCATGCCGGGTATGTGTGATCAAAAGCATTTACTGAAGAGAAGAACCGTGATCAATATGATCATTGTTCTGAGTTAAATTCAAGGATCATAAGATATGTTAATCTGCAAAATAATGTTCAATTGTAATTTGCCATTTATTTCTACAATTCAGGGACTATATATTATGTTCATACAAAAAATACTGGTATACAATTTTGGTATTTTGCTTATTATTATTTCATGCTTTTGTATTCTACCCAGCTCATAATTCAGCATCAAGTTTGGAATACCAAATAAAATTCAGAAAGATATTTCATGCATTATGGATACTGGTATAAGTCCTTGTTTCAATTTTACAATAACAGTATTATAATTAAAGTATTTTTGCTGCTAATTCTTCAATAGGCTTGTTGCGTGGTGTTAAAATTGATAACGTCGTGTTGCTAAATGGATAGTAAACCATCAAATGATTGTAATAAAGTATAAAATACAAAATATAATTCAAATCATAAAAAGATATGAACCTTGAAAGTTTAGAAAAAAAAGTTTTTTTATTTATTGTCCAAGAGTAAATTTAAAGGTACCAATAGAATCCTTACGCTTTTATAGAAACAAATTTTTAGGACAACTATGGACCTAAACGCAGTATTTCGCGACCGAAACCGCAATTCACTTCATTTTCCATGCAACGGTTAGTACAAATTGCACGGTGTGACGTCATACTTTAAAGCCAATCAGTATGAAGCGTTTCGGCTGCTGTCAACGAGGTCCGTCTTTAACTCGATTTTTTGGGTATTAATGTCCTTTAAATGTAGTTGCTTCCATACAAACATTTGTTCATCTACAAAAACTGGTTCGAATGGCATCGCAAACAAATTTAAGGTCACAAGCCCATTATAGGGAAGGAATTATATGGATGAGGTATGGAGATCTCAATCAGCTACTCTTTTAAATATGTTGTCAACATTATTTGCATTGTTCTTTTGACGCAGTGCTCACTGAGGGTAACCAATGGAAAACCAATGATATAAATACATAATATTTTTAATGTTGTTATCATCACAGTACTATCTATTATGGTCCTCTCATCGTGAAACTCTAAAGATCTAACAGTATTTCACAACTAAACAAGAAATTACTATTATTTACACCACTTATAGAACAGAGTAATTATCATTACTCATATCCATTAGCAGTCTTTGAGTTTTGTATAACTCGTTAGTAATGATTATTTATCAAGGACAGTTTTGATTATTTCCTCCTTTAAAAGTTACTGCCTAATTTCTTGCTAATATAACTTGATCCATTTAGCAGCTAATCACTGTAAAAAGGAAACTGTTATTATGATAACATTAGTACTTAAAGAGTGCCAATGTGAGTCATTGACCTTTATTACGCAACTACGGAATTGGATGCGAACTATGAAACATATTTAGGTATTTGATTATTTGTCAGCTAAGTCAGCTTCACGGACATTTGACAGCATAGTAACTTCTATATGTCTGCAGCGGCGCTACCACGAACTTCGTATCTCGAACTTCGTATATCTCCGTCTCTGTCGCTTGAGTACCATAAACCTATAAGTGCGATAGAGACGGAGATATACGAAGTTCGAGATTCGAAGTTCGTGGTAGCGCCGCAGCTCGCCATTAGACTCTACACCACAGAATAAATAATAGTACTACGTACAGAAGGCTCTCTGTTAACAAATCCCGTGTTTAGGTATGCCGAACGAGCCTAAACGTGGCCATCCCTTTCTATCGCATGCAACGCGCTGCGATAGAACGCGTGCGTGCCGTAGTAGCGCTAACATGCCCCCTGTGGCCGGTACTTGTAGCGGCACGACCAAATCACGGAGTGACCCACCCCTGTCTACACTGTATCATTTTGGTCCAAAAAATGTAATTGCCTTGACCTGCCTGTAAGAATAGGATTCTATTTTTTTTTTTTCAATGACAGCTGTGAACTATGAAGAGGTTCGAGAGGAAAAGTCGCGTGGGTGATCAATGCTATTTAACCTACTTCAGAAAAGGAGAAGATAAAGATTGATTTGTATGTTTTTGTTTTAATGATTCTTGTATTTTTTTATTGAGTTACTTTTAATTTTTGTTTTATAGTCCTATGGTAGTAAGTTACGGAATTAGATAGAAGTAGAAACAAAGAAACGTAAAAAAATCGTTGTAAGTAAACATTGTAGTTACCAATAGGATTTGATTATTTTTCAGTAAGTCTTCTATTTTTTTAGTTTATTTATGTACATTGATGATGTAGCCTTAATTTAACTAATTATTAAATAACTTAGGTAGTACCTATTCTACTTTTTTACCGACTTCAAAAAAAGGAGGAGGTTCTCAATTCGGATGTATTTTTATTTATAATGTTTGTTTCTGATATAAATTATCGGCCCACATACAGCGATTTGGTTTATTGGTCTAATAATCAACGCATTTGCTCTCGGAAATCAGTTCATGTGGTAAATTGGAAAAAAAATGTGGAAATATTCATGTGGCTTGGCGGAGTACTGAATTGAAGTCGGTTAAAACTTTGTTTTGGGAGTAAATTATCGTGTGCCTTTTCTGATATCATAATCATCCCATCATTTGTTTGATACGACAATTTGAAGTATCCCAATTCCTTAGGACATTGAAGCAGCTGTAGACCTCGCTAGCCTGTATAATGTTGAGAAAAAAATGTTGAAAAACATATTACAAAAAATATTTTAAATATCTGACCCTGGCAATGACAAATATAGCTGTTGCAGCTATCAATATCATTGCCAGTGTCAGTTTACCACGGATTTATAAGATCTTTTTTGTAATATATGACGGATCAAGTAAAGTGCCGTCCTAAACCCAAAACGTAAGTGAGGAAAATAATTGACGCAGCTGAAAAGTCTGCAACTTCTTTCTGGTGCTAAGGAAGGTTAATCCTGTCACCAAAAAAAAATCAGGCACTTCTAAAACTTTCATCCATTCGAGAATAGGGGTGTAGACTCAAAATTTATTATTACTCAAAAAGAAAGAACGCACAATGTCAAAAAATTACGAAGCTACAACCGTTTTAATATTGCTTGTTAGAGAGAGAAAACGCTAGGGGATAGTGACATCACGATCCACGAGCGTCATAGTAAATGACAATCGTTTCATTCGTTTTGCGGAAAAGGGACAGAATATACCCCCTCTTAAAACTTTTGGCACTTATAACTTTGTGATTATTTAATTCCCTGCTTTACTTTTTACTCCATTTGACAATATTTTTAATCCTCTTTCATCATTATTAGGTGCGTCCACACCAAACGCACGCTCACCCGAGCGGCTCGCCCCAGCCCTCCGCACGCTCACCCGAGCCGCTCAGGCGAGCGTGCGGAGGGCTCGAGCGAGCCGCTCGGGTGAGCGTGCGTTCAGTGTGGACGCACACCGCGAAAATATTTTTCACGTTATTCATTTGAAAACGATAAATGAATAAATAAGTACATTGCCAGTAGCATGGCGCCGCGGCCCCTTTGATTTCGCCCAAAAAGCCGACAACGCTCGGGTGAGCGTGTGGCCACACAAAACAACCGTCCACACCGGCTCGGCTCGGGTGAGCCGCTCGCCCGAGCGTGCGGACGCGAGGGCGAGCGGCTCAGGCGCGCCGATCGCCGTCCACACTTAGCGCATACGCTAGGGCGAGCCGCGCTCGGGTGAGCGTGCGGCTACACAAAACAACCGTCCACACCGGCTCGGCTCGGGTGAGCCGCTCGCCCGAGCGTGCGGACGCGAGGGCGAGCGGCTCAGGCGCGCCGATCGCCGTCCACACTTAGCGCATACGCTAGGGCGAGCCGCGCTCGGGTGAGCGTGCGGCTACACAAAACAACCGTCCACACCGGCTCGGCTCGGGTGAGCCGCTCGCCCGAGCGTGCGGACGCGAGGGCGAGCGGCTCAGGCGCGCCGATCGCCGTCCACACATAGCGCGCACGCTAGGGCGAGCCACGCTCGGGTGAGCGTGCGGGCCACACGAAACAACCGTCCACACCGGCTCGGCTCGGGTGAGCCGCTCGCCCGAGCGTGCGGACGCGAGGGCGAGCGGCTCAGGCGCGCCGATCGCCGTCCACACATAGCGCGCACGCTAGGGCGAGCCACGCTCGGGTGAGCGTGCGGGCCACACGAAACAACCGTCCACACCGGCTCGGCTCAGGCGCGCCGATCGCTGGCTACACTTAGCGCGCACGCTAAGGCGAGCCGCGCTCGGGTGAGCGTGCGTTTGGTGTGGACGCACCTATTGGTTATTTTATTTGGTGTCTACACCCCAATAGTGAGTAAAGCTAGAAACACACTTGTCCCACGTACGCAACGTATGCAATGCAACGTGGGAGAGATTGTGTGCACACTTGTCCCACGTATACGACGTGTATTGACATCAGACGCTGTTGTAAGCTAGGAACACACTTGTCCCACGTACGCAACGCCAACGTGTCTGACGCGCTAGGAACGTAAGATCTAGAAACACACTGATCGTACGCGTGGGAAAGCGTGTGATTCCCCTCCACGTTCCCGCGCCGATCTGGCGCGACAGGTCGAACGTTGCATGGGACGCGTGGGGTAGCATTGCGTATGACAAGTATGTTTCTAAGCATACAAATATCAGGGTCCAGATTTCATAATGCATTGCATACGTTGCGTACGTGGGACAAGTGTGTCCCTACCTTAATAGTTGCCCTACTGACACATGAACATTTGTTGCAGTATTCGCCGAGGCTATGAAGTATATAAGCAGGTGTGCAAGGCTTGCCACTCGCTGCAGTACATCGCGTTCCGCAACCTGGTGGGCGTGTCTCACACCGAGGACGAGGCTAAGGCCGAAGCTGCTGAGGTATGTAGAGGGACGAGTAGTGTTGTGCTTTAGGCTTAATCGCGTTGGCCCTGACGGCTCGAGTCCTAAGGCCTATTGTCCAATACAACGAACATGACGAGCGGCTAACGCGACGTAGCCGCTCCGTGGACACAGTTTAGAAGGTTTCTACGCAAGATGCAAGCGTTCGTCTTGCAATCGTCAATTGACGAAAGCGTGCGCATGGCGTGCGGTTTACGTGGACAATAGGTCTAAGGCGACGGTCTTCTCTCCCTCTCACTGAGGATAACCGTGAGCGAGATGGAAGTGCGTGTTCGGAAGCGCGGATATCATGTTTTTTTAATTATAACGTTTTATGTGTTTAAATAAATAAAAAAAAGTAATAGCTAAGTTCCCTCAAACATGATATTTTCGATTTTTAGAACCAATTTTAATATGTTTAGCTTTAGTGCATAATTTGTTATGAATTTTTTAAGTGTATTTTAGACCTATGTTCGTGTTTTTTTTTCTATCGAGCGAAAGTCAAAAACTCAGGATTCGAATAGCTATCTATAGTCCCTCGAGAAAGGCCTCAAGATTGCTAATTAAATTTTGGACAGCCGTAACCAAACAAGCGCTACGACTTTTTAAAAATCTGTTTTACCGAGCCTACGGCGTCTTAAAGGCTCGGCCGAACTCATCAGGGACGAAAGTAAGGTGAGGTGGTGAGGTGATGTGGTCATTTGGAGGACCAATCCCTTTCAATGGAAATATGGAAAATTGATGCCAAAATAAGAGTTTATTGTAGTATCCTAATAATTGAATATCGGATACATCCTTCGGATTCCAGCCTTTTGAGAAGTTTCATTAGTATATTATTTATTTATTTCATCTTTCAAATATATATTTTTTGCTTTTGATATTTTTTTTGCCATCATGACATGATCATGTCATTTTTGACATCAATAGAATCATCTTTTAACACCATACTGATTAAAGGGCTAGGTACAGTCAGGGGTATTAATATACGTACATAAATAAGTACAACTTATAAAACTTGAGAAACCCCGAAATTTTCATTTCAAAGTTCAATATCTCAAAAACGGCTAAGCCGATTTAGTTGAAACGTAGCTAAGAACCATCTCGATCACGTCAGCTTTCGGATAAAAAAACCGCATTCAAATCGATCCATTCGTTTAGGAGCTACGATGCCACATACAGACAAACACACATACGTCAAACTTATAACACCCCTCTTTTTACGTCGGGGGTTAATAAGGACATACATAACTGTTAACGTCTTTATGACATTGACAATATTAATACCCATACCCCTGACAGTACACATTTGTAATAGGGAACTTGCATGTATTTATTTTATCACGAAAATCAAAAGTATAATCCAGCATTAAAACAATTGTAGCATTAAAACTTTCTTATGATTAATTTTTCTGACGTTATATGCATTTGAAATCTGCACGCGCCGGCAGGCACCCCCCGAAAACGCTCGACAATGACTAATCTAAACGGGCTTATGCTATGATTGCTATGACGTCACTGCATATATTATCGGCGCGTTTACTATGGAGTAAGTCATTAATTTGCAATTATCTCCACAAAATGTGCGTTTAAGTCTATACTTGTCATACAATATATCATTTCTAATTCAATATTCTGTGTAACTGTTATGTTATTTTATCGAAAAAATTATAATAATTTTTTCGTCATTTTAACGTGAGATAAAACTAATACGCTAGTTTATTTTTATTTTGTTTTGTATGATATCTCTACGTATATCCGCATCGATTGAGTGCAATTTATTCGAAATTTAAGTTCCATGCAAGTTCCCCATTAAGTCACCGAAAGTGATGCGAAAGTATTTCGCTTAAGGGGCTCCAAGCGCTAATTGACTAGTTTTGATGTGTTTTGAGTTGATATTCCTCCGTCATAACAAAAGATATATTTATGGTACAAACGTTAATCGGTTCTTCAATCCTTTATCTACTTTTGCAAGAGAGTTTTATAGAAAAAAATGTATAGATATTTTTTTATGATTTATTCAAACATGGTCCAAAAAAGCTCTGTTTTCGTTATTAGAATGTTGTTTATGGATTTTATATATGAAATTTACATGTAACTGTTCCTTATTGACGTCTCTAACATAGACCAGCGGCTGAACAAAAATGGGTTTTGATAACATTAAAGTTTTTTCTTTTTTGATATGTCATTGGAGGCATGTTAAATAATACTTATACAAAAAGTTAGAAGTTTTTAGGTTCGGCTTTTGGTTATATTGAAATATTTTATTTTTAGCCAAGAACTATGTAAATATAGAATTAGAGTTACATAAAACTGTAACATATCCAATAACACTTTAGTTTCTTTAAAATAATCTGTTTTTAGAAGTCTGGAACATCTGCATTTTGGTGAACAAAAAAATGCAAATAATTTTGCAAATAAAGAATTAGAGTAGCTGATATTGTAAAATTATGATGTAATCGATCCACTTAATATACTGGAAAAAAGTTAGATGTGTAGACAATTGGCTTGTGTAGATATTTATTTCTGGTTAAGCAGTATAACCAATATTGAATTAGAGTTTGTAGAGTTAATAATAAACGGTCTTGACAATGATCTCAGTTACCAAACAAAAGTTTAGAAATATAGAATCACGGCGACACTAAATACTGATATGTATAGGTAAGCATTCCGTGCCTATATTACTACGTTTCAAACGCGCTGTATTGTATGCGCGCGCCGTGCTGTGCGCTGTGGCCAGGCAGCGATCAGCGGTGGCGGGGCAGCGGGGTGCCCTTAACTCATCCATAAAAAAAACCGCAAAGCATGTTTTAAACTAATATCAATGGAAAATTGTTATTTTGTTTTAAGTACGCTAATGGAAATACAAAGACGAAACTTACCCTTATTTATTACTATACTAGGAATTGCCCACGGTTTCGTCGGCGTTAAGTCCATTATAAAGTAGGGGTTTATCATCAAATTGTCGACACTCACTTCGTCGAATTTCACTTCAAAGTCAACGTTTCATGTATTTTCATTTCGTCGACAATTCAGTTCGTGGAATGGTCATTACAAGTAATTTTACATCGTGTAATTTTACTTGTCGGATGATTCATTCAATAGTTTTATTATGTAATGTGATTTATTGTTTCAAATATTTTCAATAAACATACAAATTATTACAAGGATTATTATTTAAATTTAAGATAGTAGGCATCCGACATAATGTCGATAGTCTAATGACTAATGACATTATGTTGAGAACGGAACGCAATGCAATCGGGATCCACGCGCTGAATGAGGGTACTTGAAATTTTGAGTTGTTTATCTTGGCAAATAACTATTCATACTGTCATTAATAAGGACATGTTCGAACTCATAATTTTTACCGCACGGCAATTATTTTAACCTAACCTTAACCTAACATAACCGCCAGCGTGTCGACGTCACCCCGCTTCGCGGGGTGCCTATTTCCGCTCTGAGGGACACAAGTGAACCCTAACCTAACCTACTTATAATGCAATTGTTACGGTTGTTTGTTTTTTTACTGCAGGGGGCTGCGCCTCCCGAGCCCCCCTTGTGGGGGGCTCCACTCCCATCCCCCCTTTTTCTGACTGCCTTAATCTAGTAAAACACCTGTAGGTAATCAGTTTAATTTGATTGTTTTGTAATGTTGTAGTTAAATTTCGAACAAATGAAATTCGTTGTTTTGTTATTCTGCCATTTAAAATTCATATAAAATGAATCATTTTTGACAAATAATATTCCCTGAACAGATATTCTGTATAATAATAAAAATTGGAATGATCTAGTCATGAAATAAATTTACACCAAACAATAATTCGTGAACTAAATGTTACTTGAAATGTTTTCGATGAAATGAAATTCGATGAAAAGTTTGTCGACGAAACAAGGGACACCCTAAAGTAGGTTTTAACTTATAGTTTTATGTTAAAGTAAGTATTGGTGGCTTACACAATGGTAACAAATAACAAAAATACAACTTTTTACAACAAAATTATAATTGCAACATTTGCAAATCATTCATATTTGTAATTGTGGGTGTATATACATAATAACTAGGGTACGGAAAAGTGGTGGCAGATTTCACACAGAAGGTAGGTAGAGTCGCCTAGATATTTTTATGACTAAACAAATACTGATTGAATGATTTATTTCTCTTAATTTTTTTTTACTCTCTTGCGACTAAATATTAAGTTTTTGAAATGAAAATGTACATGTATTTACATTTTATGTTTAAAGGATTTTATTTTTCGTAAAGAATCAACATATTTCACTAACATGAGAAAAGTTATAAGTTAATACTAAATCTAAGCATACAGTGTTAACAATTGTACAAAAATCATAGTGGGTAGACATGCTATATAATACAGGGTATATTATTCAAAGGGGGCAGTGAGGGAATATCTGAAACTATAAGATATACTTTAATTTGCTCTAAGGAGTTACGAGACCGATTTTAGAAAAAATCAAAACTGCATTCAAGGATTTTTAAAAAAGCCTCATACACAGCCGGGAATCGAACCCGGTCAAATCTGTCTAAAAATCAGAGTGCGTTATTTTGCGTAAATTAATAGTGTAATGTAAGGAAGAATTGGTGCTAAGGAACCCTGTATCTACAATCCCAGGAAGATGCTGAATTTCATAGTTTAATGTACGGAAATGGATCTCCCCGCACAAACAGTGTACCTACCTACAATGAGTAAGTATGGGAATTATATTTTTTTTACAGCTTTGAAAAGATTGGTGTAAATAATGAAAATAAATTAAAAAAAACCACGAATTTACAAATTTTGTCTAGTTTCAGACGCCACAGTTATTCTCCCCATACTTACTAAGGAGCTTATTATGGGGAAATCCATTTTTGTACATCAAACTATGAAATTAGGCATTTTCCTGTGATTGTAGATACAGGGTTCCTTAGCAACAATTTTCCCTTACAATTCCGGATTTTCGAAATTCCGGAATCTCGGGCAATGTTTCCGATATTACAATTCCGGAATTGGTATACTCAGAATATCGGAAATTCCTGAACTGGATTTTATGTATTTCCAGAATTTATGACTGTTTATTTTCATAGTTTACCATAAACTGGATAAGTCTCGTGACTTTTCGTATCTCTTATAGTTTCGGATTTTCCCTCACTGCCCCGTTTGAATAATACAACCTGTATATAAAGCTAAAGTTCGGCCGCCTTGTTGCGGCGATAACGGCGATTTTTGTTTAAGTTATCTTTCCACAAAAATTTCAATATTTCGTCTACTACAGACTACAGATGCCTTTGTGTTGGCATTTACGACTTTGTACGCTAACAAATCTGCCCTCCTTATTGCAAACGCAGTACTTGCAAAATGGTGGTTTCGAGATAAACGCGGTAAACATATTTTTTGGTATCTATACAACAAATCTATGTTATACAACTTTTGAAGTGTACTGAAAAATTGTTAAAAAAATAAATCTTTAGATTGAAATATTTTTTACTTTACTGCCTTATTTAGATAAAATACGCAGTACTGCATTTTCATCAACTATATGGGTTTGCAGTTAGGCCTATGTCCAGCAGTGGACGTCTTTTGGCTGATATGATGATCTGGGTTTGCAGGTATTACAGTATCACTAAGGCTTAATGCAGTATTTGTATTTATTACTGCAAAATCACCTAGCACGTGTTAAATACTGCGTTTCTAGTTCGCAATCATGCTCTATTTTCATACCTATGTAGTAATAAATAAGTGTTAGTAAGATTTAACTTCAGACAAACATTGAAGTGACGAAGAGACGAAATAAAATTGAGTTTAGGTAGGTACTAGAAAAAATGAATATTTTTCTTATCAGCGTATCAAATTATTATTTTTAATAGTCTATAAAATGTGTTTCAGGAACATTTTTTTATTAGAGTCTATTAATATAAAACACCTCCACTCATCAAGCCATCAATCACTTTTTTGAATTATACAAGGTGTAACCAAATCAAGTGCGAATATTTCACTCTGATTTGCTAGCACGAAATGCTGCACTGTACCTACCGTGTGGCTTCGGTGCATGCGTAGCTTTATGTTACTCTCGAGTACCTCTCGATACTCTTAAGCGCAGCACTGTGAAATAAGTACTGCGTTTAAGTACTTTAAGCGTGGCAAGAGTAGCTCTTTGGTTTTCTCGCTAAACTCAAACGCAGTAATTTTGAATACTGCGTTTGGCTTTAGTTAGTATTCGTTGCAATAAAATTAAATGCCTAATGAATCTGCAGTAAACGTAGCAAGTACTTCACAGCCTTCTAGCACATGCTGAATGCTGTAGATCTTGTTAGCATAAGTAGTATTTTTGTGAAAGTACTGCGTTTTTGGTTAGATAAGAAACATGTTTGAAATATAAAAAATGACCTGAAATTTTTTTTTTAGGCTTGTGATGTCATTTTTGCAGAAAAGTGAAAATCTCAAAAATGACTACTGCAAGTACAATTATCAGGGCCTTTGGCCACATTATCAACTGTTTCGTGTACTGCAACTACTGCAAGCCATAAATTGCAATAAAATATATTTTTTCTACTCCTGTACCGTTATCTGTCATTTATATAGGCTGTAGCTCAAATACAATGACACCACTAATAAGTCGTGGAAAAACTCTATGCTCTATGGTCCAAAAACGCACTATTTAGCGTACTTTTTTGGTTCATACATTTTTAATAAAAGCACTGTTTGACTTTTTTTTTATCGGCCGCTATATTGCAGTGATGCCAACTTCATAAACAAATATTTCGAAATAAAAGTATTTATTTACGATTTAACATTTGTACATTATGAATTATTTACTACAATAATAATAAATCATAATCTATTGTGTGTTAAATTACATGTTTTATAAATTCTTGGTATTATTTATAAAAATAAACAGTTCGAATTCGGTCCGGGTCCGGATTCAGTTTGGTTTGGATGGCCAGTGCAAACAAATTAAAAACAAAACAAACCATAAACAAGAGCTGTCACATTTCCAATTTCCCACCAAAATGTCCAAAATACAGTTCAAAATGAAAAAACGAAAGATGATAAACTATTAGTCCTAAACTATTAAGATTGTATTCGTGTTTTTGAAGACAAAAGTGTACGTTCCTTTTAAAAATGGTCGAAGAAATTAATAACTGCACTCCTGAAGAAATTGCGTGAGTAGCAAAAGTACGAATAGAAAACTTGCTGCCTGAAAAAATTAACTATTCTGTAGTCTGCTATCACAGATAACCTCCGTTATCTGTGTCTGCTATTTATTTAAAATTTGTCGTAGAAAAAGTATTGTATGCAACGGTGTATAACTGGTCTAAAAACGCTCGTGGCGTCCTAAATTGCGATGCTCGCCAAGGCTCGCATCGCAACCCACGCCACTCGTCTTTTAAGACCCTTCTTATACAACAGTTGCATAAAATACTTAATATAATTTGGATATATTTTTATTTTTGATATCCAAATTACATTATAGTTTAATACTCTTAAAATATAAATTAAATAAATAATGTATTCATTCAACCGTAAAAAGTAAATAAAAAGTAACGACTCCATTTTACTCCCTGTGCGAAATTTGCCACCACTTTTGTCTGGACGCTACTAATAACAATTTTAAATTAACTTCTGTAACTTCACATTATTCCATGCAGATTTTTTTCATAAAAAAACAGTATCTGTAATTTTTTATTGTACATAATAAAATTAAAAATAGGTAAACTAATGTTACATCTTATAGGTTTTGACATAGCTATAATAAAAAATCTTCCTTTTCACCCGCTTTTCCAAACATTGAATATCTCCGAATCATAAAACCGCCTTATGGTACCTTTACACGTGGACCATCACTAATATTGTAACAGTGCTGTAGTACGTATTTTCCTGAAGGAAGGTTTTCAAAAACTATTTTGGTAAGTTTTTTGAAAGAGCTGTTTAAATAGACGATTTTTATAACATATATTTTTTTCATTTGAATCTGGCCACTTTATTTTTTTTCTACATATGTTTTACTATGCTCGAATCTGGGTTTTGCCCCCAAAAAAATCTCATAAACTATACATAAAAAGTTTTTGCGCCTTCCCTATTTTAAACATATAAATACGAAAAATGTTTTTTTTTTTAATGCGGCAGAACGGGGGCGCACGGGCGGGGCGAGGGATACCTAGCAAGCGATAGCTCGCAAGGTCGACTAAGATCTGCTCCGCCGTAGCTACAACTTGTAGCGCGGCTTGGTTTTCGCGCCTTTTTTTAATAATATGCGTTTATGATGCAAACTATACACAGAAATTTCTTACTTTCCATAATATGGCTGCATATATTCTTTTATAGTATTAGACTTATTTTTATAGACTCTAATTCAATATTAGATCTTACAGGACAAAAAATGCGTATTAATTTTAAAGCTTTTATCTTATTCCTCTAAACTTTTGGCTTTGTCTATATAAGTTGGTATAAGGATACCTCACGTGTATTTTTCTACAGAGAACGAAACTAAGAAAAAATATCCACTACACGAGTAGATACTTTTTCTCGGCTTCGTTAAACATAAATCTTTACTTAACACTTCAAAATAGCGAGTCTATTTAAGATAGAAAAAGCGGCCAAGTGCGAGTCGGACTCGCACATGAAGGGTTCCGTGAAATAAATTGCCGTTTACGATTTATGACGTATTAAAAAAAACTACTTATTAGATCTCGTTCAAACCAATTTTCGGTGAAAGTTTACATGGTAATGTACATCATATATTTTTTTTAGTTTTATCATTCTAGCCAAGAACCTCACCAAATATCACCAAGGGAGAGGGGGGGGCGGGGTCAAAAAGTAGCCGAAAAAACCTCGCGTGATTTGTGCACAAGCCCTTAGCTATCATGCTTAGGATGCTGTTGCTACTCCCGCGCACCCTGTCTAACAGCGAGGCCGTTGTCTTGCGCCAGACGGCATCGGCGCCGTCTGGCGCAAGACGCCGCGCGCCGGCGAACATGGATGATGCGCTGCAGAAACGCGGAAGTTTCAACAACACCCTAAAAGCATTATTGTATTGAATGCGCACGGCATTGTAAGCCCGTTGAGTATATCTAACCCACAGACTCGACGTGTACAGCGATGTACAGAAAGCCTTGAAAAGTGTAATTTTCACTTCATCTGTACACCGTGCAAATCTGCGGGCTAGCATGTTCGCTCGGACTGACAATGCCCTGCGCTCTCTCTCCATATCTACATCGTCTTTCTGGTCCTCGGTCAGCAAATGTCCTAAGTATCTAAACTGATTTACCCTTTTGAGGGGAACACCGTTAAGAACTATAGGTGGAACAAAGAACGGACATTTAACGGCCTCCGTAGCCCAGTTGGTAGTGACTCTGCCTACGAAGTTGGAGGTCCCGGGTTCGAATCCCGGTCAGGGCATTTATTTGTGTGTCTATCACGAATATTTGTTCCTGAGTTATGGATGTTGTTACATATGTATATAAGTATCTATATGTATTTAACTAGGTATTATATATATCGTCGCCTAGTACCCACAACACAAGCCTTATTGAGCTTACCTTGGGCCTAGGTTGATTTGTGTATGATTGTCTCGTAATATTTTTTTTTTTTTTTTTTTATTATTTACTTCCCGCCTTGAAGACCAAACCCTGCAGCTCAATGTAAGGTCGTGACTAAAGGATCTTCGGACTTGGTTGGACCTGAGCACATGATCTTTATTCTGCACAGCTTGTCTAAAGCAAGAATAGCCCCCATAATAGTCGACCTCCGGTAGAAAATGGCGCTTGAAGAAAGAGACGAATTTAATTACCATGCAATTTGTCACAACAACTTGCTATAGTTAGAATGAAAAGTATGTATTGTCAAGGCATCGAGGGAAATGAAAAGGCTGATGAGCTTGCACGAGCGGGGGCGAAGGGAACACACTGCGGACCAGAGCCGTTCTGTGGTATCCCTAAAAGTCTAACCAAGCTCACTCTAAAAGCCTATTGTTTCTACAAGACCATTCAAGCCTGGAGAGCTAACCCAGGACTGAAACATTCCAAGGCACTTATTAGAGTCTTTAGCAAAAAGGCGTCTTCTGACGCCTTGGCGCTAAGTAGGAACCGTCTACGCATGCTGGTCAGGGTGCTTACTGGGCACTGCCGCCTAAATAAGCACATGCAAACGATAGGACTGTGTGACACAAGGCAGTGCAGATTCTGCTTTGAAGCAGAGGAGACGCCTACACACATCCTAACCGATTGCCCTTGCCTCATGCGCAGTCGTAACTCCTTCCTGGGCAAACACATCATGTGCCCGGAGGAGATCAAATTTCTTGAGTTCAACAAAATCCTGCAATTCTTCGAGTTTGCAGGACTTGACCAAGAATTGTAGTAAGTGGCGATCACAATAGATCAGCGATGGTCGCAGTGATATAAGGGCTTTGACAGCCCGAAAGCCACTACCAGAATAATAATAATAATGTATTGTCAAGTCACTCCAACCCAGCTATAGTCGGTTGTTGTAACAAAGTGCATTATTTGTAGTGTGACAATATTTGGTTATTAAAGATCCCAAATATATATTCCCAAAAAGCATGCTAGTCAATCGATCATCATCATCATTGTCAGCCGGTAATCACCCACTGCTGAGCATAGGCCTCTCTTCGAGTATGCCATCCGTCCCTATCCTGAGCTAATCTTAACCAGAAGTGACCCGCGATCTTCCTAATATCGTTCACCCATCGAGCTGGTGGACGGCCGACGCTCCTTTTACCTAGAAGTGGCCACCAATCTGACACCTTTTTGGTCCACCTACCATCATTCTGCCTGGCAAGGTGTCCTGCCCAGCTCCACTTGAGTTTGGTAATGGTATCTCCAACGTCAATCGACGTTTAAGTATAATTTGATATAAGATCGATATAGTTAGCCAAGAAAGTAAAAGTAATGCCACTTGTAACATGTCCCGTTGTCTCACAGGTAATGATCAGGGACGGTCCTGATGATGAGGGCAACTTCTTCGAGCGGCCCGGCAAGCTGTCCGACTACTTCCCGGCGCCATACCCCAACGAGAACGCGGCGCGAGCTGCCAACAACGGTAAGGCTGTTTAAGTTACGGTCAATTAACACCATGAGTCTTAAGCACAAAACACTATACATTACATCAGAGGCCGGGAAAACATGGACTTCCGGCCAAGTAGGTATAGAGGTAGGTATAGCGTTTTCACGCCGAGGCATGTAATAGTGCTTTTCTCAAACATGCAATGAAATAAATAAATAAAAATCCGAAAATCATTTTTTTTTTCATTTTATAGTTGGAAAGGCATCGATAAAAACTACAAAATATTGATAAGATATTCAATGGTTAAAATAGAAACCAACTTAATAAAAAAAGTAATGATGTCTGTTGGCAAAATACCATCCCTATACAAAATGTGATCATAACAATAAAATCAAAATTATATGTTTATCGCTGTATTAACTTGTGAAAAGTGATTTCATCTTTTTTGTTGTGCTTGTCTGAACGATTCACACACCATTTTACGGCACAACAATGCATATTTATTGAAACCAAACGTTTGGTTTATTTAACAGTTTGACACGGTGGCCATGTTCGAACTGACCGGCTGCCAGGCATCCTTTTTAATCCCCGCCTATAAGTGCATCCTTTTTGTGGGGCCACTTTTCGGCGCTAGTTATACTTCTAGATATTATCGTTCACTGTTATCATAACTATGTTGCTTCTTGCTGCATGTAACCATTCAACAATTATCCGTTTCGTTGTCACTGTCACATGGCTGTCGTCCGACGTGGCGCACGACGGCTAATCACAGCAAAGCATTCCTAAATTGACCAATCGCATCCATTTGTGTTGGGTAATTGCAAATAGGCTGACATTTTGGGTAGCTGTGATTGGATGCGCATACCGGGTTTTGGGCCCGAGTTTTGGTAGAAATTTGTAAGGAGCTCGCGTTCTATGTATATTCGTTCACTGTGTGTAAGGAATGACTCGATCTATTCTCTTCGGTCTAATTTGGGAGCAATACAGCAATGCACTCCTATAACAACAGTATACTTGGCAACTGGCCAATTGCCATACAACAGCTACGCATTTTAGCTATTTATTCTGTTACTTAACTATGCATGTGTCAAATAGTACAGTCATCAGAGGCCGGGAAAACACGCCGAGGCATGTATAGTGCTTTTCTCAAACATGCAATGAAATAAATAAACCGGCCAAGTGCGAGTCAGACTCGCGCACGAAGGGTTCCGTACCATTATCTATAAAAAACTATTTTATTCTGTTTTTTTAGGGTTCCGTACTCAAAGAGTAAAAGGGGACCCTATTACTAAGACTTCGCTGTCTGTCACCAGGCTGTATCTCAAGAACCGTGATAGCTAGAGAGTTGAAATTTTCACAGGTTATTTATTTCTGTTGCCGTTATAACAACAAATACTAAAAACTAAATAAAATGGTTTTTTAAGGGGGGCTCCCATACAACAAACGTGATTTTTTTGCCGTTTTTATAGATAATGATGATTCCAGCAGTTTTACTAAAGAAGTGTAGAGCCATCCTACCACCACTTACGCATGTAATGAACGAATCTTTTTCTACATCTACAGTACCACAGAAGTGGAAAAATGCCTTGGTAACGCCTATTTACAAAAAGGGAGACAAACTCAATCCCAACAACTACAGACCGATCAGTTTAACTTGTCTTGCCGTTAAGCTAATGGAGGGTGTCATAAATGATGAGATCAGGCAATTCCTGGATAAAAACCATGTCATTGTTGACCAACAACACGGTTTCATGCGGAGAAGATCCACTGTCACCAACTTAATGGCCTGTGTCAAAGTCTGGTCAAAAAAACTGGACAATGGAGAACCAATCGATGTTTTATACCTTGACTATGAAAAGGCTTTCGACAGAGTACCCCATCGTCACCTTTTGGCTAAATTAGAGCATTTCGGCATAAGGGGCAAGCTTCTGCTATGGATTGAATCATTTCTGAAAGATAGAAAATTCAGAGTTCGGATCGCTGATAGTGTTTCAAACGAGTTTAACGTCTGGAGTGGTGTCCCACAGGGATCAGTGATCTCAACTACTATGTTCAGCTTATTCGTCACAGACTTACAGGCCACCATTGTATCCAACTTCAGCTTCTTCGCAGATGACTCCAAACTCTTTGTTAACCCTCTCGTGGATCACAGCAAGCTTCAATCAGACCTGGCGAATATTAGAGATTGGTGCCTCGATTGGCTGATACACCTCAATGAAAGTAAATGCACAGTCCTGTATATGCATAGAAAAAACCCTAAGCTGCCATATATTTTGAATAATGTGCAATTGGCAGGAGTAAAAACTCAACAAGATCTGGGAGTCCTCAATGACCTCAAATGGGAACCTCACTTATCGAAAATGGTTAAAAAAGCTAACTCCATTATCTACATCATTAGAAAAGCATTTCATATACTCACAACTGTGACCATGCTAAAAATCTACAAAACATATTGTGAGACCCATTCTGGAATATGGTTTTCAGATATGGAACCCATACTTCAAGAAAGACATTATGATGATAGAAAAAGTTCAGAGAAGATTCACCAAAATTCCCACACAGCTCAAATCATTGCCTTACGAGGAAAGGCTACAGAAGTTAGGCTTGACAACACTCGAAAAGAGACGTGAACGGGGGCAATTGATTGAGACTTTTAAAATCTTAAATGACTATAATGACTGTCCAGAACTGAGTGACCTGTTCACTCGACATACAAACACACGCACGAGAGGACGCAACTTTAAATTGACAGCAAATAAATGTAAAACAAACATCGGCAAAAACTTAATCACAAATCGAATAGTTTATGCATGGAACAAATTACCCTCAGAAGTAGTGAACTCGAAAAGTGTTAATCAGTTTAAAAACAGACTTGACAAACTATCTATAGCAGTGAGAACCTGTGCTAAGTGAACTATGATTTAGACGTATCAGCGTCAGCTGCCTTTCTAAAAATAAAAAAGAATAATAATAATAATGGTACGGAACCCTTCGTGCGCGAGTCCAACTCGCACTTGGCCGGTTTTTAGTATTTGTTGTTATAGCGGCAACAGAAATACATAATCTGTGAAAATTTCAGCTGGAACTATCACGGTATCAGTGAGATACAGCCTGGTGACAGACAGACGGACGGACAGCGGAGTCTTAGTAATAGGGTCCCGTTTTACTCTTTGAGTACGGAACCCTAAAAATCTTCAAATAAAACTAATTTTCATGGCTGAATGCCGTGATGCTGTGCCACAAATAGTGGAATGATAATTAAAAAGTTACTTTGCAGGCCTAGGCCTGAAAAGTTGTATTAAATCCCATTTCAGGCCACCTCGAGATGCTGCGCCCGATAAAGGATACTTCCGAGTCTATTATAACTATTATAAGGAACGTAAAGAGAATATTTCATTGCATGTTTGAGAAATAGTACATTACTGCAGACGCCGGGAACGAAGGGCTTGCCCGGATAGTGATACGAAGCCGGCAAGCCCTTTTCGCGGCCAGCCATGTATAGTGCTTTTCTCAAACATGCAATAATGAAATAAAAATAACTTCAAGTCATCAAATTAATTTTCATGGCTGAACGCCGCGATGCTGTGACACAAATTGTGGAATGAAAATAAAAAAAATATTAGTCCCCTAGGCCTTCAATTTCGTATGAAATTCCTTTACAGTTCTCTCGAGTTGTTCCGCCCGAAACGTGATACATTGAAGCCTGTTACGCACGTAATGACGACAATTTCATTGCATGTTTGAGAAAATTTGTATTATTATTTTAATTAAGATTACGAAGGTTCCTATTATTTTTCTGCTAATGCGACTCAATTATCTCAATCTGTCAGTATAAATTATTAAAAACAGTATGTTAAACACATGTTTTAATCTGCGAAGTATTCGTTCCGTTACTATTTGTATGGTTAAGTAGCCCTCTTAAGTAATGGAAGGAAGCCTATTCAAATAAAATGGTACAGTTTGAAAAAAAAAATGCCCATGTATGCGATAGCAGAAAAATTGTTGTATGTGTAGTTGTGTAGTGGTGATGAGAACCCCTGTACAGCTTTTCCATAGCTCTCTGTCGGCGGTCGGTGTAAGGATATGTTACGATATATTTTGCAGCTACTAACTATATGACGCTGACTGTACGAGCCAACTTTTGTGTGTAAGGCTATGTACGCACTTAGCGGCTGGCCGTCCGGCTGGCCGCGGGTTGCGGTCGCACTTGCGGCCAGCCGGATAGTGCGTACAGCGGGTGCCGGTTAATGTACGGCCATGATAATGTACAGCCCAATAATACGCGTCCAAATGGACGCGTATTATCAGGCCGTACATTATTGGGCCGTGCATTATCACCCTGAGCAAATTCGGTACGGGGCAATAATTGGAAGCCAATCTTGTACGACCTGATAATGTACAGACCAATAATTAGCGTCCATTAAAAAGACTCCAGCGGGTCGACGCCACCCCGCTTCGCGGGGTGGCTATTTCTGGTCTGAGGGACACAAGTGAACTCTAACCTAACCGACCTAAGGCAGAGTTCGCTTTTGACAGGCAGTAAACTTGGTCCAGGGCAATAATTGTATGTAAGATTTGTAATCTAACCTTATAATTAAAATGTAACTAACACCTCTTATATGGGTCGGTGAAGACCTGAAATAAAATATATTCATTCATTCATTCAATAATTGGAAGCCACCTTTGTGCGAGCTGATAATGTACGGCCCGATAATACGCGTCCACTTTTTGTGGCTTCGTATTATTGGGCTGTACATTATTGGGACGTGCATTATCACCCTGAGCAAATTCGGTACGGGGCAATAATTGGAAGCCACCTTTGTCCAGGCTGATAATGTACGGCCTGATAATACGCGTCCACTTTTAGTGGACGCGTATTATCGGGCTGTACATTATTTGGCTGTACATTATTGGCTCCCCGTACAGCGGCCGCGCGGTCGAGTCGACTCGACCATTTCCAAGATGGACGTCGAAGAGGCTGTCGGGATTTATTATATTTACGCGCGTTACACAAAGAAAAAGAAACGAAGACACAGATTCTGGGTGCATCATTTCTGTTAACACGAGATGAGACCAATTCCATTGTTGACCTACGAGGACTACGAGCGTGGACGCCGTTGTGCTTTCGATTGCTACCGGCCGCAAGCTGGCATCCGCAGTGAAAGTGCGTACAGCGACCGTCCGGCTACCCGCCCGAGGGGCCGCAGCGATGCGAGCGACCGGAGCGGTTGTACGGCAGCCGCAATTTAATGCGTATAGATGATACGGTTACATACAATTTTGGGCTTCCGGTTAGCCGTGCGGGCATCCGCAGTGCGGTCAGCCGCCAAGTGCGTACCTAGCCTAAGAATGTGATTGCTTTTTGTCTAAAGCATGAAGGTGATTTTGCCAGCGTGTACGCCATAACACGGCGTACATGGCGTCGTGGGCACGACAAAACGCAACACCGTCAGGTTTTGGCATTTAGGGTTGACATATTTGTTTTGTTTCCAGGCGCCTACCCGCCGGACCTATCCCTGATAGTGTCCGGCCGCCACGGCGGCGAGGACTATATCTTCGCGCTGCTGACCGGCTACGTGGACGCGCCCGCCGGCGTCGTGCTGCGCGAGGGACAGGGGTACAACCCGTACTTCCCGGGCGGAGCCATCTCCATGGCCCAAGTGCTCTTCGATGAGGTACGTTATCTGTTCTACTCACACAGACACAAGCCCTGACAGTGTCCGCTGCTGACCGGCTACGTGGACGCGCCCGCCGGCGTCGTGCTGCGCGAGGGACAGGGGTACAACCCGTACTTCCCGGGCGGAGCCATCTCCATGGCCCAAGTGCTCTTCGATGAGGTACGTTATCTGTTCTACTCACACAGACACAAGCCCTGATAGTGTCCGCTGCTGACCGGCTACGTGGACGCGCCCGCCGGCGTCGTGCTGCGCGAGGGACAGGGGTACAACCCGTACTTCCCGGGCGGAGCCATCTCCATGGCCCAAGTGCTCTTCGATGAGGTACGTTACCTGTTCTACTCACACAGACACAAGCCCTGATAGTGTCCGCTGCTGACCGGCTACGTGGACGCGCCCGCCGGCGTCGTGCTGCGCGAGGGACAGGGGTACAACCCGTACTTCCCGGGCGGAGCCATCTCCATGGCCCAAGTGCTCTTCGATGAGGTACGTTACCTGTTCTACTCACACAGACACAAGCCCTGATAGTGTCCGCTGCTGACCGGCTACGTGGACGCGCCCGCCGGCGTCGTGCTGCGCGAGGGACAGGGGTACAACCCGTACTTCCCGGGCGGAGCCATCTCCATGGCCCAAGTGCTCTTCGATGAGGTACGTTACCTGTTCTACTCACACAGACACAAGCCCTGACAGTGTCCGCTGCTGACCGGCTACGTGGACGCGCCCGCCGGCGTCGTGCTGCGCGAGGGACAGGGGTACAACCCGTACTTCCCGGGCGGAGCCATCTCCATGGCCCAAGTGCTCTTCGATGAGGTACGTTACCTGTTCTACTCACACAGACACAAGCCCTGACAGTGTCCGCTGCTGACCGGCTACGTGGACGCGCCCGCCGGCGTCGTGCTGCGCGAGGGACAGGGGTACAACCCGTACTTCCCGGGCGGAGCCATCTCCATGGCCCAAGTGCTCTTCGATGAGGTACGTTACCTGTTCTACTCACACAGACACAAGCCCTGATAGTGTCCGCTGCTGACCGGCTACGTGGACGCGCCCGCCGGCGTCGTGCTGCGCGAGGGACAGGGGTACAACCCGTACTTCCCGGGCGGAGCCATCTCCATGGCCCAAGTGCTCTTCGATGAGGTACGTTACCTGTTCTACTCACACAGACACAAGCCCTGATAGTGTCCGCTGCTGACCGGCTACGTGGACGCGCCCGCCGGCGTCGTGCTGCGCGAGGGACAGGGGTACAACCCGTACTTCCCGGGCGGAGCCATCTCCATGGCCCAAGTGCTCTTCGATGAGGTACGTTACCTGTTCTACTCACACAGACACAAGCCCTGATAGTGTCCGCTGCTGACCGGCTACGTGGACGCGCCCGCCGGCGTCGTGCTGCGCGAGGGACAGGGGTACAACCCGTACTTCCCGGGCGGAGCCATCTCCATGGCCCAAGTGCTCTTCGATGAGGTACGTTACCTGTTCTACTCACACAGACACAAGCCCTGATAGTGTCCGCTGCTGACCGGCTACGTGGACGCGCCCGCCGGCGTCGTGCTGCGCGAGGGACAGGGGTACAACCCGTACTTCCCGGGCGGAGCCATCTCCATGGCCCAAGTGCTCTTCGATGAGGTACGTTACCTGTTCTACTCACACAGACACAAGCCCTGATAGTGTCCGCTGCTGACCGGCTACGTGGACGCGCCCGCCGGCGTCGTGCTGCGCGAGGGACAGGGGTACAACCCGTACTTCCCGGGCGGAGCCATCTCCATGGCCCAAGTGCTCTTCGATGAGGTACGTTACCTGTTCTACTCACACAGACACAAGCCCTGATAGTGTCCGCTGCTGACCGGCTACGTGGACGCGCCCGCCGGCGTCGTGCTGCGCGAGGGACAGGGGTACAACCCGTACTTCCCGGGCGGAGCCATCTCCATGGCCCAAGTGCTCTTCGATGAGGTACGTTACCTGTTCTACTCACACAGACACAAGCCCTGATAGTGTCCGCTGCTGACCGGCTACGTGGACGCGCCCGCCGGCGTCGTGCTGCGCGAGGGACAGGGGTACAACCCGTACTTCCCGGGCGGAGCCATCTCCATGGCCCAAGTGCTCTTCGATGAGGTACGTTACCTGTTCTACTCACACAGACACAAGCCCTGATAGTGTCCGCTGCTGACCGGCTACGTGGACGCGCCCGCCGGCGTCGTGCTGCGCGAGGGACAGGGGTACAACCCGTACTTCCCGGGCGGAGCCATCTCCATGGCCCAAGTGCTCTTCGATGAGGTACGTTACCTGTTCTACTCACACAGACACAAGCCCTGACAGTGTCCGCTGCTGACCGGCTACGTGGACGCGCCCGCCGGCGTCGTGCTGCGCGAGGGACAGGGGTACAACCCGTACTTCCCGGGCGGAGCCATCTCCATGGCCCAAGTGCTCTTCGATGAGGTACGTTACCTGTTCTACTCACACAGACACAAGCCCTGACAGTGTCCGCTGCTGACCGGCTACGTGGACGCGCCCGCCGGCGTCGTGCTGCGCGAGGGACAGGGGTACAACCCGTACTTCCCGGGCGGAGCCATCTCCATGGCCCAAGTGCTCTTCGATGAGGTACGTTACCTGTTCTACTCACACAGACACAAGCCCTGATAGTGTCCGCTGCTGACCGGCTACGTGGACGCGCCCGCCGGCGTCGTGCTGCGCGAGGGACAGGGGTACAACCCGTACTTCCCGGGCGGAGCCATCTCCATGGCCCAAGTGCTCTTCGATGAGGTACGTTACCTGTTCTACTCACACAGACACAAGCCCTGATAGTGTCCGCTGCTGACCGGCTACGTGGACGCGCCCGCCGGCGTCGTGCTGCGCGAGGGACAGGGGTACAACCCGTACTTCCCGGGCGGAGCCATCTCCATGGCCCAAGTGCTCTTCGATGAGGTACGTTACCTGTTCTACTCACACAGACACAAGCCCTGATAGTGTCCGCTGCTGACCGGCTACGTGGACGCGCCCGCCGGCGTCGTGCTGCGCGAGGGACAGGGGTACAACCCGTACTTCCCGGGCGGAGCCATCTCCATGGCCCAAGTGCTCTTCGATGAGGTACGTTACCTGTTCTACTCACACAGACACAAGCCCTGATAGTGTCCGCTGCTGACCGGCTACGTGGACGCGCCCGCCGGCGTCGTGCTGCGCGAGGGACAGGGGTACAACCCGTACTTCCCGGGCGGAGCCATCTCCATGGCCCAAGTGCTCTTCGATGAGGTACGTTACCTGTTCTACTCACACAGACACAAGCCCTGATAGTGTCCGCTGCTGACCGGCTACGTGGACGCGCCCGCCGGCGTCGTGCTGCGCGAGGGACAGGGGTACAACCCGTACTTCCCGGGCGGAGCCATCTCCATGGCCCAAGTGCTCTTCGATGAGGTACGTTACCTGTTCTACTCACACAGACACAAGCCCTGATAGTGTCCGCTGCTGACCGGCTACGTGGACGCGCCCGCCGGCGTCGTGCTGCGCGAGGGACAGGGGTACAACCCGTACTTCCCGGGCGGAGCCATCTCCATGGCCCAAGTGCTCTTCGATGAGGTACGTTACCTGTTCTACTCACACAGACACAAGCCCTGACAGTGTCCGCTGCTGACCGGCTACGTGGACGCGCCCGCCGGCGTCGTGCTGCGCGAGGGACAGGGGTACAACCCGTACTTCCCGGGCGGAGCCATCTCCATGGCCCAAGTGCTCTTCGATGAGGTACGTTACCTGTTCTACTCACACAGACACAAGCCCTGACAGTGTCCGCTGCTGACCGGCTACGTGGACGCGCCCGCCGGCGTCGTGCTGCGCGAGGGACAGGGGTACAACCCGTACTTCCCGGGCGGAGCCATCTCCATGGCCCAAGTGCTCTTCGATGAGGTACGTTACCTGTTCTACTCACACAGACACAAGCCCTGATAGTGTCCGCTGCTGACCGGCTACGTGGACGCGCCCGCCGGCGTCGTGCTGCGCGAGGGACAGGGGTACAACCCGTACTTCCCGGGCGGAGCCATCTCCATGGCCCAAGTGCTCTTCGATGAGGTACGTTACCTGTTCTACTCACACAGACACAAGCCCTGATAGTGTCCGCTGCTGACCGGCTACGTGGACGCGCCCGCCGGCGTCGTGCTGCGCGAGGGACAGGGGTACAACCCGTACTTCCCGGGCGGAGCCATCTCCATGGCCCAAGTGCTCTTCGATGAGGTACGTTACCTGTTCTACTCACACAGACACAAGCCCTGATAGTGTCCGCTGCTGACCGGCTACGTGGACGCGCCCGCCGGCGTCGTGCTGCGCGAGGGACAGGGGTACAACCCGTACTTCCCGGGCGGAGCCATCTCCATGGCCCAAGTGCTCTTCGATGAGGTACGTTACCTGTTCTACTCACACAGACACAAGCCCTGACAGTGTCCGCTGCTGACCGGCTACGTGGACGCGCCCGCCGGCGTCGTGCTGCGCGAGGGACAGGGGTACAACCCGTACTTCCCGGGCGGAGCCATCTCCATGGCCCAAGTGCTCTTCGATGAGGTACGTTACCTGTTCTACTCACACAGACACAAGCCCTGACAGTGTCCGCTGCTGACCGGCTACGTGGACGCGCCCGCCGGCGTCGTGCTGCGCGAGGGACAGGGGTACAACCCGTACTTCCCGGGCGGAGCCATCTCCATGGCCCAAGTGCTCTTCGATGAGGTACGTTACCTGTTCTACTCACACAGACACAAGCCCTGACAGTGTCCGCTGCTGACCGGCTACGTGGACGCGCCCGCCGGCGTCGTGCTGCGCGAGGGACAGGGGTACAACCCGTACTTCCCGGGCGGAGCCATCTCCATGGCCCAAGTGCTCTTCGATGAGGTACGTTACCTGTTCTACTCACACAGACACAAGCCCTGACAGTGTCCGCTGCTGACCGGCTACGTGGACGCGCCCGCCGGCGTCGTGCTGCGCGAGGGACAGGGGTACAACCCGTACTTCCCGGGCGGAGCCATCTCCATGGCCCAAGTGCTCTTCGATGAGGTACGTTATCTGTTCTACTCACACAGACACAAGCCCTGATAGTGTCCGCTGCTGACCGGCTACGTGGACGCGCCCGCCGGCGTCGTGCTGCGCGAGGGACAGGGGTACAACCCGTACTTCCCGGGCGGAGCCATCTCCATGGCCCAAGTGCTCTTCGATGAGGTACGTTACCTGTTCTACTCACACAGACACAAGCCCTGACAGTGTCCGCTGCTGACCGGCTACGTGGACGCGCCCGCCGGCGTCGTGCTGCGCGAGGGACAGGGGTACAACCCGTACTTCCCGGGCGGAGCCATCTCCATGGCCCAAGTGCTCTTCGATGAGGTACGTTACCTGTTCTACTCACACAGACACAAGCCCTGATAGTGTCCGCTGCTGACCGGCTACGTGGACGCGCCCGCCGGCGTCGTGCTGCGCGAGGGACAGGGGTACAACCCGTACTTCCCGGGCGGAGCCATCTCCATGGCCCAAGTGCTCTTCGATGAGGTACGTTACCTGTTCTACTCACACAGACACAAGCCCTGACAGTGTCCGCTGCTGACCGGCTACGTGGACGCGCCCGCCGGCGTCGTGCTGCGCGAGGGACAGGGGTACAACCCGTACTTCCCGGGCGGAGCCATCTCCATGGCCCAAGTGCTCTTCGATGAGGTACGTTATCTGTTCTACTCACACAGACACAAGCCCTGATAGTGTCCGGCCGACTACATTCGCGCTACTGACCGGCTGACGCCATATTATACAAAAATATCCCTCCATTCACCGGTAGTCTACCAAAAAATCTCTACAAATTAACAATATGGCCATATTTGACGACCGCTTTAGGCTAGTTGGTAGTAACCTACGAAGCTGAAGGTCCTGGGTTGGAATCCCGGAAAGGGCATGTATTAGTGTGATGAGCACGAATATTTGTTCCTGAGTCTTGGATGTTTTCTATACATACATACATACCATCACGCCTTTATCCCTAAAAGGGGTAGGCAGAGCACATGAAACTTGTATTCCAGTGCCACTTTTAGCATAAATGTGGGTATAAAAGATCGACAAAATGTGATGTTGCAGTGATAGGTTGCTAGCCCATCGCCCACAACACACTTCAACCCTGTTCCCTTAGTCGACTCTTACGACACCCACGGGAAGACAGGGGGTGGTGCTATTCAAAATCAAAATCAATTATTTATTCTGCAAATAGGCCACAAGGGCACTTTTACATGTCAAATGGTGTTCTACAATATAATATTAATAATCTTACACAATAATCATTTTAAAATTGCAGATTTTAACTAATTAGTACCTAAATGGTTACAAACTAAATGTCACTGAATGAAAACTAGAACAATCCAAAATTGTAAAATATTATCAAATACATTTGATATAAGGTCTGTATCAGAATTAACAATAAGTTTATGATATAATTTAGTACCCCAGAGATGTATAATGTCTCTGAGCATCCAAATACAATTAATAATTATTCTAATGTTCTTGTAGAGATGTATACTGTCCCTAAGCGTTAAAACAGAAAAAAAAGGATCATTAATGTAATATTGTCAGAGATGTACAGGGTCAATAACAATAAAACGTGTCAAGAACAGAATGATGTCTCTCGTCAAAATAATGATAATAACACTAGTATTTAGGTAGTTACTATGCCCTTGCAAGCATGAACAGACCGGACTCCACAAACAGCACCCGATCACGAGTATGACGCATATCTCAGCCATCGCCTCCCTCAACCATATGTTAGGGAAGGTGGCGACCCGATCAACGACGCCACCGTAAGCAAAGCCCTTTAAGCGAGCATGACATATTCAAGCCACACTGGACATTGATAATAGCAAAGATTAAAGCTACTTGTTCGGCGAGAAAAAGCATTACGTGCTCTCATGTTACATAAAACGGAACAGCTATTTCCGGTACTTATAATAATTACAAAGGTAATACGCCAAGACAATCATACTCGAAGGTATATTAATTCTAATACAATTTGACTGCTACTGGCTTAAAGGCATTTTTGTCGTTTATGAAATCGTTGACATTATAATACGCCTTGCTTAGCAAATATTTTTTTATATGAGACTTAAATTTACTTAACGGCAAATTAACAATTTCGGTAGGTATTTTCTATGTATATATTTATCTATATAAGTATGTTCATCTTCGTCTAGTACCCATAGTACAAGCTTTGCTTAGTTTGGGACTAGGTCGATTGGTGTAAGATTGCCCGCAAATATTTATTTATTTTATTTATTTATCCGTCAGGCGGCAGAGTACACCGACGGCACACCCCCAGTCGCCTCGCAGCTCGCCAAGGATGTCGCCACCTTCCTGCGCTGGTGCTCGGAGCCAGAGCTGGACGACCGTCGCCTCATGACCATCAAGATCATCGGCTTCTTCTCCATCATCGGAGCTTTTATGTATTACCTCAAGAGGCACAAGTGGACCACCATGAAGTCCAGGAAGCTAGCCTACAAACCTGTCTCTAAGAAATAAAAAAGTAGCATTATAACAAGACATTTTAGAGAATTTTTTTCGATAGACACAGTAACATGTTATTTCTTTATAATTAAATTAATTTATTTTTCTCACCTTGTTTACCTTCCGTTACCATTGTAAGCGGCAGAGCGGTGTTAATATAAATAATAATGTAATTTAATTACATAATTACTCGGAGCGGCATTTCGTCATCTAGTGCGTGTCAGCGCAGTCAATTTACCTATTATAGGTAGTGATTTATTGTTACCTGTGCTTGTGGTGTACCATGAATAACAGCTGTGAATCGGTGTACAGTTGAATAAATGAGTTATTGAAAATCAATCTGAGGTTTTATTTTAATGTTCCCACGCAGACTATCATTAGCGATACGAAATCGGGTTTCATGAACGCGTGACTATCACGACAGAAGCCATAAATCACCTGTATCATACTGTATCGAGTTATCTTATCTTATCTTATCGTATCTAGGTGAGGGCCCTTTCGGATGCACTTCGACCCAGTGGGATCTTTTGTGCATTTGCCCTCTCCTTTATACCTGCTCCCAGGCTTGCTCCATCATTTCCACAAAGCGGATGATGCAGTTCGCCGGGAGCACCTTGAATTCCTTTGGTTGCGGGTAACCGTTACCAAAGTAGTTCATTCTTTGTCTGGCAAGGGCATGACATTCACACAATAAGTGTTCCATAGTCTCATCCTCCTCGCCACACATTCTACAGTCTAAACTATCAGATAGTCCCATCTTGGCCAAGAGATCCTTGACCCCGAAGTGACCAGTGAACACCCCAGATATAATTCTGAGTTGCTTCCTACTGGATTTCCAGAGTTTTCTGGTCCAGCCCGAGTCCACTCCTTCTATGAAGAGCTTAGAGTGCCTTAAGCCAGCCTCATTCCTCCACTCGTGTTGGTGTTTGGTTTTGGCGTAGGCTTTAAAGGCCGATATTATGGTCCCCTGCGAGAGTCCCACAAATGGTTCTGGACCTACAAAGTGATTTGTAGAGCCCCCTCTTGCAAGCTCATCTGCTCTTTCGTTGCCGATGAAGCCCTTGTGCCCTGGTATCCAAACTAGTTGCACCTTATTGTGCCTTCCAAGTCTGTTTAGTGCTTGGACGCCATTATAAATTAGTCTAGAGTCCACTTTCGGCGCCGTAAGCGCTTTAAGGGCCGCTTGACTGTCACTGAGTATATAGATAGTCCGCCCTTTGGTTCGCCTGTCTATATTCTCCTGTACACAAGCAATTATGGCGTATGTCTCCGCTTGGAAGACAGTTGCCAAATTACCCATGCTTACACTACTACTATAGTCATTTGCATAAATGCCTGCTCCCGTACCGGATCCCATTTTTGATCCGTCCGTGTACCATATACTGTCTTCGATACCAGACTTTGGTGGTTCTAGACCTTCGGCCCACTCAGCCCTGGTTGGAACTTTTGTTGTGTAGTTCCTGTGGAATACATACTTGGGTAGCATTTTGTCGCTTCCCATGTTTGTTATTCTGTCTAAGATACCATCAGTCTCCATGTTTGTGTGCTTAGTCTTCGGCTTGCTATCGCTCCACAGTCCAAGAGTTCTTAATCTGTAGAGCGATTTGCGCGCCTCTGACTTAATCACCATGTGAAGTGGCGGTAGGTCCAGTAGGACTTCTAGCGCCGCTGTAGGCGTGGTACGAAACGCCCCTGTTATAGCCATGCATGCCGTTCTCTGCACCTTTCTCAGGGCCTCTCTGCATGTGCTCATTAAAGTCCTTGGCCACCATACCAGGCTACCGTACAGTATTATGGGTCTCACCATCATGGTGTAGATCCACTTCAGTACCTTGGGGTTCAGTCCCCATGTTTTGCCATACGCTGATCTACACATTCCAAATACCCTCAGGGCCTTTGTAATGGTGAGATCTGTATGCTTCTTCCAGTTCAGTTCCTTATCCAGTGTGACACCTAGATATTTCACGTCATTGGACAGTTCTAGTACCCTTCCGTACAGCTTTAACTGCTGTATTTCGCGAAGGGTCCTTTTCCTAGTAAAGGGTACTGTATCGAGTTGGTAGTGGTGCATAGAGTCACGTGTGTAACCGTTCTAAATCTTTCAAACAACACTCCGCGTTATAAATAAAGTAATCCACCTTCCTACATCGCATATACCTAAATTTCTACCCGATATAAGAAGAGTATTTTTGTGGCGCAGGTCTCAGCATCTCGAGGTTAACACCAAACCGCATAATTTGTACTTCCGTTGAACAGGTTCCCTAGATTGTCAATTGAAGTTGGATATGCATTTCTACGTCGTTCTAGATCGGACTAATTTGGTAAAGAAAATGTAAAATTATTAAACAAGCCCGATACCAATACTTTAAGACAGTGCAAGAAGTGATTTAAGTATAATTTACTTTAAAAACAAAGTTTTAAGCAACTTCAAATCAGTACCCAAATTGATTCAAGTTTTGCCTATAAAATTTGAAGAGTCCCGTCGATTTCTCCAGGATCCCATCATTAGATCCTGACCTGATGATCATGGGACCACCTTGGAAGGGACATGGGACCACCGGTCCGAGCGCCGTCGAGTAATCGGGGAACATAAATAAAAATATAATAAAAATCCGACGAATTGAGAACCTCCTCCTTTTTGAAAAACGTTAAAAAAAGGAAAACAAATATGAAACAAGTGAAAGTTTCTCCTTGCTCGCTAGATGAAAATAATCTTAGTAGAAATTTCAAATCGAATAAAACTGCTTTAATATTAAATACTACCAACATAATCTTTAATAGATGCGTTCAGAATTTATACTACAATCAGCTGTAGTTTGACAGCGAATCAGTGACAGTGACAGGTATACGTCTTTTCACTAGAAAAAGGAAAGACAGAATCGAAGTGTTTTTGTATCTTTTTAGGTGATTATTAGTTAATTGTAATGAACGCAATTATCGGTATATGCCATTTCTGCGAGGCTCACGGTCCTCGTCCGTTATTCTGCACATTTACCACAGACGACGAACAGCACACGACCGAATCCTCAAAATGCACTGCGCAGTGCAGTGGATGCACTTCTCTGGGGCCAGAGACGGTGCTCGTGTCCAGAGATGATGACGGGACTATTTACTGCAGCAGGGAGTCTGTGCCTAATCCGGAAGTCACTGCGTTTTTAAGGCAGGCTGCCATTCGGAGCATAACTTGTGAGGTATAAAGTGGGTCCTTATTAATATATTTTATTTTTATTGTTCATGATAATATGGGTTACGCATATGAGAAACTAAAATTCTGGTCCACAATAATTACAATGTTATTTATATATTTAAACTTTATTGCACAAATAAAAAAAAGCACAAGGAGCGGACTTAAATAGGCAGGGCAAGGGGTGGTAGGTTATGATATTCTTATTTCTTAATTTTGGACTAGGTAAGCTGGAGCAAGGAAGGTGGTGTGGTATATTTCAGTGATACCCGGGGTCATGTACTGAGCCTCACATTCCAAATCAGAGACACGCGCGCCAGGGGACTCAAGCGGTGGTTCTCGATTGTAGTGCTGATGAAGGACAAAATGCTCTTACTGAATATCACTCCCTTACTATCCGAACACATGCAGGTCAGTAGTTACAGATTCTCATTTAAATAGTAACTAGATTATGGTCCACACTAAATGGTCTGCATAGAAATCAGAAATAACTCTCCCATGCAAACATCCACCTTTTAAGTATTGATCTCCAATATACATTCCAATTTGCAATCTCTTTCCACTTTTTTTAATTTTTTATTAGGGCTTTTGTTTACATGATCCTTATTTTCTACATTTACAGAAAATATCAAAAGAACTGCAAGAGTTAGCAGAGTTAGTTTATGACAATGAACAGAAAGTTTGCTCCCAGAGATCTCTGAGGCTCAAAACGGGCCGGAACGACTTTGGGCAATCAAGATCACTCATGCAGTTGACTGGTATGTGAAGTAGTTGTTTCTCTAGTCGTGCTCCTATGTGCTAGCAGTGCAGGGCAGAAAACCGAATAGATAATAGAGTAGCTATTCAATAGCTATCCACGCCGCGACCATAGCTAGTTGCGGGTGTGAGCCCTGATATGGCTTGTCAAACCGAACTTACTCTTAAACACTTGGTCGCATGAAGCACAGTAAAGCTGATCTGGCTAATTGAGTATTGCTGTACAGAAAGTTCACTATCAAACAAAGCTACACAAAGATGGTGTTTGATAGATCTCAACCCAAATTATACTCTTTCTAAAGCATTACCAATGCCTTTGATGTATGTTAGTTACAATATGCCAGCTACACTGGATTATTCATTCACACACAGTTCAGAAAATTAATGAAAATAGTTATTAAAATTTCACCTTTTATGCATATTTTTTATTTCCTCGCATAATAGAAATAGAAAAGTTTATTTCTCCGAATATGGTCAGTTTCACCGTCATATCCACTGTAGAAATATTATTGAATTTAAGTGGGTAAATCATAAACATTCAAATTATCAAGACATAAAAATTTATTAAATACAACATACAATACGACTATGATGCATTGTAAAATTTTGTATGATACACGTGCGGATAGGTAATTCCCAACGAGTGGCGATGACCAAAAACACGACCGCCAGGGAGTGTTTTTGGTCATCGCCACTCGTTGGGAATTACCTACTTTCCGCACTTGTATCATAAAATTCATAAATAACTATTATGGCACACCTCGGACATAAAGTGGCAATTACCAACGCGTGCGGAAAATCCACATTCTGGCCTCACAATTATGTACTCACCATGGCCGGTAATAAAGAAAGCCTAAGGTCGCATATTTTATCGCCCTTGCCTTTGGCTCAGGCGCCAACCTGCGATCTGAGACATTATTTGTTTTACCGCCCTAGATGAGTAATGTACCTGTTTTATTTTTATTTTATTAGCCTATATTGTGTCCCACTGCTGGGCAAAGGCCTCCCCTTTTTTCCGCCACTCGTCTCGGTCTAGTGCTAGTGTTCACAAATCTGTACAAAATGTATCGCCTTTTTGGTCTGCCTCTACTTCGGAAGCCATCTTGTGGGGTCCATTCGGTGGCTAATTTGGCCCATCGTTCCGCGTGCATTCGGCAGACATGTCCAGTCCAGTCTCACTTAAGCTTCGCGGTCTTGGCACCCACATCTACGATGCCAGTTTTGGTACGCAGCTCTGTGTTCCTGATCCGATCGATCCTACGAACTCCGAGTATGCTGCGTTCCATTGCTCGCTTTATTATATATCTATTATTTTAGGTGACGAAAACGTCTTCAAAAGGCTTCACTCCCACTTCACCTGGATGCTAAAGGCAGGAGCCCTCACATACACGGAGACCCTCTACACAAGTAGGGACATGCTGAACAGTCTTCACCCTGATGCTACGAAAGGCAGCATATTTGAGCCAAACGCATGTGCAGTAGAAAATGAATGCATATCGTTGAGAGCACTGGAGAACTTGATAAGTAAAGAGGTGTTTAGGATTCTGCTGTATTGTACATTGGTTGGAGTTAAGGTGAGTTTGGGAGTTTGTTACATTTCTCTTTTCCGCGTTTAGCGAGGAGAGACAAGAGTCATAGCGCTAGCTCCTCTTCAGGCAGCTTATTCAGGGTAAGACTTAAACACCAGCATTGTTGCAGCAGGTTGGATACTGAAGGAGGCCGGACATCATTAATTAGTCACTTATTAATTAGTTTACATCTAAAAATTTACTCAAAAACAGAAATATGTAAGTGGCCCTTATTTTCTTTTGAGTAGTATATTAATTTACGCAAAAAAATTAACTTAGATTTTTAGACAGATTCGACCGGGTTCGATTCCCGGCCGTGTGTAAGGTTTTTTTTGAAAATCTTTGAATGCAGTTTTGTTTCTTTTAAAAAATAAAGGAATGATCTCTTATAAGTAAAATGAGCCAGCTGAAGAATTTAAGGTAGTTTCCCTCCAGGGCACGACTTATTTTTCCACCCTGTATATAAAGAGCATAATCTTAAGTAGGACTATTCAAATCAATTAAAAATACTCTTAAGTACCTAACTAACATAACATAATCGAATGTTTATCTCTTTTTTCGGCTACTCAAACGTTGCCTGGAAGAGATCGCTCTTTTGCGATAAGACCGCCTGTTGCTACATGTTATTGTTCTGTTTCTATTTGTAAACTGTTTCGTTCGTGTGTGCAATAAAGAGTAGGTATTTGTATTGTAAGTATAATATTTCCAGATCGTCATCAAATCATCTCACACCGACCCTTTAGTGATAGCTAAAGGCTTGTCGCGGCTCCTACCAGTGGTCAGCTACGAGAAGGTTCAACACATCATCATCAGCAACGAAGACCAAGTTGCCACAACAACAGTCTGTGTGCTACAGGAGGGCGGCAGTCAATTCAGTTGTAGATGGCAAGGCAGTGTGCCTAATAAATGTAAGTAACATAACAGTTAAAAAATATATATATCTACTTATCTCAGGTTATTTATATACAAATAAATATATATTACTTATTACTAAAATATGTGATTGTATTTAACCTTACCAAGTAAATATACCTAACAAACCACCAACCTTACCAATAAAGGTGAAGTGGGTGAATCAAAACTATAAATTGCTTAGTGTTATTGAATAAGGGCTTGTGCGCAAATCACGCGAGGTTCGATAGGGGGGGGGTCAGAAGAAAATCACGAAAGATCACGTTGGGGGAGGGGGGGTATAAGGAGACCTCACGTGTACGTGATTTGTGCACAAGCCCTAAGTATACGGCCCGGAAAATACATACTACAACAAAGAACTTACTTAACTAAATGACATCCTTTCAGGGCCTCCATTATGTAGCAATCATTTTTAACCCCCGACCCAAAAAGAGGGGTGTTATGTTTAACGTGTCTGTAGTCTGTCTTAAACGAATGAACCGATTTGAATGCGGTTTTGCGGCGTTTTTTATCCGAAAGCTGACGTAATCGAGATGGTTCTTAGCTACGTTTCAACAAAATCGGTTCAGCCGTTATTGAGATGATGAATTTTGAAATGAAAATATTGGATGTTTTTCATCTTTTCTAAGTTGTTAATTATAATTACCTACTTCATCATCATCCTCCTAATAGCAGTGTTCCCGGTTGTGCCCTAAATTTTCCCGGGGTCTACTTTGGCACCTAATCCTAAGATTTGGCATAGGCACTAGTTTTACGGAAGCGACTGCCATCCTACCTTCCAACGCAGAGGGAAAACTGGACCTTGTTGGGATCTTTCCGGTGGCGAATGCACTAGTCTCAAAACTGGACCTTGTTGGGATCTTTCCGGTGGCGAATGCACTAGTCTCAAAACGCACTATTGGTCAATACACTCTAATTTCGAAAGCCTCTCTTCTCATAAGAAACTAGGCCCAAAACACCATATTTCCAAAAAGGCTCATTCTCGATTTACATGAGAACCATTGAGAACTAGTCCCAAAATACCCCAAATTGTGTTCACCTGTAGGTGGCGTAATACTTTATTCTCATAATGCATCGTTCTCAAAACACTAGTTCCAATTCCAAAATACCCTACTTTTTTTTTTCGAATGTCATGTCTCTTTGCAATTGCTTTCAGCCGTAACCGTTACGTCGTGAGTCGGACTCGCACACGAAGGGTTCCGTACCATTATCTATTTAATTCTGTTTTTTAGTATTTGTTGTTATAGCGGCAACAGAAATACATCATCAGTGAAAATTTCAACTGTCTAACTATCACGGTTCATGAGATACATCCAGATGGACAGACAGACAGCAGAGTCTTAGTAATAGGGTCCCGTTTTACTTAATAGGTGCGTCCACACCAAACGCACGCTCACCCGAGCCGCTCAGGCGAGCGTGCGGAGAGCTCGGGCGAGCTGCACGGGTGAGCGTGCGTTCAGTGTGGACGCACACCGCGAAAGTAATTTTCACGTTATTCATTTGAAAACGATAAATAAATAAATAAGTACATTGCCAGTAGCATGGCGCCGCGGCCCCTTTGATTTCGCCCAAAAAGCCGACAACGCTCGGGTGAGCGTGCGTTTGGTGTGGACGCACCTTTTGACTACGGAACCCTAAAAATAGGGTATTTTGGAACTAAAGTTTTTTGAGAATAAAGTATTACGCCACCATGGTGTTTTGGGCCTAGTTTCTTATGAGAAGAGGGGCTTTCGATATTAGAGTGTACCTATAGTGCGTTTTGGGACTAGTGCATTCACCACCGGAAAGTTTTTTCCCCATCTTTAACTCCATTTCCAATAACTATACTGGGAATACTTTTCCCATATTTTATCACCAAAGTACTTACTCGGCACCGAGTACTTTAGTGGTAGTTCCCACTGATAAAAGATGGGAAAAAATCCCAGCTGTACCACTGGTAACAAATTGGTGGGAATAACCCACCGAAAAGCTACTATTAAATATTGAAAATCTCAATGGTGGATTGAAACCCGCTCAGCTACAGTGATTTAATAATTTTAAATACTTTCAAATTTCAAATGAAAGCTTTTAATTCTCGGTCCAGGTCCCACACTCATGAATAGGATAGAGAGCGCCATCGCAAATACTAAACTGAATGACGCCGTTCTGCACCAGCATGTCAAATCTTTACAACTTGAGTGGCAAGGGTGAGGTTCTTGTACAAATATTAGCACTTTTCACATCTGTTATTCCGAACACTCATTGTTACTCTGAAATGATGGATATCAGTTGTACTTTTCTTCCCTGTTTAATAACAGGGAAGAAAAGTACACACCTTCTATAGGGAAAGTATTCCGTTTCCCTGTACAACGTGTTACAAAACACCCCGTAAAAAATGTTCTACTTAATTCTTTTTTATATTTATACTACGCTATAAAAAAACGCGATACCTACTAATGATACTACGGTTTTCAAATTTTATAAATTGACTTTTTATAAGGGACCATTTAACCCCCTTTCTGCTTTACGGGTATTTTTGTAACACCCTGTAGAAGGTGTGAAAAGCAGTGTGTGCCAATCGGTAGCAAAATTATATCCGTCTTTGGCGTCAAACACTTGACTCCCTCGTTACGCTCAAAATTCTATTTTCTATGCTATAGAATATTTCGCTACACTCAAGATTCAATATACCGCCCTCGCCGTAAATGTATGACCTTGCTCTCTTGAGGCGTAACTAGTACTATTTAATATCAGATAGAAGACGGATAAATGCTTCCTTTATTTAGCCTACTGAATTTACACGATTTTAATAATTAAACACGAACTTTAAAATATGAATGTATAAAGATATAATATCTACTCTGAATAAACGTTCATACATAGAAACCTGTTTAAGGTTTACGCAAGACGTGAATGTATCGCACCGCTCACAACAATAATATCATAATCCTATTATAGGTAATTACAGTATTTAGGTATTGTAGTTTCACTCCAGCAGAGGCCCTACCTAGCACACTAGGTTTCATGTCGCCGAAAATGTACTGAAACGTCACGTAAAACGCGACATAAAACCTAGTGTGCTAGGGCCTCAGGTGTTACACCTCGCTATCACATACTTACTACGTTACTACAATAATTGGTTGCAGAACAGCAAAAGCAGTGAAGGCAGCAATCGCCAGTTCCGGGCAGAGTTCAAGCGTAACGAAGCTGAAGCAAGTGCTGGGCGTCACACAGCAGGACGAGGCTCTCGTCAACTACTGGATTGCCAACTTTTGGTAGCTAGCGTACTTATACCCGGTCACAATATCTGTGCAACTCCCCAGAATGAAACCCTTTTGACGGCATTATTCACGTACGAAAGTGACACATAAACTCGCAAATATAAACCTTAAACCCTTTATGCAGTGCCAGTTAAACCCTGCTGCGTTTTGTCCGCTGCCTGGCCGTGTATTGTAAAATAATTATATATATAAATAAAAAAAAAGTGTCTGTTAGACGGTCGCCAACACGCCCCTCCGACCGAGCGACCTTGGTCCGCACCGACCGTGTAGACAGTTGTTTGCAGCCAAATTTCATACTACAACGGTCGGTGGTTGAAAGCATGGAGGTGACTGTGACAGCGCACACGCCATAACACCTTTTTACACCCCCCCCCCCCCCCCCCCCCCCTAGTACTAGTAGAACACCGGTATGACGTCACTCGAGGTACACGGCTATTGTGACCGGGTGATATAATTATCGACCTATTTAGTTGTCTGTGATAAACTAGTTGTTAAATATATTTATGTTGATTATACATACTAGCCTTTTATTTTATATTTCAGTAAATGGATATATTTATGTTGATAATACTTGCTTATAGTGTATTCAATTTTCGAAAATTGTTAACCCTAATAGCGTCATAACTAGAACGTACTGGGTTCTGTTATCTTTGAGCATAACTATCGATAACACCTTGCGGCGATTTTAGCCTTACTGGGCATTGAAAGAGTTAATAGTTATCATGTAAAATGTTGGTAATTGAAACTTTTATGTGTTACTTGGATAGAAATACAGCTCGGTATTTATCTGGTGGATGCGCAGCCTTAGGGTGTTAGTTAATGATGAATGTTTTTTTTGTTAACCCTTTTCTTGACTTTGTTATATCTAGACCTCGTTATCTTGTCGCACTGTCATTGCTTTTTCGTAGAGCGTGAATGATTTTTTTATCGACCGTCTTGATATCGATGTTTATATATAATGTAACAATGCGATTGAATTTTCGCCTTTTAAATCTTTGCCAATCTCAATGAAAACTTCTTGATGAAAAATAAGATTATTTGCAACTGCATCGACGAAAAATAACTCATCATTTCCAGTAGGTACATCGGGATTTTTAATATCGTAAGTGGTATTTATTTGCAAATGTTTTAAAGATTCCTTTGGTGAACGCTGATTTTAAGTACCGTAACGCAACGCAACTATAACCCAACTATGGTCCAAAAGTAAACTCATTCGTTTCCATCAATACAGATTTCGTAATAGTGATTTTATACGTTTTTATTTAGATTTGTGTTATTATATTGCCTGTCTTTAAGTTCATCCACGAAAAAATTCACACCTGAGAAGTAATTTGAGAATTGATTTGGACTATAGTTGTGTGGTCTTACGGTACCTATTTAATATTTCTAGATGGAATGTATACCAGCAGCCATTTTTGAATTACCAGTACCAGCAGCCTTCAAAAAGCATTTGTCTTTTGAAACTGTGTGGGGCTGGTCAGTGCGCCCTTCGCATGTATATGCAGCAGGATTTACAGTTGCCACCAAATGTGAAACTTGTGATGAGCACCAAAACCCAATAGATTGACGATGTAGAATATACATACAGTGTATTGTAATTATTGTGGAAAAACTATGATAAACAGTCTTAACTAAGGTACCTACACCCGAGACTTTTATTTCTTATTTTTTTATCATATATAATTTATACCCGATAGTACCTAGTTACTCCTCATCAGTTCACTAATTATCAGTGACAATTAACTCTAAGTACACTATCGATATTTAGATAGTCGATAAAAAAATAATTCACGCTCTACAGAAAAGCAATGACAGTGCGACAAGATAACGAGGTCTTAGACTTATCTATATATATAAAAGAAGACTTCCTGACAGATCATCAACGCACAGCCGAAACTACTGGAACTAGAAACTTGAAATTTACACCCATACTACCTTTTATAACGTAGGCGACGGATAAGAAGGGATTTTTGGAAATTCCACCCCTAAAGGGGTTAAATAGGGGTGCAAAGTTTGTATGGAGGAAACTTTATTTTTTGAGCTGGAGTCTTCAAGCTTTGTGGAAAGATTACTTTATAGAATACAAATAAAGTACTTTCAGCGTTTTGGTAAATTCCACCCCTAAAGGGGACTAAAAAGGGTTGCAAAATTTGTATGGGGAAACTATTTTTTGAGATAGAAGCTTAAAAGTTTGTAGAAAGATTACTTATTGAAATAAAAAAAAACTACTTTCAGCGTTTAGGAAAATTCAACCCCTGAGGGGGTTAAAAGGGGGTGCAACATTTGTATGGAGGAAACATTTTTTTTTAGCTAGAGAATTCAAACATTGTAGAAAGCTTACTTATTAGAATAAAAATAAAGTTCTTTTGGCGTTTTGAAAAAGTCCACCCCTAAGGGGTTAAATATGGGTGCAAAGTTTGTATGGAGGAAACTTTATTTTTTGAGCTAGAGTCTTAAAACTTTGTGGAAATATTACTTATTAGAATACAAATAAAGTACTTTCAGCGTTTTGGAAAATTCCACCCCTAAGGGGGGTAAAAAGGGTTGAAGTTTTGTATGAGGGAAACTCTTTTTTGAGATAGAAGCTTAAAAGTTTGTAGAAAGATTACTTATTGAAATACAAAAAAAATAACATTCAGCGTTTAAGAAAATTCCACCCCTAAGGGGGTTAAAAGGGGGTGCAACATTTGTATTGAGAAAACATGTTTTTTTAGCTAGAGACTTAAACCTTTTTTAGATAGCTAACTTATTAGAATAAAAATAAAGTACTTCCAGCGTTTTGGAAAATTCCACCCCTAAGGGGGGTAAAAAGGGTTGCAGTTTTGTATGAGGGAAACTCTTTTTTGAGATAGAAGCTTAAAAGTTTGTTGAAAGATTACTTATTGAACTACAAAAAAATGACATTCAGCGTTTAAGAAAATTCCACCCCTAAGGGGGTTAAAAGGGGGTGCAACATTTGTATTGAGGAAACATGTTTTTTTAGCTAGAGACTTAAACCTTTTTTAGAAAGCTTACTTATTAGAATAAAAATAAAGTACTTCCAGCGTTTTGGAAAATTCCACCCCTAAGGGGTTGAATAGAGTTGCAAAGTTTGTAAGAGGGAAACTCTTTTTTGAGATAGAAGCTTAAAAGTTTGTAGAAAAATTACTTATTGAAATACAAAAAAAGCACTTTCAGCGTTTTAAAAAAAAACCACCCCTAAGGGGACGTAGGTTCGTGGGCTTCTCTCCCTCTCACTGAGCATAAGCGTGAGCGAGATGGAAGTGCGTGTTTGGAAGCGCGGATATCATGTTTTTTAATTTTATTTTTTTGTGCGTTTTAATAAATAAAAAAGTAATAGCTGTTTTCCCTCAAACATAACATTGCCAATTTTAAAAACTAATTGTAATATGTTTAGCTGTTGTGCATAATTTGTTAGAATTTTTTTAAGTGTATTTTAGACCTATGTTTGTGATTTTTTTCTATTGAGCGAAAGTCAAAAACACAGGATTCGAATAGCTGATTTCCCTCGAAAAAGGCCTCAAAATTGCTAATTAAATTTAAGGCAGCCGTATTATAATCCAAACAAGAGCTACGATTTTTTGTAAATCCGTTTTCGGAGCTCACGTCACCTTAAGGAGGTTAAAAAAAGTTTCTAAGTTTGTACCAGGGAAACAGAATTTTTGAGATAGAAGCTTAAAAGTTTGTAGAAAGATGACTTATTGAAATAAGTCATCTTGCGCTGAAAGCGTTTTAGAAAATTCCACCCCTAAGGGGGTTAAAAGGGGGTGCAACATTTTTATGGAAACAACGTTTATTTTTAGCAAGAGACTTAAAACTTTGTAAATAGCTTACTTATTAGAATATTATTAAAGTACTTTCAGCGTTTTGAAAAATTCAATTTTAGAAAGCTCTATTCCTAAGGGGGTTAAAAGGGTGTGCAACATTTGTATGGAGGAAACATTTTTTTTTTAGCTAGAAAATTCAAACATTGTAGAAAGCTTACTTATTAGAATAAAATAAAGTACTTTTGGCGTTTTGGAAAATTCCACCCCTAAGGGGTTAAATATGGGTGCAAAGTTTGTATGGAGGTAAATTTATTTTTTGAGCTAGAGTCTTAAAACTTTGTGGAAAGATTACTTATTAGAATACAAATAAAGTACTTTCAGCGTTTTGGAAAATTCCACCCCTAAGGGGGCTAAAAAGGGTTGCAGTTTTGTATGAGGGAAACTTTTTTTGAGATAGAAGCTTAAAAGTTTGTTGAAAGATTACTTATTGAACTACAAAAAAGTACTTTCAGCGGTTTAGAAAATTCCGCCCCTAAGGGGGTTAAAAGAGGGTGCAACATTTGTATGGAGGTAACATGTTTTTTTAGCTAGAGACTTAAAACTTTGTAGAAAGCTTACTTATTAGAATAAAAATAAAGTACTTCCAGCATTTTGGAAAATTCCACCCCTAAGGGGTTAAATAGGGTTGCAAAGTTTGTATGAGGGAAATTATTTTTTGAGATACAAGGTTAAACGTTTGGAGAAAGATTACCTACTAATTGATATACAAAAAAGAACTTTCAGCGTTTTAGAAAAATCCACCCCTAAGGGGGTTAAAAGGGAGTGCAACATTTGTATGGAGGCAACGTTCTTTTTTTAGCAAGAGACCTTAAACTTTGTAGATAGCTTACTTATTAGAATATAAATAAAGTACTTTCAGCGTGTTGATAAATTCCATCCCTGAGGGGGTTACTAAGGGTTGCAAAGTTTGTATGAGGGAAACTCTTTTTTGAGATAGAAGCTTAAAACTTTGTAGAAAGCTTACAAATAAAGTACTTTCAGCATTTTGGAAAATTCCACCCCTTAAGGGGTTAAAAAGGGTGCAAGATTCGTATGGGAAACACTTTTATTGAGCTTAGATACTTGATAGTTTGTAAAAAAAATGCTAATTACAACAAAATAAACTCTTCTTCTTAATTTTTCCTTGAGAAGCGTTAATAGGGGGTTCAAAGTTGGTATGGAGAGTCAGAAAAATTTAAAGTATGAGATTTGTAACTTCGATCCTAGCCTGTTTTTCAAAAGACTACAAAACTTATTTCAGCGTTTTTTTTAATTCAACCTCTAAAGGGGATTCCAAGTTTGTATGGAGAGCAAGTATTTTTTAATGTAAGGGTTTGTAACTTCGGTTGTAGACTGTTTGCTAAAATATCACAAAACTTATTTCAGCGTTTTTTTTAATTTATCGCCTAAGAAGGTTAAAAGGGGGTTCGAAGTTTATGTAGAGAGCAAGACATTTTTAAAGTAAAAAAATTGTAACTACGGTTTCAGACTTATACTATGAGGGTTGAAAGAGGGTTCTAAGTTTGTATAGAGAGCAAGACATTTTGAAGGTAAGAGATTTGTAACTTCGGTTTTAGACTGTTTACTTAAAGACAACAAAACTAATTTCAATGTTTTTTTTTAATACATTCCTTGAACAAACATTTAGACGATAACATGTTCTACGCGGACGAAGTCGCGGGCAACAGCTAGTATCTTATAAGCAGACATCATACATTTTGCAGAATTTTCGGTGCAGCATGGTTGTGATAGACAATATCAATCAAAATTGTTAATTGAGGTTAAGCATTACGATTGAAATTGTTTATAGGTACCAATTCCGTTAACAACACTACCACAGTGTTAAGAATAACCAGTGGACCGACTTTGACGTTTGCGTGTTTGACGTCATGTCCCAAGCTACACGTATGCAGCTTGGGCTACCCGCTTTCGCCCCTCACACCCCGCACGATTGCCCTGTCTAGACGGCTTCGTCGAATTACTGTATTGGTTTATAGACTGTGACACTACACTGCACAAAAAACGCTACAAAATTTACGATCTCTTCATATAAGATACACATTTTTGAATGCTCATTTTGCTCAACAAGCCGCAAATGAGGGAAACAATTATTCTTCAATCAATTGAGATGCACTACAGTATCGATACATGTGTTTAATAGGTGATCTGCAGCCAGTGTCTCGCGTTAGTATCGTAGCAAAAAGTCGCCGTGTGTAACCACTTTAAATAACCCCAGGCCTAGTCGCATGATACGTTTTATTGTTGTTTTATTTAATAACGTTTCAATACAAAAATAATCCAAAAATTGATTAAGTTTAATAGTTTTAAGTGAAATTGTATATTGTGAGAGAAATAAATCATATTATATCATTTTCGCCGTAAAAGGTGACGATAAAACCTACCGTGCTAGCCGGGCAGGTGTTTTCAAGAGTAAAAAAAGTAGTAGCAGTCCATGAAATAAAACCACAAAATATGACGTCCTCCCTATATTAATTAAACATTGGAGCGGCGGCTGGGCCTCGAGCGCTCGTGTCCGGCGGAGCGCACGTACGGCTTCGTGTGCGAGCGCGGCGCGCCCGGCGCGGGCCCGAAGTGGCGCACGGCCTCGCGCGCGTTGCGGCGGCCCTGCACCAGCACGGTCTTGCGCCCGGTCGGGGCGCGGAGCGCGAGCTGATCGAACGTTAGGATCTCTCCTGGAAATTTAATTGCTGATTGAGTACTCTTGTTCAAATATAGTTATCCTGTGAACCTGTAACTAACCACTCATTCAGTCTAATTATATTCATGGCAGTGGGCGTGGCATATTGCACGTCGAACCGATGCCCGTTGGGGCGGAAAGGTTCTCGAGTGGCGACCACATACCGGAAGGCGCGGCGTGGGTAGGCCCCCCACAAGGTGGACTGATGACCTGGTGAAGGTCGCGGGAGTCCGCTGGATGCGGGTGGCGCAAGACCGGTAATTTTTGCACTCTTTGGGGGAGGCCTATGTCCAGCAGTGGACGTCTTTCGGTATGTTTCTTTTGATATGATGATGATGATATTCATGGGACTAGTGCCTATACCTAACTTTGGGATTAGGTGCTAAAGCGGACCCCAGGACAACGCCAGAAGGATGATGATATATTAAATGAAACCAACTGTTTAAATCAGGGTTCTCCAAACTATGGCCCGCAGGCCAAGTCCTGCCCACGAGCCCTTCTCATCCGGCCCCCGGAAAGAAAGCAGGAGAGCCCACGAGTTCTAAATAAAACAAACCAATAATGATTTGTCCATAAGTCTTGACCCGCACGAATTTATATTAAGTGCAGTGTGGCCCTTGAGTCAAAAAGTTTGAAGATCCCTGGTTTAAATGATCCAACTGTAGACCGCTATATAAGAAGCCAAACTGAAACTGACTGAGGTTGTACCCATTGCCAATATAACGTCAAATATATAATATATTTAATAGACAATAATTTAAGAAAACCTATGTAATGTGTCTTGTTTAGTTAAGTTTATTTAATTGTAGTTTTCTTGTATTGCATGGCAATTGAAACATTATGGGATTAAACAACAATAAAAACCTGCCATATTAGAAAGATTGTGTGCAGAACCTAGGTGAATTACTAACATTAATTAATTCAAGATCATGTTTATGAGCATCCTGTCTTTATAAGCAATGAAAGTTTTGGCTGGAGCACTTTTTGCAAATACATAGACATTTCATTTTAAACAGTAATTCCACAGCTCAGTTGCAACACTTTCACCAAACACACATAAGATATATTTGTCACGGCTTGTTCAATTGAGGTAGTTTAGATTGTAGTTAATGCTCTCAGAATCTCAATTAATCATTATCATTGTCATCATCATGTCAGCCAAAAGAAAGCCCCCGCACCATGAGAATAAATCAAGGTAAATTTGGACCGGATTAACTAACAAAACCTAATACAAATCCCCCCTGATATTCACCTTTACTGGAGCACCACTATCACATTAACAATAATAAACACACATTATAATTACATTTCAAAAGTTTTTCATATCTCTTGGACACACATGTCAGATTTCAAGTTAAACCCACAATGGGAGGCTGGTAAAAATATATTTGATTCACTGGAGATCAATCGTGTAACACAGCACACTTTGGCCCATAAATAAATAACACTTGAGTAAAAGTGAATAAAGATGAATATTGGAAAGGATCAGCAATATAATTTGGTTGTCAAGGCTGCTAGTCATAATAGTAAGTATTTAAGAGTTAATAACATTGCATTGGGACTTGTTTCTTGCTTGTTACACCTTAAATGTTACTGTACAAAAGGTTTTGACTAATAGCATAATTCACAACAGTAAATTCTGGCATTGAACATGCCACTCTTATATCACTCAGGAAGTAACAACAGATAGTCAAATATGACACACATAGTTCAAAGAAAGGTTATATTTAGATGAAGATCACAGTCCTATTTCATGTTAATTTCACTTTTAGTCGATTATAGGGCTATCAATAAGTATCACAACCACAGCTAACCTAGCCTCAAAAACTCATGTCAACATAAACAACTAACCTCCAGCAGCCAAGATGCGGGCACGGGCCTTCTCCGTGACGTGGAGAGCAGCCACCGTGAGCTTGGGCACTTTGTACAGCCTCACGTCATTGGTGATGGATCCGACCACGACGGCGATGAGGCCCTCACGAGTGGGCTTCTTCATGTGGCGCGCCAGACGCGACAGCGAGATCGGCGGCCGGTTGATACGGCTCATGAATAGACGCCGCAGGATGATCTGGTTGAACTTGGCATCGGTACGTCTTGCCAAGTATCGGTACAACTGAAAAAAAAAACAAGTTTTAGGTTATGAATGGGACTAGGTATTTTAGAGTATGAAGGTTGCTTGGGATTGGAAATCAAAGGGGTTGTAACGAGTTTTGAGTACTTACTTTGACCAACAGCCTCAGGTACACATCCTGAGATTTGACTTCGGTGCGTCGGACTTTCCTGTCATGTTTATGGTTGATATCGATACCCTGAAATAAACAAAGTAACACATACTGATTTCACTCCGATAACTTAAAATGGCTTTAAAATTGCACAACACTTTCGTTTGATCACGATTATTATAGATTTAAATTTAATTTCCACTGAACGAAACTCACCATCTTGACAACCGGAATCAAAAGAGACCATAGAGAATAACAAACTTTGACAGTTACAATTTCAGTGTAGCCAGTGATACCTAGCCCATAGACAAATATAGATGCAAAAAATCGTGAAGAAAAAATATATTAAATAAAATAGATGTAATAATTTGTATGAATAATAATTATTTGTTTGTTAAGAAACGACCTATTATAACTCTAACAAATTGTATTGTGATTTCTTCTTTACTTTTCATTTGTAAACTGGCTGAATACTGCCAGAAATGAATACCTCATCATTTTGAATATTACCGCCGGTAAAAACAAATGAAAATTTCTGTCGCGATGTCTGTCACCGCGACAGATAAACAAATTTCGACCGCCGTTTTTTCAAAAGGGATGGAATTTAATACGAAACATCGAAAATTATTCAAAACTAAAAATTCTATTCGTATTCCTGCAACCTCAAAACCTCGACTAAATAAGAAGAAGGTAGTTCTACGAAAACGAAAATGCGTGTGTTTACCCGAAAATTATTCAATAGTAGAGTTCCCTACGATATGGAATGAGCTGCGCCAGAATGGGCAGCTGTGCGACGGCACCATCGTGTGCCAGGACATGAAATCAATTCGAGTGCACCGAGCCATACTGTCAGCCGTTAGTCCCTATTTCAAAGCATTATTTATAAACTCCCTAAAGAAGGGAGAGCCAGAGGAGAAGGAAATTTTCGTGGACGTTCCTTGTGTTTACATGTCTCTTATACTCGACTACGCTTACACTGGGACATGTGCTGTAACAGTCGAAAACGTGGAGCACTTACTCCCGTTTGCTGATCAGTTTGACGTCGTGGGAGTCATTCAATTATGCTGCCAGTTTCTCCTACACGAGCTGAAACCTCACAACTGCCTAGGAATATTCAAATTCGCAAAGTATTACTTCTGCGGTGAATTAGAGAAGAAAGGAAAGTTGTTTATAAGGCAGAACTTTAACAGAGTACTTAAGGACTGTAATGAGTTTAAGTCGCTTTCTTATGAAGAGTTAGAAGACATATTGAGGGACGACGAACTTAACGTTCGAAACGAGGAGATAGTCTTCCAAGCGGTGAAGACTTGGGTAGAGCACGACTTGGAGAATAGACGAAAGCACATTCCGTCCTTACTGTCTTGCATTAGATTTGGTCACATAAGTTATAATTACTTTAAATCGAAAATATTGCAGTGGCAGCCGGTTATTGAGGATGATGTAAGTATGCCAAAACTCGAAAGAGCGTAGTCCTGTGTGTGTACCTATAGCCTAAAGTAGTATCAGAAAACAGTTGTTCTTATTAGAACAACTGTTTTCTGATGTCAATCACGTGTCTCCGTTTCTTGCTGAGACAAACCACACGTCAATCATATTTATAGGTAACACATTACTTTTATTGCGAAGGTGCGGCCCTAGCCCTAATTTCATCTGAGTTTTTTCTTTGATAACCACATCTGTGGCCCATATTAGACACGAAAATTGTGGCTTCGTAAAAACCAACCCCCATATCTACTGTTGCCGTTAAATTCCAATATGCTGCCAACAGAAATGCCAAGAGTCGTTGTACCCCGCCGTGGTGTTTTTAACCGTGCTGGACTCTCGACCGGGGACTGAAGCAGATCTGAACGACCCGTTAGCAAGGCCTCGAATCCCGTACGAAGTCCTGTTTGCCGTGGGAGGTTGGAGCGCCGGAAGCCCAACGAGTTTTGTGGAAACTTACGATACAAGGTATGGCAACTTTAGCATTTACCTACTTCGTAATTTTTTCCCAATCAAACCTTTTTTTTTTCTGTGTGATTGACTGGTGAAGAATGCGTTGTTGCATTAAGTTCACCTTATGTATTTGTAACTTGTTAATACGTAATTAGAGTATACCTACCTATGCCCGTTGCAACGCGTTTTATTGCCACTAACAATTCTATGTGAAACAGGGCAGACCGCTGGTTCCTCTCTATCCACATGGACCTCACGCCTCGCGCGTACCACGGGCTCTGCACACTGAACAACCTGATCTACATGATCGGTGGTTTTGACGGCAGCGACCACTTCAACACCGTCCGCTGCTACGACCCCGTTGCCAACACGTGGCACGAGCGGGCCTGCATGTACCAGGCTAGGTGTTACGTCAGCGTGGTGGCTCATGGTTAGTGAAACAGGGAAAACTGGTTCCTAGCACACTCCCATCAGTTTTTTCAAGGCAATTTTCCCAGGGATCGGTGATTGATGTGGGATCTATTAATAGCTCCCCAGCTTTGGCACATGGATATAATTAGTAAACAGGGAAAATCACTGGCTCCTAGGGCCGTCTTTCACATTGGCTACTCAGGGAAGTGCTCAGGGCTCTGCGACTGATGTAAGATTAGATTAGATTAGATTATTTATTTCATGATAAAAAATTACATTACAAATTTGCTTACATGTCAAAAAAATAAGAATATTTATCATGATCGTCAAAAACGAAGAAAAAATAAAGATATAATATTAAATTAATACATGTCAACAAATTTACTCAATAACGAGTAAATATAAAAAAATAAAACAAAATCAAAAGAACAAATATGTCAACCACTAGGTATCGTCATTCAATTTACAATATAGTGTAATGTGCATTAGAACATAGGTGATATTTAATGTCAAATCATATTAAAACAAATGTAAATAGGTAAAAATTTTAATTTAACATGTCAAATCAAGATCCATATACTCTTTAACTGAGTATAATGGATTTTCCAATAAAAGGTATTCCAGGCGGCGTCTAAATGCTTCGTCAGATGGTTCAAGTCTATGATCAGCGGGTATAGTCGCTCGTAGTAGGTAGGCCCAATGACACGCGGGTTCTTTTCTGCAAGTGCCATGCGACGGGGAACTGTTCTCAAACGCCCAGTGCGGCGGAGTGTTTTGCCAATCACATTAACTATCGAAAGAGGAAAAATTATTCCTTACAAACATTATAATTTCGAATATATAGAGTGAGTAGTGCGTCATAATACCGTGCGTTGGGAAGTGGCCTCTACACGAAGTCTTCGATTTTGCCCCAATCATCGCACGTATGTACGGCACGTTTCTGCATAAGCAGCACTCTGTTGGCATCCGTTGAGTTTCCCCAAATGAGCGTACCGTAGGACATGAGCGAATGAAAATGAGCAAAATACACCTGCTTCATGGCATCGTCTGATACCATAGGTTTTAGCTTACGCAAAGCAAAGACTGCACTACTCAATCTATCACATAGTTTGTCTACATGGCATTTCCAGTTAAGGTGAGAGTCCAGAGTGAAGCCCAGGAATCTACATTTATCACTTATCGGCATCGGGCTGTTTGCTACGCACGGAGGAATCGCAATTTGGCGCCCCGAGAAGACCACGTTGGATTTAGTTATATTTAGGAGTAAGCCGTTGGTGGCAAACCACCTCTGCAGTTGATCACAGCCGTCATGTATCTTCTCTCCAAGCTGTTCATAAGTGCGCGCGCTGACAACCACTGTGGGCTGATCTAAATCGCAAAATGCTTGACAAGGTAGCAACTCTGGGTATAGAAGATTTGGACACACCTGGGGACGCTTACCTGGGATTTGTTCCCGATTCGTCGTATTCCTGTTTCGTCGCATTCCCGATTCGTCGGATTCCTGATTCGTCGTATTCCTGTTTCGTCGGAATTATTTATATAAAATCATTACAAATAATGGACCATTATTTATCCGCCTTTCCGAAGAGCAGTTATACATATACAATATATTTAGTTGTACATATATGAACATATAGGTACCGGGTGTCCCATGACTAAGAGCCGAAGGGAAAGTGATCTAAATATTGAAGAGTCAGTGTTTTACCGTAAGAAGACATAATTTTATTTCATAAAATTATAACTACAGTCAGTGTTAAAAGTAAGTTATCACTTTGGAGCCATATCGCTTTAACGTGAGGTTCCAACTACCATATGAAGTTGTCAAACATCTGAAAGCGACAAAGTACAAAAATGATCATTGACTTTTGACGCTGACTGTACTGTATTCGGGGACAATTTCTTTTTTCGTATTTTGTATGAAAATATGCAATATCAAATCAGTTTTAGCGATTTAATTTTTGAAATACACAATGTATGATAAAAACTCGTCGAGTAAAATATGTTCAAAAATATCACCAAGAATGGGAAATAGTCAATGATTTTATTGATAAAAAACATCTCTTAAAACAGTCATTGAATGTTTAAATAGGCTTTGTTTAATAATATAATACCAATATAGAATGTGTGTTAAAAAAAATCTTTCCCTTCCCTTCCCTTAAAAAAAACCCCTTTTATTGTAAAAATAATCTTTTCATTTTTAAAACGTAAGTGGAGCCGTGGTAATTGCATAGTTTCATTCGATAAAAAAAATCTGACGAATCAGGAATACGACCAATCAGGAATACGACGAAACAGGAATACGACGAATCGGGAACAAATCTTACCTGGCACACGGCGAATTTAACCCGCTATTAACAAATAATAGAATAGGTGAAATCACATATATACCAAATAAAGACATGAGGCGCTGGCCCCGAGGGACGGCGGCTCCACGTCCCCTTAGAATTAAATAAATGTAAAATATGAAACACAACCAACACGAACATCCTTAACTCAACACATGTGACATAACACCTACAGCTTACACAGATCTTTTAGACATAAGTTAGCTGACACAATCCTGCGGGAACTAAAGGATGTAAACCCTAATAGGTAATAAACGTTTTCTCATTCATTCATTCATTCACTGTGGTATCGTCCGCGAATAGGACAGAGAGATCAGCTGTGATGGCAGCGGGAAGGTCGTTCATAAACGTTAGGAAAAGGGAATTTCCTAACGCCGAACCTTGAGGGATTCCTACATTCACGCTGCCAGCACTGGACTTCAGTCGTTTACCGCTCGCAGATACTTTAACGACTTGTTTCCGGTCGGACAAAAATTATGTAAACAATTTGTGGCTTAAGTTTCGTATCCCGTAATGATGTAACTTGTCCAAAAGCAGTTCATGATCAATCACATCAAAAGCCTTGGACAAGTCACAAAATATACCTGCCATCTTGCATTTGTCATCCAGACCGGAAACAATGCAGTCAAATATTTTGAGCGCAGCAGTTGTTGTGGACATATTTTGCCGATAAGCGAATTGGCGGTCAGTCAGTAGGTCATTGTTCTCTAGGTGGGCCATTAAATGCGATGAGAGGATGGACTCCACAATTTTAGAAATTGTGGGGACTATTATTATTGGTCTATAATTGTTGACATCGCAAGGTCCATGGTCTCTGCTAGCTTGCAAGATCATGAACTAGACTTCCAGTGAGAGCCCCATTAATAAAAAAACAAGGTCTTCCAGGGGTTAAAGACGACCCCAGACTCAGAGGTTCCTCCTTATCCACATGGGCCTCTTTTCTCTGCAGAACACTATACCATTGTAGAGGCGAGTGTGCCTCATTTTTGAATGTCTTCCAGACGGTTTAATCTACGCCCTCGGTGGCTACAATGGCCGCACTCGCATGTCTTCCGTGGAGCGCTATTATCCTGACAAGAACCAGTGGGAGATGACCACTCCCATGAACAAGCAGCGGTCTGATGCCAGCGCCGCCTCTTTGGGCGGTAAGGTAAACGAAACGAACACTTAGTCAATATTATTTTACTACTTATGTCGCTTATGCAATTGAAAAGGGCCATTAGCAACATCGGAAAACTAATTGGTCACCATGGATTAAAATGTTTGCACTCTCTTTTTGTCTTTATTTCAAATACCTAACTGAAAAGTACCTACGCCTACTCCTATCACTTGTTGTATCCACCGCGTCTTTATATTTATTTTATAAAGGAGAAAAACCCAAATTACATCCAACCACCCAATCTACCTCCGATTCACACAGCCACGCAGATAGTTTTTCCGTCCAATAATTCCCTAAATATTTCTCAGATGATCTTTCACTTTTCTGATGTCTCGCAGATCTACATAGTAGGCGGCTTCAACGGCCAAGAAGTCCTCAGTTCCGCCGAGATGTTTGACCCTGACACTAAACAATGGAGCTTCATCCGATCCATGCTGAGCCCCCGCTCTGGAGTCAGTCTCATCGCGTACCGGGACTGCCTGTATGCCCTTGGGGGATTCAATGGCTACAGCAGACTAAATACTGGTAAGTGTTTTTTGGATACTAAGGCACAGATCATTGTTGATGCTGTTAATTTTTTACATCTACATTAGGTACATTAGGTACCTAGGTAAAATAAAAAGGACAACAGTTAAGGTTATGGTGAATGGTAAAAATGCTAAGGTTGACTGATTGTTTATTTATTTATTTATTGAAACTTAATTGCACAAACAAAAAGTACAAAAGGCGGAAATAATGCCTTAAGGCATTCTCTACCAGTCAACCGCAGGGCTAAACAGAAAAGCTTGTTAATAGTCAACCAAAGGCGCCACTTCAAAAAAGCAGAAGTAGGTCCTCCGAATAGAATTCTAAGCATTTCGAATTCTAGGGCCCATAAGTCATCAACATGTTATATTTTCTTGAAGCCTGAACCTGCCTGAAATATATTGAAGAGTCACCACGCGACAATTTCTGCGACGCGTTCTCTTGTTCTTGTTGTCATTTTGTAGGTTTCTTTTGTTTTACTGATGTAGGTATTTATGTTTTAAAGTGGAACGCTTCAACCCGCTACGTGGCGGGGACTGGCTGGCGGACTGGCAGGAGGTGACCGAGATGTTCAGTGCGAGAAGCAACTTCGCCACGGTACTGTTGGACGACATGATCTTCGTCATCGGGGGATTTAATGGTAAGACCCCACCACGAAAACGATTTCCATCTGACTTTCCAACCCAGAGGGAGAACTAATGAGCTTGTTTGGGATTAGACCGGTTATTCACGATGTTTTCCTTCACCAAAAAACTATTGTAAAATATAAAATGCTATTTCGTACATACACCCGATATCCAGATTGAAAGTAGCGTGGCTTACTGCTCGGCTTTATTTAGAATTTTTATAAGTATACTTAGGGGCTTTTTGCTTTCTGTTTTATGCAAATTGCATGGGAAATCTTATTTGGAATAAATTTGATAGAATAGTCTTTCATCGTGATATTATTCCTATTTTCGCTGATCAGATTCCTCTCCACAGGGTATGTCAGTGATTTTAATAATTGTCAATCGTTCGTTGTCCTGAAGGCATTGAACCAAAATTCCAGTCATCTCCTCTCCACCTACTAGCACCCTCAACCAGGTTCAACCAACACAGCCCATTCCCCACCAGGTTCCACCACCATCCCCCACGTGGAGTGCTACGACGGCGACACGCACGAGTGGTACGACGCTGCCCCCATGAACCTGAACCGGTCAGCTCTAAGCGCCTGCGTTATCGCTGGATTGCCCAATTCCCGGTCCTTCTCTTATCTCGCCAAGGCGGTGCCTGCGGCTGGCGCCGACCAGGCCCACCATTCTTAGTTCGCAGGAACAACCTTCCCTTAACCCTTAAATGCATTATGATGTAGATCTACATCGTATATTTTGATAGCCCGTGGCTCAATATGCAGGTATCCAAAATGACATTTATTACTTTTTTAAATAAATGTAACATTTACACAGATTCTGAACGCATCCACAAACTTTTGACAGTATTTTTTTTGTTGTGTCATAATTTCAATCTTTGGCGCGTAAGTCCCTACACTGTTCGCCGCGATTTTACAAAAAAAAATATGCATTTAAGGGTTAAATTAAATCCGATCTGAAAGATGAAAGCTCTGGACGTCGCACTACACTGATAGTCGAGAAGATCGTTCTGAAGAGCTGTCCTTCCTTAAGGCTGCCTTTTCCATTGATGCAGAGATGAGAGCGGACAGAAACCAGCCAGTCATGCACATTTCGACTGAAGCAAAGAGGATACGAGACTCTTCTCCTTCTTAATGGAAAGGCAACTTTAGGATCTATTGACAGTGGAATGAATGAACAGAATACCCTCAGATTTACATTGTGTCCTGTTTAATGTATTTTTGAGTGCGATATGGTTATCAGATGATATTTAAAGCACTTATTGTTCTAATATGTGGGATCCATTAGCTCCCGTTTTAGTGACGTTTCTGATAGGGGAGGCAGTTCCGACTACCATGAAGGTATTCTGGTTTTATTGATCATTTTCAAATCATGTATTCGGGGCATCATTTCCACTAATTTATATGAACGTTACTTAATCCCTTGTTATGACTATGGTGCCGGAAGAGTAAGATTTTAGGTGCATTTAAATAATTTGAATAGGGATTCTAATATCTCTATACATTTACACGGTTTGAAAATGATCAACGCAAATTCGAAATGGAAACGTACCTATTTACTTAATTTCGTACGGATGAGCAAATTTGTCTGTTCAAGTTTGCACGAAAGCGGCTTAGTGTTGTAATGTACCTGATGTCTGTGATAATTAATATTTTGATTGTTTGGTCAGTGGAGTAAGAGTAGGGAATTAATGGGGGAACATGAATCTAATGCAATGCTAGAGAGAGATCTAGGAGCAATGTGGAAGGGAATCACAGCCATTACTTCTCTTATCCCAAGGTAAATTCAGCAGTTACTTATTCTTACTCCACCGACTTAGTGTTTTGTGTAAGTTCTATTGTTATCATAAATCATGTTATGTGTTAATAATAGCGTTATTGTATTGTGCAGATCAAAATCGCGTCTTTGTATTTTATTGTTTTTATAAACGTGGCTCGAAGCCCAGAAATCGTGGTCTATTTTAGAGATCGTTTTAAAAAATCATTGTAAATTTTCCAGTTTTTTAATGCGTGTAATTTGCGACACATTTTATTTGGTATTTTTGTACAGTTCGCGACCGGTTCTCAAATCATCGGGTCGCGTTTTCGATATTTGTATGATATTACGGGATGGGTGAGGGAGGTATGCCTTTTTACGGCGGTCTTTCGACGCTCAATCTTGGGCTTGGTCATTGCTTTGTGTCTAGGTACGGTCAACCAATTTGATTCCTAGGCCATCATAGAACCTTGCCGTTGTAAATGCTATGTCAATACGGGTTACTAGGATTATTGCGTCGCTAGGTAACCGTTAAAATGACAGGGTTCTACGGTGGCCTAGGAATCAAATTGGTTGACTGTACAGTTGACTTTTCCAATATCTATACAGACAACCGTTCAAAATAATCTACAGTCTATATTGTTACTGACATAAGGCTCATGTGTAGATATTTTTGAAAGGCTGTCTGATAATCAGATTTAACTCGTTAAGGCGTAATTTGCCATTAGAGTACCTGGTTTGAAAGTATATCTAATTTATTATAAGAAATTATTAGATCCTAGATTGATCGTCCAGAGACCTATCTGTGGTGGTATTTATGCAGAGTAAAATTATAAAAAATGAAAAATTATTTCTAGTATTTAATAAAAATTTACTGTACCCGAATGAAAGATAATAAATTGACAAATAAAGAAAAACATTACAGGTATAAGATGTTTTATTTACTTAGACTCTCGTCAAGACTTCGAGTCTAACTTGCCATGAGCTGCGCTGCGTAGCTTCAACATTTTTACCGCCATTATTCGATTATACATATACGTTATTTCCGAAAACGATACTATACCTACGCCAACTTCGTCACTAAACTAGCTACAAAATATCCACGAAGTTAGCGTACAATAGCTCTACACCTATAGGCGCCCCTGGCGTTAAAAGGGTTAAACGTGACTTTGCCTACTTTAGAAATTTTAGAATAACTCCATAGTCTCTGTATGGTAACCACGAGTCCGAAGTGGTTTCAAGATTAGGCCAAAGATTTTTTGTCATTTAACCGCTGGTTCTTACCTACTTCTTATTACAATTCGGTGGACTTCGGACTACGAATCCAACAAAATAAGAAACCGACCTGCGTCGCCTAAGGGTCCTCGTTCGTTAGATTGGTAAGTCTACGTAGCGTTTATTTTTAGTGGTATTTAAAACTAGCTAAAGTTAAAATTCGAATGAGTTGTCATGTCAAAATCAAATGGCAATGTCACTGTTATCCAAAACCTTGTTCGAAGTCCCGTCTCTTATTCTTATATTCTCTTTGCTTTAGAGTTTGAGTTTTTTTTTACACAATCGTTATTGTTGATTAGCCAGTAAGTATGCCGTCCGAATTTTATCTGTCTAGACTTTTTATGCCCTATAAAACCAGTGGACTATCCTCATTTATCTTACATGAGCCCCAAATATGTAAGTATCGAACAACACTAATATAGATAACCAATCATATATGTAAGTACTTAGGTAAAGTACCTACCGTTCTGATGGGGTCTACATATTATATGATTTCACCACAATTTGTCAGTACAGTCGCCATCAGATATATCAAAGCGGCCAAAGTGCTCAATAATATCTGAACACGTCTCTATTATTGTCTAGGCATCAGTGGCGGCGCGTGAAAATTGTCACTGGACAACCCGGAGCATAAAAAAGGGCTGTTTTGTGATGATTTACAAGTTTGTTAAGAGGATTGTGAACCTGTAATTTTTCATACGAAAAGCGATAACGTTTTTCACCCCGTAAACATTCTTCGATTATTATAATTTTTGAACATGTTGTAGATATAATGAAAAACTAGGTCTGTACGTTTTAATTTTTAAGAAATATTGCTTACGTTAAAAGTTATTAGCATCTAAAAATCGATATTTTTGACTTAAAAACTTTGTCTATCGTTTTATTTTTTTTTAATTAATCTAAACTGATTTGCTAAAAAAAGAAAACGTACAGACATAGATTATAGTGTACTGAATCTAATAATACCAAATTTATTTCATTTCATAAAGGTTTAGGGGGGTAAAAACGTTATCACCCGGAACAATATTTCAACAAGGAAATGTAGGCAATTGCCTCCAGGACTAGCTACTCTCTCTATCGCACGATACGGGTGAGGCACAGAGCGGTGTGAAACAGATAGAATTTTTTTAAATACCTTCTGGTGCCGCGTATCGGCACTTCACAATCCTCTTAATATATAGCAAGAAATTTTAGGCAAGCCGGTGGAAATTGGCTTGTATGGGCGCTCCGCCACTGCTAGGCATTAGAGACGTGTTCAGATATTTGTTGGCCGCTCCGATATATTTGATGGCGACTGTACAACATGTCGAAGTTATAATTGGGTGTGTCGTACAGATGTAACAATCCGACCACATGTGCATGCAATTTCTCAGTAGGTACAGTACAACTCGTTTGACAGTTGGATCAGCAGCGCAACATGCCTCCAGACGATAGCAATTAGTCAGCTTCTGACAAATTGGGGCTGACAAATCATAACATGTATAGACCCCTTGAAGGATAATCAATAACACCTAATGAAAGTAAAACATAAATACTAGACATAGTTAGAAGAGAACAGACTTCACATGAACACATGTTTCATTGACACGCTTCGAACATACGAACCAATGGGATCATTAACAGCACACATTTATTCAGGTGGTGGCCAAATATGGAACTAATCCAACTACACAGTAATTGCACCCTTACCGTTTGATACTGGCGACGCCATAGCTGGCTTAGCTAAGTTTGCTGGCAGGTGCAGATGTTGCAGGTCCTTTCAGTTACGTAACAGTTGGTTCAAATTTGAACTCTTAAGGTATGTGACTAAGGCTTTAGTCGTTTAGTTAGATGGGAGTTTGTGAAAGTAACTATTCGTGTAGTACTTTTCGGGATGCGTTCAATGTGAATCAACGTACATACGCGCGTATGGACGTAGTGGTTATATTCTCTTTGCGTATGGACAGCGAGAGTGCCGTGCGTACAAAGGGAGGGTGATACCATACCTCTGTTCCATAATTTATTTCTCTAGTATATTTTAATAATTCAATAAACATTGGTAGTTCGACGCGAGATTGAACAAAAATTTTTATTATTTTTACCCGACTGCCGAAGGAGAGAAGGGTTATGTTTTTCGAGCGTATGTATGTATGTTAGTATATATGTCTTATTCCTTTAACACGCCCTGCAGCCTAAACCGTTTGACGGATCTCGACATGTGAGGTGTCCTTGGATTCCTCTTAATCGCGGGAGTGACATAGGCTATAATATTTGCAAAAAGCAGTTTGGTTTTTCGAAAAATGTTTTGATTTGTTTCACTTGTATTTGACGAATTTAGACCTACTTAGTGCCTTACCTAGCAGGCTTAGTAACTTGGCCAAGTATTTTTTTGATAGCTTTGTTTTAAAACTTTTAAACTGATTGATGAATGATAACACATTTTATAATAGCTACATATTCAACCAGTAACCAAAGCTTGATTCATACCTAATTATTGTACTAATTAGGTATGAATCAAGTAATAATTGCTAGTAGATTTTCATTTACAAACATGAGTTTCTTCATTAGAATAAGGCCATTTTAACACACGTATTCGCTCTAATTTAAGTACAACAACATTAATAAAATTATTTAAAATGGGGAGGATGAAGTTCAGATATATTTTGCAGGATACAAAAAAAAGTAAGTAAAAAGTTCAGAATATCGCGAAATAACCGCACCTGGCAACACAGAGGGAGGCGCTCCCTTCCGTTTTCCGCGGCGATCGAACTCCGGCGCGAGACAAGGGACTGTGCAGACGCTGCGCTGCAGTCAGGGCGCGGTCATTCACCGATAAATTAAAAAATAAAAATAGTGATGGAGCTGAAGGGAAAGGTTGCCTTGATAACCGGTGCCGCCGCCGGCATAGGGTTGGCTTACAGTGAAGAGTTGCTGAAACACGGAGCTAAGGTAAGTTTAAGTAAACGGCGACTTTTTCTTAGATAGGTAATTTTATATTTTTATAACAAAGTTTGATTATAAAGTTGTGTATGGCTGAATGGAAGTAGTCTTAAACCTACATTTATTATATAGTGAAAACTAAAAATGAAAATGTAAGGAGCGAAATTTCTTTCACGCACTTCCGTAGCGTACTTACTACTACGAAGTAATAAGAAGGGTTCAAGGTGAAACGGGTTGAATGAAACGACTGGAAACAAGCCAAAGGCATGTAAACTACGCCGTTTCGTTTTCTAAAATCTCCGTGCACTTATTGGGCACTCTTTACTAGTATTAAACACTTGTCGGTTCACCGGCACTTATTTGTATTGATTTTCACCCCACCGGTCACTGACGTGATTATTATGCACCAACACTTTTCGTAGGGCAGATTACTATCTTACCTCTGTGCCTTACTGATAGTTTAATTAAAGTAAATAAGTAACTAATATTCCATTTGTACTGCTAAAAGATACCCGTATTGAGAGTGGAAAAGTTAGATTACCTTTCCTTAGTGTTCGGTTCCTTTTACCTCTACTATACCAAATCTATAGATACGACAGCAATAAATATTAAAAACCCATTAAAGTATGTATGGAAACAATAATGCTATTACGACAGGAAAATAAATACCAAGTATCAATCCGGCTCGAAGGACCATATGTATGTATTATGATAGACAAATTATAGGTAGGGTATGTTATTGTTTAGTGCCTGTGCTATTAATAGGATGCATTGTACCTACACATAGCACGCAGAGTACAGATTTGTGTGCTTTGTAGAGGAAACAGGAAAATAACATTATGCAAAAAAAAACAATACTCCTGGAATTGTAAGGGTAAGGTTACATATACCGTTTACTATCAGATGCGTCCTAAGCTTGCATAACAGGGTCTATAGTCATAGAATAAAGAAGAAAAGTCTGTCAGATAGTATAGCTCTGTGACTTTTGTGGGTTTGTAAGTAGAGGGTAATCCCCGGAACCAATAGACCGATTTCTAAAATTATTTCTAAATATTACAATTTATAAATAAAATATAATAAATAAATATTTGCGGACAATCTTACACAAATCGGCCTAGCCCCAAACTAAGCAAAGCTTGTACTATGGGTACTAGACGAAGATAAACATACTTATAATATAGATAAATACATACTTAAATACATAGAAAACATCCATGCCTCAGGAACAAATATTCGTGCTCATCACACAAATAAATGCCCTTACCGGGATTCGAACCCAGGACCTCTTGCTTCGTAGGCAGCGTCACTACCAACTAGGCTAAAGCGGTCGTGATTTAGATAGACATAGGCTATATTTTATTATTCTTCAATCTAGATGACCTTCGTTGTGCCTCGATAAAGGCAAACAAGCACACAGCTCGCCTGTCGCACCTACATAGTACCGTAGCTTAATCGACGTTAACAACTCTTGGGGTCATTACGCCTTGGCCACGACTTTGGTCTTAGGCGACCTGCGACCAGGGTTTTATATGTTCATTGCGCGGTCGAGACGCGCAACGCACTGTGGTTAGTAGGGATCACGCGCAATGAACAGATAAAACGCTGGTCGTAGCTAGGTCGCTTAAGACCAAAGTCGTGGCCAGGGGGTAAGACCAAAGTCGTGGCCGAGTGGTTAGGGTGGGGTGACACATGTTCCTTGCCCATTAGGCGTCGCCAAACGAGTGAAATCGGCTGATAGCCAAGCAAGGTCGCAGAAAATTTAGTACGGATGGGGAAGTTGCATGGGACTTTAATTTCGAATAAATTGCCCTCAATCGATGCGGATATACCACGGAATACTTAAATAAGATGGAAGCGGCGTGTTAGCTAGTTACTTCGGAATCATGCGTAGCCAGCCCAACACAATCAAAACTGAATTTGTACATGTAAACACTACTGCAAAACGCTTCTAATTGGTAATTAAAAAATTCCATTACGTTTTCAACAGTTATAATTTTTAGGACGAAAAGTCACTCAAAACTGCATTAACTTGCGGTCTAATTTCCAATGTCAAAAAATGTCACGTAGGTCTATTTTTTATCAATATAGGAGCCAATTTCGAAAGCGGTTTTCAAGGATGGAAATGATATGTGAATAGGTTTGATACCTACTCTCCTTCTTGCACTAGAGCATAACTAAACGTGTATAATAATAAAAAAACATTTACTTTTTGATTGCAAAATTGAGCCCCTGTTCAAATGAAGTTGACGTTTGATTATGTTCAAAACCAAAAGTCTTATGTTACTATGACACTCTATGATGATACACCTATTTGAAAATTGCGAATACAAAATAGAGGTGAGACCAAAGAGTAAGATCATAATTATCGATATTTTATATTCTTGGTATGTATTGTTTATCGGGTAGGTATATATAGTTAAATCAATTTGAAATGGCCTTTGTTCTTAGAGTAAGAGCGTTTGCGTACTGCGACCGATCCAAACCTGATAAATATCAGTCCGAAGTAACAGTATAGGTAGTGCTATTTTTGAGAACTTACATCCGAAGAAATCGGGTATGTATGAACGAAATGTTGATCTTGTGCACGACTCATACATGCAGTTCGCTAACGCTCTTAATGGAGATGGTGCTGAATGCAACTGTCAGTGAAATCGTGTAGCTCACGAAAACATGCTAACATTTTTTAATCAAAATACGTACAAGTATTAAAGTAATTTTAATATTTACAAGGATACTCACAGAGGCATACTCACCTTAGGTATGACATATCATTATAATAATAAAATTGTACATTTGAATTCCTTGATGTACCGTGTCATTTGTTTCAATAACAAATATCATTTATTTGAAATAAATAAATTCATTTAACGCGCTTCACGCTAACATCAGCGAAAATATTTCTGAAAAAGAAATATTTCTTGTCTTTAGTGGGTCTACTAGCTTTTAACATAGAACCAAATAGATGTAATAGCCAATAGCTCAACTGGGTCTACTAGTCGATCTGAGTATTAATATTTTTCATCAGAATATTTAGGATTTTTCCAGCAAGGTACTATAAATAGGCTTATTTTTAGACAATGATGACACTCAAGTTTTATGTATTACTGAACATTGGCTTAGACAAAAGCAGAAACACAAATATGTATCAAGAGCAGCACGAACTGCCAATGAACAGTAGATTTATTATGTTGCCATTTAATGTGACCTTTTAACTCGTTCACTGCCAGGAACCCGCCTACGCCGTAGTAGCTTTCCGCTACATACGAAGAAAACTACTAGATCGGCTACGAGCGTAGCGCGTAGCGATTCTTGGCAGTGAATGTGTTAAACGATTTAATATTTATATTTTTAGATAATTTATGTCTTTGTAAATTTTAAATTAGTGAGTTTATCGATAAGTACATACACTAGGCATGGTACCACTCTAGTCATACTGGCAATCGCCCCGTTAAAATGTAAAACGCGAATAACGCGATACATTGCTGTGACATTACGGTAGTTCTTTAATCTGCGGCTTTGGCTAGCAAGCAATGCAAAGCAATGGCGAAGGTCATGATAGATTGCGTATTTAAAAAAAAAAACCGTTATTTTAGTACATAACGCAGATAGAAAATCGCTCCCGGAGGAACCTTTGGGCCCTGGCTTGCCTGTCGGCACGACTAAATTGCAGAACGCGGCATGTTTTTATTTTTAATACGGCAAAAATCGTCAGCCACGGTCAACAGACAACTGAGGCTCTAGTATAAGTTTTATCGATACATATACGTTTTCGAACGCGTTCACGTTTAGTTTCAATTTGTATGGCAACACGTAGTTCCTGATAGTTACCACCAGAGGCGCTGTTCTTGTTGCAATACAAATTGAAACTAAACGAAAACGCGTTCGAAAACGTATTGTATTGATAAAACTTATACTAGAGCCTCTGATCAGCGTTTTGACTGCGTTTGACAGCTTTATGAGTGTTCCACCCCGCCCACTACCGTTTCTATAGTATTTACTTGTTCTGTGGGTACGTAGAGATATCATAGGGTCGTTTCGCCGGTTAGCGACCACTTAGCCGAGTTGCTCACTTTAGATTAGTAAATGTATACCTATTCAATTTACACACATAATAGATGGTATTCGTATAGGCTCTGAGTATAGTCAAGTTTTGAAAACTACAATAAAATATAGCACTTTCAGCCATATATTAGGAAAAAATATAGAAAAGGTTATAAAATAGCGAATTCGCTAGATAGCGACCGCTTTAGGCGGTTTGCGACCACCCTGTTAGCTAGTTGGCGACCACTCTTGCAAATAGTGTTTAAGTAGTTAATAAAAACGATTTATCATCATCATATCAGTCGAAAGACGTTCACTGCTGCACATAGGCCTCCCCCAAAGAGTGCCACAATGACTGGTTCTGTGCCACCCGCATCCAGCGGATTCCTGCGATCTTTACCAGGTCATCAGTCCAACTTGTCTACCCACGCTGCGTGTTCCGGTACGTGGTCGCCGTTCGAGAATCTTTCCGCCCCAACGGCCATCGGTTCTATGTGCAATGTGCCCCACCCACTGCCACTAAACTTTAGCGGTTCGGAGGGCTAGTTGTATCGTTGTTACCTTACCTTGGTTATGTTGCGGATTAGCCTCATTTCTGATGCGATCATGCAGAAAAACTCCCAGCATAGCCCTCTCCGTTGCCCTTTGGGTGTCTTTGAGCCTTCTTATGAGGCCCATAGTAAGTGACCACGTTTCAGTGCCATACGTCATCACTGGCAACACGCATTGGTCAAAGACTCTCGTCTTGAGACACTGCAGAATATTGGACGAAAAGATGTGCCATAGCGTAGCTTCCCGAAAGCTGTCCAGCCGAGTCGGATTCGACGATTGACCTCTTTCTCAAAGTTGGACCTACCTAACTGCCCTTATACCACTACAAATTGTTATTCTTCTAAATCTACTTTACATTGCTGCAATGAAGAATATAATCGAAAACGGCGTGCCATCTCGCTCACACCATAGTGCTATTATATTGCTATTACAGTCACACACACGCACAGTTACAAGCTTTTATTTAACTTTTAGATTATATTCTACTTACACTAGCTTCTGCCCTCGACTCCGTCCGCGTGGAACTTGTTTATATCGTAGCTCCATACAAACATTCACCCCCTATTTCAGCCCCTTAGGGGATTATTTCGGGGATAGAAACTATCCTATGTCTTTTCCTGCGACTCAAACTATCTTTATACTTACCAAATTTCATCAAAATCGGTCCATCGGTTTAAGCGTGAAGAGGTAACAGACATACAGACACACTTTCGCATTTATAATATAACCATATCATATAATCATATAAATAATGTATTATATATGAATATTATATTATATATACTATGGACATAGCATGGATTGGCGCGGCTTAGATACCGACTCAATTGGCTGGCCAAGCTAAATATCGCGGGTGCCGCAAGAATCTATACGGAAAGAAAAAGAAAAACGATGTGGTCGCTATCCGACTTTTATGGTAATTATGTATTTGGGTACGCGACCACCCCATTTTATTTAAATCTATTTTTATAATATGCTGAATCTCAACGAAATTATTACAACAGCTAAACCATTTAAGCAATCAAGTAACTAATTTCAGCATAATAATAAAATTAAGTGACGTAACTAAAGTTTTCGCGCCAACTGTCGCGTTATTTTTTTTACAAGTTCACTGCACGTCAACACTCTACGGAAGCAATGTGTGAATTGAGGTTATTTTTTCTTGCTTTGGATTAAGCTTTCGGTTTTAAATTATATATATTCTTATTCTGATACTATTCAAGAATAGTTAATAACTCGTTCTTTTTCTGTTGGGTTTGTGGAAATGTTAATATCTTTAATTGAAGCAGCCTAGTCCGTCAAGTGGTCGCCAACCGAAGGTGGTCGCGTTACCGGCTAAACGACCCTACCTACAAAAGAAAAAAAAGATTGCATTATTTTTATCTCACATTAAAATGACGAAAATTTTATTTTTTCGATAAAATAACATAGGAGATATTTTTTTCAATATAATAACATAATGATATTTTGTATGACAAGTATAGACTTAAACGCAAATTTTGTGGAGATAATTGCAAATGAATGACTTACTCCATAGTAAACGCGCCGAGAATATTCGATACCTGCAAACTCAAAGGGCGTAACAGCCTGTTGTTGTAATGGCTGTTACGCCCTTTGAGTCTGCAGGTATCGATATATGCTGTGGCCTGTGACGTCATAGCATAAGCCCGTTTAATATAGAGCGTTTTCGGGGGGTGCCGTCGCGTGCAGATTTCAAATGCATATAACATCAGAAAAATAAATCATAAGAAAGTTTTAATGCTGGATTATACCTTTGATTTTCGTAATAAAATAAAAAGATGCAAGTTCCCTATGGCCGCCCGCCGTGCTTCCGGCACTTTATCCACACGGGCAGAATTCACGCGGCAGACTGCATGCAGTCCGCCAGTTGTACTTACGTGTAGCGGCACCTATTAATTCTTGGCAGCTGATACTTTACCCTATTTGAGCGAGATGACTCAGATGACAGGACAAGTCTTTTTCAGGTGTCACTGTGCGACATAGACTCCGACATCGGCGAGCAGATCTCAGACGAGCTCGGAGCGAAATACGGACGCAAGAATGTGCTGTTCTGCCAGTGCGATGTGACGGACTACCCGCAGTACGAAGGTAAACAAATCGATAACAAAATAACACAGTTCATTCAGATTCAGATTCAGATTCAGAAATTTATTGATAAAATGTCATATTTTACAGGTCAATATCATGCATGTCAAATACATTTTAAAATTTCTTATTGTCTTAGATGTTATATACCTATCGTTATTGAACAATTTTGAAAGTGTTGTTGATTTATGAGTGGGTCAATGATATATTGGTCATAAATTCGTCTATGCTGTAGCAAGCCATTTTTATGAGGAGCTGTTTGAGCTTGTTTTTGAATGCTGCATCAGTTACGGCGTTTATAACGTCAGGCGGTAGGACGTTATAGATTTTAGGGCCTAGCACGCTGAGTGATTTCCGAGTCTTGGCTAGCCTTTTGTGCGGCACGAGCAGCAGGTGCTGGGCGCGCGTGGACATCATGCCGGGCGCGTGGCCCTGCGCGCGCGTCATGAACGAGCCCATATTACGTCTCACAAATGTGCAAGCCTCTAGAACGTACACACTTGGTAAGGTTAGTATTTTAAGTTCCCTAAAAAGATTCTGCGCAGGGTGATCGTAGGGCTTGTTTGCAATAATACGAACTGCCCGCTTTTGGATTTTTAAGATTTTGTCTCGATCTGCAGCGGTTGCCCACAGGTCAACACCGTAAATTAAGATGGAATGGAAGTATCCGTAGTAAGCCTTTTTTATGTTTTCTATCGATAGTGTAGGAGCTAGCCTTGATAGTGCATAACAAGCCGAGCTTAGCTTGTTACAGGCTGCCTCTATGTGATATGACCACGTGAGACCCGCATCAATCTTGAATCCTAGATAGTTTACCATGTCGACCTGCGGTATTATTACGTTGTTGGTTCTTATGTCCAATTTATTGTCTGTAGTTTTACGTAGCTGGAAATGGATTAAATTTGTTTTATCAACATTAAGTAGCATACCGTTTGCCGCAAACCATGACGAAATGCTTTCAATAGTTTGTAGACCAATCAAATTAGCTTACCCTGGACATAATTCGTAAACTCGTTGTTTTTATTGTTTTATCGGATTTTACTATTCAGTATCAAATATTAATGAAATATATTAAGTAAAAAATCCGCGATCGTAACCGTAGTTAAAAAAAACACGAGTTAACGTACACTACTTAACTTTTTCCTAAAAGTAAAAAAGGTAACCAAGTACCTTGTTAGTATAACTTTGAGGTGCATTCAAATTCGATCACTTAATAGCAAAATTAAACTGATATCAAATTCGCATATATGTTTTTTTTCACAGTTTTCCTCTGATCTCATTATCTAGACAAGCCAAAATGGTAACTATGATGTTTTTATCAGTTTAAGGTATATTGCGTATTTTTAGACATTTAAGACAATAATTAAACATTTATTTTTAACGTTTTAATAATAATGTATTTCTCAGTAATTATAAATAGTAACTATGAATTTTTTGTTTACTAATAGCCTTTTGTGTACAATAATCATGTTTTCATCAAAATTAAGCATGTTAATTTCACGCTTAAGAAATTGAAAATTTAATTGAAAATACTCGCGACCTTGTCGTGGAGTCAGATGCATGCGGTGGGTGCGAGGCGGGGAGAGAGTGGGGCGCCAGCGGGCGAGCGCACGGCGAACCCGTCTTAACGAGTTCATTTCAGTTACGTGTTTTGCACCGACCGCGCCGTGTACAAATAAAACAAATATAACGGAATATCCTAATTGTAGGATTTTTAGCACTAATGAAAAATCACAGTTTGTCCCTTACGCCTTTTGAAAACTCTGGTCCAAAGGGCGTAAGGAACGATTGATTTGCTTTTATCATCGAAAACATAAGTAAACTCTTAACTGTTAAGTAAATGAAAGAGATGATGCCATGATCGTAGTTAGCATAAAAAAAAACCGGTCAAGTGCGAGTCAGACTCGCACACCGAAGGTTCCGGACCACCCCGTAAAATAGAAACAGGTCCACTATAAACTGACACTCACTAAGTAAGTATTTACATACTTAGTGCGTGTCAGTTTATACTGGAAATCAAATTTTCAGTGATGTAACTAAAAATTTACGGTTTTCACAATTTTTCCTTTATTTGTGCTATAAATACTTCGTACCAAATTTCAAGATTCGGAGTTCACGGGATATGGGCATGGGCATTTCGTCCCTTACGCCCTTTGAGCCTACGGTAGTAGATATCCTTATTGGCAAAATTGAGCCGACACAGTTGGCCAGAACGCCAAAAAAAAGAGAAGATATGCTTATCCACCCAGAGATGGGATAAATTTATTCGAATACGAATAACGTTTAAGAATAAATAGGATTATTCGCGAATGACGAATAAATATTTCGAATAATTATTCGCCAATATTTATTCGCGAATAACTTCTTAATTCGCATAATCATTCGTAATGCTTTTCGGGAATAATATTTTGAACGAATATTGTAGGAATGCTTTTTAATAGAATATATCTCAAAAACGTAATATTTTCCTACAGACAGAACAGTGATACCTAGTTTCTAAATTTGTTAGAAAAAGGTTACCGCTTCATCAAGGGTACCAAGTAACATCGCCGTGCATGGTGAAACGGATATTAATTGTAATTATTTCACCTGTTTTATTTTTACTATTTCGGCTTTACCACGGGTGAAAAAAAAACCGGTCAAGTGCGAGTCAGACTCGCGTACCGAGGGTTCCGGACCACCCCGTACAATAAAACCAAGTCCACTATAAACTGACACTCACTAAGTATGTATTCACATACTTAGTACGTGTCAGTATATACTGGACATTAAATTTTCAGTGATGTAACTAAAAATTTACGGTTTTCGCTATCTTTCCTTTATCTGTGCTATAGGGCGTTGCTTCGCACCAAATTTCAAGTTTCTGAGTTCACGGGAAGTAGGTTTTGATTCCCTTACGGGTTTCGAAAACTTGCGGAAATTTGCGGCATAAACGGCTGTATCTTTTGATTGTGTTGGCTTAGAAGTTTGATTTTTTCACAGCTCCAAGAGACAGTAAACCTGAGTATTTGATATAAATTTCAGCTTAATTCATTTATTTGTTGCAGTATGGGTCTTACAAGATGTTACATATAAAAACAGTTCCAGCATAACCCTGTTAGGGCACAGCAAAATTAATATAATAGTACATTACTTACCTAGGGCGGTTAAACAAAGAATGTCTCAGATCGCAGGTATTTGACGCCCGAGCCGAAGGCAAGGGCGATAAATATGCTTTTTGAGGCTTTCTTTATTACCGCCCGTGGTAAGTATATTTATTATATTAATTTTGCTGTGCCCTAACAGGGTTAATTCTAAAATAATGCATGCACACACTATGCACAGGAATTCAAACTTTAAATGAGTGATACCTCCACGCGTTCCTGAGAAAAAGGGATTTGACAGACGGACGGACGGACAACAAAGTGATCCCATAAGGGTTCCGTTTTTCCATTTCGAGACACGGAGCCCTAAAAACACACAGATCAGAATATAACATGATTAAGTACATACAATGTACAATTACAGGTATATAGTTGAACAATCTTACATGCGTAATCGCCTCTAATAACATACATTGATCCAATTACAGACAGTGGCTGTCCATAAATTACGTCATTTCAAAACGGGGGGGGGGGGGGGCCCTATTGGATGACGGTAGTCATTTTATGAGGCGGGTAGTGTCCATTTAGGAATTAACAGGATGATGATAGGAGGGGGGGTCAAGAATTGACAAAAAACAACCGGCCAAGTCCTGAGTCATGGATGTTTTCTGTGTATTTAAGTATTTATTTATCTATATAAGTATGTTTATCGTTCGTCTAGTACCCATAATACAAGCTTTGCTTAGTTTGGGATTAAGCCGATTTGTGTAAGATTGTAAAATAAAAAAAACTGGTTTTTAGTATTTGTTGTTATAGCGGCAACAGAAATACATCATCTGTGAAAATTTCAGCTGTCAAACTATCACTGTTGTTGAGACACAGCCTGGTGACAGACAGACAGACGGACAGCGGAGTCTTAGTAATAGTGTCCCGTTTTACTCCTTGAGTACGGAACCCTAAAAAAACAATGGTTCAGTTTCAATTGTTTTTTCGAGTTGTTGAGTCGCCGCTGAAGATGGAATTGTCCCGTAAAAAAATATTACGACTTTCAAAGTGGATTAACACAAAAACAATGTGGAGACCGGATTATTGCTGCTTTTAGTAATGAAACACCTTCAAAGACGACAATATACAGGTGGTATTCAAAATTTCAACGTGGCCGAGTATCCCTCACGGACGACGCGCGTGAAGGTCGACCAAAATCGGCAGTTACGCAAGAAAACGTCCACCTTGTGAGTCAGCTGATAAAAGAAGACAGGCATGTGACATATCGGGAAATTCAGGAGTCTTTGCGGATAGGAATGAGTCAGATACAAATTATTTTGCAGGAAGAATTAGGCGTGCGAAAGTTGTTTTCCCGTTGGATCCCGCACTTATTGTCTGACGAGCAGAAAATGACTCGTGTCAATTGGTGCCGCAAAACATTGAATAAATTCAACGGAGGAAGCTCAAATGCAGTTTTTAGTGTCGATACGACGACGAGGTGACGAGTCGTAGATATACGCATATGAGCCTGAAACTAAAAACCAATCTCGAGTATGGGGTAACGAATACGAGCTTCAAGCCAACAAAAGTTATTCGCTCTCGCAGCAAGGCCAAGAAGATGGTGGCTATGTTTGTCTCCAAATCGGGTCATGTGGCTACTTTTCCACTTGAAGATCGTAGAACGGTCAAAGCCGATTGGTATACAAGTATTTGTTTGCCGATGGTCTTTGCTGAACTTAGGAAAAAAAGCCTAGTCGCCGCATCATCCTTCACCACGACAATGCCAGCCCTCACACCGCTCGTAAAACAAATGAGTAGGTACCTGGAAGGTGAAAAAGTCGAATTACTGGACCATACAGCCCTGACCTAAGTCCAAACGACTTTTTCACATTCCCCAAAATCAAGGATAAGTTGCGTGGTGGGCGCGGTGTTTCGGCAGCCGGCAGAAGCAGTGGAGGCTTTTAAAATTTTTAACGACTGGTTTGAACGCATGGAAAAGTGCATAAAATATAAAAGAGAATACTTTGAAAAACAATAAAAATACTTAAATCAATGTAACTGCATTGTTATGTTAGTACTAAGCGTTGTGAGATTAGCTGTATGACGATTGGATAATACACCTTTTGTCCTAAGTATAAAGTTGAAATTGGCTAGATACGTAAACCTAAGGCCAAATGGTCACCTATTTCATTCGGATAATCATGTGCGCTGATGGCGCAGCGGTCAGAAGTTGGACTGCAGATTGGAAGGTCGTAGGTTCGAATCCCAGTGCGGATCTTTTTCTATAATTTAGTTTTGTCAAGTTCATGTTTTGAAATGTTATTGTGGGCATACATGACTGTCAAGATTAGATCACTCGACATTGCAACGGCGAGATGGGTAGTTACCTCCCGGAGTGTATAATAAATATTACTAGAAATGAAATTACCGAAATAGCTGTTTAAATTAAAAGCTATATTGTCTATTGGCAGGAGTGCTATGTTTTTGCAATTTATTTGATGTGCTGGACATATTTTATCAAGGGGTAAGTTTATAGTCGTATAAGTTATAGGCATTCGAAGTAATTAACAGTAAATGATCCTGTGTAGTGTGTCTAAGGCTAATGTAAAGTTTGTCTTGTTGTAGCCTAACGACACGCCCTTGTATGTATGGCATTCATTGATGTCGAGAGTCGAGAGACTGAGCTACTTACTACATTGGCAAGGGTAGGCAGAACCCAGTCGAACATCGGACTAAATCTCTCCTGGCGCCCATATCTTTTAAGCTAGGTTTAAGTATTTTAGATAATAAAAAAATATCGTTCGTGCTTATGTTGTCTTTGCCTTTTATCGCCGTGTTAACCCATAACATTTTTTTATATTCCCGAAACTTTCAGTTTGACCCTCGTAGTGACCCTGCCTGCGTAGCCGGAGGTCCCGGGTTCGAATCCCGGTAAGGGCATTTATTTGTGTGATGAGCACAAATATGTGCTCCTGAGTCATGGATGTTTTCTACGTATTTATGTATTTATTTATCTATATAAGTATGTTTATCGTCGTCTAGTACCCATAGTAGTTTGCTTATTTTTGGGACTAGATCGATTTTTGTAAGATTGTATAAGAAAAAAAAGAAAATAAAAAATCTGTTTTTTAGTATTTGTTGTTATAGCGGCAACAGAAATACATCACCTGTGAAAATTTCAACTGTCTACCTATCACGGTTCGTGAGATACAGCCTGGTGACAGACGGACAAACAGACAGACATACTGACGGACAGCGGAATCTTAGTAATAGGGTCCCGTTTTACTCTTTGAGTACGGAACCCTAAAAACGATGACGTAATTTATGGACAAGCCCACACACATGACATATTGAAACAAACCTGTTAAATGCCCCATGAAGCGACTCATTTAACTCACAAAAATATTGTTAATTAGTAGAAAAGGGTATTAATACTTGAAAATAGGTACACTTGTAGTGATCATGTTAAATTCGTGTACGTGTTACAACGAGCAACCGCATCCTTAAATATTATTCGTGGATTTATTGGAATGAAATGAGAATAAATCATTCGTCATTCGAAAGTGTAGACGAATAAATCATTCGCGAATAAATGTTTATTCGAATAATTATTCGAATAAGAATCATTCCAACAATGCCCCTTTCTGCACCCACACAAGTTACATATTTTATTTAAATAATTCTATACAGAAGACTGAGCGCTTATAAATAGGTAATCGACATTCCACGACAATTATGTCTCATGCTGAACAATTTAGTTATTATCGATCTAATGAACACAATATTTCAATAAATCTCCACCCTAGCCGAACCGTGGTAAACGCCACGTTCGTCTTTATAAATGTTTGACCTATCCATTATAAATGAAGGCCGAAACGCATTGACAGCGGTGGCGAAGCGGCGGCGCGGCGCAGTGTAGAGGTGGTACCGGCTGTAATGTTCGATCTAATAAAGCCAGGAAAAAGCGTTCGGATCCTTTCATATTAGCTCGAACATTACAAGTACCGCCTCCGCGCCACCCCGCACCGCTTCGCCACCGCTGTCTGTGCGTTTCGGCCTTGAATGCCTGCGACTCGCGACAGCACGGTCGGTAGTTGAGATGCAAAGCAATGACGGCCTTATTGTGCAAGAGATAAGGTTCATATTAAAACTTTAGTACGAAAAAATATGAATTAATTAATAATCGTGGATATTTTTTGTTTAATTTGTTTCTTATAGTACTAATAATATGTTGACAGCATAAATCAAACACTTTCCAAGTAGTTATGTATTTTGGTTTTCCAAAAACTAACAATATTTGTGATTTTAGAAATCCGCAAAGAGAATCTGTTTAATTTTTAATAATTTATCAACACACATAATATACTATTAAGAATAATTTGTTAAATTGCAGTTATCTATAATTTCTGGTAAGATAATCCAGAAAATGTGTAACTTACTGAACTTTCTTTATTATTGATAGTCCCGGTTGATTCATTAGATTAATTTTGATTTCTTTAACTGGAATGCAAGCGTCATATCATAATAGAGGCACTTTTACAAAGTTACATATTATGCTGCACTTATGAAATCAGAATTTGTTAAAAATTTAGATTTTTGGTTTTTTTACAATGACGCGGAACCCTAAAATGTTTAATTCTTTTTATTTTAACTATAGCTAACAATACTTTACATCATAGAAAAAGAAAATTACAGTTATCGAATTATGTCCGGGTTTAGCTAATTTGATTGGTCTATTGATTTAGGTTACGTTTTAAGTCCAATATATTATCTGCATTGACTATTATACAAGTGTCGTCTGCGAACATGACATACTCTGGCCCAGAAAGAGCCGCAGTGATGTCATTTACGAGAATTAAAAATAGGTAATTCCCCATTGTTGATCCCTGGGGAACCGCACAACCCGTTAGAAATTCGAGACTGGACTTGGAATTCTGGACGTAGGTACACTGTTTCCTGCTTTTTAGAAATGATGCCACTGTTTTAAGGAAATTGCCATCAAATCCATAACGTTCCATTTTTTCTAATAGAAGCGAGTGGTCGACCATTTCGAACGCGCGCGACAAGTCGCAGAATATTGCTGCGACATGTCGCCCGCGCTCGAGGTGCGACAGGACTCGCGTGACGACATCCCGCGCGGCGTGCACTGTGGAGCGGCCTTCCCGGTATGCATATTGTTGGTTGTTCAACATGTTGTTGGCGGTTAAATGATCTATTATTCTTTTACTCAGTAAACGTTCGAACACTTTGGAGACAATTGGTATCAAAGATATAGGTCGGTAAAACTTTGGTAAGTGCATGGCGCCTTTGCCCTTGTAAATAGGCTGAACCCTGATAGTTTTAAGAGCGTCTGGATATACCCCTGACACGACACAGCTGTTAAATAATTGTAATAATAGGGATACAAGAATTGGTGGTAGGTAGTTTAGGATATGTGTAGACATATCGTTTATATCTTTTGAGTTTTTCCGTTTTATTTCATGAAGCGTTTTTACAATTTCATTAAGAGTGAAGGGTAAGGACTGGAATGTTAACGATTTAAAAAGTAAATATCGTTCTAGGTATGCGAGTGCATCGTTTAAGCAAGGTCCAGTGTTGTTATCATTAGCCGTTATGTAATACCGGTTCAGCTGATCGGCGGCAGCGGCGGCGCGCGACGCGGCGCAGTCTCCCGGCGACCGGCTCACAAGCACGTCCAACGCAGTGTTCCCTTTGCTGTTGTTTTTACATGTCTCAGACGCCACAATCCGCCACACGCTGCGGCGGATGTCGTCGCTACTAGATATTATATTATTTATGTACTCACTTCTCGTATTTTTCAAAGCAGCCGAGTAACATGCCTCAAGTTGCAATAGGTTCGAAAATGACTCAGCATTCATTAAGCCCTGTGAAATTTTAAGTTTTAATAACCGTATCTGATAACGCAGATGGCGTATGCGTTCATTGACCCACACATGTACAGGGTTTTTTACACGACATTTTTTCAAAGGAAAGTGTATGTTAAAGAAGTGTTTCATTACATTCAAGACGGACTCAATCTGTTGGCCGGCACAAGGCCATTTAGTGAGGAGTTTATTCCAGTCATAGTCATTTAAACTAAGAGTGAAGTTTTTTATGTTTGAATTTGTGAACAAACGCTTAGCTGTGCACGCGTTATCCGCCCTACTTTTGTTCACATTAAAAATAACACCTACACTTGAGTGATCGGATAAATGCATATTTGTACATAATATGTTCTTTATCTCTGATTTAGATAGGTTGGTGTATATATGATCAATACATGTTTTAGTTATTAGAGTTGTTCTAGTCGGCATATCAATTATTTGGTTAAAACCAAATTGTTTTAGAATATTTGTCAGGGTTTTGGAATTGCTGTCTTTAATGAGGAAATCTATGTTTATGTCGCCGACAACTATAGTAGCTGTAGTTCACATTCGAGTTTGTATGTTTTGTTTTCAAGTCTGTTGATATTTTGGTGCAAGACAGTTATTTGAGTGTTTTCAGATGTGTCTTCAGGAACGTTCATGGCCGGGAGAATTGGTCTCCCTGGGTCGGAGAAAGGGCTGCCATTGTGATATGCTTGTGTTCAGTGGCCACGCAGACGTTGATAGGAAGTCTTCGTGCACGGTGCTCGGTATACCAATCTTATATGAGTTATATGTGTCCCTTTTCGATGGTATTTGTTCTACTGTGTAGTTGTAGCCATCCTTTATGCTTTTCAGATGGCTGACTATACCCTGAGGTGTCGTGTCCTTCTTGAAGAAACATCCATGCAAGTATTTCAAAGTTTCTACTCCACCTATGTTCGTATTAGTTGCCGATCCTTTTATCACTGTGGATTTTACGGTGCGACGTCGGTTGCCACGAGATTTCGGGAATTGCCAATCGTTATCAGTCGATGGATCTCCCTGCGTCAGGCTTTTTAACGAGTCGGTGTTCATTTCACATTCTGGAGTCGCTATTAATTCATGCTCATTATTAATCAGAGTATGTGTGCTTATTTCTGAATCGTTAGATATTGGGTCATTCGGTTTGGTATCATTATTATCATTAATGACGGTTGAACGTGGCGAGGGCTCTTGCTTCGCTGGCGGTTTGGTCGGCTCGGTTCGCCGGGCTTGCTTCGTGTGGGCCGCTAGCTTCTCTTTCGCTCGCACAGCGGTTTCCCGCAGAGCACGAGGTGGTTCATGAGTGAGAGCGGGACGGCTAGTCGGAGTCAACGTATTGTTGAATGCTTTTTGATTGGACGGTGCGCTAGTTGTGTTTGCATTTAGGTTGACCACCTTCGTTGAGCTCTCGATCTTTGCTGGAGAAACGACGGCTTTTATTTCACGCAATTCACTACTTAAATCATTGATTTTCTTGAATATTTCACTTATCTTTTGTTCAATTGGTTGTAATGCACTTTTTAATAGGGTTTTTAGGTGTTCACTGTCAATTCGCGACATTTTGTGGTAATTATTTCGCAAGCTACCGTAGGTTACGTTCGACCGACCGACACGAACTGAGATGTCACACATGTCCCATCACTACCAATTGAAGTTTTTTCATAGATTCAGAGAGATCAATTGATAGACAGCCATATTTGTTTACATTTTTTTCGTTTTCTACTGGCGTGGACTTTAGGTACAATCAGCGTCAAATACTTTGTAGCAACCAAAGTAGTAAAGTAGTCAAATAGTTCGGTACCTCCACCATATATTTAGTATCGTGTACCGAACTATTTTGCTACTTTGACTGCTACAGAGTATTTGACGCTGAGTGTAGGTACATATCAATGAAGAACAGATCCACTAGCAGACAAATTAGACTTTGATTTTGATAAATTCACGTGTCAATGTGAATTCTTTAAAATCGGATAAAATACTTATGTTCTAAACAATTATGACTTATGACCCAAAGACATATACATATACCAAATACCAATTGAATGCTTTACACATTGAAACATTAAAGAAAGAAGAAAGAAAGAAAATACATTTATTTAACGTCACATAATTACACAATAAAAAGAACAAGCAAAATAAAAGACTTAAATACTAGGACGTTAAATAGGATCCCCACTCAGCATAAAGCCACAGCAAGGCACAGCAAGCTGAGGCGCTGATTTTCAGTGGGGACCTAACTTAAAAACTAACATACTTAAGCAAACATTACTGCAATGTTCTGCCGCCAGAGGCAGCACTACCACTAATAGTAAACCAGTATAGAAATATAGGGATTCACACACACATGCACAATTGATTGTCAAATGAGTGACAAGGACGCTTGCATAGACAATACCGCAAGTGGGAACGAGATACAATGTCAACGCTGCTAGTGTCACCACCTACGAAGAGTTTTGCGTAATGTTCCCTATATTCCAAACCATCAACGACCCAAAATTTATGAAAAATAACCTGTCGCAGTTATTTAAGGAGGACTTATGTCAAGTAGCATCCTTTACCGCATTCTTCCTATTAATGTCCTGTCGCAACGCATGCGTGTTCTATTTCCGTAGTGCCAGTTCTAATTCCCAAAACTTGTACGACTGATTAATTGCATAGGGGGAAACTGAGTTGTTTAATACTAGCTATTATGGACGACAAGGGCCGCGTTTACACGCAGGCGTAATGTCGCGCGACGCGCCGTTGTAAACGAGGCTTTAGGAGACACACCAAGACATATAGGTACATTATACATGCTTTTTAATTAGTATAGATACAGTGGCGGAGCGCCCATACAAGCCGATTCCCACCGGCTTGCCTTGCCTATAGTTACGTAGGTACTCTAAAACTAAACTCTCTCATAACTTTATGTGTTCCGGGTTGCCTATCGAACATTTTCACGCGTCGCCACTGGTGGGTACGCATGTTTAAGATAAATTAAACTTGTTGAAAATTCGTTGAACCGAGCAAGGTTTCGATGGCTCGGTTGGTCAGAACGAATGGCCGCGAATTTGAAATGTATAATTTACGTTCGCAGACGTTACTGCTTAACTCACTCAAGGTCAACGACTCACATCTGAGTCATGCCTCTACGAGAGATTTCCGTTACGAGGCGGAAAAATGCTGCTACGCGGTACGGCGTAGTACACGTGTTGCTTGGCTTCGAATCGGTACAAAATTTGTTGACTTATCCTTTATTTTTGTTGACAGAGGCGTTCGAGATGACGATCAAAGTGTTCAACCGGCTGGACATCGTGATCAACAATGCGGGGGTCATGAATGACCGGTTCTGGGAGCTGGAGGTCGACGTTAACTTGGTACGTTAGGGCAGCTACATATAGCCTGTATGGAGCGAGCCTTCGTCATCAAAGTGACGATTAATAAGTATTTCAAGGTCTTTCAACTACTTAAGTAACGTACAGTCAGCATCAAAAGTAACTATGCAATCGAAGACGTCAATTCCCTTTTAATAAAGACTTTTGAAGTCTTCGTTTGCTTAGCTACTTTTGATGCTGACTGTACTACAGTCAGCATCAGGATGCGCAAGAAGTGCTCAATAGTTTATCTGTTATACAAGGGTGTAAAAGTAAAGTTGTATTTTAACCGCGAGTGTTTAATTGAAACACGAGCTAGCGAAATCCTGAGCGTAGCGAGTGTGTGTACTTATACTGTGTGTCGTGTTTTACACACGAGACGTAAAATAACTGCACCCGTGTGTAACACAAATCGTTTTACCTCATTAAAGCGAGGAAAATACTACATAAGAAAAAAGACTGAAATACACCACACCACTACCTGATTTGATGGCACGGCTGGCGATTGAATCCACACTTTAATTTTTTTTCAAATAATAATAAATTTTAGGGAGCAATTTTACATAAATTGAACTAGGCATATAATATGAATGGAAGTGGAAGCCTAATAGATTCAAATTAATATTATAATAGGGCTTAAGGTGGTTCGATTGCCATACAAAGCGTTATTTGACATTCGCAGGCTAACGGCGTGATATTTTAAGAAACTTATGTAACAAACTGTCTTCAATGGGCTTCCCATTTGCGACAAATTCCCCCTTTCCTAGAATAAACTTGTATAAACTAGATTAATTTGAGAAAAATAGTTTTCCCAAAATATCACGTGACAAACCAATTTCTCAAATTAATCTAGTTTATACAAGTTTATTCTAGGAAAGGGGGAATTTGGCGCATATGGGAAGCCAATTTATGAAAGTTTGTTACATACGTTTCTTAAAATATCACGCCGTTAGCCTGCGAATGTCAAATACCGTTTTGTATGGCAATCGAACCACCTTAAGTGGACAACGTTTGTCGAAATTTAGTTCCCACATACTCACGTACCTAGGTTATTATTATAATTACAACGATCATGTAATTGTAAAGCATTATACCAAAATTCCAAACTTACCATGTCACCAGAACGGCGTCATCAGAGGCACGCTGCTCGCGTACCGCTTCATGGGCAAGGACCGCGGCGGGCAAGGCGGCATCATCGTCAACACCGCGTCCACCGCCTTCGCGCGCCCGCAAGTCTCCACGCCAATCTACACCGCGACCAACTACGCAGTCGTGGGACTCACTAGAGCGTACGGGGTAAGTCGAAAGTCGTGACGGGTAATTCCATTAACCCTTTTCTTGGCAAATTAAAAAAAAAGTGTGTTCGAGCCTCGTTTGCGCCTTGTAAGTAGAGCAAAAAGAAATGTCTGTAAAAAAAATGCAAAAAAAGCATCAACAAATGTGTATCTTGTGAGATACAATGTCAAGAAAAGGGTGGAATTTCAAGGCTCATTTCACGTAGGAAATTGAACAGGTACTTTAGCTACAAGTTAAAATAGTATGAGTCTAAACTGGCAACACTGAAGATGACCAATAACGACAGGCCTTTTGACCAGCGGCGTTACCACGAACTTCGAATCTCGAACTTCGTATATCTCCGTCTCTGTCGCTCGAGTACCATAAACCATAAGTGCGATAGAGACGGAGATATACGAAGTTCGTGGTAACGCCGCTGGTCAAAAGGCCTGTCGTTATTCGAGATTCGAAGTTCGTGGTAGCGCCGCAGTGTGGTGTGTGGGAAAAATTCATGGACCTATAATTCTCAGTACGGCTATCCCAAGACGGCGCGCCAGCTATCTCGATTTTTCTCGCACTATCCATCTCTCTTTTATTAGAAAACTTAGAAAGAGAGGTATAGAGATAGAGCGAGAAAAATCGAAAGAGTTCGCTGGCCGTCTTGTGATAGCCGTGCTGTACAAGCTATGGTAATAATACCTAGCTACTTATCCACGCCGTGGCCGGCGATGGCGACCCTAGCTAGTTGCGGGCGTGAGCCCTGATATGGCTTGCGAAGCCGAACTTACTCTTAAACACTCGGTCGCAGGAAGCACAGTAAAGCTGACCAGAGCAATAGTACAATAGTATTACGTATAATTGTAGTTGGGCTTTGGGCGCGATTTTCGTGCCTGACGTCTCTCATCAAGGTCGACGAGACGAGCAGTTTCAAAATGCTTGATGCTCGTTTTGATGCGAGAGCGCCATTCTGGGCGCAACAAGCTCCGCCCACTTATGCGTTGGTATTTTGCAGGCAGTTAGGTGACGCTTTAGCACGTCCTTGTAATGGTCGCACGACACTTGGCGGTGTTTGCGCAAATATTCGTGTTGCATCTTTTTCCTTGCTACGGCAAATGAAAGAGAGGCAACGACGCAACGCGAACACGAACCCCCAAGTGTAGTGCGACCATAACGTAGATGCTGCCCACCTCGATTCCGTTTGCCAGCTGATAGCTCGGAGTATAGAACGGCTTTCGGTAGTCTACAATCATCCTCATCTGATTTAGTATGAGGGGGAAAAGGATTACTCACGTCCGTAGGAAGATAACCTTAGATACCCTACACGTGTAGAGTAATCAACTTTGGCCGCTGCACTGCACTCTTCATGAGAGCCTCGCAACAATTAAACAGAAGCATTTCTATATTATGTTTATGTTTTCAATGCCATACTTACGATTAAATAAAATAAAAAGTATGAGGTTGTGGCAAATAAACCATCACCCGCCCAAATTAAGTAGGTTGTTTATGGTAAGCTACAGCCATTTTAAGATAAGTTCTTAATTAAGCTCCTTAGGAGCCTTTCCGTCCTCCACTGTGGCAACACGTATAGCTTGTCCTGAGTATTACAGGTCCATGGAAAAATCTAACGTGTGGCTTCATAAAATGAGCCCTAGGATAAGACGCGTCCACTGCCAACACAAAATATTGCATAAAGCTACAATAAATTGCCAACACTGCTGAGCTTGACCAATAATAAATTGGCAACACTGCTGTGCTTGACCAATAATAAATTGGCAACACTGCTGTGCTTGACCAATAATAAATTGGCAACACTACTGTGTTTGACCAATAATAAATTGGCAACACTGCTGTGCTTGACCAATAATAAATTGGCAACACTGCGGTGCTTGACCAATAATAAAATGGCAACACTGCTGTGTTTGACCAATAATAAATTGGCAACACTGCTCTGCTTGACCAATAATAAATTGGCAACAGTGCTGTGCCTAACCAATAATAAATTGGCAACACTGCTGTGCTTGACCAATAATAAATTGGCAACACTGCTGTGCTTGACCAATAATAAATTGGCAACACTGCTGTGTTTGGCCAATAATAAATTGGCAACACTGCTCTGCTTGACCAATAATAAATTGGCAACAGTGCTGTGCTTGACCAATAATAAATTGGCAACACTGCTGTGCTTGACCAATAATAAATTGGCAACACTGCTGTGCTTGACCAATAATAAATTGGCAACACTGCTGTGTTTGACCAATAATAAATTGGCAACACTGCTGTGCTTGACCAATAATAAATTGGCAACACTGCTGTGCTTGACCAATAACGAATGCCCATTTGATTGGTGTTGCATGTTTACACTTATAAAATCGTAACTTCAACAATCATCAGCCGGGGGGCGAAGTTACATTAGAAGTAGAAGGCAGCGCGTTAGAATTTTCACTGGACAACCTGGACCAAAAAAGGGTTTTTTTTAATGATTTACGTGTTTTTTAATACATACAATAGCAAGAAATTTAGGTAAGCCGGTGGGAATCGGCTTGTATGGGCACTCCGCCACTAAGTAGTCGAATTTATGATTTAAAGGCCTTCTACACGATCGGGACCAACCGCCAACCATCGTGTCCTTGGTCGGATCGGTCGTCGGCCGACAGCGTTCCAGACGGTTGGGACCAACCACGGACGCAGCCTGTCGCGAGGGATGCGCTCGCGACCAAGACCGTTGACATCAACCAATTAGCGGTCGGGTCAACCGCTTTCTACACGGTCCATTTTTACATCAACCCGACCAAGGACACGATGGTTGGCGGTTGGTCAGTGGTCCCGATCGAGTAGAAGGCCTTTTAAGAATATAAGCGTGTTGGTACAGTCTAGTCGCCATACACTATAGGTGTTCAAAAATATCGGCACATGCACCCTAACACCTTGAAAATAGAGGTGTTCCGATGTTTGTGACGTGCTTGTTTGCTCCGATGTATGTGATGGCGACTGTACAGTACATGATGTTGATGACATGCCTACCACGTAAACTCAGAGTAAACTCTATGAAACGTTAAAAGCCTTCTGTGAAAGGATTATTTGATTGCACAGGCGCCGAGGTGTATTCGACTAATAATACTCGTACCTACCATTCCAGGATCAATACCACGTGGGTCTAACAGGCGTACGAAACCTGGTACTGTGCCCCGGGCTCACAGACACGGGCCTTGTGAAGGAGATACGTAAGCAGCTCATGTCTTCAGAGTACGAGGCTGCCTGGCAGCGAGACAATGCAAGCTGTAAAACGCAGAGGTGCGTGTAAAGTTTTGTTGGAATTTAAACTCTAAACTTAGTATGTAGAGGTTTGATTTCGCTTGTAAGTGCAATTAAATAATGGATCTCATGGTCATTTCTGATTCTGACCAAGCAGTATCATTGGTAAGGTAGATTGTTGAAGTAGGTACGTTCAAACTCGCGGGGCGATGTCTTAGTCATCATCATCATATCAGCCGAAAGACGTCCACTGCTGGACATAGGCCTCCCCCAAAGAGTGCCACAATGGCCGGTCCTGCGCCACCCGCACCCAGCGCGACCTTTACCAGGTCATCAGTTCACCTTGTGGGGGCCTACCTACGCTCGAGAACCTTTCCGCCCCAACGGCAATCGGTTCTACGTGCGATGTTTTAGTGCACGTCCTAAACCGGAGTAGGACTGCTGAATCAGAAACTGGTTCGATTTTATTAAAAAAAAAGGGAACCGCCTTTAAATGTAGGTACTTATATACCAAAACCTTCTCCAGAATGCGACGAATAGTTTTCTGAAAACCGCACCAAAATCGGTTGAAATTCAGCCGGGCTGATTCCGCTCGCAGTTGGCTCGCAGCTACTCCATACACAATCTATGGCGGAATTCAGCCTGTATGTAGCGTAGCGGCCCCAAGGATTCAATTTCTCAACCGAATTCAGCCATTCAACAATCTATGGAGCCGCCTTTAAATGTACACCTATACCAAAACCTTCTCCAGAATGTGACGAATAGTTTCTGAAAACCGCACCAAAATCGGTTCAGCCAAACGCGAGATAATCGCGGACAATCATAAGTGTCAAACTGAGAACCTAGTTTTTTTTGAAGTCGGTTTATTTACATTTATGACAAGGACATTTCATGATTGAAGTTCACAGATGGGTAATTTGTGGTACGGATTTGTGGAAGTTACTCACTTTATCCAAAACTTCTCAATAATCTTTGCTTTTATCTTAATAATTCTTCATCATTCCAGTTCAGAGCACGTGGGACGCGCATTAGTGGAAATCCTCACCAAAGGCCAGAGCGGGTCCGTGTGGATTGTGGAGAACGGCCAACCCGCACGAGAGTGGCGTGGCTAAGAAACTACCATCACTCGCTGGCCTTACACTATCGGTCTACCATCAAGACGGGTTCATAGAGACAAGCCAAAGTATTTCTAGTCCAGTCTCTTTTCGATCACCTAATTATGTGGGGAATTGAAAGATATTTATCATAAAAGCTTTACCCTGAGAATGTATCCTCACCTCATTTTTAGTAGGTACGATAAATATTGCGGCTACCAAGTGAATGAACTTATTCTGTAACTCTTGTATAAGTTTTATCGATACATATACGTATTGGAACGCGTTTGCGTTTAGTTCCCAATAGTTACCACCAGAGGCGCTGTTCGCGTTGCCATACAAATTGAAACTAAACGCAAACGCGTTCGAAAACGTATATGTAGCGATAAAACTTATAAGATAATAGAGCTACTGCCACTTTTATCAACGAAAATCTGAAGTGTAAGACATATTCATCTTTCGTTTGGCCGATTGAGGCGAAATAACCTTAACCTCTAGCCCCCCCAAAGACCTTTTAAAAGGCATCTTACCTTTCATTGGAATTTAGATCATTTCCAAAACGAATAGAGTTGCATTTGTTTGGTTTCGTTCGATAAATAGAACCAAACTAAACTTGCGGTAGAGATGGTAACTTCTAAGAGATATTTTAAAAATACTGTTTTGTACGGGTTGTCCTATATCCATCCTATAAACGTATTTGCTTCTACTTTAGAAGCAAGACGTAGACTTTTCACGTAAAATTACCTTTCTGCCCGACTACGGCAGATCCGAAAGGAAGGGATATGATTTTAACAGTCTGTTTGTATTTACGTGTTCCACCGTGGCGTTTAAGATGCTGAACCGATTATGATGAATAAGGTATCAGAGCTATAACCAAGAACTTCGTATATCTCCGTCTCTATCGCACTTATGGTTTATGGCACTCGAGCGACAGAGACGGAGATATACGAAGTTCGAGATTCGAAGTTCGTGGTAGCGCCGCTGATCAGAGCGTTTTTCAAAAAAAGTGTACTGTATGAACAATTTTTATTAAAACCCAAAAAAACCAAATCCTGAAAAAAAAAGTTCATGTACACATTTTTTTGAAAAACGTTCATTTATTCGAAATTATGCTCCGGGTCATATAGGCCACTGTTTTTTTTTCAGTTATCTTTCCGTAGTCGGGATACAGTTTTTTGAACTTTTTATGCTTGCTTTGCGTTATTTTATAAAACCAATTATGTGAGTCACTAATATCCTATTGGCATGTCTAAAGTAATTATTTTATTATTAACCTATTTTTTTTGGATCGGATCTGTTAGAGGTGACCGTTTTGTATTCCTAAGATGATTATGGATTTACTTATGATTATATATAAACATTTATCAATATCAAAGTAACGAAACACAATATGAATACGTGGTGTGGTTGTGTAAATATTCAGTTCTCTAGTATTAGAAGTCTAAGAAGCTGCGTTTATATTTTATAAAATATATTTTACAAAAATATAGATAAGTAAGCTAAGAATAATGTTAGACAATGTATTGTGTACCTATACTTCTAAATTGTCTGTATACCTAAGGGCCTGTATGGTGAATAAGACTATAAGTATGATTATAAGCACATACTTTGTTACATTACGGCTTGAGTGTAAGTTAAAATGTCAAACATTTTGTTGATGTGCAGGTTGCTAACTTATAAGTTAATAATTTTCATGGAATTTAATACTCAATAATTTAATTTGTAAGTTCTTAAGTTTTTTACAAGTTTGTTGCTGAGACTTTTTGATTTGCAATAAAAGAGAAAAGGTACAATCAATTTGTTTACATTCCCCCAATTATGAAAACCATATTGAAGTTTGTAGTAAATGTATATTTCATATTAATACAATCACCAGGTACAGTTTTTGAGTTACAGATTTTTACAAATAGGTATAATAATGTAGATTGTCAACTTTTGCAATTAATTTGTGAAGGACCAATTAACAAAATCACCAATTGAACACGAAATGAAACTGTCCTTTCAACTTGATTTAATTGAGTATAAGAAATCTGCGATAAAACTTTAGTACAGCAATAAACATGAGGCAGACGATCTTCGTAACATTTACTATGTCTGTTTGAGTTACGCGCGGCACCGCCAGTCCGCGGCGACAGCAGACCTACTATCACATTTGATTTACTCTATCACTAACAACAAAACAGTCAATAAAGCACTAAGTCATCCAATATTTTTCATACATTTAGAGCTAATTTTACCATCGCCACTCGACCGGCTGCTCTCTTTACTGAACGTTACTGCGACTAGCGGACCGCGGATCTACTTTAGGAATGGTAAAATTAAACCCTTGACAATTTTCTAACATGTTATCACTAACACATAAGTAGGGCTGCTGTAGAATCGAGTCATTGCTAAGTTTTAAATTAGTGGAAGTGCAATGACCTTCGAAAACAATATAACACATTCATATTTATCTAAGTTTTACAACTTTAGGCACAAACTGCGCACATACGAAGCTTGAGGAAAATATATATTTAATTGGGCATGTTTATAAATAAAGTCTTCAATTATACTATGTCGGCTCCAACTACATAGCCTCGTTAAATGTACAAGAAGGCGTTTCCGCGCCTCGCAACACAATACTCACGCGGCGACATGTCGCGTTGACTTGCGACATTACCATACAATTTGTTTATAGATGCCAATGCCTGCCCAATAGTTCCACTCCACTCATATACTTACAACATACTGCGCCGGGCGCTCCTGGACAAATGTTTGTTCGATTTCATACATACGGGAATTTCCAGCTTACTCCTTCCATTATATTGGATACAACACTATCACACCAAAGCAATGTCCTTCCACTTAAATCCTGACCACGATATAACTTCCCGTAGAGGCAATCTTTTCTTTCTTTAACCTTCTATATCAATTTACATCTATAAAACACTTTAATCACCGCACACTTTTCCGTTACTTTTCCATTTGTGATTAGTCCTCGCGATAATAAATTAAGATTCGATATTCGCTTCACTTTATGCGCCTCATCTCCTACTTGGCTGTGGACAAAACAATAAATCATTAATTAAAATTACTCAAGCTTTATTTCTATGAAGGCTTTGTATGTTTTTTTTTGATACAGAACTATAACGGGTTTAGAATACGGTTTCTTCATTTCTTGTTCTTAAAAATCATTGTGAACATAATAGATCATAAATTCACAATGTACGAGTACATAAGGAGTCTATTAGCCGCATTAATTCAGCGCATTCGCATGCGCTGAATTAATGCGTAATAGTAGTGATAGAGAGTACTTGTGCGGCAACATTAGTCGACCGCATTCGTTGGGGACAGCTACTATATTAGTCGACCGCATTCGTTGGGGACAGCTACTATATTAGTCGACCGCATTTGTTGGGGACAGCTACTATATTAGTCGACCGCATTCGTTGGGGACAGCTACTATATTAGTCGACCGCATTCGTTGGGGACAGCTACTATATTAGTCGACCGCATTCGTTGGGGACAGCAACTATATTAGTCGACCGACCGCATTCGTTTTTTTTTTTTTTTAAATAAACTATGGTTATTTGTAAGTATTCTTCTAACTATTATGACATATGAGACTAGTATATATGTAACTTTAAAATATATTAGTAGTAAACGGCCTCTACCCACTGGGCTACAGATAGCCCAGTGGGTAGTGACTCTGCCTACGAAGCTGGAGGTCCCGGGTTCGAATCCCTCAGGGCATTTATTTGTGTGTTTATCACGAATATTTGTTCCTGAGTTATGGATGTTATATATGTATCTATATGTATTTATCTATTATATATATCATCGCCTAGTACCTACAACACAAGCCTTATTGAGCTTACCGTGGGCCTAGGTTGATTTGTGTAAGATTGTCCCGTAATATTTATTTATTTATTATTTATTTATTAGTACTATGAAATACAGTTTATGTGTTATTGAATTTTTTAAGGCTGTCTATGATTTTGTTGATGAATTTGGTGAATGATTGAATTGAAGATTTCGTGGTCTATTCTACTAAGGTTAAATTTAGGGCATTGTCTAAGAAGATGGTCAATTGTTTGTGAAGTAGTGGTGTCACACGGGCACAGATCATCCGCAGTGATTTTGAACTTGCATGAAAAGGCATGCTTTGTGGTACCCATGTCCGGTGAGCACCTGTGTTAATTGGAAGCTGATTGGAATAGCGCCTCTTATGTTTCTTATGTCGCTAATTTTAGGCAAATGCTGTCTAAGGTGTGCTCCAGTTTCCGAATATATATAATTCCGTTCGTGAGCTAAATCAGTGTAGACAGCTACTATATTAGTCGACCGACCGCATTCGTTGGGGACAGCTACTATATTAGTCGACCGTCCCGCATTCATTGGGGACAGCTACTATATTAGTCGACCGACCGCATTAGTTGGGGACGGCTACTATATTAGTCGACCGCATTCGTTGGGGACAGCTACTATTTAGTCGACGCATTTGTTGGCAGTATTTGATGGTACTCACCAGCAGCAGTGGTGGGCATGGGCGGCTGCGGCAGCTGCTGCGAGGACTGGTTGCGCGGGCGCTGCGCGTGGCTCGGGGGCTGATGGTTCTGGTGGTTCTGATGGTTCTGGTGGTTCTGATGGTTTTGATGGTTCTGGTGCGGTCGGCCGCGCCCGCCGCGCATCGGCCGCCAGCTGGGGAAATAGGACATGCTGCACGTTAATTATAGTCTACTGCTCTTGTTTTATGCTATTTTGGGAAAGAAGGGTTTTCCACTAACAAGGCGTGGAGAGTATGGATTTCGATACATTTCCTGGCTGGTGGAAAAGCAGTGTTAAGGACTTTCTACTTCTACGGTCACAGAGTGAGATTACGCTTTTAAACTATTTCCCTCACTATTTCAGTATAAAATGTCTTCCATATCTTATCGCTAACAGACGTCACTTACTCTTGCTCACAGTCCGGAGTTTTTAATAAAATACTAAAAAAACACAACATTGTAGGTATAAGGAAAGAAGCACATGGTCAAATATTAAGGGAACGGACGTAAAAGTGATGGAGGTAAATTAACCAGACTGAAATGAAAACTATACATGATGAGTGACAGGAGCTTCGACATGCCAACATAGCATGACAAATTGCTAGGTGTTGATGGCCTTCAGTTGTGTGGTCGTTTGGAAGTGGATGACAGTGGCAGATCCAAGATTTCGGCTTCACCACACTACAATTAGATTTAATTTTGGGGGGGAGCTAGCCCCCCTGTTTCCGGTACTGGTGGATGATATAAAGGTACTCACGGCTGCTGCGGATGCGGGTTGTGCGGGTTGTGCCGCCAGCCGCCGCGGCCGCGCCACAGCCCGCGGCGCGCCATGGCCACGCCGAACGTCTCCGAGTTCAGCTTGCGCTCCGTGCGCCAGTCCGTCCGCTGGCTGCGCCCCTTCGATCTGCACACGGACAAACACATTATACCCCTGCCACACACGAGTCGAGTCACGTGGGAAATAGCGAGGAAAGGAGGCTGCTCGCTTACGAATTAGAGCAGCCTCGGGTTGAGGCACGCACGGCTCACCTATTTAAGCCCAATGCCAATACGCCTACGTCTCATAACAACACGATAAAATGCATGGCAGCAGGCTGAGAAAGTTGTGCTGAGCAAGAATCAGAAGATTAACGCACCTAAAATTGGCCGAAAGTTTCAAAAATCCTTCACTTCCGGTCAATATTGACAGGGTAGGTATATTAACGTCATGTGACAACAATACGAGGTGGCATAATTTAGCTTGATTAAAGGGGCTAGGGCGTTTTTCAAACTTTCGGCCAATTTTAGGTGCGATAATCTTCTGATTCTGTCTCGACCTGCCGCCATGCATTTCATCGTGTTGTCATGAGACGTAGGCGTATTGGGAGTGGGCTTATGGACTACTAGAGGCCGTCACTAAACAATGCCACTAGTAGCGAGCGAGAGCAACTCCCGTAGCTTGTGAGCCACTGAACCCTCGGTGTGCAACGATGCTATACAAAATGTATGAAACAAATTGTCCGCAGCTTGTGGCGGCCACTAGTGGCTCAATGTACGGCGGCTCTTACTCATAATATGCTAGGCAATTCTACTTCAATCGTCACCATTACAATGATTAAGGACCGGAATTTAGCTTGCGAATACTGACACATGTAAGGGAGAGAGCACTGCTTTTTATCGATACTATCGATAAACATTGGTGTTCTCTCCCCAAGACTTTTCAAAAGCCGCACGCAAAATTCCGGGCCCTAACAATGATTTTCAGCCTGTAGAGTTGCGTGGCCACCTCTGTCTCCATCAAGTATCCATAATTAAACTTGATTAGAACTCGGCCAGTTTTGACGCTTAACCTAATCAAAGTAATTTTTTAGTAAAATCCACACCTCTCAACAGCTTCGCAAGAGATGTTATCGAAGAAGCTCTTGGTCTTGTCGTAGGCAGCATAGTCATCGTCTTGCTCGGGCTCCCCGGCGCCCGTCTCGTTGCCCGAGTCGTCCTTCTTGTCCAGCTCGCCCACCAACACGTCCTGCGGAACAGTCGACGGGGCGTCCTGCTTAGCATAATGAGAGACGGTGATCAATATACAAAAAAAAAAACATACTCCAGGCAAAATACGGTTTCGAAAAACGTTAATTTATAATATAACTAGCAACCCACCCCGGCTTTGCACGGGTTTTATATGTATAATACATGCATGTACTAGCCCCGATGTAGAAGAGTTCGTCCAGTAATTAACAACTATCACATTTATTTCGATATTTATTACATGCTTAGATCAAACGACTAAGTAATAGGAACACTATTAGTAATGTTTAATGTAGTTTATTTTCATTGTTAAATAGAAACCCTAAAAGGTTTTTATTGTAGAAAAAAAGGGCAATTCAAATTGTGGTCCCCACCTGCACTTCTTGACTCATGAGCACGAAGCAGAACCGTCAGCATATAGCTTTGCCGTGACGCTTTCCCTAGTAATGGCCCATTTTTCGCCTGTTAAATTCGTTACCGAAAAAAAAAACGCAAATTTTTTTCTCCTCATAAAAGTGGTATCCTTATATTTTAATTGTGTTAATGTGGAATATTTTCGTAAATAATCGAACTATTATACAACTAGTATTAAACGGTGTTGAATTTTTATCGAAAACATTATTTTCTTACAAATGGGAGAACCTACAAAACTGCTCTGACAAGACGAAAGCATATGCATTGGGGCTAGTATTATATATATAAACCTTCCTCTTGAATCACTCTTATCTATTTAAAAAAACCGCATCAAAACCCGTTGCGTAGTTTTAAAGATCTAAGTATACATAGGGACAGACAGTTTTAATGCTACAATCGATATTCCTCTGGATCATACTTTTGATTTGCGTAATAAAATAAAAAGATGCAAGTTCCCCATTGAGCAGTGTACACAGTGTTACGGGATTACGCACCTCCGGTTTGGCGTCATCAGAGATCTTGGCCTTGGCCAGCTGCGTGCGCAGCTCCTCGAACTCGGTGTTGGCCTGCTCGAAGTCGTAGTCGTTGTCGAACTTGAGCGGGTTCTTGCTGCGCGGCACGAAGCCGCGGCCCGTGCCGCGCGAGCGGCCGCGCCAGCCGCCGCGGCCGTAGCCGCCGCCTGCGAGACGTATTTGTTAAACTAACGAACAACTCAAATCAAAACATTTTTTCAAAAACCTAACTGCTTTTTTACAAATAGTGTTGCCTATGTCACTCCTACGATTAAGAGGATTTCAACGACACCTCATATGTCAAAATCCATCGAACGGTTTAGGCTGCAGGGCGTTACAAAGAATAAGACATTCAGACATACATAGATACAACAAAACAAAAAAATGCTACTTTATTTGTTTTCTGGAAGGTTCAAATCCCATTGAAATGGAATATACATTTTAATGCATATTAGGCCTTACGAGGTTAGAGGACCCTACAGAACCCTTTTAAGATGTGACACGAAAGAAGCAGTTTGAGATTTGGAGATTAATGCACTCTATAGCTCAAACTGCTTATTACCTTTTGTAGAGTGGGTAGTTGCAGCAACTTACAATTATTTACAGACCGATCAACATTAAATACTGAGGCTCTAGTATATGTTTTATCGATACAATACGTTTTCGAATGCGTTTGCGTTTAGTTTCAATTTGTATGGCAATGTGAACAGCGCCTCTGGTGGTAACTATTAAGAACTACGCGTTGCCATACAAATCGAAACTAAACGCAAACGCGAACGAAAACGTATATGAATCGATAAAACTTATACTAGAGCTACGCAACTTACATCACTTTTTATTGCAATCCATAAACAAACGAAGCACGAAACAAAACAATAACATGTAGGTAAGGTAGACAACAGCTGGTCTAATACCCTGAGAACTTTACGGTTTCGCTCTATGAAAACACAACAATATATCGATATCAGCCATATTTTACACCAAAAAATAGGTTGGGTAATTTGATTAAATATTCATTAATAATCCACCTAAATTTAATACCGATACTGTAAAAAATAATGAAAAGTAATCTTCATAAATTCCGTAAAAATCAGGCAAAAATGGATTAAATTTCTTTACTTTATAATTGACTACGTCTTTATACGTTCTTTGGGATACGCGCATAATCCACTTATTTTTGCTAATGAATTAACCTTTCTATAGGCCAGATGAAATTCAATATTATCTCAAGGTCGTAAATATTTAATTAAAATGCCGTTATTTCCTGATGCATATATTTTTGTATTCAGGTAGTAAGTCTCAACATTTGTGTATTCAAACATGTTTTCATTATAAAAATACTGATAGCATTTTTGCTTGCGGGTTAATTTTTTTTCCTAACTTCCGGTCCATAGAATTATTCATTTCAATAGTAAAAGTTGTTTAAAATAACATATAAAAGCCGTATACAAATAATTAGCCTGATATTGAATTATTTCCAAAAAAACCGTAATTTTCTCAGGGTATAATCGCTAAAGACAAACCCGTAACTGGGTTGTTTTCAAATAAAGTGTACCCTAGTTAATTAAGAAATGTTAACCAACTCTAACACAGGCATCACAGAATCGTGTACGTCAGGATGGCGGGTGAACGTCGGGAATTTCAATGAAATGGTAACAGATATTTGGTAACTTTTGTGTACCTCTGTGTACCTTTAGTAAAATTATATGTACCTCTCATGAAAATGAGCTATCTTCAAAACTAGGTCCAACCGCCAACCTGCCGTCAGAATGGCGGGTGGACCTATGAAATATGAACAAAAATTTGCATGTTATTTCACCAAATGTATGTAATAATTTGGTACCTTCTGTGTAAAAGTCTTCAAAATTTGGTACACCCGCCATCCTTGTATTACCTACTTAGCACGTAGTCGGCCGCCCTGTCACTGTATTTTTTTTATAAATAAAACTAAATTATCAACATTATATTGTTACTAGAAAATTTTATTGCTATTAAAGTCAGAGAAAGTCCATACTACATTTATACATATAATTACAACATAACACAAAGTTAGGTAATCACCTAACTCTATCCCTAATCGCCCCTAGCCGTTCCTGATGCAAAAGTCCCCATAATACATATATTGTTACTTATATACATCCTGAAAATGCTTAACTAATGCTGATATTATTACAATATAGTTTACGTTGAAATTAACTTGACTTTCACCTTACAATTCCTAGTAAGTAAGTAGTTTTCGCACGAAGCATGGCGCGACTAAATTGGATAAAATTCTCAGATCTTAGGTATGTGTAAAAAAGTTATATATTCAATTTTAACTTTATTAAGCATTTTCAAGATGTATATATAAGTAAGAAGTAAGATCGGCGGCCTTCTACGTCGGATGGCGGGGTAAACCTATTTTTCAGGATAGCTCGTTTTCAGGAGAGGTACACAGTTTTTTTTAAAGGTACACAGATGGTACCAAATGATTACATACATTTGGTGAAATAAAATGTAAGTTTTGTACATATTTCATAGGTCCACCCGCCATTCTGACGTCGGGATGGCGGGTGGACCTAGTTTTGAACATAGCTCCTTTTCAAGAGAGGTACACAGAATTTTACTAAAGGTACACACGAGGTACAGTCACGAAGTTTAATTGTTGAGCCATTTAGGTGTCAACTAATTTTGGTTACCATAGCAAGCTTTGACGTGTCCAGTATAAAGTGAGCTCTAAATGGCTCAACAATTAAAGTCCGTGACTGTAGACAAAAGGTACCAAATATCTGTAACCATTTTATTGAAATTCCCGACGTTCACCCGCCATCCTGACGTAGGTACACACAGAAACGGCAAGTTCGAGCTATAAAGATAAATAAATCAATAAAATCTCTGTTCAGTTTGTTTGCTCATACCTCCGAACTGCCCCTGCTGGTGATGATGTTGCTGCATCTGATGTTGGTTCTGTTGCTGGTTATGGTGCTGGCTCTGATGCTGGGTATGCTGGTTCTGGTGCTGGGTATGCTGGTTCTGATGCTGGGTATGCTGGTTCTGATGTTGGTTATGCTGGTTCTGCGCGGGCGCGCCGCCGCTGGGGTAGCGCTGACGGTTGCGGGAGGAGGTGCGGTTGTGCGGGGCTCCGGGCTGCTGCTTCTGCTGAGGGTTGCTGCCGCGGCGGCCGTCGCGCTGCTGGCCTGAGCCAGAAGCGATGGTGCCCGCCTGGTGGGTAGAGTAAGTGTGAATGCTAAAGAATGAAGACTGGGGGTGGTTCGGCAATAACCCAAGGTCTTATTAGGGAATGCAATCTCACGAAATATCAGACTTAGGCGAGATCTCGCGACACAACAAAGCCAGTCTCGCGAAATTTCGAGATTTACGAGATCTCGCTGAAAACGTATAAATATGAATTCCATTTAATGATTATCGACATGTGAAATAAAAATTAAATCTGCACGTAGTGGTTTATAATAATTATAATATTCGTCTTATTTAAATTTTCAAAAATATATTTAATTATATTTAAAGTATCATAGACACTTTTGAGAGCTTACTTCGAGACTTGACCAATGTGGAAGTGGTCAGGTGCAACAGTTTTGGTCAGTTGTAAATTAAAAGAAGAAAAAGACATTGCACGCTCCACGCACCTGAATTAATAGAATTGATTAACAAAGGACCAGCGCAGGAACAGCCATGAGGTAAAACCAGTCATCATCCTAGCGTTATTCCCGGTTGTGCTCCTAAAGGAGCCCGGGGTCCGCTTTGACACCTAATCCCAAGATTTGGCATAGGCACTAGTTTTACAAAAGCGACTGCCATCTGACCTTCCAACCCAGAGGGACAACTAGACCTTATTGGGATTAGACCGTTTTCCTCACGATGTTATCCTTCACCGAAAAGCTAACGGTAAATATGAGGTAAAACCAGTAGTACTAGTAAATTGTAAACAATGCATCAGTCAAGCAAAACAAAAAATTGTACTAGAACCACTTTATGAACCAATGCATTCCACAAACAAATAATTGTGTTAACAGCATTTCTCAAGATATCTGAGTAATTATATGAAAACAATAGCTCAGTATTAAAAGCAAAACCACTTGTCGCTTCAGAACAGAACCTAGAGAATGCATCTTATGGTAAAATGTACAGTCGAGGAAATGGAATGATTAGCACTTTTGGAACTTCATGTCATTCAAATAGAGTTGACATGTGCGAAACTTTCATTTTCCTTGCATTGAAATAAAGAAAATAAAATCACACTATTATCAAATCATCTCTAAGTTCCTCAAAAATTAATTCCTGTTTTAATAAGATCAAATATTAAAGTTTTTGTTGCTGACTGTACTTTTTTGGCCCAAAACCCCCTAACTATAAACCTGTATGCAGGCAAATATTTAGGCACTGAGGGAGCCATATTATAAGAAACTGTAAGCTGGCACTAATCTGTAGGTAAACAACAACAACAACTAGCAACAACTAGTAACTTGATCATAAGGAAATTGAATCTTTCATGGCTCATTTTACTCTCCCTCTGAGAGGCCCTTAAGGCCCTCAGAGAGGATATACCGTAACGCATCCGTTACTGGTCGCACTGCAGGCCAAACAGAAAAAAAAATGCCTCATTTTACAAAGTTGCAATTGTAAAACACACAAGGACAGTGTTGTACACATGTTAATATTAACAATACTATGTTAATTCTTGTAAAATAATGGTTCCTTGTGTTTACTGTTTAGAATCGGAATGAAACATTTATATGTGACACACTTACAACAGATTACAAAGAAAGAAAGTCTAACTATGGTGTGTCACAAAATGGGCTCAGTATGATGGTGGCTTTGCTAGTCTTCTATTGGATCCAGCAGTAGGTAACACAACAAAAAAAGAAAAGGAGGTTAAGTACCCTATTTTTGAAACTGATTGGATAATAATTAGATTCATTTGGAACCATATCACAAAGACCAACTATTATCAAAAAGAAAACAATAAATATTGGGGAACAATGTCACACTAAATTTAACTAGTTTCAAACTAAGTAAAGCTTGTATTTTGCATATAGCATTGTGGCACTCTTTGGGAGAGGCCTTGTCCAGCAGTGGACATCTTTGGGCTGATATGATGATGCATAGAAAACATTGAAACCCATTCCAAATTCGAACTGGGGATCCACTTAATTCATTTCCAGGGTCATTTCACTACAAACTAGACCAAAGTGGTTGTCAAAAATCTGACTGAATAGCCCACTAGCTTTACCCACTTAAAATTGACCCACACTCTCACCCTCTAATTCATAAAACATACAAATATTATCAGTGATAGATAAAATTTAGAGACCATCACAAATAGACAAAAAAATTAAGAGGGTGTTCATGTGCACACCAGCCTCAATTTTTTAATATCTATTGTTAGATTGAAATAATCACAATTATTCACCAGTGTGCCCCGCCCTCTTAACCAACCAAAAGAATAAGTAAAGATTAATTTACCTGCGTGCCCTGATCAGCGGTAGGGCTCTTCCTGTGACCCACAGCGGGCGTGCCCGACCGCGATGCACTTTGCTGAGATCCTCCTCCAATAAGCTCAAGCATCGAAGCTGAGGAAATAAACATCCGTTAACAACAATCCAAAATGTCTAGTTTGTAATGCTTAAAGCGAGAAATAAGTGAAGTTAAAGCCTCAGAGCATTCGCTGCAACAAGCAACAGACCAAGTAGAATGCATCTTGCGATTTTCGGAGGTTAGTTTTAACCCTTTGATTGCCATAATCACATACCAGATACCAATACATGCTGATGTGGCACTTACAATAGCAGCTGTGACATTCAAAGAGTTACTTTCATTGGTTATTTTAGTACTGTTATCAGCATTTTCTTGTAGTAAAGAGTTACACCAGGCACCCAATGCTATGGTAATTAGTTCAAGATCAATGTTAGTTGAAGATTTAGTACAAGTGAGTAATGTTAACTATTACTAAGATGTGGGTAGACTAATATAATGGACATGGTGTTAGTAAGTTTTGGCTAATAAATACTTGAGCATGCACTAATGATTAATATTGTTAATGGTTAGTTTCACAAGCAGACACTTATATGATACAATTGAAAGCATCTGTTTGGGAAAGGACAAAAATCGCAATGTAGCATCTGTGAAATTAAGCGGTGGCTTGAAAATAATCTGTTGAAAACCTTGGTCTTTCACTTGGTTGTGGTGGACTCCCGATCCGATAGGGGCAGTCATAGGCATGTGCTGCAGAGGCAGCTCCACTGATGTCTGCGAAGACAACTCACTCGTCTTGTTGAGTGAAGCGTGCACACTCCCTGGGAAACCAGCCATGGGGTGGTACTGTGGGTACTGGGTCTGGCCGATGACCGGGTGGTTGAACTGCTGAGGGAACTGCCCTGGAGCACCAGGTGCCCCGCCCAGCGACGGCGGCACCGACATCTGCATGATGGCTGGGTCATTTGGTAGTGGGGGGACATTGTTCAAAACTCGAATATCCTTGATGTCCGTGCCCCGGAAAAGGATGTAGTCGTACACCTGGCTCTGAGGAGCGACTGGGAACTGCGTCTCTCTATCCTCAGTCCCAAAGGATCGCACTGAAAGAGGTAGGGTAATTAGTAAGACGATGGTAGCTGAAAAGACATGATAAAGGGAAAAGTTTTACCAGAGTTCTTGAAAAACTTCAATATTTAGGCAAATACGATCGTCTCGATTGGACAAAGGAAAGTAGTTGTTTACGAAGGAACTAACAGTATTATCAACGTCATCAAGCCCAAGCCGCGGTCTACTAAACTTAACATTTTCTGAATGAGGGTATAGTTAATTCAATCTGCCACGTTTTATGGCGATGAATCGTCTTTTTTTAATGGGAAAATGCTATAAAACGGTGTAATTATTAATTTTTGAGTTAGCCAATAAACAATGTTAGCTTCTAAAATAATAAAGGAGGGAAAAAATGGGGAAAGCTACGGTACAAGTAGACAAAAGGTCGGGGATTAAATTACATCATCACAATGCTTAAAATACAATTAGAAAGTGATTACGAGACCTAAAAAAACGGAAAATGCTATGAAGTACGACAACAGAATCCATTTGTCAAACTTACCACTGGCCAAAGCGATGGTACATTCCTGAGGATCGACGGTGAAAAGTCGGCCTTCGTAACGTATGTCGGCTTTAGATATTAGGCTTATCTTGGAGCCCAATTCAGGCATACCAGTACTCATAATGTCACTTTATAAATTGACCTCCGATGACAAAGATTTTCAATGATTTCGTCAACCATGAAATAACAGCCACCGAACAAAATGACTGACGGACGAGAAGATGGCAACAACAAGCGGCGTTTACAAACAGCTGAGGTAAATATTAAATATTCCCACTGGCAACACTAAGAATTAACGGTAAAAAAAGTTTCTATTGTTAGGGTCCAAACCACACTAATTTACTCATACTACTAGATAATTAAGTGTGTAAACATTGTATAACCATTATTTTTTTTTATATTTTTTTGTTTTGCTTCTTTTTTGTCATTAAAAAAATTGATATTTATTCTCAAATTTTTGGTTTCGTCTAATGTCCGAAATAAACACATAGAAAAAAAGATTGATCGTGGTCTCTTGAAAACAAAATTAAAAGACAACTTAAAATAAATATTATGAAATAAATATATTTTATATTGTTTCTTGTCAGTAAATTATTCCTATAAATCTAACAACAACTTGTGGCTTGTGGCTGTATAATGACGGGCAAAAGTGCCAAAGCCATATTACCTTTGAGTAGATAAATACATGGAGAGGCCCTATTCTACTATAGATACATTTATGTTATGCAAATATACATGAAATCTACATAGAAGGTCAAAAACACAACTTATCTCTTTCTTTCCAAGTTTCGATAGCGTATGGTTAAAGAGATAGCATGATATTACGTTGCTCTTACTTCCGATACTACCAACAGACATTACAGCCGCGTGCCATCCGCCATTTTATGCGCCAAATGTCTTTGTAGTACATGCGCTGTCAAGTGGTAAACAACTCAGAGTTAAAATCGTAATTTTCCGTATTAAAATAGTTTTTTTGGACTTGGTTTTGTGTAGTGAACACATATAGATGTGAACGCAAAATGCCTGCGTGCTCAATAAAGCAATGTGGTGCACGGAAATCAAGTAATCAACCGAATTTGACCATTCATAGGTTAGTAGCCGTTTTTCTTTGTTAACTGCAGTATATCGCACTATCCGCCAAATTATAGTCAGTTTTGAAATGGATTTATCGTTCCCAACAAGAAAATACTCGTTTCGCTATATTTACAGCAGTATTATTAGCATTTAAATCATACATATTATTTTGACTAGTGCTGCGCTCTGATATCGACAACTTGCTATTAAATTAAAGACTATGTGAGTAATTTTATGATGTTATTTCAGATCAATCCGTTGACAGGAAGAGGGTGAAATTTCAATTACTAAATTTGACCCAAGAAACAAGAATAAATAATAAAAACAAACGTGGTGAGCTAAATAAAAGCTTGTAAAAATACCATTGTTTTATTCACTTCTGCACCATTCATATAGTAATCATAGTATACACAGTGGGCTGGGCCTGAATAACCCGACAGATTTTAATTATATCTCTGACCATATTGGAAGGGTCCACGAAAAGAACATGTCTACTCAATTTTTTTTTTCAAAATGAGTTTCTAATGTCAAAATGATGAGCTCGTTATGAAAACTTGACATTAAAACCTGAATTTGAAAAAAAAGTGACTACACCTGTTCTTACCGTGTCATTCACACAATAGGCAGCTGCGACCTTATCGGTTGTACCAATAAAATGCAATGTTGGTAAAACACTTCACAAATAATATAGTTACGGTAATAGAGTAGTGTACTTGGATATTATTATTCGTCTCGGTCAGTTTCAATTACAGAGAAAACTCAAATATTGATGTCGATATTTTTCAAAGTCCAAGTTGATATCGATAATTGTCTCTAATCGATGACAACCCTACAGCCACGAATTGACAGGCCGCCATATTATGCGCCAGGATTAGGTATACACGCTCATTTCGTAGGTATTTCGTGTCCATATAGTTTAATTAGTCTGAGCATATTACAAAATGTTTGACAGCATTTGATTTGACAGATTCGTTTAAAAAAAAGCATCTGTCGTGTCGTGTCGTGTCCGTTGAGATTCAATTTACGGAAATTGGGCAAATATATTATTTATTTTACGTAAATAAACACATTAAACAGTGCTGTACATAAAGGAACTATTATTTTGAAAGATCTATGCATCATGATGGTGGAAAGCCCTATAACATCGACACCAGACTTGGTGCGGTTGAGGAAAAGCCTTGGCGGGAGTAGTAGTAGCAGCTCACTGAAGAGACGCAGCTTGATCCCTCAAACTCGTGTAGCCAAACCTAGGGATGAGGTTTGTGGAACTTTTGCTTTTTATTCTCTCTCGTTTAAGATTTAACAGGTTAAAAAATGCTAAACATTACACTAGCCGCCGGTACGACTAGTTGATAGAGGCCCCTGAATTGTAATATTTGTTTTCAGGAGCAAAACGATGATGATGCTGAGCGCTCGTCGCTGGTGGCGTCCGAGCGGGCGATTGCCACATCGACGCCCCATTCCCCGCGCCGACCACGGGACACTATGTCCTCATCACCACAGAAAGAGCATTTCCAAGGATGCCTCAAGTTATATGCTGAGAATGTTAGTAAATCAAACATTTTAAAGAAGTACTATACCTTCCTGTAAACACTAGACAAGCTATAAAATAACAATCATATTATCAATCAATGGCATTTGCTTATTGATATTTTTATAATAAGGGTTGTTGCATTTGCATTCCTAGAAAGTTCAATGCATTAGTAGAACACAAGAGGCCGGGGTATATATATGTAATCAACCATCTTTACAAGCTTTATATTTACTTGCACTGTTAATATATATGTAAATTGTCTGTCAAAATTTGCAATCCATTTTTCAGTCACTTCCCGTTATCCAATTGAGCTGAAATTTTGCATGCATATGTATATCGCATGACAATGCAATATTATGATGACTTGGAGCTGATCTGACGCTGGAGCTGGAAGGTGGCCATAGGAACTCCGCATTAAAACGACACAACCCTATCGAGTTTGGGCTCGTTAGAATTGTCTCAATGAGTAGTTGATGATGGTATGCAGAAAAGTACAGACGGCAATAAAAGCTTGTACCAAAAATTAAATTTTTGACAGAAACTTATTTATCATTAGTTTACTTGGACTTTTTATTGATATCAGCATTTTCTATGATGTATTTATATTTCACACTGAGCTGGTAATGTATGCGGAATGAAATTTGGACAAAGTTTTGAATAGGTAAAATGTTTTAAAAAATCGAGACAGCAAATGCATCTTACAGTTAATTTAAAGTCTACATATCTATCAATCAATTTGGTAAGTCTCATGGGCATATGATTTTTTCTCTTGAAATTATGGTAAATCGAGAAGAACGACGTCGCGAAACTATTTGTAATTTCTACAGTACAAATTCTGTACGGCCGAAACTGAAGTTTTCTGAGGAGGGCTCGATTAAAGAAAAATACGGCCGGCTGAGTCGCAAAATCTTACAGAGAGCTCAGAGGAAAATCAAATATGACGGGGCAAAACTGTAAAAACATATCTTAAAGACATAGGCATCTTCAATCGTTCCAGAACAGTTAAGCCCGCCGTCTCCGAAAATCATAAACTTACTAGGAAAATGCGGTTACGTCATTAGGTACGCGCTAAGTGTGGACGGCGATCGGCGCGCCTGAGCCGGTGTGGACGGTTGTTTTGTGTGGCCGCACGCTCACCCGAGCTTTGTCGGCTTTTTGGGCGAAATCAAAGGGGCCGCGGCGCCATGCTACTGGCAATGTACTTATTTATTTATTTATCGTTTTCAAATGAATAACGTGAAAATTATTTTCGCGGTGTGCGTCCACACTGAACGCACGCTCACCCGTGCAGCTCGCCCGAGCTCTCCGCACGCTCGCCTGAGCGGCTCGGGTGAGCGTGCGTTTGGTGTGGACGCACCTATTTGGTAAAAAATGCAATAACTAGCGGTTTTTGCCTTATGGAATTTATGGGTGACGAATCATGTCACTTAAAATGGAAATTCGTGGCAAGGTAACTTTTATTTTGAGAACACCAATGTTCCAACGGACGAGAACGTGAAATATGTCGAGCATACGAAGTTTCCTAAAAAAATTGCACCTAAAAATATGCTAACATCTGTATTTTGGACAGCGATGGATAAAGTACCACAACACTGCCATAAATCATTTCGCATTGCAGTAAACTTTTTTTTTTATTGAACATTCTGAAATACACTATTAAAAAATTCTGTCAACCAAATATTTAATTAGGCGGAGTCTGTATTTCTTACATCTTAAATCTTAACTATTTGTTTCCAGAAAATAAACAAAGACAATGCATGGAAACTCCAGCTAATAGATTTCATGACATCCATGGTGAGAAAGCATGACTCCCGGATGGACAATCTTCAGACAGCATCCACTGTTGTGGATGCCTCGGCCAGGATATACTCGTTCAGGGTGGATGCCGTGCATCATGATGTTCTCAAGATGGCAGGAGGGTTAAGCAAGGCTGCTCAGGTGAGTTTAACTCCTAAGATCTTCATGAAAGGCAGTTGCCTTAGCCAGGGTACACTTCTTCAGGGTGGATGCAGAGCATTGTTAGGTTTTGAAGGTGGCTTACACATGTGGGGTGCCCAGGTCTTAAGGATTAATCAATTAATCACAATTATCACGTAAGTTTTTGTTTTTACCATCTAAAATAAATATTGTTAAATACCAAGCTTAGCTTATATCTCCTATGAGGCTGTGGGCCGATTCAGCACGGAATGGCAGCCGCCGGCAGCAGCAGGCTCGCGTCGCCGCCTTTTATCTACATACTTAAGGCGACGTAGGTTCGTGGTCTTCTCTCCCTCTCACTGAGCATAAGCGTGAGCGAGATGGAAGTGCGTGTTTGTAATTTGGAAGCGCGGATATCATGCTTTTTAATTTGAATTTTTTGTGCGTTTTAATAAATAAAAAGCGGCCAAGTGCGAGTCGGACTCGCACATGAAGGGTTCCGTTAAATAAATTGCAGTTTACGATTTATGACGTATTAAAAAAAACTACTTATCAGATCTCGTTCAAACTAATTTTCGGTAGAAGTTTGCATGTACATCATAATGTACATCATATATTTTTTTGAGTTTTATCATTCTCTTATTTTAGAAGTTACAGGGGGGGGGGGACACACATTTTACCACTTTGGAAGTGTCTCTCGCGCAAACTATTCAGTTTAGAAAAAAATGATCTTAGCAACCTTAAAATCATTTTTGAAGACCTATATCCCACACGTATGGGTTTGATGAAAAAAAAATTTTTGAGTTTCAGTTTTGTGTATGGGGACCCCTAAAACTTAATGTTTTTTTTCGATTTTTGTGTAAAAATCTTAATGCGGTTCACAAAATACATCTACATACCAAGTTTCAACAGTATAGCTCTTATGCTTTCGGAAAAAAATGGCTGTGACATACGGACGGACAGACAGACAGACGGACATGACGAATCTATAAGGGTTCCGTTTTTTGCCATTTGGCTACGGAACCCTAAAAAGTAATAGCTGATTTCCCTCCAACATGACATTGCCGATTTTTAGAACCAATTTTAATATGTTTAGCTGTAGTGTATAATTTGTTACGATTTTTGAAAGTGTATTTTAGACCTATGTTCGTGATTTTTTTCTATCGAGCGAAAGTCAAAAACTCAAGATTCGAATAGCTGATTTCCCTCGAGAAAGGCCTCAAGATTGCTAGTGAAATGTAGCGCAGCCGTATTATAATTCAAACAAGAGCTACGACTTTTTGAAAATCCTTTTTCTAAGCTCACGTCGCGCTTGAAAAGGTCGCGCGGCTGCCCGCGGTGCCGCTAGCGGCCGCGGATAGGACGGCCGACAAGACGCGAGGTTTTCGAGCGATACTGGTCTTTTAAGTATGTCGATAAAGTTAAATAGCACATTACTGCAGATGCCGGGAAAGAATGGCTTGCCGGGTGAGTAGGTATAGACGATAGTGACGATGGATAGTGATACGAAGCCGGCAAGCCCTTTTCACGGCGAGGCATGTATAGTGCTTTTCTCAAACATGCAATGAAATGAAATGCCGTCCCTGATGCTGTGCCACAAATAGTGGAATGAAAATTAAAAAAAAAATCCTTCTTAGCCTAGTCCTTCAATTTCGTATGAAATTCCTTTACAGTTCTCTGTTTTATTTATTATCAATGAAATATATTCTAGTACCCATTTACACAAGCCTTATTGAGGTTACTGTGGGGCTTTGTGTAAGATTGTCCCGTAATACTTATTTATTATCTCTTACAGTCAAAACGTGGCAAGAAAGATGACGACGGCTGCACCCAAGACGAAGGCGCGGTGGACGGTGAGCCAGGGCCCACTAAAAAGAAAAAGAAAAAGGCCAAGGGAGCGGTGGCTGCCAACCCTGACATCTTCAATGGGGATTTGGAAGCTAATGACTGCATAGGTACCATTATCAACTATGATTGTAACGTACGCATGAACACTTTCAATGCCGGGTACTAGCTAGGTGGACGTTCTGCGATGCTCGTAGCGTTACGAAATTATTAGGTCTGTCCACACTGGGCGCATGCTCAGCCGAACGCGGCTCGCCCTAGCGTGCGCGCTCAGTGTGGACGTCGCTCGGCGAGCAAATTCGACCGAGCGCATGCGGCCGAGCATGCGAGAGCCGCTCCATGCTATGCGAACTTAGAACTTAATGCAAATCCAGTTTCTTATTGAAAACAGTGCCACCTTCTTGATAGCTGGCGAACTCTCTGAAGCTCTAGCGATTGCTAGGCTAGGCTGTCAAGGTATTTGAAAATTCGCCGTATTGTCACAAGGCATCAGTAGCCTAGGGGTACAGACGGTGGTATTTGGAGTCGATGATCCGGGGTTCAATCCCTACGACCGACGCACTTTTTGTATGTTTTGTACATTCAAAGAAAAGTTGTAACTACCGCAGAAGAGATGGCGCCTGTATACGCAAGCATTAAATGCCTTCTCAATTTGGTCGAGTTGCCTGTCTATCTCAGTATGTATATTGTAGTCTTTGAGCCGCTCGGGCGAGCGTGTGGACGGCTAGGGGAGCCGCTCGGCTGAGCATGCGTCCAGTGTGGACACCTATTGGTAGTGAAGGCCGAAACGCACAGAAAGCGGTGGCGGGGCGACGCGTCGCGGCGCGGAGGCGGTACCGGTTGTAATGTTCGAGCTAATATGAAAGGATCCGCACGGAGCGGCGCGGTATTCTGTGCGGACCCTTAGTTCAAACATTACATCCGATACCGCCTCCTAAGGTCCTAAGGTGACATATTTCAGGCTCATCAGGGTCCTATATCACAAAACTTACATTTACAATTTACAGATAAAATTTAATTTATTTATTTATTTCCAAAAGTTTTGTGATTTTTATAACATCTCCTTTACCCAGGAGTACACAAGTAGAAAACTTCTTCCTTAATTGTGGTCTAACATACAACTACTAAAGGCCTGGTAAAGGTCGCGAGAGTCGGCTGGATACGGGTGGCGCAGGACCGGTCACTTTGGAACTCTTTGGGGGAGGCATATGTCCAGCAGTGGAAGTCTTTCGGCTGATATGATGATGATGATACAACTACTGTTTCAGATCCCTTTTTCGAAAGACTGGCCGCAACGGCCGGTGACGTCACATCCTCCAATCGCGCTTTCAACGCCACTCTACCCATTCACGATAAGACGTTGGGGCTTATTTTAAGGTAAATAATATAATTTGTGCTTTATTCATTTATTAAAAAAATGAGGGTGAAACAATTGAAAGTATATAAATATAAATCTTAAAAAACATTACACTCCTTTTCGTTGGGCAGTCGTGTAATAATAATTAAACTTGAGCCCTCTCATCATGGTCTCTTAGATGTAGGCAGCATTTTCTCGCTGTGTCTATTTATTTAAATAAATAAATAAATATTTGGGGACAATCTTACACAAATCGACCTAGTCCCAAACTAGACGACGATATAGATACTTATATAGATAAATAAATACTTAAATACATAGAAAACAACCATGACTCAGGAACAGATATTCGTGCTCATCACACAAATAAATGCCCTTACCGGGATTATTTATGTAGATACATTTATTTATTTAACAAAAATGGTCAATAAAATACAACTTTTCGATGTGTCGATAAAGAAACTCAGGTATAGACGTTACCTTAAACATATCTCAATGTGAACAAAGTTGCAACGTTAGGTAATGCGTTCCACGGGGACGCTATTGTATAATACATAATAATAATTTTCACTTTTTTTCTCGCAAAGTTCGCCTTTGTGCTGGATGTATGACAAAATGCCACTTTTATGCTCTAGTGCACAAAGTAAAATTGTTTTAAAGACTAAGATAATCGGGCCTAACAACCAGACGCACAATAAAACTTACTAGAATAAGATTGTCATTTAATTTGATTTGCTTTAATAAATTTCACATCCGTGTTTTCCATTACTAGATCAATAAAACCAGATAAAATAGGAGTCAATTATTATTTTAAAACGTATTGAACCATTAAATGACTTGGCAGTATGAAGTAAGTAAGTCACGTGCCGAAAATTAAACATAATAGTAGTTTATGTGACTGTACATAATGAAGGGCATTAAACACAAGTGTGGGTTTATGAAACGAGCCGAAGGCGAGTTTCATAATAACATCACACGAGTGTCTTAATGCCTAATTATGTACAGTTACATACACTACTTTATCTATCCACATATCATAAGCCTCCATGATGCATTCAGGAGCCGCATATTATGACCGGCATCGCGGCGTTGTTTTCTGGCAGCTGTCATAGTTTTTTTCTTAATTCAGAGACAAACTAGAGTCGGATCCAACTGTCATATCGTTCGATATCTTACTTACGTGCGACATTTGTCAAATTTGTATGCAAATTGACAATTCATTTCGAACTAAACGTCATCTCGACTGATATTAGAATAGAGGTCAAATCAAATTTCTTTGATTTCAGAGATGTTCGAAATTTGAATGAAATAATATTATCGAAATCGATGTTATTATTTAGGAATAATAACATTTTCACAGATAAGAAATTTGTTCTAACAAAACAGTCTATTTTTATGGTGGCCATAATGTGCGGTTCTTGAACGCATCATGGAGGGTTTATGATATTTGGATAGATAAAAACTTTAAAAAGTTAAGAGACGGGAATGAGCTATTATTTAATTTCATTTTGAAATTATTTGTTATTTTCTCAAACTCAACAAAAATGTTTATTTGTTAAACATAGGTACATCTGGTTACAGTGGTCTTAAGATGAAAATGTTTGTATCACTATGTTTTGCCTTTTGGCTTACAAAAACAAGCTTACAATATGGATTCTATTCACAGATGTATGAATATAAGGAGATCGGACATGGCGGCCGATTTGTATAGAGTGAGCCTGTCGCAAGTACATTACCCACACAACGCCCAAGTAATTGACAAGACAAAGCACGCACACATCTAAAACACACACACTTGTATGCCTACACGCTTATTTGACAATAAACGCGCATCATATTGCAGGCATTTTGGGTAAAAACGTAATATTCTCTGCGATCAGCACGCGTGCACAGTATGTCAGTGTATGCCCACTGAGCTAACAACTGCGACACGGCCGCCGGCGGCTTGTCCTCTCTCTAGTATTCTATGCTCTGAGATTCTATTAGTATTAAATTAAAATAATTCATACAACATGTCAAAGTACAATTTAAAAAACATAAATTTAAAAAGAAAACTAAAAATAGATAAAATAATATAGTCTTTCATCAAAAAAAAACAATATACATATCATGTCAGTGTACAATTTTAAACTACATAGAACAATTCGGTTAGGTACCTATCTCGCAATCGAAGTGAAAAGCAGTGTGTATAACTCGGGCATAAATTAGCCATTTAACCCCTCGACTTAACTATCCACCATCGCCGGTGGCTCGAGTGGATATAAACGTCTCAGGTTAAATCGCTCGTTTTATGCGCTTGTTGTACAATATACTATTTGCTATACGACGACGATATAATAATTTTCAGTTATTATTCATTCAAGACTTGAAAAACTGTCACAAAAGCAAAACCTTTTGAACATAGACCTAGCCTTTGTAATTTCTTCCTAAATGTGGCGCACCGCAAACCTACAATACGAACTGGCTCGCGCGCGGGGATAAGAAATAAGGCATTGGCAGTTTATCTCATGCACAAGAAGTCTTTCACGCGGTCTTCTGCTAACCTTGCAAAAGATCGGATATCGGCGACTTTAATGGAATATTTAATTACAGAACCGACGAGCGTTTCCTGGAGCCCATAAAGGAGAACATCCCAGAAGAGCTGGATATGAGCGAGCGCATCACCTTAGCCACCAAGCTACTGGCTGCCTTCTCTGATGAGGACCACATCTGCGAACCTTTCACCGGATTCTCGATCGGCAACTGGGACCCGGAGACTGAGGATACGTGAGTTGCTTTAGGTTTACAGAACTGACTAGCGTTTCCTAGAGCACATAAAGGAGAACATCCCAGAAGAGCTGGATATGAGCGAGCGCATCACCTTAGCCACCAAGCTACTGGCTGCCTTCTCTGATGAGGACCACATCTGCGAACCTTTCACCGGATTCTCGATCGGCAACTGGGACCCGGAGACTGAGGATACGTGAGTTGCTTTAGGTTTACAGAACTGACTAGCGTTTCCTAGAGCACATAAAGGAGAACATCCCAGAAGAGCTGGATATGAGCGAGCGCATCACCTTAGCCACCAAGCTACTGGCTGCCTTCTCTGATGAGGACCACATCTGCGAACCTTTCACCGGATTCTCGATCGGCAACTGGGACCCGGAGACTGAGGATACGTGAGTTGCTTTAGGTTTACAGAACTGACTAGCGTTTCCTAGAGCACATAAAGGAGAACATCCCAGAAGAGCTGGATATGAGCGAGCGCATCACCTTAGCCACCAAGCTACTGGCTGCCTTCTCTGATGAGGACCACATCTGCGAACCTTTCACCGGATTCTCGATCGGCAACTGGGACCCGGAGACTGAGGATACGTGAGTTGCTTTAGGTTTACAGAACTGACTAGCGTTTCCTAGAGCACATAAAGGAGAACATCCCAGAAGAGCTGGATATGAGCGAGCGCATCACCTTAGCCACCAAGCTACTGGCTGCCTTCTCTGATGAGGACCACATCTGCGAACCTTTCACCGGATTCTCGATCGGCAACTGGGACCCGGAGACTGAGGATACGTGAGTTGCTTTAGGTTTACAGAACTGACTAGCGTTTCCTAGAGCACATAAAGGAGAACATCCCAGAAGAGCTGGATATGAGCGAGCGCATCACCTTAGCCACCAAGCTACTGGCTGCCTTCTCTGATGAGGACCACATCTGCGAACCTTTCACCGGATTCTCGATCGGCAACTGGGACCCGGAGACTGAGGATACGTGAGTTGCTTTAGGTTTACAGAACTGACTAGCGTTTCCTAGAGCACATAAAGGAGAACATCCCAGAAGAGCTGGATATGAGCGAGCGCATCACCTTAGCCACCAAGCTACTGGCTGCCTTCTCTGATGAGGACCACATCTGCGAACCTTTCACCGGATTCTCGATCGGCAACTGGGACCCGGAGACTGAGGATACGTGAGTTGCTTTAGGTTTACAGAACTGACTAGCGTTTCCTAGAGCACATAAAGGAGAACATCCCAGAAGAGCTGGATATGAGCGAGCGCATCACCTTTCACCGGATTCTCGATCGGCAACTGGGATCCGGAGACTGAGGATACGTGAGTTGCTTTACATTTTTTTGTATGGAAGCTTTGTTGACAAGTGAACAAACAATGTTTTTATAAATAAATAAAAACATTTATTTCAGACCATACAGATCCATAGTTTTGTTAGTAAAATCTTACGTGTTATGTTAGTATTGAGAACAAAAAATAAAATAAAGTAAGAAAGTTTTTAAAAGTAAGTTCTAGTTTATATGACTACTAGCTTCTGCCCGCGACTTCGTCCGCGTAGAACTCGTTAATTGCCTAGACATGATAATTTGAAAAGAATTGACTTATGTATTCTATAGTTGTATAGAATCTAAATGCTGTTCTAGGCTATTGGGTGAAAGTGATGGAAAAAATGCAAATCACCAAGGTTGTACTACTGAATTAATATTTTTGGAGGTATCCGAGGCTACGTTCCATTATATTCAATGAGTTAAGCTCAGAAATAGCTTGAGATGGTGACAGTCGATAATCAACTGACGAAAAAGGTATGTTTCTATATACCAAACAATGTTGTCATATTATTATTATGGAATCAGGACATAAAAGTTAATACTATCTATTATTATTATTTTCTTAATTTATTTTTACAATATATTTTATTGAAGTATACTTCTATAAACTATATTAAATGATTTATACCGATTAGCAAAAACATGCAAATTATTTGATTTGGAAACACGTGAGCAAGCTACATACAACTGTCCATGAGAAAAACATGGTGTGCCCAGATGTATTCTTGCTACTTTTAACGTTTGCCCCTGTGATTTATTAATGGTCATAGAGAATGCTACTTTTAATGGAAACTGTAAACGTTTAAAATTAAATGGTAAATTGTTCGGTATAATTGGAATACGTGGTATAAGTACACTTTCTCCCTTAGCTTCTCCCGTTAAAATCGTGCCCTTCACAATGTACTTCCCTAATTCGGTGATTATCAATCTAGTGCCGTTGCATAATTTGGGTGCGTCTAAGTTGCGCATTAACAAAACTGGTACGCCTACCTTCAGTTCAAGCATATGGGATGGCACCCCGGATAGCTCCAAAGAATTCAAAAATTCAACGGGGTAAGTTGTGGTGTCATCAGCGGACATGACAGTGTCGACGGAGTTATAAATTTTTGTTTGCGTAGAACTTATTTTGTTCAAGATTTTTTTGTTGATTTTGAAAACAATATCATTTTTTGGAGCCAATATGGTTCTTTCACACAGCCAATTTTCGTCATGAATATTTTGTTCTAAATCAGGAAAAACTTGAGCTATAAGCTCATCTTCCGATTTCACAATATGACAAAATTCATTAGTGAATAGAATCATACCGTCTTCATCAGTTTCTAACCGACCGTCACCTATCTCGAGCAGTTTCTGAGCATATGCACCTGACTCTGCATCGTTAAATAGCTGGACTCGCATGTTTGTGGTCAGATGCAGCTTTTCAACTTTGCTCCACACATAAGATGATTTCAGGCATGCGTTTATCTCGTCTGCTGGAGTGCCTCGCACGATAACTGGCAAAGTCTGTCTGAAATCACCAGCCAGTAACACTACCACACCACCCATCAATAATTGATTACTGTGCATGTCTTGTAGACAGCGATCAAGTGCCCCAATGTTTATGTGACATTGTACATTCGTCCCATACGATTAGTTTGCATTGTTGCAAAAGGGCGCCGCGAGTGCTATTCTTACTAATATTGCATGTTGGAGTTTCTTCGCTTGCCAAATTAAGAGGTAACTTAAAAACTGAGTGTGCCGTTCGCCCACCATTTAACAACATTGCAGCAATTCCAGAGGAAGCCACGGCTAATGCAACGTTTTGGTTACTGCAAATTTTAGCTAGCAGCAAATTAAGGAAAAAAGTCTTGCCTGTGCCTCCCGGGGCATCAAGAAAGAAAAGGCCGCCTTTACCACTCTCGACTCGTTATACAATTTTGTAGTAAATTTCGTTTTGCTCGGGTAGTAGACGTGGCTCAGTTTCACTTATGTGAGCATTTAATATGGTGGCATTGTAGCTTAGCTCGCGGATCAAATCATTTGTCAGCTGTCCTCTGTGCTGTGGCGTGGGCATACCGAAATCGGACAACTTTTTCCCGGAAATTGAAATTATTTTATCCTCAATAAGAAACAGTGCCTCATTGAAGCAAAGATCATTGTTGACTTGGCGCATCCCTTCAAATCTATGCAATATATCCTCTGATAAGGCTGTTTTGTACTTTTCCCACAGTTCTAAAGGATTTGATAGACCGCATGTACATATCATTATGGCAAATAACTCTCTTATTTGCGCTGGTGAGCGACATAGCACAGCTTCTTCTATTGTGGCATCCCAGTGGTTGTCATCTTCCAACAATCCCAACTTCTCACACACCTGTTGAAAAGTGGCAAGTTCTTGGCCGTCAACTGTTTTTAGATCCAAATAGTCAGTGGGTCCACGAATTACATTCAGCAGCAATCGCAGACAATAACACTCAAAGTAGCTAATGTGCACAGTATACATTCGGCCAAGAGCGTCCGACTCCTTCACTCCTGGCCAGTCGTCAACAGGTTTTCCTTGTAAACGACGTCGCCATTCTTTTTGTGACGCGTGCCAGGTATAGTAGCGAGGTACATCAATGTAAAGTAATGTCTTAGCAAAGGCGTCATGTTGACACAGTATAAAAAATGCAGTAAGTGTCGTTTTAGGTGGTACCGCTAATCTGTCGCATAAATTATTTTCATTGAAGTACACCCGCTCTCCATTAGGCAAATGTTCTGCGAGATGAGTGACTATGGGGTATCGCTCGTGTACAGGTAATCCCAAGATTCGCCACGCTGCTTCGTTACTACTAACATATCGACCTGCTCTAAAAGTTTGTACTTCATCTCTCGGGTCTATATTTTCATGCCCTTGCTGTCGGATGTTAAATATGGCCTGGTCGCTCCCTTTATTTATATATTTTAAGATATATTTTATCGCTTGCACGGTATTACAGAATTCTGCATTTATATGGCAATTAAACAATTTACAAAGAAAGGGAGAATATGGCACTACCCAGCTATTATCCACCAAGATTTCTCGAATTCCACTTCGAGCTTTTATTGGCGCTGTACGTCCACCATCATCTGGGGATCTACGCCTGTACATGGGATAGCCTTTATCGTTGGTTTGAGTATCTTTTAAAAGCGACTTAGGATACTTCTTGGTACATTTTCCCTCCTTCATACACGGCGATGAAGGATTTAATGTACCACAGGGTCCATGAATCATGTTTTTAGTCACCGTGTCATAAAGTTGTGGGTCTGTTTCCGGGTTTGGTATCTCTGCACTTATGACTTCATCAATTTGGTTAGGACACAATTTTTCCTTCAGCCACAAGAGTAAATGTAAATGAGGTAAACCTCGTTTTTGCCATTCTATTGAATACATGAAACATTTCATGTCACCAAATACCTTTCCTTTTGTAAGTAGAGCAACTAACTTTTGCACTTTTATTCTAAATACTCTGGCTGTTAAATCATGTCTATCCGTTGATTTTTGGCCAGGCATAAGCTCGTTGGTTATTTCCAGCCAGGTGGGGTTGCATGTCAGTGTAATAAACAAATCGGGCCTGCCGTGATTACGTACGTATGTGAACCCATCCTGTGCGTATTCGTGAAGGTACCTCGGGCTATTCACAAATGATGACGGGAGAATCACCATCTGACCCAAATTATTTGGATCCACGTCCACATCCTTCCTTATTGCGTCTTGCAAATGAATATATTTTTCCGTTCGCAGTTTTTTTTGGTTTAAAGAAATAAATCGCAAACGCTCACTTTCCATTTTTACATACATATCCACCAAAAATTGATGCAGAAGGAGTCTACATCGAAGCAATAAATTGAAATTGTTGCTACGGATCATTAAGTGGTAGGAATAAAAGTCTTTACATGACACTTTTTTATTTGGACTTGGTATTTTGGTTATAGGATTTGTCTGAGGAATGTCCAAATTGTAGCCCTCTTGTCCTTTCCAAAATATAATTGGGTACTCAAGAGCGTCATAAAATCTATGCGTATCTGGGACTCTAGAGAGCGTGCCATCGTGCGCTTGTATAACTATATCTCGAGACGAAGTTTGCTCACCACTTACTACTACGGCAGCTATTTCATTTGTAGTTGGAGCATTGAACCGCCTCTCGTGTTGACCACGTGGTACACGATCAGGATGGATTACGACTTTGTAGTCATTGTTGGAAATTCTATCTTTAGCCGTTTTAAATTCATGGACCAAAATATTGTGATCGTGTAAAACTCGTTGTATTTTTTGAACAATGGTTCTTTCTACATTTTGTACGTAGTCAGTACGCCTATTAACTTATTCTGCTTGTTCATCACCCAAGAAATAAACTTGCAAGAATTGCGGTTGCATATTAGTCGCAGGAAGCAAAGAACCAATTCGGTGATATATTTGTCCTTGGACTGTGAAAGTCGGGCAAAATCCAGGCATTGAGACCACTTTGTCTGCACCAAAAGATGTCATATGAAAACAGGAATTGTACTTTCTTGTATTTTTCAAAAAACGATGAGATTCGTCTGTTTCACAGCAGAAAAGTTCCTTTAGTGGTTCAACTGGCTCATCTAATAAAGGAATTGCTATTTTCCCTCCCGAACAACACATACCCGGTGACTCCTCTTTCCATTTAAGAGCGTTGCAAAATCTGCATTCTTTGCACATTGCTTCTACTTTTATGAGAATGTGACTGGCATAGATTAGAGTTTCGTCGTATTCGAAGGCAGCTTTATCAAATACCCCCCAAGTGTTTTTAGTGAATATTTGACGTCGATGTGCCGCCCTTTCGGCAACAGCGCGTCTGCGAGATTCTGTCGCTTCAGCTGTTTCTGTGGCTCTTTGAGGCGCCAAATACTCAGCATGATGACGACGCCGAGCTTGGGACTCTTCCGGAGTCTCCACAGCCCTTTGAGATGCCAAATACTCCGCGTGCTGGCGACGCCGAGCTTGGGAGTCTTCCGGAGTCTCAGCAGCTCTTTGAGATGCCAAATACTCCGCGTGCTGGCGACGCCGAGCTTGGGAGTCTTCCGGAGTCTCAGCAGCCCTTTGAGTAGCCAAATACTCCGCGTGCTGGCGACGCCGAGCTTGGGAGTCTTCCGGAGTCTCAGCAGCCCTTTGAGATGCCAAATACTCCGCGTGCTGGCGACGCCGAGCTTGGGAGTCTTCCGGAGTCTCAGCAGCCCTTTGAGATGCCAAATACTCCGCGTGCTGGCGATGCCGAGCTTGGGAGTCTTCCGGAGTCTCAGCAGCCCTTTGAGATGCCAAATACTCCGCGTGCTGGCGACGCCGAGCTTCGGACTCTTCTGTAGTCTCAGTAGCTCTATGTGCTGCCACACGCATTGCGTCTTTAATCCTGCTCAGTTCGGCTCGTGGAAAAGTTTTCTCATTTAATTTTCTAGCCACTTTCACAGCTCTAGCTTTACCAGAACTCCGTGAAAGATTTGATTTACGTTTTCGCGATATTTTGTTATTTGTTTTTATTTTCCGTTTTTGGTGTTGAGGGGCAGAGGAATCCGAAAGTGAGTTCGAATCACTAAACTGTGTGAATGTTGGGGAATGAAAAATAACGGAAGACGATGAAGGCAATTAGATCAGTTCTTTTTGTGTCATACTCGGCGGTGGGCATGATGTTGAGTTTATATGAATGGGGTTAGCGTGATCAGAGGCTGTATTTGTCAGTGACGTTAAGTCCATGTATGTCGGTGAGGTAGGATCCGTGTATATCGGTGAAGTAGGATCCGTGTATGTCGGAGAGGAAAAATCTGGTTCAGCACACGGCAAATAAACGTCAAAGTGACCACTTGATAAATTATTTGAAAACCGTAGACGACCTATGGGGTTGCCTTCTTGACCTGAGCTCACATAAAGTGTACCATTTCGATAGACTTCGAATACATGGTTATAAATTTCGGCTGCCGCATATAATTCACATAGGCCGCCATAAGTATTAGGATGTAACATTTCCCTGTTGTACACCTCTGCGCTCGAGTAATTATTGCCACTCGGGTCATGCGTCATGATGGAATATTGCTCTCAATTTTGAACGACGTAAGCTACGACTTTCTCTCGTATCTCTCTAGCCCTGACTTGAGTGGCATACAAAAGGTAGGAGAGACCTCTGAATAGACATGCTCCGTCACCGATAATTTTAATAACGACATGAGGAGTCGTAACGCCGTGTATGTTAATTACTTCACGGATCATCGTAGTGGTGGTAAACGTTTGTTATTTAAATTAGATAATCGACTTCTAAGTCACCAGATTTTATTAAATTTCAGAACCCAAGAATAACCGAACGACCAAGCCAAGCCAATCACCGACCAGTGTATTATTTTATTTATTTGAACCAATTTTAGTATTTACGAAAACCCAACGACCCAACCAAAGCAACGACAACCGACACGACAACTACCAAAGAACTGGAACGAAAGAAACCCAATTTTTTATTTATTTGTTATATTCATTTATTAATTGATAATTGTTTTTGTAGAGGCATTAGCATACGTGACCCTATTAAACCAGGAAAAATCTTAACAGCGCGAAGTAGGAATGTGTGGAATGTGAAAAGCGCCATCTATTGCAACAATATGTAACTAAATCATTGTCTTCGAAAAACTATATCTAACGCAAGAATTGTATCACAAAGTCACTGGTAGCACTGCTTAAACGTTAATTATAATTTTATTAGTTACAAATATAATAAAACTACAATACGTACGTACGTTACGTACCTTACTGCATATTTTCATTTTTAAAGGTTATTGCTGGATTGCTGATTGTATTATAGTTACCCTTACTTCGATAGACCCCGTAATGCAGTGAACGTGGTAAATCAATTGAAATAATTGAAGCCATTACGCATAAAAAACGAATTAGGAAGTACATCTAGTGACTAATAGATATATTACATTTGGAATAGCTCATTTTCACGCTGTGTGGACTAAGGAAACGAATAAAGAATATGTTCAATAAGCTTCATTATAATAGTACATTACTTACCTAGGGCGGTTAAACAAAGAATGTCTCAGATCGCAGGTATTTGACGCCCGAGCCGAAGGCAAGGGCGATAAATATGCGCTCTGAGGCTTTCTTTATTACCGCCCGTGGTGAGTACAACATTTTACGTCTCTATCTGGCCAGGAAGTGGGGTTTTCCGCACGCATAGCGTGCGGTAATTCCTACTTTATGGTCAGGTATGACGTAAATATAATATTCTATTATATATTATTCCCTTAATTTTAAATATAATACATTGATGGGAATCACTCCGATTCATGGACCCTCCTTGCACCTCAGATTTTATCCCTTTGAGAGATGTTTTCCAGGAAACAAAGTATGCTATATAGGGTATGAACTATTTGTATACCAAAATATGTCTTAATCTGTTATGCCGTTATTGCGTGATTGATAACAAATAGGATAAATCATGGATAAATAAATTTCCTTACGCATAGAATCTTCATTTCACTAACTCTTTCTAGAACCATTTTCTAATTTGTTGACAATGACGTTACCATGGCAACAATAACGAACGCCGCTCTTGCTACATAAAAATATTTGGTCTCAATACAAAGTTTCATCCCCTTTTTCGTCCCTAAAAGGGATGAAATTTTACATAAATTATAGCCTATGTCCTATTCTGCTATATAAGGTACATTACTGGAAAGTTTCATAAAAATTCGTCCAATAGTTTTTGAGATTTAATGGAACGTACATCCACCCATCCATCCATCCATCCATCCATCCAAACTTTCGCATTTATAATATTAGTAGGATAGTAGGATGTTTCGAAACGATTTTTTTTTTAATATAATTGTTTGGTATTTTTTTTTTGTGTGTTTGTTACGCGTTAACTCCGTAATTTATGAACCGATTTGAAAAATACTTTCTTTGTTTGAAAGCATAGAATATAAGAGAAAATAAAATAAAAATAAAAATCAAGCGAAAATTTGAGTAAACTAAAAACGTACACTTCCTTGCTATATTCTTAAAACTTCATATTTTTTTTTAGCAATTTCCGCGTCAACAACTGGGTGGATGAAAACAACCGCCTCAACTTGTCGCAGCAGGCGCTCGCCTTTGATGTCAATGCTGAAGTCGAGCCAGTGCCTCAGGAAGAAGCCCACAATGATCTGTTTGGTAAGTTGGGAGGCAACCGAGGCAACCTGGGAGTTATAGACTGTCCGTCATTTTCTAAGTATAATAAAAAAAAAAAAAAAAAAAAGCCTTATAATTCCACACCTTAACACTATATATGTATAAGTTAATCTGGTTATTCTATTAATTTAAAAACATAATTTATCTTATCTTATTAACTATTTTGGTGGACCTCTTCGCGAGTAAAGGCCTCCCCCAGCTTCTGCCACTCTGACCGGTCCTGCGCCACGCCTTGCCATTTATTGGTGGTGTTGGTGATGTCGTTGACCCACCTCCTTTGTGGTCTACCACGTTTCCTGGCACCAAATGGTCCTTTCCAGAGTGTCACCCTTTTTGTCCATTTTTTGTCGTCCATCCGCGCTACGTGTCCCGCCCAGTGCCATTTCATTTTCAAACAGTGTTCTAGTGCGTCGATAACTCTTGTTTTTTCTCTTATTTTTGTGTTTCTTACTTTGTTTAGTATTTTCAAGTTTAATATACTTCTTTCTTGGGCCCTTTGGCAAGTTCTTATCTTTTGCTTTATTTCGTTGGTGTACACCCAAGTCTGGCAGCCATAGCTTAAGCACGGTAGTAGGCACGTATCTAGAACTCTTTCTTTAGTTTTATGGGAATATGGCTTATTAAAACCTCCTTTAAACTCCAAAATTTACTCCATGTTTTTATTACTCTTCTGTCCAATTCTATAGCGCTTCTGTCTTTTCCGAATGACATTTGTTTGCCCAAATATATGTAGCTTTGTACGTACTCTATTTCTTCCGAATCAATATAAATTTTAGTTCTCTGTCCGTTGCTCAGGATTTTTGTCTTAACAAGATTCATTTCGAGCCATATTTGCTTACTGTTCATATGAAGTTCCTGTATCATTTTTTGTAGTTCTTCAGGTTTATTAGAAAATATAGCAATGTCGTCCGCAAAGCATAGATATTTAAGGAGTTTGCCGTCGATATTCACGCCTTTATTATTCCAGCTGATGGTCCTCATTGCATTATGTAGCTCAGTGATAAATAGAGTTGGCGATAGCGGGTCCCCCTGTCTGACTCCTCTCTCTATTTGTATTTCCTTTCCCGTGCTTTCAAGCTTGGTTTTACTTGTAGAGTTGTTGTATATATTTCGTAAGATATCTATGTATGTTTGTTGTACATTGTTCTCTCTCAGTGCTTTCCATATAGCCTCGTGCGAAATTGTGTCGAACGCTTTTTTGAAGTCTATAATAGCTATATATAGAGTGCAGTTATATTCTATGTGCTTTTCTATAAGCTGGTCGACAACTTGTATATGGTCCATTGTGGAAAACCCTTTACGAAAGCCTGCTTGCTCAATAGGTTGGTGCATTTCGATAGCAGGGGAGAGCCTTTTTTGTATGGTCGATGCAAAAAGTTTGTAGACGCTAGACATTAGGCTAATAGGCCGGTAGTTTGAAATGTCAGCGTGATCACCCTTTTTGTATAGTATTATTATTTCCGATTCCGTCCATTGCCGAGGGACCACTCTTTGTTTAAGAACAAGGTTGAAAAAGTGTACAAGATGTAAAAGTAGTGTTGTTCCAGTTGCTTTCAGGTAATCGTTAGTGATTCCGTCGTTTCCGGGGCTTTTCCTGGGCTTTAAGGTTACAAGAGCTTTTTCAATTTCCATTTTGGTGAACATTTGTACATCGTCTGGCTGGTATTCGAGATTTTTCGATGGTAATAGGTTTGTTGAGTTTTCGTTATCGATTTTGGCATAGAGATCCGCATAGAATTGTGTTGCTAGTTCTAATATTTCATCTCTATTATTTGTATGTTGGGACTGTGATTTCAGTTTCGGTATCCAAGATTTTCTTTTATTGAGCTCCTTGAAAGCTTGTTTCGTGCTGCCGGTAGAGAGAAGATATTTTTCAAAGCTCTTTAAGCGGTATTGTTTGTAGTCCTTTTTAATTTCTTTGTCTACTTTTTTGTATAGCATTGAAAGCGTAGTTTTCTCATCTTTCGATAGAGGGCTCTTTTTTTGGAGGTTATATCTTTGCTCTATGAGAGCTTTCGTATTGTCTGAAATAATTTTCTCTTTTTCCTTCTTGGTTGAGGATTGGGCGGTTGACGTCTACGAACAAAAATAACATGGAAGCATTCTGTCTGCTCATTTCTAGCGCAACGAAAACTGTGCCGCTGTGGGCGGTCCTTACAAACTGTGCCGCATACGACTTTAGTTTGACTGGGATGTCAGTGAGTGACGGACATGACGGTCGGGAATGCTTTTACTAACAAAATACAAAATTTATTCTAATTTAAGATGCCCTCATGTGTTGTAAAGTGGTGCAAAAATCATTCCGACCATTCCAAGGAAAATGGCATCACTTTTCACGCGTAAGTAAACCGATAACTTCAGTAAAATCTTTAAAATATATGATCACTTTTTCTCTATAGGGATGATATTATGCCAAATGAAGTAAGTCGATTATTTTATTAGGTAACTTATTGGATTTTAAGCTACGGTAGCCTAGTGGTTCAGGCATGCGGCTGTCAAGCGGCGGTCGTGGGTTCAAATCCCGGCTCGTACCAATGATTTTTTCGGAACTTATGTACGGAATATTTACCGTTAGCTTTTCGGTGAAGGAAAACATCGTGAGGAAACCGGTCTAATCCCAATAAGGTCTAGTTTTCCCTCATAGCACCACTGCTTTGTAGTGTTGCTATATTATTGCATGCTATGAAGTATGTGGTGTTGTGTTCCTGGTGGTGAGTAAGGTCGCTAGAGCTCCCTAGGGTGCGCTGTGTTGGGAGTGAGGGACCTGCATGTCTCTATCTGCCAAAACGGCGAATCCTCAAGTGAATAAAGGGTCGGCAACGCGCTTGTGATTCTTCTGGAGTCACAAGTGTCCATAGGCGACGGTACCAGCTTAACATCATGCAGGCCGTAAGCTTGTTTGCCAGCGTCGTGGTATAAAAAAAAAATACTACGGATTTTGCCGACAGGCTAGTCGGCCGACTCGTGGGTTTTTGAATTGCCGAATAATCGGCCGACTGGTTGGCAGTGCCGATCGTAGGTTTTTAGTTAAGTTCGAGCACAATCGGAAACGTTCGTGTTGCTTCGTCTCCCGCGTCATTTGTCTCGCGTTCATGTTATAAAAATGGTGTCAATTATATTACCTGTATTGTGTTAATAATCTGTATGCAACACACAATAAACACTAAAACAAAATAAATATATTGTGACACTAAAAACCTTTTTTATTTATTAAAACAATTGTTCAGTTGTTGCGTCGCGCACTCTGTGTCGCCAAGCCTTCATAAAATATTGATAGGTAACGTCATACCTGGCCATAAAGTAGGAATTACCGCACGCTATGCGTGCGGAAACCCCCACTTCCTGGCCAGGTAGAGACGTAAAATTTTGTACTTACCACGGGCGGTAATAAAGAAAGCCTCAGAGCGCATATTTATCGCCCTTGCCTTCGGATCGGGCGTCAAATACCTGCGATCTGAGACATTCTTTGTTTAACCGCCCTAGGTAAGTAATGTACTATAACATATACTGTATGACGAAAATTACCTATGCCAACTTGAGTCTGTTTTATTTTATTACAATATTCTAACCTACATATTTGGTATCTACAAAACTGCACAAATAATACATTAATTATTTGAATGGCTCTTTAATGTATGGCAAAAACCTATCCATAACATAACTGACGAACGGTGAACGGGCGTTGGCTGGGCGGGCTGCTGCTAGTGCGTGCAGCAAGAAGCTCATTGGCGGATAATGTTACTGATTGGTAGTCATTGACAATCTATCTATTTCACGTACACGTAAGTGCTCACAATAGTGTAAAAGAGATGACTATTATTTTGTTTGTCATGTTCGGAGAAAGGCTCTGTATACGTAACCTCTTATTTAAATGTAAGTGTATTTGTGTTTGTGTGCTACTGTCCCGATAAATTTAACGGCGAAGTACTGAGATGCGGCTTCCATGTTATTTTTGTTCGTAGGTTGACGTACTTTGTAGGATGTATTTTTCGATGGCGTCGTAGAATTCTTGCACTCTGTCGTTTATTCTGAGTGGTAGTTTTAGTAAGTTTCTATTTAGATGTTCCTGTATTGTATTTTCGTCTTGTTTAGTGAAATCGTATTTAATGTGTTTTTTGAACTTAGCTCTACTTTTCTTCAATTGGGTTATTGTATACGACGCACGTAGAAGTCTATGGTCTGAGTTGAATTTCATATTAAGAACTTCGAAATTTTGTATTTGTTGATTTTTGTCTGTCAGTATGTAGTCGATTTCGTTTCTAATTTCTTTATTCGGTGCCACCCAAGTCCATCTCTTACTTTGCCGTTTTTTGTACTTCGTGTTTACTATGGTCAGTCTATGTTTCATTGCGAATTCTATTAGTCTCTGGCCTCTTTGATTCCTTGTACCATATCCGTACTGGCCGGATATTAATTTTTCTTCTGGTTTTATCTGACCAATCTTCGCGTTAAAGTCTCCAAGGACAATTATATTTCCTCTCATTGGTGATATTGTGTCCTCAAGAATGGAATAGAATGCTTCTATAGAGTCATCGCTAGCTGCAGTAGTCGGGGCATATACTTGTATCAAAGTGAGTGGGTTATTGTTGAATTGTAGGTTTAGAATGGCAATCCTGTCTGATATGCCCACGAAACCAATCTATTTGAGCTTTTTGAGCCTTTTTTGTACTGGGGGGTTGTCGTCATATTCTCCCGCGGGGACGAGCCGTTGTGGGAGATGTTTTTTATGTTTCATATGTTCTTTTGTTTTTCTTGCCGTCCTTTTTGGACGGCTTAGCGGGGGGTTGGGAGAGGCGTCTAACAGTTTTTTTGGTACTCTTTTGTTTCTTGACTTGTCGAGGGCTGAGTTGAAATTGGAGTTAATTGCGCCGGTCGTAAATACCCAACTATATTATTTCGGGGTCTGTTTTTCTTCGATAATTGCTTAGTTGTTTCTTCATTATTTCTGGCTTTCATGGCGTCTGCTGCCTCCGGTGATTCGGACAAAGATCTCTTGTTGGAGTTTCTATTGTTTGATTTTTTAGACGGTGATTTTCTTGGATTGAGAGTCACTATTTTATCGTTGCGTATAGTTACAATTTTTCCGGCCTCTCTCGCGTTTTAAGTCTTCCTGGAGAGCTCTTCTAAGTATAATTGAGAATAAAAAGGTTTCCATCAAAAATTTCATTTTTGGTACAAGCTTTTATTGCCGACTGTACTTTTCTGCATACCATCATCAACTACTCGTTGAGACGATTCTAACGAGCCCAAACTCAATGGGGTTGTGTCGCTTTATTGCGGAGTTCCTATGGCCACCTTCCAGCTCCAGCATCAGATCAGCTCCATGTCATCATAATATTGCATTGTCATGCTATTGATTTATCGCCCTCGTAAGGGACTATGTACCAAGTCTCATAGAAATCGTTAGAAACGTTTTCGAGAACGTGATAACAAATTCCGTATTTAAATAATTTCAAGATGGCGGCAACTTATTTACAATCCAAGCTCGGATTTATATTAAGAGCCCCCTCGGACACTCAGATATCGATTTTGAACGAAATCGGTCCGCATTGAACGTTTTGACGGCCTCCGTAGCCCAGTTGGTAGTGACTCTGCCTACGAAGCTGGAGGTCCCGGGTTCGAATCCCGGTCAGGGCATTTATTTGTGTGTTTATCACGAATATTTGTTCCTGAGTTATGGATGTTTATATATGTATATAAGTATCTATATGTATATATCTATTATATATATCGTCGCCTAGTACCCACAACACAAGCCTTATTGAGCTTACCGTGGGCCTAGGTTGATTTGTGTAAGATTGTCCCGTAATATTTATTTATTTATTATTATTATTTATTATTGAAATAATTTTAAGATGGCGGCAACTTTTTTACAATCAAAGCTCGGATTTATATTTAGAGGCCCCTGGGACCCTCTGATATCGACTTTGAACGAAATCGGGCCGTATTTATATAATTTCAAGATGGCGGCAACTTTTTTACAATCCAACTTTGAGTATTAAGCCCACTGGAGATGTCATACACAGGCGACCCCCTCCGGCAAAGTACATTGGGCAACTGGTCAACCACGTTATATAAAACTACTTAAAGTCGCTTCATCGCCATTTTGTATCCATCCGTGTCGCGTGACGTTTCTCTCGAAAAATGGTGAATTGTGCAGTATTATCATGTAAAAGGCGATCAGACAGCTCAAATTCGCAACAAGTTCGCGTTTCCTATCATAGGTAAGTATTTTTACAAACTATTAAATGTGTATTGAAGTACAATCTCCATTTAAAGAAAATACCGTTTGCGATACGTAAACGACAGAAAATGTAAACATGATACAGTGGTACTGGGTCGAATCTGTATTTGAATGAACCATTCATTCATTCAATCACTGCAGTTTGTTTAATAGTCAGTTTTTTTATTACATATTGAATTAAAGAGTAGGTATAGATGTATGTTACATTTAAATCTTGTAAGATGAATTAGATAAATTAATTTTCTCTGGACATACGATGTTGAAATTTAGTCTTAAAGAGAAAAGAATTGTTGGCAAAAAAAATATCTAGGTAAAAGGAATACATTTACTTAGTGCGGGACTATGAGATTTAGAGAAACGAGAAGAAGAATAGGAAGATTTGGATGCGAAGACGGCTGTGCAATACCCACCATTGAACATTAGATTCCTCTTCTTTTTTTATGATATTATTATATATATATTGTATTATTTAACGTAATAAACTATTAGTCTCTCATGAATGTATGTGTTATTTATATACTATTATTTATATAATTTATTTAATATAATTATATGTCCTTTTAGATTTCCAAAAGATCCCTATATAAAGGAGAAATGGAGAAAATTTTGTAATAACGAAAATTATTATTGGAAACCTACACGTCCAAGTGTTATCTGTTTGAAGCACTTTACTTCGGAAAGCTACAAAAATGATACTAACAGAAAGACATTGATTGAAGCTTCTTTGCGACTATGTCCTTGTTTGGTTCAAAAGCATCTGACACTTTCCTACTCATAATTGTGTACGACCGAGCGTATTATGACATATGCCTTGTACTTGTAATTTATTTATTGCGCGATAAACGCAACCATCTGCTGGATAATTGAATTGCTTATGGAGGTTTCTCAGTAACAAAATTTTAAGGCTTTTAATTCTCACTCATCAACACGATTAACCTATTGAACGCCAGCTGGCGAAGTGATCCATACCACGCCATACCACGGACGCCACCGACGTCCACCAACGTCAAATGATGACCGTCTAAAAATCAATAAAAACCACTCCTTTACCAGGTCATCAGTCCACCTTGTAGGAGGCCTACCAACGCCGCACCTTCCGGTACGTGGTCGCCACTAAAGAACCTTTCCGCCCCAACGGCTATCAGTTCTACGTGCAATGTGGCCCGCTCACTGCCACTTTAGTTTAGCGATTCGGAGGGCTATATCGGTTACCTTGGTTCTGCGGCGGATAGCCTCATTTCTGATGCGATCACGCAGAGAAACTTCCAACATACTTAGCCCTCTCCATTGCTCTTTGGGTGACTTTGAGCCTTCGTATAAGGCCCATTGAAAGATGAACCTTATTATAATATAATTTCATATACATACTTAAATAGGTTCTTGCAAATGCCTCTCAAATCTACATTTTTATCTTTACCTCGGGATCAGCCCTGAAAAACCGCGGGCGACAGTTCATTCCACAGTTTAATTGTGCGAGAGGGCCACAAGGGCACATAAATACACACAGACATTTTTTTGGGTAGTATCTTCAATGTACAGAATCTTCACTTTTACAATTTTATAATAAATAGTATAAGATAATTGAGTTCATTTATCAAACTGATTTGACTCATTCTTCAGATCTGTCATTTGTGTCCCATCACTAACTTGTTCGTATGTATGCAGCACGGTTACGTGAAAAGTCTGTCTGTGTGCGTGTAATTTTTGATGTGTTTAATTTTTTTGTAGTGTGCGTTTATCTCAACAGCTACATTTGTGTCTGTTGATTTATTCATCTTTTGGTGGTGTGCTGTACGTGTTTACCTCGCTAAAAGTGGCGAAAAATTTTGTTCGTAGAGTTTACGTTATGACTTCTCCAGTGGGCTTAATACTCAAAGCAATCCAAGCTCGGATTTATATAAGGCCTGTTGTACACTTGTAAGTTCTTACGTAAATTCTGTACTGCTCACGTAAGTCGACTGTAAGCAATATTTGTACTGACCTTACGTAAGTAACTTATAGGTGTAATGGCCACCTTAAGAGGCCCCTCGGACCCTCAGATATCGATTTTGAATACAAAAAAACTGTATTTAAATGTAATCCTTTTTTGAAAATCCAACCATACGATAAATAAATAAGTATATTGCCAGCAGCAAGGTACCGTGGCCCCTTTGATCTCGGCAAAAAATCTGACAACGCTCGGGTGAGCCGTGAGGCCACACAACACAATCGTCCACATTGGATGCGGCGCGCTCGGCTCGGGTGAGCCGCTCGGCCGAGCATGCGGACGCTCGGCCGCACGGCTTAAAAAGCTTAAAGGGCACGCGTGCTTTGTATTGAACGTGGCGACACGCGGGACTGAGCTAATGTAACCACGTTCATAAAAAAAATTATGTAACCGATTGCGTTGCGACACGCGGCGTGGCTCTAATATAACCTCGGCTTTAGGCGCGCCGTTGCTCGCCGAGCGACGTCCACACTGAGCGCGCACGCACGCACACTGGACGCATGCTCAGCCGCGTTCGGACCAGTGTGGACACACTTATTAACATTTAGGAGCAAAATTGAGGCAGTCTTACTACTTACAGTCTGCAAGCTCATGCTTTGCGCTGGTCAACAATGGGGGGTAAAGCCGACTGCGTAGTTGCTAAAGATGGAATGGTGCTAATTAAAGTACCCTTTAAGTAGCCTTTCGACTGTGACGACCTGATTGCTTGTGACACATGTCGTATCCTTGATTTTCCAGACGACGAGCCTCTGGGCGGCATCGACAGTGACTCGGAGCACGACGTGTTCATGCAGGCCTGCGCCGCGCGCGTCGCGCCCGCGCCGCCGCCGCGCCTCACGGACATGCGGCCCGGCGCGGCGCCCGACTCGCGCCTCGAGTACTCCTACTGCGGCGCCATCGTGGCCGCCTGGGCCGGCCCGAGGCACTGGAGGCTCAAGAACAATAGAGGTGAGACGGAGCTGCCCCCTAGCGCTACACATGACACCGCGGACGGACATGCGGCCCGGCACTCGGAGCACGACGTGTTCATGCAGGCCAGCGCCGCGCGCGTCGCGCCCGCGCCGCCGCCGCGCCTCACGGACATGCGGCCCGGCGCGGCGCCCGACTCGCGCCTCGAGTACTCCTACTGCGGCGCCATCGTGGCCGCCTGGGCCGGCCCGAGGCACTGGAGGCTCAAGAACAATAGAGGTGAGACGGAGCTGCCCCCTAGCGCTACACATGACACCGCGGACGGACATGCGGCCCGGCACTCGGAGCACGACGTGTTCATGCAGGCCAGCGCCGCGCGCGTCGCGCCCGCGCCGCCGCCGCGCCTCACGGACATGCGGCCCGGCGCGGCGCCCGACTCGCGCCTCGAGTACTCCTACTGCGGCGCCATCGTGGCCGCCTGGGCCGGCCCGAGGCACTGGAGGCTCAAGAACAATAGAGGTGAGACGGAGCTGCCCCCTAGCGCTACACATGACACCGCGGACGGACATGCGGCCCGGCACTCGGAGCACGACGTGTTCATGCAGGCCAGCGCCGCGCGCGTCGCGCCCGCGCCGCCGCCGCGCCTCACGGACATGCGGCCCGGCGCGGCGCCCGACTCGCGCCTCGAGTACTCCTACTGCGGCGCCATCGTGGCCGCCTGGGCCGGCCCGAGGCACTGGAGGCTCAAGAACAATAGAGGTGAGACGGAGCTGCCCCCTAGCGCTACACATGACACCGCGGACGGACATGCGGCCCGGCACTCGGAGCACGACGTGTTCATGCAGGCCAGCGCCGCGCGCGTCGCGCCCGCGCCGCCGCCGCGCCTCACGGACATGCGGCCCGGCGCGGCGCCCGACTCGCGCCTCGAGTACTCCTACTGCGGCGCCATCGTGGCCGCCTGGGCCGGCCCGAGGCACTGGAGGCTCAAGAACAATAGAGGTGAGACGGAGCTGCCCCCTAGCGCTACACATGACACCGCGGACGGACATGCGGCCCGGCGCGGTGCTCGACTCGCGCCTCGAGTACTCCTACTGCGGCGCCATCGTGGCCGCCTGGGCCGGCCCGAGGCACTGGAGGCTCAAGAACAATAGAGGTGAGACGGAGCTGCCCCCTAGCGCTACACATGACACCGCGGACGGACATGCGGCCCGGCGCGGTGCTCGACTCGCGCCTCGAGTACTCCTACTGCGGCGCCATCGTGGCCGCCTGGGCCGGCCCGAGGCACTGGAGGCTCAAGAACAATAGAGGTGAGACGGAGCTGCCCCCTAGCGCTACACATGACACCGCGGACGGACATGCGGCCCGGCACTCGGAGCACGACGTGTTCATGCAGGCCAGCGCCGCGCGCGTCGCGCCCGCGCCGCCGCCGCGCCTCACGGACATGCGGCCCGGCGCGGCGCCCGACTCGCGCCTCGAGTACTCCTACTGCGGCGCCATCGTGGCCGCCTGGGCCGGCCCGAGGCACTGGAGGCTCAAGAACAATAGAGGTGAGACGGAGCTGCCCCCTAGCGCTACACATGACACCGCGGACGGACATGCGGCCCGGCACTCGGAGCACGACGTGTTCATGCAGGCCAGCGCCGCGCGCGTCGCGCCCGCGCCGCCGCCGCGCCTCACGGACATGCGGCCCGGCGCGGCGCCCGACTCGCGCCTCGAGTACTCCTACTGCGGCGCCATCGTGGCCGCCTGGGCCGGCCCGAGGCACTGGAGGCTCAAGAACAATAGAGGTGAGACGGAGCTGCCCCCTAGCGCTACACATGACACCGCGGACGGACATGCGGCCCGGCACTCGGAGCACGACGTGTTCATGCAGGCCAGCGCCGCGCGCGTCGCGCCCGCGCCGCCGCCGCGCCTCACGGACATGCGGCCCGGCGCGGCGCCCGACTCGCGCCTCGAGTACTCCTACTGCGGCGCCATCGTGGCCGCCTGGGCCGGCCCGAGGCACTGGAGGCTCAAGAACAATAGAGGTGAGACGGAGCTGCCCCCTAGCGCTACACATGACACCGCGGACGGACATGCGGCCCGGCGCGGTGCTCGACTCGCGCCTCGAGTACTCCTACTGCGGCGCCATCGTGGCCGCCTGGGCCGGCCCGAGGCACTGGAGGCTCAAGAACAATAGAGGTGAGACGGAGCTGCCCCCTAGCGCTACACATGACACCGCGGACGGACATGCGGCCCGGCGCGGTGCTCGACTCGCGCCTCGAGTACTCCTACTGCGGCGCCATCGTGGCCGCCTGGGCCGGCCCGAGGCACTGGAGGCTCAAGAACAATAGAGGTGAGACGGAGCTGCCCCCTAGCGCTACACATGACACCGCGGACGGACATGCGGCCCGGCGCGGTGCTCGACTCGCGCCTCGAGTACTCCTACTGCGGCGCCATCGTGGCCGCCTGGGCCGGCCCGAGGCACTGGAGGCTCAAGAACAATAGAGGTGAGACGGAGCTGCCCCCTAGCGCTACACATGACACCGCGGACGGACATGCGGCCCGGCGCGGTGCTCGACTCGCGCCTCGAGTACTCCTACTGCGGCGCCATCGTGGCCGCCTGGGCCGGCCCGAGGCACTGGAGGCTCAAGAACAATAGAGGTGAGACGGAGCTGCCCTCTAGCGCTACACATGACACCGCGGACGTAGGACGGATTTTTTTTTTGTGTTCCTGTTTTCGTTGTTGCCTGCTGAGCGGCCAGTATGAGCGGTTACAAACTGTGACATTTGCCGCTATACAAACGAACCTTGCAAAAAGTCGCCGCGTGCTCCGCTCTAACAGAAATATCGCATCGCGTCGATACGACACAGCCTGCGCAGTATCATCATCATCATCATATCAGCCGAAAGACGTCCACTGCTGGACATAGGCCTCCTCCAAAGCGTGCCAATATGACCGGTCCTGCGCCACCCGCATCCAGCGGAATCCTGCCACGTATATAGATATTAAACCCTAGAATAAAAAATCGACACACTGCTGGCCAGAGGTATTCTTTTTTAAATCTCCAGCTCTTGCGGAATCCATCGATCCTCGTCTATGACCACTGTCATTATAGCAACATTATTGCTTACATCGTCTTCATTCTGAATTTGAACACGCAGAAAATGTCCTCAAGAATGATTACAAACACAATAATATGTAACTAATCCAAAACATTTAACTTTGTTCAGTATCCGAACGCACCCAAACCACCGCCGGCCGCACGCTCGAATCCAAAAAGCCGACCCGCACGAAACGTCAGCTGGACTTCCCCGGCGCCGGCCTACTGTTCGACTGCGACGCTGAACCTACCGGCGAGTACGAGCCCGCGCAGCCCGCTAAGATAATGATCAGCAGAAAGACTCTGGCTACCGGACACACGTGGAATGAGGCCAACTTCAAAATGCCCATCGACAGGTAACACTAACTTAGACTCAGTACACTGTAGTCAGAAATACAACTCAACTAGACATCCGAGGCCGACAAGAACATTAATTGCCTGTGAGAACCTGTAATTGGCTTTTTGTATCACATGTTAAAATCTTGTGCTAATTATTGTAGCTGTTGGTTTTCCGAATAATAATTATTATTATTATTGCGAGAAAAACGACTCTTTTTATTTCAACTTCAAAATGCCCATCGACAGGTAAGACCAAAGACTCGTATTACACCGTAGTGACAGATATAATTTACCAACTAAACTTCAGAATTCAAAAAACCAACCCGTGAAAACATAGACTTAAAATTTTAAAAGATTACCTACTAATGCGATATTTATTTTACCTTTATTTCTTACGTTTCGACACGGATCTGGTCCGGTGATGGACCGTGGTCTGAGATGACGATGTCAGTGATCTTTAAAACAACATCATCATCATCATCTTTGTTTCTAATCAGCATAGTGCGAGAGACGAATAATAATTAAGGCGTATCGCGCTATTTTCAATTCTGTTGTGTTAACTTTGTTAGACTATCACGCGGTTTTATGTTTGTTAGTCTGCCTCTTGCACTTTTGCAAGTCCCTATTTGGCCCTTTGGTTGTCCGCCCTTTGTACTTGTTTGTGCGATAAATACATAGTTTAATGTCAATATATTTGTTACAGAGGCCTAGAAGAGTCCCATTTCCGAAAGCTGTTCCTACGCAGCAGCGTGACGCTACTGCGCAAGCGCGAGCTCGAGCGGAACCGCGCGCCGGCGCCCGAGCCCGTGCCCGTCGACGAGAAGCCCTACGACTACAACAACGAGAATGACGCGTCGTACTGCGCTAATAATGCAGCGGTGAGCGAGTGTAAATAAGAAAAAATGTGGCCGCCATTTTGAACTTTTTAGTTAATGGTCGGGTTGTAATGCGATCGGTATCAAAGATTTTTTTTTTATGTACATAACCTGGGGCTGGGTAGGAACCCACGTAGGAACCAGATGTAAGACGAAGGAAAAGTCAGCTTAAAAAACAAATAAATCGCTGACATGCGTCATTATGAGATTATGAGTGCCGTTCATACTTTTATTTGTTGGTGCAGTGGCGTCTATTTTTTTTTTATACCACGTCGGTGGCAATCATGCTTACGGCCCGGCCCACCTGGTATTTAATGAAAAGATTTGCTTTATTTGTTAATTTGCACACCTACACAAAATTGAAGGGATATAAACATATAGATACCTAACTAACATGCAGCCTTATTTGCTAAGGTATTAGGATTTGCACATTACAAATACTAAGTACGTATGGCTATATGAGCTAGGGAGTTTTGGCAATCACTTTACATGTAATGTTTTTTGTGGGATCTCATTCTTTTTTGTAAGGTAATTTCTAAAGAAGTGAAGGGGAAAACCCATACAAACTTCCATCCCCTAATTTTAATGGTGGGGGTGATTTACAAAAAATCCTGAAACATGTATTTTATAATTTATAACAAGGAGTTCCTGGACTGTCTTTATACGGTATGGGCTTGTGCACAAATCACGCGAGGTTCGATAGGGGAGGGGGGGGAGTCAGGAAAATATCATGAAAGATCACGTTGGGGGAGGGGGGGTTAAGGATACCTCACGTGTATTTTTCTACAGAGAACGAAACTAAGAAAAAATATCTACCACAAGAGTAGATATTTTTGTCCGGCTTCTTTAAACTTAAATCTTTACTTAGCACTTCAAAATAGCGAGTCTATTTTACTAAGGTAAAAATAAACAAGATTTACTATGTAAAATACTATTTATCTTACAATTAGGTGAAATGAAAAAAATATACGTGAGGTTATGTGGGGGAGGGGGGGTAACCAAAAACCTCACCAAGGGGGAGGGGGGGTCAAAAAGTAGCCGAAAAAACCTCGCGTGATTTGTGCACAAGCCCTATGTAATAAAAAAAATTTATATTTTGACAGGACGGCGACGATTGGGGCAACGAGGACGCGACGGCGGCCGGCGAGCTGCACGAGCAGGCCAAGGCCGCGGAGCCCGAGGAGATCGGAGACATGCTGGAGCCCCCCACCAAGGTACGCACTTGCACGAGCAGGCCAAGGCCGCGGAGCCCGAGGAGATCGGAGACATGCTGGAGCCCCCCACCAAGGTACGCACTTGCACGAGCAGGCCAAGGCCGCGGAGCCCGAGGAGATCGGAGACATGCTGGAGCCCCCCACCAAGGTACGCACTTGCACGAGCAGGCCAAGGCCGCGGAGCCCGAGGAGATCGGAGACATGCTGGAGCCCCCCACCAAGGTACGCACTTGCACGAGCAGGCCAAGGCCGCGGAGCCCGAGGAGATCGGAGACATGCTGGAGCCCCCCACCAAGGTACGCACTTGCACGAGCAGGCCAAGGCCGCGGAGCCCGAGGAGATCGGAGACATGCTGGAGCCCCCCACCAAGGTACGCACTTGCACGAGCAGGCCAAGGCCGCGGAGCCCGAGGAGATCGGAGACATGCTGGAGCCCCCCACCAAGGTACGCACTTGCACGAGCAGGCCAAGGCCGCGGAGCCCGAGGAGATCGGAGACATGCTGGAGCCCCCCACCAAGGTACGCACTTGCACGAGCAGGCCAAGGCCGCGGAGCCCGAGGAGATCGGAGACATGCTGGAGCCCCCCACCAAGGTACGCACTTGCACGAGCAGGCCAAGGCCGCGGAGCCCGAGGAGATCGGAGACATGCTGGAGCCCCCCACCAAGGTACGCACTTGCACGAGCAGGCCAAGGCCGCGGAGCCCGAGGAGATCGGAGACATGCTGGAGCCCCCCACCAAGGTACGCACTTGCACGAGCAGGCCAAGGCCGCGGAGCCCGAGGAGATCGGAGACATGCTGGAGCCCCCCACCAAGGTACGCACTTGCACGAGCAGGCCAAGGCCGCGGAGCCCGAGGAGATCGGAGACATGCTGGAGCCCCCCACCAAGGTACGCACTTGCACGAGCAGGCCAAGGCCGCGGAGCCCGAGGAGATCGGAGACATGCTGGAGCCCCCCACCAAGGTACGCACTTGCACGAGCAGGCCAAGGCCGCGGAGCCCGAGGAGATCGGAGACATGCTGGAGCCCCCCACCAAGGTACGCACTTGCACGAGCAGGCCAAGGCCGCGGAGCCCGAGGAGATCGGAGACATGCTGGAGCCCCCCACCAAGGTACGCACTTGCACGAGCAGGCCAAGGCCGCGGAGCCCGAGGAGATCGGAGACATGCTGGAGCCCCCCACCAAGGTACGCACTTGCACGAGCAGGCCAAGGCCGCGGAGCCCGAGGAGATCGGAGACATGCTGGAGCCCCCCACCAAGGTACGCACTTGCACGAGCAGGCCAAGGCCGCGGAGCCCGAGGAGATCGGAGACATGCTGGAGCCCCCCACCAAGGTACGCACTTGCACGAGCAGGCCAAGGCCGCGGAGCCCGAGGAGATCGGAGACATGCTGGAGCCCCCCACCAAGGTACGCACTTGCACGAGCAGGCCAAGGCCGCGGAGCCCGAGGAGATCGGAGACATGCTGGAGCCCCCCACCAAGGTACGCACTTGCACGAGCAGGCCAAGGCCGCGGAGCCCGAGGAGATCAGAGACATGCTGGAGCCCCCCACCAAGGTACGCACTTGCACGAGCAGGCCAAGGCCGCGGAGCCCGAGGAGATCGGAGACATGCTGGAGCCCCCCACCAAGGTACGCACTTGCACGAGCAGGCCAAGGCCGCGGAGCCCGAGGAGATCGGAGACATGCTGGAGCCCCCCACCAAGGTACGCACTTGCACGAGCAGGCCAAGGCCGCGGAGCCCGAGGAGATCGGAGACATGCTGGAGCCCCCCCACCAAGGTACGCACTTGCACGAGCAGGCCAAGGCCGCGGAGCCCGAGGAGATCGGAGACATGCTGGAGCCCCCCACCAAGGTACGCACTTGCACGAGCAGGCCAAGGCCGCGGAGCCCGAGGAGATCGGAGACATGCTGGAGCCCCCCCACCAAGGTACGCACTTGCACGAGCAGGCCAAGGCCGCGGAGCCCGAGGAGATCGGAGACATGCTGGAGCCTCCCACCAAGGTACGCACTTGCACGAGCAGGCCAAGGCCGCGGAGCCCGAGGAGATCGGAGACATGCTGGAGCCCCCCACCAAGGTACGCACTTGCACGAGCAGGCCAAGGCCGCGGAGCCCGAGGAGATCGGAGACATGCTGGAGCCCCCCACCAAGGTACGCACTTCGTTACGTGAACCGTACTCACTGGGTGCCTGGCACGAGTCACGTAGCGAGCCACGCTGGATTTCCAATACTGCCGTCCTAAGCAAAAAGGACACATCTGACTCTGAGACTCATAGCAAAAAGGACGTATCTGACTATGAGACTCAGATGCGTCCTTTTTACTTATGACGGCAGAATGGGCATGTGGACTCACATATTATTATTACTCCAAATAGAAAAAAAGGCAGAAAATATGCCTAGTGACGAAAATCCCATTCAGATATCTCAAGAAATTACGAAGCTACAGCCGGTTTAATATTGCTTGTTAGAGAGACAAAATGCTCGGGGATCGTTACGTCACGATCCCCGAGCGTCATAGTCAATGACCATCGTTTCTTCTGTGAGTGCGTTTAGCGGAAAAGGGTCCGAATATACCCCTTCCAACTTTGAATGCTTATTACTTTGTGAGTATTTAATCCCCTGCTTTACTTTTTTCTCCATTTGACAAAAGTAATACTTTTTTGAGAACATTCAACGTTGTTGGTTATTTTATTTGGATTTTAAACGCCTAAACAGTCGTTTAATACACCAAGATTTTCATATTACGTAAATCAACTTTATTCTGTCGCTGGTTGCCGTGGTTACGTCTCCTGAATCACTTTTCACAAATTCGTGATTATGGGTATTAAGTCACGTGTTACTAACACACTATGGATCATTAGGTCTGAAATAAAGTATTTTTATTTTATTTTATTTTTTAATTAAATCCTCCAAATGTCTTCTACGCTTATTAGTTATTTAATCGTATGACATACATTATTTGGCCTTTGAGTTTGTCACTTAGTACCACCCAGGAGACACGTGCAGGGTTGTGGTAGGTAGCTCCTGCGGACGCAAGTGACAGTTGTCCCCCCTTTGTCAAGTGAGTGGGCAACTCGACTGTTAGAGGTCCTTAAGCCGCCCGAAGGCCTCTAACTCGGCTTAACGACTACTGTCATAGACAGCATCCGGGATCAACTGCTTAGCGTGCCTTCCAAAGCATGGAAGCGCTCATTTATAGTAACCACTCAAACAGGCGGTCACCCATCCAAGGACTGACTGCTGGCATCTCGCTTATTAGTAAGAAACTAAAACTTTTGCTAAGAAACGTCATGTTGTTTCCTGGCTAACGTGATAGAATGACAAAGAAAGCTGATTGAGCCAATTAGTAGTAGAGACAGTACAGTCAGCAGCAGAAGTAGCTAAGCCGACCGGGTCTGCAAAATTACCTGCACACGACTTTATTCTTAAGAAATTAAGAGCGTAACATTTGACTTATATGCGACCTAATCACAAGGAACAAGAAATTTGTAGTGTCACTGTACTAACCGATACAGTAGGCAGTGAACGAATATACATAGAAGTCTTAGCGCCGAAAAGTGGCCCCACAAAAAGGATGCACTTATAGGCGGGGATTAAAAAGGATGCCTAGCAGCCGTTCAGTTCAAACATGGCCACCGTGTCAAACTGTTAAATAAACCAAACGTTCGGTTTTAATAAATATGCCTTGTTGTGCCGTAAACATTGTGCGTGAGTCGTTCGGAAAAGCACAACAAAAAAGATGGAATCACTTTTCACAAGTTAAGGCGCTCTTATTAGACGATGTTTAGGTATTTGCGGAGGTGAGGCAGACGGAGCGGGGGACGCGCGTCCCGCGCACCCCGCTAACGGCCTTATTCTGTTGGCATCCGTATTCGGCCTCGTTTTTGCGGATCATACGATCAAATGTTTTTCATCTTGAATTAGTTTTATTTTTCAAATCTTGGTTGATTTGTATAAGATTGTCCCCAAATATTTATTATTTATTTAAATCTATTATTTTGGAAAATAAGGAATAATAGGTAGTTACAGTTCATAAGTGTATTGTAGACATCAATTAGGGACACTTACTTTCCAAAGATATGTTAGTACAGATTTCTTCATCATCAATCATCCTAGCATTTTCCCAGTTCCTAGGCGGGTGCTTCCGTTTTCCAAATACGTAGAACTGATAAAATAATAGTACAGTCGACGCGAAAAATACGTTTACAATTTTCGCCTTATTACAATTGAATAAGGTACAAAACTGTAAACATATTTTTGGCGTCGACTGTACATCTTCACTTGCTAAGGGTGAACGTCACCAATTATGGATTGTACTAATATATTACAGTTTTTTTAAACCGAAATAAAATCGATTATTTATAGGTAAAGTTATAGCGCCGGTTAACGCCCGCTTAAGAAATAAACAAATAGCTATGTTCATCTATTAATCTCCTGGCAAATTATATTATTACCATAATTATTACCTATGTTACATATGTATGGCTGACTGATCAAAAACGGAATAATTAGACCACTGTTGATCAGAAGAGCATTTTATATACAGGGTGGTTATTTAAAGACCAGCAAGTTCTTCAGTACATGACTATGATGTCTATTAAAAAATTTAATTTGACCAAACATCATATAAAAAGAACAATTTCAATTTGTCTCTTAAATACCTAAACGTGTTATGTCACTGCGCTCGCGTGGCGCGTGCTGCCTACCATGCTACCTCGACCAGCGGCCACACCACGATGGACCTTGATACTTGCAACAAGCCAACAAGATTGAACTTACACTTGTTACTTGACTCTATACTGTCAATTCAAGAATTCAATCAAGCTTTATTCAAGAATCCATCAAATTTTCCAACCGGAAGTAATTATATAAATTTAAATTAATATTTAATTGTCTTTTTTTGTTTGATTTATATTGAATATTTTAAAGCAAATGTAAATTAACCAAGTAAACGCCTCCTCGATCTCATGCCATTTTTCTCGATCTTTAGCCAACTGCATCCAGCTAGGACCGGCGACCTCAGTTATGTCATTGGTCCAACGTCTTCGTCCTCTACCTTTCCTTCGTTTGCTTTTCGGCCCTGACCATTTTGTTGCTTCCAGTGCCCATCTTTTCTCCTTATATCTGGCGATATATGGCTTTTACCCGAATGGGGTCCATATAAGAAAGAAAAAATGGCATAAATCTTTTATATTTTGTAAATATGTACTAACACAAACAATATGGAATAAATAAAGCTTAAATAAATATATATATAAACTAGCTGTTGCCCGCGACTTCATCCACGTATAACATGTTATCGTCTAAATGTTTGTTTAAGGAATGAATTAAAAAAAACATTGAAATTATTTTAGTACAGTCAGCATCAGATAGTTAGTAGCAGCCAAGGTAGCCAAATATATCGCAACACATCTTTATTACTGTAGGAGTAGGGATGAGTTACGATATATTTGGCTACTTTGGCTGATGACGCTGACTGTACCTAGTCTTTTAGTAAACAGTCTAAAACCGAAGTTAGAACACCTCTTTTTATTTCAAAATGTCTTGCTCTCGATACAAACTTAGAACCCTCTTTGAACCCTCATAGTAAACAGTCTGCTTTTTAACCCCTTAAGGGGTGAAATTTTCTTACTTTTCATTTCAGTATTTTTTTGTATTTTATTAAGTAGGTACTTAATCTTTCTACAGAGTTTTAAGTTTCTACCTAAAAAAAAGTTTCCCCCATACAAACATTGCACCTCTTTATCCCTCTCTTAGCGAGTGGAATTTTCCAAACCACTGAAAGTAATTAATCTGTATATTTGTATTCTAATAAATAATCTTTCTACACAATTACAAGTCTCTAGCTCAAAAAAAAAGTTTCCTCCATACAAATTGTTACCCCTTAGGGGTAGAATTTTTCAAAACACTGAAATTTTAGAAAACACTGAGCTTACCTTGAGGCTAGTTTGATTTGTGTAAAAGTGTGCTTTACTCGTATTTATTGATTAATTACGTCGATTATTTTTCGGCAATGGCGGCGCGACAAAACCCACGGTAGCTGTGACTTGCCAGCACTAAGCACATCTATATCTGCTTGTTTTAGTGCGGATACATGATTCATGGAGATTTTGAGATAAATTGACACTTAGTTTCTTATAAATATGTAAATATTCAATTAAACGGACAAAAAAGAAACGTACCGTACAATTGGCAATGCACAAAATACTGTACGTTCTACGTTCACCGCATGCTTGGCAACGTCCAATATGCTTGACATACGATTTCTCTGAAACTATCATAAACTGATTTTTTATATTATCTTTCCAGTATTTATAAATACATAAATATCCATAAAAACAATAGCTTCAAATAAATTTCCATATATTTTTCCTTTTCGATTTAAGGGTTAAGGAAAGTATAAGAAAGTAGTATTTAAAAGATTGAAATCAACAATGTGTACCAATTACATCTACTATTCAAAAATAAATGCACATACCTATCTATGTAACTTTCGACCAAAACCAGGCGCGGCTCACTCGCGATTTGTGTTTATCGCTACAAGTACATGCCGATGCCGGTCGCCCCTCCGAAGGGGCTCTATTCAGTGGCTGCCACGTGTTGGTACAGGACGCTCGCACGGGTCGCAGCGCGTTGCATGCGATAGAACGGGATGGCCACATTTAGGCACGTTTGGCGTACCTAAACAGGGAATTTGTTAACAGAGAACCTTCCGTACGTAGTACTATTACTTATTCTGTGCCAAAACGCACTTTTTTCGAGTGTATAAGTTTTAATTAAATTTTATTCTTATTGCCATTTTGAGTGATTGCTGTTTTTCAACATGATTTTTGAATGGTTCGTTAGCTAAATGTATGTAAATAAAGTCCATACCGACAAACGGTATGTTCACTTCGAATCTATAACATCACATTTATTTGCTTTAGTGGGCTTATTATATTTTTAAAGGGGCGTGGCGGAGGAGGCTTTCTTGGTAGTTATTTAGAGAAGCAGCGACGGCAGAGTGAGTGCGAGATGTGAAACCGCATACTTTAGTGTTTTGTGATGGGTATCATGTGCACAAACAAACAGCTGGCAAAGTTTTGCAGGTGTATAGGGGAACAGCCTGTAGTTCTTTGTACCCGACTGCCTCAGAAGGAAGTTTATGTTTTTCGAGCATCATCATCATCATATCAGCCGAAAGACGTCCACTGCTGGACATAGGCCTCCCCCGAAGAGTGCCACAATGGCCGGTCCAGCGCCACCCGCATCCAGCGGACTCCCGTGACCTTTACCAGGTCATCAGTCCACCTTGGGGGGGGGGGCTACCCACGCCGCGCCTTCCGGTACGTGGTCGCCACTCGAGAACCTTTCCGCCCCATCGGCCATCGGTTCTACGTGCAATGTGCCCCGCCCACTGTCACTTAAGTTCAGCGATTCGGAGGGCTATATTGGTTACCGTGGTTCTGCTGCGGATAGCCTCATTTCTGATGCGATCGCGCAGAGAAACTCCCAGCATAGCCCCCTCCATCGCCCTTTGAGTGACTTTGAGCCTTCTTATGAGGCCCATAGTAAGCAACCACGTTTCCGTTCCATATGTCATCACTGGCAACACACACTGGTCTTGAGACACTGCGGAATATTGGACGAAAATATGTTCCGTAGCGTATGTATGCATGTATGTATATGACGAAGACGAGGAAGGGCCGTGGCCTGCTGCTGGTGGAGTGGCAGGATCTTTTTCCGCACTCGTTTTTAATAGAATCTACTAAACAGCAAGTAAATATACTTCAGTTCACCAACTCGTGTAATAGCCCTAAATGCTTTTGATATATTTCTGAATGAATAAATAAATCTATTATTCGTACAGTCCATAATTGGTACCATTACCCCCCTTGTGTTGCTGTGTGCTCGTGTCCGAATCCGATTTACACCCGACTACTTACTACCTAACAGTTCTACGTATTCAGGATAGTAACTGAAGATTTTTATTGACATCTTGTCAATATGCTCCAGCTACCTATTAATACGTTTTAGGTGCGGATGTAGAAACGCTTTACTGTAGTAAATATCGCATAACTTATATTTGTTATTCTATCATTTTGAATGCGTTCTCCAGCATGTATTAGCGTTTCCTATTCCTTTATATATTTTTATTTACCGTGATAACTCGAAATAATTGATGCAAAAAGGCGTATTTGCGTGCCAGGTAAACATTCACAGGTCCGTCGTCGGCAGTGGCCACGGGCGTACTAAATCGTATTCGCCACCGCGCATGCACGACGCGGACACCCGGTTTTTCAGCCAAATGACCAAATGTATTGAATTATCAAACATATTGAAATTCTGAGAAGCAGGTAGATAGATCTATTAAAAAGCTACCTATGACAACAAATTTCATTGTAATATTCCAAATAACTTTTGAGATATTTAGAGTTTGGTGGTAAAAAAGCACTGTTTTGAAAGGCAAAATCTATCGAGGTTTTTGTAAGCAATCTTGATTCTACGAAGCACGAACATAGCCAATGAATTGAAGATATACGTATCAAAAATTTGGATCTCTAGCAATAGCACAAGTATACTAATAATCGGTTTGGAAAAGGCACTTTTTCGATGCGCAGCTGCATACAGCGCCTTAATACAGCGATAAATATATTATATTGATTTTATTGTTATGATCACATTTTGTATAGGGATGGTATTATGCCAACAGACATCATTTTTTTTTTAATAAATTGGTTTTATAGGACACATCCGCACCCAAATCCCTTCGTAAATCTTAGGCGCGCTTACAGACAGTCGTCTCTTTTCTTCTCAGTCGCCTCTCGCTTGCTCGATGCTCCGGCGCCACGTCAGTCAACTACACCGCTCGTGACTCGCCGCCCGCGTTTACTTTCGTAGCGTTAAACTAAGGCTTTATCTATATGAGACTCGTTATATTTGTGTTTTGTTCAATATAGTAACTTAAAGTACAGTGATTTTCATTAAAACACCACACCGCCGTCACCTAAAACTATGCCGGCCGCGCCCCGCCTCAGACAGTACGCTACCGGCGCCACGCCCACTCCAATCGGAGCTCCCGGTGCTACCAGGAACACAGACTGATTGTTAAGTCATACGCACAGTGATTGCGCGCAGTGCCAACTTCCTCTGCTCTCATACTACCCTGGTATGAATAAAGGAAAAATGTCGGGTAACAAGGCCTCGCACTCGGACACAGAAGTCCATGTTGGACAATTGATGCGGACGGCCCCGAACTTTGCGAACCAGCGTAGAAACAAAAGGACAAGGGACAGCCCGGGACAGAACTTGATAATTTTAAGGAAGAAATGAGGCAAATGATACGCGATCTCATGGTCTCACAACAAAACGAGCTCAAAATTATAACCCCAACACTACTAAAAATACAAGAATCAAACACGAATATAGAAAATTCTATTAGTTTCCTAGCGACACAATACGAGGAGCTGAAGAAGAAAGTAGACAGCCTGGAAAAAGACAGGCAGATGGACAGGGACTACATAAACCTCCTCGAAGAAAAAATTGAGGACATGTCACGCGATAACCGCAAAACCAACTTGGAGATTAAAAATGCCCCCAAAATTGAGAAGGAGACACGAGCGGACCTGGTGAACATGGTGACTACGTTATCAGAGACCGTTGGCTACAGAATAACGCCCTCGGACATCTCGGACATACACAGAGTACGGAGCCGACAAAATGATAAATCAACCTCCCCTATTATAGTAGAAATGGTATCAGCTATACGAAAAACAGACATATTGTCAAAGTGTAAAGAATACAATATAGCAAACAAAGAGAACAAACTATGTGCAAGGCATCTCGGATTCTCTACACTTGAGACCCCCATCTACGTTACGGAACACCTAACAGCAAAAGCGGCCCGTCTCCGATTTCTGGCACGCGACTTAGCCCGCTCAAAAAATTACGAGTTCTGCTGGACTGCGTTAGGCAAAGTCTTCGTTAGAAAAAACAAAACGTCACCAATAATCCTCATAACAAGTGAGTCACAGATACAGAGACTTCTCCAGGAAACCTGACTAACAATACCTAAACTATTATTTTGTAACTATTTTTGTGCAAATCTTACTGCTATGTATACCGGAACGAAGTTTGTCTCCTCGCTTGACCTTGCTTTTGTAAACACAATTTATCTAACATACACAATACTTACACTAAATCACACATACAAAATACACATTACTACACAATTTACACATGCTCAAACTATAAACCCCCCTTTAATTTGCGTTTATAATATAACAGATTACATATTACTGCAAATCAATCTAAGACTCCCAGTTCATCTACACAACGAAAAAAATACAGGAAAATCATTAAAAAAATATATAGTTCAAACTTCCATACAATGCATGCTGCACTGTACCTGCCGTACCTCAACCATAGTTATACGTATACAACTGCTTGCCACTCGAACCGACATTCGTAAAATTGATAATGGATAACACCCTCTCTACTATAAATCAAATAGACGACCTCCTTATTGCACAATCGGCTGAATGTAAATGTGATGAAATTACACAACATATAAAAGTTAACCAGACAGATATTACGATTATCACTCAAAACATTCGAAGTATTTTTTACAACTTTAATAACCTAACAGTAACCCTATCACAACTCAAATGTAATATTGATATAATCATATTAACTGAATGTAGATTGCACCCTGACAAATCCATACCTCCTTTAACTAACTACCAAACATTTTTTACCACACTCCACCTCAATCAAAATGATGGAGTTATTGCCTACGTGAAGAATACTCTTAAGGTCAAAGTTACCGAAATAAAACTCTCACAAGCCTCGTGCCTAGAAATAACACTTACAAATAAGAAGATCCTTGGTATTTATAGATCACCCTCTAATAACAACGCCGAAGCTTTTATAAATACCCTGAGCTCTCACCTAGATTGTAAAAAAACCTGTAAAAATATAATAATCACGGGAGATATAAATATAAATCTTATCCATAAAGCTACAGAACAGTCCTATGAGCGTACAAACAGGCTAAGTTACCTCAATATGTTGGCAATGCACGGTATACTCCCAGGTCATGTTTTACCCACCAGGGGCAAATCTTGCCTTGACCACATGATGATTAAGTCTGACAACCATAACTCTAAGAAAAATATACTAATATTGGACACGTCAATCACAGACCACGCTATGGTACTACTTAATCTTGCTAGCTGCAATATTACCCTTATACCTCCCCAAAAAATCAAAACTACTATTAATTTCGAAAATGCGATTAGCACCCTATCAAAAGAAAATCTAGCTGACTTAATTACCATAACTGACCCTAATCGCCTTACAAATAGTATCATATACAAAATAAAAAATTGTCTCGCAGCGAATACGATTACCACCCTAGTACCAAGAAGCAATCGTATAATCAAGCCTTGGATAACACTGGGAATACTCCGGTGCATCAGAAATAGGAACGATATGCAAAGAAAACTCCGTAACGACCCGGAAAACATCACTCTCAAAATTACTTACAAGAGATACAGAAATTTTTGCAATGGATTAATTAAAAAACTAAAACGTAAATACCACAAAGAAAACATAACCAAAGCGAGCAAAGACTCAAAAACACTATGGAAAGAAATAAATAAAATAACTAATAGGAAACAATGTAAAAATGACAACTCAGATTTATTAAATAGTAATGGAATCTCCCCACTCGCATCAGTAAATTCTATTAATCAGTATTTCGCCAATGTTGGTAAATCTCTTGCGGAGGTAATCGTTTCTGGTAACTGCCCCTGGAACAACAACACTCCTGACTTCCAAGTACAATCTAGTGTCAACTCATTTGTACTCTTTGACACGAACCCGAACGAAGTGTATGTTATCCTTTCTAACCTAAAATCAAACAGCGCCCCTGGCTGGGATAGTATCCCCACCAAATTCCTCAAGCTGGCGAGCGGCACTGTGGTTCCTATAATCACCCACCTGGCAAACCTGTGTTTTAAACATGGAGTGTTCCCGGATCCTCTGAAACAAGCTATTGTCACACCGGTCTATAAGGGTGGAAACAGAAGCTTAGTGTCGAACTATAGACCAATATCTGTTCTGCCGGCTATATCAAAAATTATTGAGAAACTCATAAATAATCGCTTAACGAATTACTTAAATAAATATAATATTTTATCATCAAACCAATTTGGATTTAGACAAGGACTCTCCACTGAGGATGCAGTTGCATCTCTTTCCTCTTTAATAATCCAACAAGTAGATAAGAACAAAAAATGTTTAACTGCTTTCTTAGACCTAAAAAAAGCATTCGACACGGTTTCTGTACCCACTCTTAGAAAGACATTAGAAGGCACCGGAATTAGAGGAACCCCGCTGCTACTATTAACTGATTATCTTCAAAATCGCAGCCAAAAAATAAAGATAGGGAAACATATAAGTAACGAATGTGAAATGACCTTCGGGGTCCCTCAAGGAAGCGTTTTAGGTCCCACACTTTTTCTAATTTATATTAACCAGCTCTGTAAGTTGCCCATCGAAAATGGATCCATCTTTGCTTACGCTGACGATACGGCTGTAGTGTTTTATGGGGATAGCTGGGAGGAAGTGCGTATGTCTGCGGAACTTGGACTGGCAAAAATTGCCCGCTGGCTTCAGACTAATCTACTCACCTTAAACCTAGAAAAAAAGTAATTACATTTGTTTCACAAATTATAACAGGACTCAACCAGACCTCTCCTTCAAAATTAAAATCCATAACTGTCGAGAACCAATCCAACCAAACTGCTCCTGCTCAACCATCAATAAAGTTGAGGCTATTAAATATCTAGGCGTAATGATCGATCAGCGTCTGTCATGGCACACTCACACTGAGTTAATAATGTCTCGCATTCGAAAACTGATATGGACCTTTAAATCTCTAAGACACGTCGTAACTAAACAACTTCTGAATCAAATTTATATTACTTTAGCACAATCCGTTCTCGTTTACTGCATACCGATATGGGGAGGTGCCACTAAAACCAAATTCCTTCAATTAGAGAGAGCTCAACGAGCTCTCCTGAAATGCATGTACTTCAAGCCATACAGGTACCCAACCAGTGTCTTATATCAGCTATGTGATCTCATGACGATAAGGCAACTGTATGTCTTTAATGTAATACTGAGGAGACATAAGTCTACAAAGCTTTATCCTAAAATTACTGGATCTGTCAGGAGGAGGAAACCAAACGTAATCCTCATGCCAGTAGCAAAGTCAACATTTGCTAGAAGACAGTATTTGGCTCAATCTGCAAAATTATATAACCTCATAAATGAAAATATAGATATATATCCCTCCACCTATAAAGAATGCAAAATGAAAGTACAAAAGTGGATCAAGTCCAAATCCTACGCTGAATTAGAAAACATGTTAGTAAATTAAGTTTTTACATCTACTCAATCCACAACTACACACACACGCGCGCGCAAACACACACACACAGACACACACGCGCACACACACACACACACACACACCCACACACGCACACACACACACACACACATACACAGTTTCTAGTTATTTTATGGTACCTAACGAATTTTATTTCTTACGCAATCTTTGTTCTTTTTTAATTTTAATTTTAATTATATGGAGAAGGAGAGAGTTTAGGTAGATATTTATTGGCCCAGAAATCCAAACTTTTGAAACTTTTAAAATGGCCCTATGCTCTATCCACTCCTCTGTTCACTTAACTTAATTACCTATGTTTGTTATTGTATCATGTTAAACTCTAAGGAAGAGCGGTGTCTCTTGCCACAGGCATCTTGATTGCCTAAAAAGAGGCACCAGCCTGCATATCTGTAAATATTTTTAAGATTTCGAATAAATCATTTTTCATTTTCATTTCATTTTCATTTTCAATACAGCGATAAATATATTATATTGATTTTATTGTTATGATCACATTTTGTATAGGGATGGTATTATGCCAACAGACATCATTTTTTTTTTAATAAATTGGTTTTATAGGACACATCCGCACCCAAATCCCTTCGTAAATCTTAGGCGCGCTTACAGACAGTCGTCTCTTTTCTTCTCAGTCGCCTCTCGCTTGCTCGATGCTCCGGCGCCACGTCAGTCAACTACACCGCTCGTGACTCGCCGCCCGCGTTTACTTTCGTAGCGTTAAACTAAGGCTTTATCTATATGAGACTCGTTATATTTGTGTTTTGTTTAATATAGTAACTTAAAGTACAGTGATTTTCATTAAAACACCACACCGCCGTCACCTAAAACTATACTGGCGTCCAACTAGCGGCACTCAGACCTAAAATTCCGCGAATCGCGCGCCGCCCGCGGATATAGGTACTGTGCACGAACTCAATTTAACAGTGAAATATGAACTGTAGTGGTTAGGTATTACGTGTTTGTGTGGTGTTAAATAGTGTCTATTCTAAAATGCCTCCACGTCGTCGCAAAAGCACATCTTCTGATGCCAACGACTCCACGATGTCCGTGGGGCAGCTCTCTTCGTTCCTGTCGGCGTTCGCAAAGGCTCAAGCTGAATCCAACCGTCAACTGGTTGAGAGCCTTCTTGCCAAGACAAGCAACAACAAGAAGACAAGCTACCCGCCCCGTCTCCGGCTCCATCTTGTGCGAGTGCCGTGTCTGCACAGAATGCTAACTTCGCCAACTGTACCGCTCGGTTTACGGGCTCAAGTCGCGACCCTGACGTGCTAGAAGCATTCATAGACAGCATATAAGTTTACAAGGAAGCTACGAATATCAGTGACCAGCACGCGCTCCGAGGTCTTCCTATGCTACTTGAAGAGGAAGCCGCGCTTTGGTTCAGAGGGGTCAAGGCTACGGTAACTTCATGGGACGACGCGCTCAAAAAGCTACGTGCCAGGTTCGGTGTGGCCAAACCGCCTCACAAAATCTTACGGGAAGTCAACGCATCAAAACAAGGCGAAGAAAGGGCTGAAGTGTTCATCGAAAATCTCCGTGCTCTGATAAGTAAAATTCCCTACCAAATCGAAACGAGGATGCAGGTCGACATGGTGTATGGTTTGCTCGATAAGCGAATTAGAAAACGTCTAACACGAGAGTCAATAACGGACCTAGATTACCTGTTAGAAAAAGCCATACACATTGAAGAGTCGCTCGCCGAAGGCCCGTCGTGTTTGCCGCGCTCGCAATATTCTATCGAAAGCGATATTGCATACGCTCAAGCTCAATACGATAACAACGCATCGCGAACTTGGACTCCAAACATCGCTTATAACCCTGCTAGTGCTCCGGATTCCCGCCCGGCTACGTTTCGCGTTAACCCTGCTACTACGCGTGCGCCGAACGCGCGCGCGCCGCCTGGTTCCGCCGCCGACGCAGCCCGCCAAGGACCGTAACACGGTGGTAAGCGCGATAACGACAGCAAATCCAGGTAAAAAACTTTATTATAATAAATAAATAATAAATAAATAGCAATTTATTTCAGACATTCATCCATAGGTATTACACATAGGTGGGTATATACATAAAAGCAAAAATGATAACAAAGGAAATTTTGAATTTTAAAATAATAAACATAACTAAAAGAATTAACTAAACTACTAATAACTAGGACCGTGAAGGGCCAACCACCTCTTCATCACGGGTGTGTTCCACCTGTCCTTGTGTTGTGTTGTGTTTATTGTCGGAAAAGTGGACACGAACGAAGTGAGTGTGTAAAAACCAAGAGCAAATCGGAATCGTCAAATTCAGCTGTTCGTTGTTATGGTTGTAGCGCTGAGGGGGTTATTCGTGCGAACTGTGATAACTGTAACAACAAGGACTCATTCTGTGCGTTCGATAGTGACTTCACAAGTGCCGCGTTACCGCGTAATGATTTGACTCGTGTTTCACAATTACAACGCTCTCTTAGTTCTAACACAATGCCTAACAGTCCTAACATAAGTAATGTAAACAATGAACATGATACTCTGATTCCGTGTGTTTTGTCAAAGATTAATTCTTTTCAGACTGAGCATGTAGGGTGTAATTCTAATGTATCAAAGATTAATATAAATCAGACTGCACAATGTACTACATTATCAAAGAGTAAGAATGTTCAGACCGGACACTGTGTCAAACTGGCAAAGAATAATAATTATCAGAGGGGACATTGTGTTACCCTGTCAAAGAGTAACAATGGTCAGACTGGACACCGTGTTATAGCGTCAAAGATTAATAATGTGCAGACTGAACACTCTGTTGAATCACCTAGTTCTAGTACAAGTTGTAATGAGGTTGAATGTATTTTGTCACAGACTACTCAGCATGGTGATGAGTCACAAGCGGATCGCGAGCGTAATGTAACCACGTTATCAAGTAATGGTACCAATGGACGACCGATTTTACGGTTTGAAGTTTGCGGTTATCGCGGTACTGGTTTGATAGACACGGCAGCTAAACGTAGTATCGCGGGTTTTAGTCTTTACGCGTTGTTACGTAAACTACACCACCCTTTTCGCGATAGTTGCATGACGGTCAAGCTCGCCGATGGCGTAGTGCGCGATATTAATGTCAAGTTTGCTGATGTAGATGTAAAGCTCGAGGGTTCTGTGATACCTAATACATTCGTTATTTTCCCAGATGCAGTAAATAAGGACACGTTATTGGGAATCGATTTCTTGCGAAAAGGTCGTCTTATCATTAACATTTATGATGATTTGTGGTTTACAGCTGATCAGCCTCAGGTCATTCACCCTCTGCTGTGTGAGACATCAAGGTCTTATGTAGGGTATGCGACCGCGGACGTTCTTCGTTGTGATGAGGGCACAATGCTGACACCGGATCAAAAGGCGATCCTCGCTGAAACCTTACAGGAATATGAAGACATCTTCAGAGAAGGGGGAGGTCCAACTCCGTTTGCAGAGCACTGTATCGATACGGGTAACAATAAACCGATCGCGTACAGACTCACTCCAGCTAAGAAAGCCGTCATGAAAGCTGAAATAGAAAAGATGCTAAAAGACGGAGTCATTGAAGAGTGCGAGTCACCGTGGGCGTCTCCGGCTCTCCTAGTACCAAAGAAGGACGGGACTTTCCGCTTCTGCGTGGACTACCGTAAACTCAATGCGGTAACAAAAGCTGATTCTTATCCACTACCCGTCATTGACGACTTGCTGCAGTATACCGGAAGAAGCTGCTACTTGAGTACCATCGACCTTCGCTCAGGGTACTGGCAAGTTTCTGTCAATGAGGAGGATCGAGATATGACGTCTTTCGTTTCTCCGCTGGGCGTTTACCGCTTTAACCGAATGCCGTTTGGCTTACGTAACGCACCCGCCACATTTCAGCGTCTAATTGACAGATTTCGTTCTGGTTCATCGCTCCAGGGTATGACCATACTGGGGTACATAGACAATCTGATCCTGATATCAGACAGCTTCTCTCAGCATGTGAAGGACTTACGTGCTGTTCTCGACCGCTTACGTGTCTTCAATTTGAGAGCCAACCGCGCCAAGTGCGTTTTTGCGCGGGAAAACGTCAAATATCTAGGACATATCATCACGCCTCAAGGACTATCACCAGATCCAGATAAGATCGCTGCGATATCAGACATGAAAGAACCTACCTCTGTGAAGCATCTGAAAAGCTTCTTACAGACCTGTTCGTGGTTCAGGAAGTTCGTTCCAGGGTTTTCTCAAGTCGCCCAGCCGCTGACTATGCTTACAAAAAAAGATCAGTCGTGGTTGTGGGAAGAAGCTCAGGTAAACGCGTTCAACAAGCTGAAAAGACTACTTACCTCTTCACCAATCCTTGTCCAGCCAGATTATGCTCGTCCATTCGTCCTCAGAACAGATGCCAGCAACTATGCTCTGGGTGCAGCTTTACTACAGGGGGAGACTCAACGTGACGAGCGTCCAATCACATATGCCAGCCGACTGCTTACGCCTGCCGAGCGTAACTACTCGACGACGGAAAAAGAGGCTCTTGCGGTCGTGTGGGCAGTCGAGAAGTACCGTGGTTTTATCGATGGACACCCGGTACGGGTAGCTAGTGATCATCAACCTCTGAAGTGGCTACTTACCCTTAAGTCACCTGCGGGAAGACTTATTCGCTGGGCGATGAAACTGCAAGCCTTCGATCTTCAAGTGGATTATACACCTGGAAAAGCAAACGTAATAGCTGATTCACTTAGTCGCCCTCCGTGAGAAGACCAAGATCGTGAGTCCTGCGGAGTCTGCACTGTGATCATTGAAACGCCGCGATGGGAAGCCGCCCCTCTGCGTGATGACCAGCTCGCCGATCCAGAAGTAGCGAAGATCATCAAGGGCTTGGAAGGAAAAGAAGAATTGGAGATCAATAGGTGGACTGAAAGAGGTTACCACATGTCCAAAGGAGTCCTATACTGCTATACTGATGTAGACACGGAAGAGCCACAACTTGTTATACCTGAAAAAAGAAGAAAGCAAGTTATGATAGAGTGCCACGATGCTGCTACTTCAGGTCACGGAGGCTTGGACAGAACCTGGCACCGCATTTCCCAACGGTTTTACTTTCCTGGCATGCGTCGCTACATAGCTGAATACCTGAAAACGTGCATCGATTGCCAGAGGTTCAAACCATCAAACGAGAAACCTACAGGATTACTCCAGACGCCTGTTCCAGCTCAACGATTTGAAGTGTTGGCTGTTGACCTATTTGGACCACTTCCGAAGGGTAGGAACGGAGAGAGATGGGTGCTTAATGTCGAAGATACGGCAAGCAAATGGGTGGAACTCTTCTCTCTCGTTGAAGCCACAGCTGAAGTATGTGCCAAAACATTGATAGAGGAAGTCTTCTTACGCTTCGGGTTCCCTCGGCGCGTCATTTCCGACAACGGAGTACAATTTATTGCGGAAGTGATGCAGAAGGCGATGTTTACCCTAAAGGTGAAGCAAAACCTCATTCCATTGTACCATCCAGAGGCTAACCCGGTCGAGAGAAAGAACCGAGATTTGAAAACTCAGCTGGCGATTCTAGTGCAAAAACATCATAACGAATGGCCAGAAGCTCTTCCTTTCATACGATTTGCCATGAACTCGTCCCGAACCAAGTCTACGCAACAAACTCCTGCATACCTGACTTATGCTCGTGAGTTAAGGTCACCACTGGATGTACAAAGTGATCTCCGTGCTGTAATCATGGCAGAAAACTACGTTCCGCAGATCACTCCATACCTACTCAAGCTTGCTGATACGCTCAGCTCAAGCAAAGAGTCTATAGAGAAACAACAGGACATTCAAAAAGCTGCTAAGGATCTTCGTCGTCAACCCGATGAGTTGGAAGTTGGTGACTTGGTGCTTATGAAGTCGCACGTCCTTAGTAGTACTTCCAAAGGCATCACTTCCAAGTTCGCGCCGAAACGTGATGGCCCTTACGTGGTCAGTAAGAAGGCTTCATCGCATTTCCCGAGAAGCCTCATGAGATCGTAGGAAAGTATCACATCTCAGACCTGAGGCGTTATCACGGTAGAGAGGGTGAATGTCTTGAGGCCCCGGTCGCTCCTGCTCGTCGTGGGGGACGGCCTCGTAAACGTTAGTTACTAAATTAGTTTGACTAGTTGTGAGGACACAGTCCTAGTCAAAAGGGGGAGTATATAGGACACATCCGCACCCAAATCCCTTCGTAAATCTTAGGCGCGCTTACAGACAGTTCTCTTTTCTTCTCAGTCGCCTCTCGCTTGCTCGATGCTCCGGCGCCACGTCAGTCAACTACACCGCTCGTGACTCGCCGCCCGCGTTTACTTTCGTAGCGTTAAACTAAGGCTTTATCTATATGAGACTCGTTATATTTGTGTTTTGTTCAATATAGTAACTTAAAGTACAGTGATTTTCATTAAAACACCACACCGCCGTCACCTAAAACTATAGTTTCTATTTTAACCATTGAATATCTTATCAATATTTTGTAGTTTTTATCAATGCCTTTCTATCTATAAAATGAAAAAAAAATGTTTTTAGTTTTCCAACACATCCAATTAGAAACGAAATATGGAATGAAGCAGTTCGTTTGAAACGACACGATTCGAAATGGCATGCCAAAAAAAGGGAAGTTCTTTGTTCTTTACATTTCATCTTGCATTCATTGCAAATAAATGTTTTGGTTATATTTCCTCTTTCAAAGATGTGACTGATGCATTTAAAAACGATTCTTGCAGCCATCAAATTCTATTAATTAAAAGCGCAATAGAACAGTTTCTAATTGTTCTCTATTTGTGCTATTTTCGTGTATAAGTATTTTAGAATATTGATATTTATTTATTTAATCGTATGGCGATCTGTAATGTGATATTTTTATAGTTGCGCCTGTTTCGCTGGAAGTGTCGTCGCTCATTTAGCACCACCCAGGGGACACGTGCAGGGTTATATTGATATACTGGGGCTCTACGTGTTGTGCTTTTAGTGACTCCCAGATAGATAAGTGTGACAAAGTATCGAAAGCCTTCTGGTAATCTATAAAGGCAATGTAGAGCGGCCTCTGAAATTCCTGATATTTTCTATAAGGAGCTCTACATTACTTATACTTGTATTATATTGTAAATAAAAATAAATAATTTGGTATTTTACCTGGCGACTCAGCCCTACTTCTTAAACAAAAAAATCACGCAAAAGTTTGCATAACTAAGTTGCTTCTTGTTGCATGTAACCATTCAACAATTATCCGTTTCGTTGTCACTGTCACATGGCTGTCGTCCGACGTGACGCACGACGGCTAATCACAGCAATGCATTCCTAAATTGACCAATCGCATCCATTTGTGTTGGGTAATTGAAAATAGGCTGACATTTTGGGTAGCTGTGATTGGATACGCAGTTGACTATGCGCATATCATGTTTTGGGCCCGAGTTTAAGCAGAAATTTTAATCGAGATCGTGTTCTATGTATATTCGTTTACTGGTTTAAACCCTCCAAATGTCTTCTACGCTTATTAGTTATTTAATCGAATGGCATACATACATTATTTGGCCTTTGAGTTTGTCACTTTTTAGTAGCACGTAGCACCCAGGACAGACGTGCAGGGTTGTGGTAGGTAGCTCCTGCGGACGCAAGTGACAGTTGTCCCCCCTTTGTCAAGTGAGTGGGCAACTCGACTGTTAGAGGTTCTTAACCTCTGGTATGTCTTGTCACATATCTGTGATACCCTCTGTTTGGTACGCAGGTGGAAAATTATTGTAAACTAGGTTTTTGAGTGAAAATAATCGAGAGTGCTCGCGTGTCGTGTGTTGAGCAAAAATGGCAACGGGAAATCGGCCCGCAATTTTAGGTTAAGTATACACGCCAGCGCCCTCTGAGACTTTATTCAGAATTAATGTATACGTCATAATAACAGATGGAGTTAGTATGAACAATCTTAGCTAATGTTATTAATATATTTAATAATTATAACATTAACGACTATTTCTAGTTTTATATTATACCTAAAGTTAACAAATTAAACATCTAAGCATTGTGTCGCTTACATCCCCACCCCTTAGTGCTGTCAAGCACTAGCCATCAACTGGGGAAAGCAATGCGACTCGTGTAGCGGGTCTGCGCAGCTGGCCTAAGCGTGTGCGTACATCCACTACTCGAACGCGACCATCGCGACCGGGGTGCGCCGCGCTCACTACTCCATGCCGCCAGGAACCTCGCTCTAAATTGGGATCAACCAGTACTACATAATCACCTACTTTTAACGATCTAGCCTCCCGAGTCCATTTCCGACGAGGCAGTAGCGTCGGTAAATATTCTTTAAGCCACCTAGCCCAAAACATATCTGTAAGCCGCTGGGCCACACGCCACCTTTTACGGAGGCAAAGGTCGGCATCGACATATTTACCTACATACGCAGAAGTAGACGGCATGCGATTGTGATAACATGGTGTCCAGGTGCCAGCGCGGAAGTACCAGCGTGGTATCCGAAGTGACTCCAGCTGTTTTAACTCGCCGAGCCAAACATTGTAACGAGCATGTTTCTCGGGGGGAATGCGGCATTTCCAATCGTCACCGCTTCGATGTACAACTTGAAATAAGATTTTACTTTTTATTACAAACGGAGTAAGAAAACCGTGTATATCATAAATTGACATAATAATGCTAAGCATTTTAGCCTTAGTGGGGGGAACGTTTCTATTCAAAATATCTGGCGAGATCTGAGTAGTCGATAATTTAACACTGAATGTGTCATCGGCAGGATGCCACATCAAACCAAGCGCGCGCTCAGCTGTGTTCGTAGCTCCGTCCTTGAATTGAACTGCTGACTGCGCGAGCGCATCAGCTGGTATCGCGTTCAATACGCATTTGCTGTTGCTAGACCAACCTCGTATCTCGAAGCCGCCTTTTTTATGTATGTGCGTTATATCCTTAATTAATTGAATAGCATTTTCCTCACTATCTGTGGAATAATAACAATCGTCCATGTAATGGGAGTTAATTATAACTTGCACGGCTTCGGGGTACTCGTCTTCGTATTTAAGCGCATTTTTATTTTTTATATATTGCGCGATATATGGACTACAGCATGCGCCAAATATCAGACTCTGCATCACGTATATTTTAATTGGATCAGTAACTGACGTTTGCCATAGAAATCGAAAGACGTGTTGATCCTCCGGGCGAATTTTAATACGTAAAAACATATCTTTTATATCCCCGATAATGATGAACTCTTTTTCGCGCAATTTCAACATTATACCTAAAAGTGAGTTATATAAATCAAGTCCGGTCAAAAGATAATCGTTCAGGCACATATTATTCGCAGCACGAGCCGCCGTGTCGTAAACAATACGTAATTTTCCCGGTTTATTTACATTCTGTACGACAAAATGAGAAATGTACCATACGTGATTGACCGAAGGTTCATTCTCCTGCAACTCACGCGCATACCCTTCGGATAATAACTTATTAATTTCTTGTTGATACCTATTAGCATATTCACGGTCTTTCTCGAACTTACGTAATAAGGTTTGCATCCGAGACAAAGCATAGCGGTAGGTATCGGGCATGGTGAAGTTATCTTGTTTAAATGGCAAACCTACTTCCCACCGGTCATCAATCAGACGTGCAGTTTCGTCTAAAATCTGTGTAGCACGTAAATGTGCTTTATTTTCGCGGCATAAGGTCGAAACTCCTAATGAGTCTAAGCAATATGATTCTTTTATTAGATCATTAAGCGCATTGCAATCGAGCGTTGTACTGTCGATCCCATCATTAGAATGAGCGAGATGGCAAACATTGTGACTTACCTGTGACGCAGAGGAGTGAGCGCGACTACAGTAGCCGTGTACAGACCATCCCAGCCGACAGCGGGTTGCATACGGGGCATTTCTACCACCATGAATGATCTCGAGCGGTGCTATTACATAATAATTATCCTCGCCAATAAGCAAACGCGGCACTACACGTTCCTTACAAACCACATTTTTTATTTCGGATAATTTATCGCACGTAATTTCATTAACTGCTGATAAATTTTGCGGCGGCAAATTCAATTTAGAAATCTTACGTAAACTTATATCGTACAACTTATTGTCCAGTCCAGACATCTTGGTGCGCACCTTTGGCGCGTCAGATTGGAACACTTCAAGGCCAAACGCGTCGACAAAACGTATCGCATTGGAACTTTGAGATGTTAGACCTAGTTCATCGGCTAGACCCGAGTCCAAAATCGACACGGAAGCAGCATCGTCCAGTAACGCGAATGTCTGTACTTCACCACGGGGTCCACTTAATTTCACAGGAACCACTTTTAATAAAACGTCACCTTTGGAACTCGCATTAGGCGCCGCGACGTGAGCGACCGTAGCATCGCTTTCACTATCACAAGCGGTGGTGCGCGGCCGTGCAAGGGGTGCGTCCGGCGGGAGCGGCGCGCTCGGGGCCTCGTGAAAGGCCGGTTCTGGTGGTAATGTTGCTGTATAAGCCTTTTTCCAGTGAAGAAGGCGGTGGTGATTTATTCCGCAGTCTTCGCCTCGCCTCGTACGTGTTTATGTCGTGGCGCGCGGTTAAGCATTTAAAACATAATCTTTGTGTTTTAGCAAACTTCCATCTATCTCTGCGCATCGCTCGTCTAAATACACGGCATTCGGGTAATGCATGTGCGCCTTTTTTGCAAAAGGAGCATGATGTAGTTTCAGTGCGCATAGTGGTGAGTATGGGACGAGAATAACGATTGTTGTTGTCAAAACGTTTAACATGGGGCTCGTTCTGCGCCGGCTTTCTGACTTCACGCGGTTGAACAGCTCCGGTAACAAGGGTCGTATCAGCTTCTTTTTTCAAAAATTGTGCCAGCAATTCTAGTTTCGAGCCACCCGCTAGAATCTTCTCATAAGCGTATTCTGTCCACTTTCCCAATAGTGTGCTCGGCAGTTTACTTGTAACAGCTGACGCGAGCTCAGGATTGCGTAAATGGTCACTCTGTTTTAGCGCACGTATAGTAGCAACGCAGTTGTTTACTTTTGTTGCAAAGTTAACTAAATCTTGCTGATAATGAGTAGGTAAGGGTTGTAACTTACGCAGTTGCGATGTTATGTTGTAAATAATGATCTCTGCTCGTCCAAATTTGAGTTCGAGAGCCTCCATAATATCTGTTGACGAAGTATTACCAATCAGCAAATCCGTGACGGCTTCTTTAGCTTCGCCTCGCAGTGCTCGTCGAAGTCTGGACAAATTCTCGTACTCCGTAAAGTTGCATGAGGATACTGACTCGTCGTATGCATTTTTAAAATGTAGCCGTTCGATACTGTCTCCACTAAATACAGGTAGATCGCGCGGAGTGGCGAAACGGCTTAGTAAACGTTCTTCACGTTGCGACGATGACTGATCCATCATATTCTTTAAGGTGTTTGCCAATTCCAGGATGCTGCTGGTGTTGTCCACATGCTGTGCTGGTGCTGCACGGTCGGTAACGGGTGCGACCGGCTCAGGTAGCACAGGTGGGCGGTACTCGGCAGTGTGTTGTTCCTGGTTCAACCAGTCTGCTACACGGTCAGGCACTTCACTCACATTTAAGACGTCGGCTTCTTCTTGATGTTCGGCGTCGGCAGCGGCCAAGTCAGCTTCTAGGCGCTTGTCAATCAACTCCATTTGGATTCGGGCCTTGGCTTCGGCTGCTTGTAACTCCAACTGTTTGCGCCTTGCCACTGATGATGCCGTTGACCTCTTACTGGTGCTGGCAACGGAAGGTGGACGCTTGGGTTCTTCCTTGAGACTACCGCTTGTACCAGGTATGTGGTCCAAAGCATTCGTTGGCTCCGATTGTGCCTTGGCTATCGCTTGATTGGCCAGTTTTTGTTGACGACGTGTCACAACCATTTTCTTCGGTGGCGTATTATACATGGATAAGCACTGTACACATTGATCCGGTTCGAAGGACCAGCTTATTGTTAGGTACGCAGGTGGAAAATGATTGTAAACTAGGTTTTTGAGTGAAAATAATCGAGAGTGCTCGCGTGTCGTGTGTTGAGCAAAAATGGCAACGGGAAATCTGCCCGCAATTTTAGGTTAAGTATACACGCCAGCGCCCTCTGAGACTTTATTCAGAATTAATGTATACGTCATAATAACAGATGGAGTTAGTATGAACAATCTTATCTAATGTTATTAATATATTTAATAATTATAACATTAACGACTATTTCTAGTTTTATATTATACCTAAAGTTAACAAATTAAACATCTAAGCATTGTGTCGCTTACACCCTCTATATCTGTCCTGTCACAGATCTGTGACCAAGTAACCTTAACCTTTCGGATGCTTTGACGCAGACATTGCTGAAGGATTATACATTTTTCGTTTCTGTCATAGAGTCAATTTTCAATAGCACAGATCTGAGCCAAGACATACGAAGAGTTAATACTCGCAATCGCCTTGACAGATTGAGAGTAATGCCCGCACGCCTCGTTGACATACCAGAGGTAGGTACCCGAAGGCCCCTAACTCGGCTTAACGACTACCGTCATAGACAGCAGCCGGGATCAAGTGCTTAGCGTGCCTTCCAAAGCACGGAAGCGCTCATTTATAGTAACCACTCAAACAGGCGGTCACCCATCCAAGGACTGACCGCTGGCATCTCGCTTATTAGTAAGAATATAAAACTTTTGCTAAGAAACGTCATGTTGTTTCCTGGCTAACGTGACAGAATAACAAAGAAGGCTGATTGAGCTAATTAGTAGTACAGTCAGCAGCAGAAGTAGCTAAGGTCAGTCTAACGCAACTAGGAACAAAAAAACTTTTATATGGACTTTCCATGGCAAACAATAGCCAACATACTCCTTCTGTACAACTAATCTGTGGTCGGCGATTTTGTAACTTACGTGCCGTCACAGAGCGCTCTCGACGGGCACTCAATCGGATGTAGCGATCCTCTTGTGCCGTAGTCGCTCGCACCCTGCCCGATCCAGGCCTTCTTGCAACACTGCCAGTCTCTTGGAACCGATCCCACACATTTTGGATGGCTCGGCGAGAGAAACCCAACGAAAAAGCTACAGACCGCTGTGAATGACCTTCAGCAATCAATGTAACGGCTCTGGTGGCAGTAATGGTATCCATATGCCTTCGTTGACGTGGCATTATTAACAAAAGATGTTAAAAGAAGCAAAAGATGGACAGAAATAGTTTTTTAACAGAATAAAATTGTGATTCCATCTGAAAGGAATTTGACCTGAAACTCGTTTTTTTTTATTTGCTTCAATTTCTGGCCAGCTGTAAGACTTAAACTCCAGCATTAAAGAGGTTGGATACTGCCTTCAGTATCCAACCTCCGATCATCATTAATTAGTCACTTATTAATTAGTTTACATCTAAAAATTTACTCAAAAACAGAAATATGTAAGTGGCCCTTATTTTCTTTTAAGTAGTATATTAACGACTTTGCGAATCTAGATATTAAATAGGCTTTTGTTTACAGGTGGCTAAAATCTTCATACCCTACGCTATGCGAGCCAAAAAGATCGACATGAAACAACTGAAGCATTGCACATGGAAGATGCTAACAGAAAATTCACAAGAAGAAACGGTAGACGTCTCAGAAACAACATTTGCTACGATCTACAACAGACTACCTAGCAAATTGTCCACTAACATGCGAGAGTCCCTCAGTGTGCCACTGGCCTTATTGTCTGTCTTGCATTTGGCCAATGAGAAGGGATTGATACTGGAAAAGGGGGATGATTTGAAAGACTTTGCTATTGTAGGTCTGATAAAGAAATGAATTGTTTTACGGTATGCATATTGTTGAATACTAGCTATGACCCTTTAGTGGTTGGATACTTCTGTCAAAACAGATGGTTTCTAACATTTTTGACGCCAACGACGTATATATCAGCAGCGCAGGTTCAACGGTAACGACTAATATATACGTCAAGGACCCCAGCGCGATAGCAACCTTCTTGCATTGGCATAAGGTTTAACTCCGCATTAATGTCATGTTGACTTGGCGTGTGGTTGACAACTCTCTGACAGCGTTGAAAAGGTTAACAAATATTCATGTTATCCACTAAAGGGTATTAAGCCATTCACTTGTACATGGGCTTGAATTTTGATTATTTGTTTTTTTTTTAAGTCTTGCTATAAATATAAGAATTTCTAGGTAATTAACAGTATACCCTAATTTGTTTATTAGAACAATCTAATGCATTCATTATAATGTAACATTGTATAAATATTTTATAATGATTTAACGTATTTCGTATTTTTTACGGTATTTTATAGATTTTCAACATGGACTTAAAAATCCTATTGTTTTACTAGTACAGTAAGCTGGTGTAGTTTGTAAATAAAATACTATAAATTTATACAAAACCTTTTTTATTTTTAAAACGGTAAACAATACAGAAATAAACATTTCACAAACGTAACTTATTTGTGAGTAACTCGGCATATTGGAGCTGCTATATAGAAGTCCATATTTGCTTTTCGAATAGCATATATCCACAGAGGCACAAATTGTTTCTTACAGCTAATCATATTGCTTACGATTTCTACAAAAAGATGTACGGTAACACGATGTGCAAAATTTAAACAGAATGAATTAAATTCCTACCTAACTTATTAAAAACTAACAACATTGAACGTAGAAAAATACGAGTATTTACACCGTCACAGTATCAAATATTAAAGTCTTCAAACGTTTACGTAAATGCTCTAACTTAAAGAAACGACTCGGGAAAACAAATAGATAAATAATTACTGGGTGTTAACATATTTTAATATACTAAAAATACCCTTGTCTTTTACTTATTCAATATGTAAAAGACAAATGTATTTTTGCAGCAAAACAAATCAATAAAATTTTAATACGTCACATAAGTAATCAGGCCCCGTAGCATGGATGGCCTTATCACGCGATACGTGACAGGATAGAGCATCCGTCCCTGGCTCACACCGTTCGATTGAACGAGACGACGCGCTTATCCTATCACTTATCGCGTGATAACGCCATCCATGCTACGGGGCCAGGTAACGACTTAACTTTAGACCAACGAATGTAATTTTGTATCAAAATGTTTAGAGAGATTATCTAAAACTACAGAAGATAAGGCTAGTCAGTCTGGTTTCTGGAAGTTTCGATTGAACACGGAAACTGTACGTGGTGACTGATGTAAGTCATATACGCCTATAATAAATAATGCTCGACTAAAAACCTTCTCTAGACACTTTAACACGTATTTTAATGAAGCAAAGAGTATAAAGTAAATCCCGTCCTAAGTAACAATCACAACAATCAGGCATCACTTTGTAATAATCATATCATAATATTAGAATGACATTTTTTATAGTACACGAGTTAATTAGACAATCTTTCTTATTCAACAGCTTTTATTTCAGTCTCGACTTTACTCACGTCATTTGATTTAATTTTCTCATCTATCGTTTCAGGTTTTTCTACTTTCGTTTCAGTTACTTCTCTTTTCTTTTCAGTTTTGAGGTCTATTGTTTCTATTTCAATTTTATGATTTCCTGATTCTATAGTAATTTCAGCCGTTCCATAATTAGCCTTCTTTGGGGACCCATCTTTGGTACCATCACTGCTTGTGTAGCCTGTATCTGTGGTAATGGAATCCTTAGAATTATCTCTTTCTGGGGTTTTTATTGTTCCACTGGAGCTCTCTAGGGTTTCAGATGAAGTGTCCTGTTTAGGGGAATCAGGCTGTTCTTCATGATCCCCAAAGTCGTTTAAGCTGTCTGGGTTGGCCTCAAACGATTTGTTTTCTATTACGGTGTGATTGCTGCCCAGACTTTCGTCGAGATCTGGATGTGAGGAGTTCAGCTCGCGAGCATCTTCAAAATTTTCTTCATCCTCTTCTTTTTTAGTATCATCCTCGTTTTGCTTTTCGTTATCACCTGCTAATACTGATTCGGCAACTTTCTCTTCTTCTACTTGTTTCCGAGAATTTACTTCTTCCTGTGACACTGCAACAGGTATCTGTGTATCCACAGGCTCCACTACTGATGTGGCTGGGTCTATCTCTTCTTTTGCGACCTCGACTTGTGTTTCGGCTACATTCTCAGCAACAATGGGATTGTATCCTATTGTTTCACTAGGCGTAATATCTTTTTCAGCCGAGTCTGTCACCTCCTCTTTTGCTACCTCGATTTGTTCTTCAGCTAAATTGTCAACAACAATAGGATTGTATCCTATTGTTTCACTAGGCGTAATATCTTTTTCAGCCGAGTCTGTCACCTCCTCTTTTGCTACCTCGATTTGTTCTTCAGCTAAATTGTCAACAACAATTGGATTTGATCCTGTTGTTTCACAAGGCGTAATATCTTTTTCAGCCGAGTCTGTCACCTCCTCTTTTGATACCTCGATTTGTTCTTCAGCTACATTCTCAACAACAATAGGATTTGATCCTGTTGTTTCACTAGGCGTAATATCTTTTTCAGCCGAGTCTGTCACCTCCTCTTTTGCTACCTCGATTTGTTCTTCAGCTACATTCTCAACAACAATAGGATTTGATCCTATTGTTTCACTAGGCGTAATATCTTTTTCAGCCGAGTCTGTCAGCTCCTCTTTTGCTAACTCGATTTGTTCTTCAGCTACATTCTCAACGACAATAGGATTTGATCCTATTGTTTCACTAGGCGTAATATCTTTTTCAGCTGAGTCTGTCACCTTCTCTTCTGTTACCTCGATTTGTTCTTTAGCTACATTCTCAACGACAGTAGGATTTGATCCTATTGTTTCACTAGTCGTAATATCTTTTTCAGCCGAGTCTGTCACCTCCTCTTTTGCTACCTCGATTTGCTCTTCAGCTACCTTCTCTGCAACAATAGGATTGTATGCCTGTTCAGTTTCACTGGTTTTCGAGACAAAAAGAATAGTACTAACATCCTCTCCGTTAAGAATGAGTTTGACGAGCGCTGGCTCTTTAGTACTGTCTAGGAATTCTATCTGGAATGTAGAGTCGCCGGCCATGAGTTCATCGAGTTTGTTCCTCGCATCTTCGTTAGCTCCGTCGGCGTTGGCCAGACGGCAGGATTTGGCTAGAGGTTCTATCGCTGCGATTTCCTCAGGCAGCTGCCGGAACTCTTCGCATTTGGCTTTGTTCCCATAATCTAGAAACTGAACGTGGTAACTCGCGTCGCACAATTCCAAAATTTTACCGCGATACCACTGTTCGTCCTCGGCCCAGAAAGCGGCGCAGACCGAGCCGACTTTCAGTTCCGCTATTCTCTCGAATTCAGCCGCGTCTCCCATTACTTCAGTAACTTTATCGAGATCGGCAGTCTTGTCGTCGAGGTGGACGTAGAATTCGTCCAGAGCGTGAACATAGCACAGTTTCCCAGTGCTGTGCAAGTCCTGTCCGACTGGCGCCGGTCTCTCAGTAGGCGGATGCTCCTCACATAGCCCCACCAGCTCTTCGGTAACAGACTTACCTTCCAAGAACAATTCCACGATGGAAATATCGCCGGAAGCTATGAATTGCACGTTGAAGATAGTGCGGCCTTCAGCGGCTAGTTCGTTGAATTTGACCTCCGATTTTCGGGACCAGGATTTGATGTCTCGCGGTTTTTGGAGCGCGCATTTGCGCGACAAGGCAGGCTTGAGCTTCAGATCGTCTGGGAGGCTCCTCAGTTCAGTGGCGATAGACGCGTTGCCGTAATCCATGAATAACACTTCGGTGCCTTCGGAACCGTCTACAATAACCTGAGCGCGGTACCATGCGCCATCTTCGGGGTACTCCGCAGCGCAGAGCACTCCTTCCTCTCGCGATTCCAGCTCGGGCCAGTTCTCGGCGTCCTCCATGGCAGCTTCCATAGCTTGTAGCTCCGGCGTGGCGGACTCCAGCTGGACCCAGAACTCCGAGGGCGAGTTGACGTGGCTCGCGAAACATGAAGGCAGGTCGCCGCATTCCGTCGGCTGTTCGGCGCGAGTCGCGTGGCCTTGGGACACGAGCTGGTCGGTGATGTTGCGCCCACCGACGAATAGATCTACATACGTGGTCACGTCTTTGAGGACTATGAGAGTGTCTACGGCCAGCGCTGTGTCTCCAACGAGCGCCTCGAAGCTCTCTCCCGCGGGCTCCGACCACTGTCCAGTGCCGGTTGGGACAGCATTAACACTGGAGCGCACCGCAAGCGGCTCTATAGCCCGCAGTTTCTCTGGCATGTCCTTGATCAGCCCGGGCTCATTATCCAAGACATCAGTGTTACCGTAGTCGATGAATCGAACTGTCGTGATATCAGCGTCCAGATCGAGCACTTCGGCGCGATACCACAGGTCGTCGGCGGAGTACTTAGCGACGCATAGCGAGCCCATCTCCCGCGCCTGGAGGTCTTCGTATTTGTCGGCATCCGCCACAAGCTCCGCCTGTATCTCGTCGATCTTGTCCACCTTATCGGCCATTTGCAGCCAGAAGTGTCCGGGGCTGTCGATGTGGCTGATGTAGACTTGAGTGCAGCCAGATGGGAGGGACACTGACTCGACGGTCTCCGCTGCCGGCGCCGCTTCGGCCGCAGGCTCTTCGTCGGAGGTTACTTGTGGAGTGGCCAGTTTTTCGTTGACCAACTTCATGGACAGGTCGACTCCGTCGAGATGCAAGCTGGCGAGCCAGCCATCGGAGCCAAAAGCGAGGGTTACCTGCACTTCTTTGTCGGTCGTCAATTCCGAAAGGTTGGTAATCACGTCATCGTTTAGCGGCACCAGACCTAAGCTGGCAACTAGGGCCTGAGCGCACGGCTCATAGAAGGACGCGTCGAGTTTCCTGAGCATGTCTCTGGCGATGGTCTCGGAGTTGCCGTAGTCGGGGAACTGCAGTGTGACGTCAGAGTCCGTGGCGCTGACGACGGTGGCGCGGTACCAGTTACCGTCGGACGACTTCGCCGCGCAGAAGGTCTCGGGTTCCAATTCCGTGAGGGGTTCGGGTGTGCCTAAAAATAAAATATAATTAGTGATTAAATTTATGTGAACCCGTAAGTAGAGTAGTTGCTTTAGTATGTGTCAAAACTTTTCATCATAGCACTCTGTCTATATTAGCGCGCTTCTGCTGATGATTGATATAGCTTAGGGTTTGTAAGCATACCATACAGCGCATTAAGGGGCTACCCGAGGTTTTCATCGATTTTTGACTAGTTTTGAATCGATACAAATACTTTTGAACTACAGCAATTATAAGGTAAACGGCTATCGATTCTTCAATCTTTAATCTCCATTTTTATGTACCATATTTTGAAAGAAATTAATAGTTCTTTTTTTATGATTTTTTTAAACATTGTCTAAAAAAACACATTCTTTGTTATAAGATTGCTGTGAAAGATCTAACATATACGAAGTCTACATATTTGAGTTCGTCTCTGGTGTCTCTATTAACGTGTGTAGGGTTTTGATTTTAAACTGATTAAGACAAAAGTTATGGCCAGAAAACCTGTTTTTTGGTCTAAAATTGTCCTACTTTGATGGCAAATATCTCGAAGACAGTGATGTTTGAAGTGAATATGAGATAATATATTGCTTAAAACTGTTGTTGTTAATATGATAAGCTACAAAAAACATTAGAAAACTAAGGGATTCAGATTCAAGGTCATTGGCGTATGGGATCCCCTTAACAAAACTAGTAATAAAAACCCCAACAGAACTATTGGGAATAAAGGACTGTCACAGGCGCTTTGCTTTTGACATTAGAGAAGTAGGAAGAGAATCGATACATCCAGCTACTAACCTTCATCATAGAAGACATAGAGCCTATCCAATAAGGCCTGGACCCTGTCGATATCAGCAACCTTCTGCAGATAGATCTCATTAAGGCTCTGCAGATGTTGGATGCTGCACAGGCCAAAGTTGTAGTTGAAGACTGTGCGCGCACACACGGTCGCCACTTCGTCGAAGGCGCCTTCGTCGGGCTCAAACATGGCGAGCTTCTGGCCCGTTGTGATATCGTAGAGGGTTGTCATTAGACTGAAACGGAAATCATATTTTACATTCGGTTAATTGGCTACTACTGTACTAATTCGGTATCAATGATAATAGTTAAATTGTTAGCATTAACGCTTCGTATGCTATGTCAAAATTAGCTAATCAAAAGATAACCTTGAGGTTTAAAACTTTAGACTGAAATGCTTAGCGGGAATCCGTGCCTAAGCATAATATGAATGCCAGGGACTGCATAACCGAAAAATACCGGTATTCTATTTTAACGGTATGACGTCATATTGGTTGTCATATAGCGGTTTCGGTAGCGGAACCTTTATATTTCGCTACCGAAATATAAAGGTACCTTTATTTTTTCAGGTACCGTAACCGCTTTTTAAAGGTACCGATATATCGAATTTGGCCTGGCGTTATTGCCAAACGGCCGGCAAAGGAACTGCCGCTTTGTCTTTAAATGTTTAGTAGCCAATGCTTCCCCTGTAGAGTGCCAGCTCGCTTACTTTTCTCGATAACCTTTATAATACCGGTATTATTAAGGTTACGGTATCGAAAACGGTTACGGTACCGTTATGTTCGCGCGGCGCGCATAACCTTTACGACATAACGGTACCGTAATGGAATACCGGTTTCATACCGGTATAACCGTAACCGAAATCAGTCCCTGGTGAAAGCACAAGAACAGTTTTATGTAGTTTCGTATTAGTGCTCAATATCAATGAGTAGTCGTAATCCCAACTTCGATGCCCTGAATACTGTCAACGTACACAATCACCTAGTTGCTACTTGCTACACCGCGTGGGTTGACAAGTGTTGTTTAGGCATGTGTTCAGTTCACTATTTACACGTATGGTACGTACAACACGCGTGTGCATTTGGGCTAGGCATGCTGTGTGTGTGTGTGTGTGTGTTAAAGTTACCGAATGCCCTCAACGCTGTCGACGTAAACGATGCACTTGTTGCCCGTGAGCTTGGTCTTGAGTTCTTCGAGCGGGACGAGGACGGTACAGTCGGCCGTGTAGTTGTTGAGGCAGCACTCCAGCGACTGGTAGTAGTACACGCTCAGTTCCGTAGGTAGGATCATCAGCTGGAAAAAACAAAACAACATTTAATAATATATATATGTTTATTATTGAACTGTGTCAAACATCTCGTGTAGAGTAGACATGTATGTGATACGACGAAGCGGGTAAATTATTTGATACACTTAAGTCATCTGTCAGATATTTATATCCAATAACATGTAAAACATTCGGTCGTGGGTTCGAATCCCGACTCGTACCAATGAGTTTTTCGGAACTTATGTACGGAATATTTACCGTTAGCTTTTCAGTGAAGGAAAACATCGCGAGGAAACCGGTTTAATCCCAATAAGGTCTAGTTTTCCCTTTGGGTTGGAACTGGAAGGTCAGATGGCAGTTGCTTTCGTAAAACTAGTGCCTTTGCCAAATCTTGGGATTAGGTCTCAACCCCCCCGCTCCCCCCCGGGTTCCTTTAGGGGTACAACCGGGAATAACACTAGGAGGAGGATGATGAACATGTAAAACATTGATAATGTAGTTAATTTTCGTATGAATTATATTAAATCAACAATATTTGTAAAAGTGCCCTTGTGGCCTATTTGCAGAATAAATATTTTGATTTTGTTTCTGCAGAAAATCTACTTATGAGTTATATTCGGTATTGGCGAGCATAAATGAGGAAACGATGTGCGTCTCTCCTCAATCGCAGTCGTGGCAGCCCAAATAGTATCCTGAGCATGCTAGCCCACCGCTGGGACTCGCCACTGCTCCAGCGTCATGTGCAACTGCACGCGCCTGTAATACCGGTGCCCAGGCGTCTTTAATTTTAGTTTAGCATAATTATAAAACACTAACCATAGCTCTAAGTTTGTAAACACTAACACTATGGATTTTATAGTCCGAAATAAATAATTTGTATTTGTATAAATGGAGAAGGGCCTTTGCCCAACAGTAGGTAGGGCCGTCTTCAACAACAACTCAGCTAGATAGCTAGTAGTATCTGTGGGTCTGTGAACTGGCAGGAGGGCCCTCTAGGGTTGAGTTGAGGCCACGTCAGTCACGGCCCAATACGGACTGGCAATGGGCTAGCCCACACAAAGAAACCTACATTTGGAAAAGAGTCCCCCACGAGGTGGACTAACGACCCGGTAAAGGTCGCGGGAGTCCGCTGGATGCGGGTGGCGCAGCATTCTTTGCAGTGCCTATGTCCATCAGGGATCGTCTTTCGGTTGATATGTTGATGATGATGATGATGAGAAGACTTACATTGGCCAGTGATGTGGTGATGGTGTTCCCGTAGTCCGGCAGCACGGCGACCACACAGTCCGCGTCCGCCGTGTCCGTGAGGATGGCGCGGTAGATGTTGGCTTCGTGCTTCACCGTGCAGTGCACGCCGTCAGTCAGGGAGTCGCGCGTTAATGGTGTCAGCTGGAAAATGGAACAGGACAATGTTATTAAATAGTATATATACAGAGCGTTTCCTGTAATAGGAGCAATAAATTAGACGGTAGATTATTAAGCTTGAGAACAATTATTTCCACGTGGTTTTATTAAAAAAAAAAACATTTTTTTTTAATTTTTTTTTATTCCAAAATTTTACTTCTATTGTTTTACTCTACTGGAGTGCTATAAGTACCTTTTTAATTTAAAAACACTAAAAAATAAAAAAAAATAAAAATAAATCAAAAATATCTTTTGAAAACAAAAATGCAAAAGCTATTATGACTACCTATATTACCTCAAAATCTGCATTGACTGCTGTGCTATGATGTCGTGGTGCCAAGATACATTATACAAGATACCAAGCCCAAGTAACATTTATATCTGTATAAAGGCTGTACTATATATTTTTTTTTTACTTTAGACTGTATAACTTGGCTGCATAGGGGCTGTATAGCGGCTATACAGCCCTTAAACATCCTAAAGGGGCCCCAAATTATACAGCTTCAAGTGTAAATACAGCTGGTTAACAGCTGTATTATAGCTGTATACGCCAAATAACAAGCTGACTTAGGGTTTAATAAAATTCCATTATACAGCTACAATTCTACGATTTGACCATTTTATTCTTATAATACAGGCTCAGGCTGGTAAAAATCTGGATATAAGAATTATTTTTTGCACAGTGAAAACTTCTAAGTTACTTTATAGAATTATTGAATTGTGGCCGGCCATTGTATAAATTGTGATGTGATTTTTGTAGAGTGTTAAGGTAAGTACCCATATTTATATTCTCTGTCGACATTTTGATTGCGGCTCCTACTTTTCCGTGAATATGTATATCAATTAATAGCAATAAACTCACGCGCCCTCGAAATAATAGATAATAATAGAGATAAACAATAAAAATATCCTACCAACTAGTTTTTATTAGACCTTAAACCGCGATATTTGTACGCACAATACTTCTCTACTGAAAAATGAACCAATTGTATTGTGTCTAAGTTACTTATTCTAAAAAAATGTACAAAGTTAAACAATAAAATATTGAATGTATTATGAAATAAAATTCATAGGTTATGTTTTAATGGCGTCCCCAATTTATACAGCTGTCGTTCTTCTTGTACACTATTATGAAGCTATTCGCTGAACTGAGGCATAATATTAGAATAAGTATCAGCTTAAAGAGTAATACTGTCTGTATATTAGAATTTAATTATTACAGTAGCTGCTTAGAAGTAGATATAGTGTCGATATTACAGCGAGTTTCATATTGAGAATACGCTTTTCTTAATTTTCTTTTTGCAGCTCCGGTTTGCTTTTGTATATGCCATGGTTTAACGTTCATAATTACTATTTAAACCAAATTAAACACAAAAAATATTAGTTCCTTCACCGCACACTCTAGTTCACAGTTTCACTTTTAAGCTGGATTATCCTCTTTACAAACACTAAAAGAATTAAAATAACCCACTATATTGCTAAACTAATACTAATGGCTGAACTATACGGTAAAACCTACACTAATAGCATCAGCTTTATAATAGAGTTTAAATAACGTTTTATTCAGCCAACAGCATTATATTACACTCTTGTAAAGGACATTACTTGTGAAGGGTTTCCTAGATAACTGTTGATCAGCTATTGTCAAGCCTAATATGAGGAGTTACAACAGAGTAGGTTAACACCAATATCCAGTTAGTAGCAATATTATATGCCCTTGTATAGCGTTAAGCAGTACAAAAGAATAAGTCAAGAGCTGTAAACAGTCATTATGCAACTCTAGTCTGCTAAAACTGCTTAAAGTATTTTTTTATACTAAACACTGTATTTTTGTGGTTTTGCAATGCTTTTAATAAGCTAAAAGTAATAATTTCGACATTATACAGCCGTTAACCAGCTGTTCTGTTTAAAACGAGACCGTTTATGCTCCAGTACAGCCTTATGTATGTATTTACTCTATTAATCAGCATTTATAAAGTCTTAAGCTGTTAATGAACTGGTTTAAAGTTTTATTTTTAGCCTAAATGTTACTTGGGAGATTATTGGAGGTCATAACTTTCGATCAAAATTTCTCCGAATCCAAAAAAAAAATGAATGACAAAGGGGTTACTGCAAATGCTCTAATGAAGCTTCCGTTTAATTTATAGCTCATATTACAGGAAACAGCCTGTATATATATTTTTATACCACGACGGTGGCAAACAAGCTTACGGCCCACCTGATGGTAAGTAATTACCGTAGCCTATGGACGCTTGCAACTCCAGGGGTGTTACATTCGCGTTGCCGACCCTTTAAGAATGTATACACTCCTTTTTTGAAGAACCCCGTACTGTAGTCCCTCGGGAAACCCTCGGCAGGGAGCTCATTCAAGTTCAAGTTTGACTTGTAAAAGAGCCCATGTGGCCAACTTACAGAATAAACATTTGTATTTGATTCCACAACCGGAGCGTTCAAGGAAGGAAAATGATAAATTTCAGGTGAAGGCGGTATATTGAATCCTGAGTGAAGCGAAATATTGTAAAGTAGAATCTAGCGTGTAACGAGGGATTGCTTAGTGTGTAAAAAAGTCGGACTCGCGCACGAAGGGTTCCGTTCACTGATCACAGGTACTCACCAGATTGACATCATAGTTAGCGACTGCTTTCTCCACAAGGTCAGCCTTCTCCAAGTCGAGCTGGACGTAGAATTTCTCGTGGGACTCCACGTGAGTCACGCGGCACGGGATCTGCTGCCCCACTATGATCGTGAGGTCTATCGCTTCGTCTGTCAAATAAATAAGTTTCCGTCAAAAATAATGTTGGTGGAAACTTTTGTTGCCGACCGTTCTTTTTTTTAACAGTCGTTACCTCCTCGTTATGAGGGTTCCAATGAGCCTAAACACGAGTTTTATCTTATGTAGTTTAGGAATTCCCATGGCCGCCTTCTGTATCCAATCTCCATCATCCGAGGCTCTAGTATAAGTTTTATCCGTACAATACGTTTTCGAACGCGTTTGCGTTTAGTCTCAATTTGTATGGCAACGCGTAGTTCCTAATAGTTACCACCAGAGGCGCTGTTCGCGTTGCCATATAAATTTAAACTAAACGCAAACGCGTTCGAAAACGCATTGTATGGATAAAAGTTATACTAGAGCCTCAGAGCTTGGTGGTCATATTATTATTGTCACCTAACTTTCATAATTATATACCACATTTCAGCTCGATCTAATACTGGCATGTGGATGAAAATTCAGTTGCTAGGTTTGTCCCGCATATACAAACGAAATATTTATCAGTTTTTAATAGTCATCTGCCCTGACAAAAACTGACTTGACAAACTCTGTGATCGCCAAAGTTCTGGTCATTGTTTGGGCACAATTCATTCATTCTTATTAATCCCGTTTATTACCTATTTCGAAGTTATCAAAATCACCCATTAAACTATGATCAAAGTTGTTACGAATAATATAAAAGCTGTTCTAAAATAAAGTCATGAAATGGGTTTTTTAAAAACCTATTATTGAAATAAACAATGATTTACCTTTAAGAGCAACACACGACAGGTCATCGTCGAGCATAACCAGTTTCTTCTCAACAAGCGTATCCACAACGCTTACTCCATTGTTAAACAGGGAGACCATATACTGCCCCTCGTCCACTGTATCTTGGAACACGCACTGGTAGCGGGGTGCGTTAAAACACAGGTCTATCTCGGGATTCGCCTTCCATTCTCCATCAATAGGCTTCACGCCGATCATCGCGCAGTGAATAGCCATCCGAGGAAGCTCCAATAGCTGCCTGTCCAACTGCCAGATATCCTTAAAATAAAAAATAAAAAAAATATAGCCCATTCATGTGCACACTATTATTATTCTGGTAGTGGCTTCCGGGCTGTCAGAGCCCTTGTATTACTGCGACCATAGCTGGTCTATTGTGATCGCCACTTACTTTTTTTTTTATACCACGTCGGTGGCAAACCAGCTTACGGCCCACCTGATGGTAAGTGATTACCGTAGCCTATGGACGCTTGCAACTCCAGGGGTGTTACATGCGCGTTGCCGACCCTTTAAGTATTTATACACTCCTTTTTTGAAGAACCCCATACTGTAATCCCTTGGGAAAACCTCGGCAGGGAGCTCATTCCACAACCTGAGCGTCCGAGGGAGGAAATTTCTCTGAAACCGTACGTACTTACTATAATTCTTGGTAATTCTAGGCACATGATGTGTTTGCCCAGAAAGGAGTTACGACTGCGCATGAGGCCAGGGTGCTGTGGATAGGATGTGTGTAGGCGTTGCTTCTGCTTCAAAGCAGAGTCTGCACTGTGACACAGTCCTATCGTTTGCATGTGCTTATTTAGGCAGCAGTGCCCTGTAAGCACACTGTGTGCACACTAGCGCCACTGATAAATAATTGTGATTATTTAAATTGAACGATAGATATAAAAAAACACGGCTAAGTGCGAGTCGGACGCGCGCACGAAGGGTTTCGTACCATTATCTATAAAAAATATTTATTTTATTCTGTTTTTATTTGTTGTTATAGCGGCAACAGAAATACATCATCTGTGAAAATTTCAACTGGAACTATCACGGTATCAGTGAGATACAGCCTGCTGACAGACAGACGGACGGACGGACAGCGGAGTCTTAGTAATAGGGCCCCGTTTTACTCTTTGAGTACATAACCCTAAAAAAGGACGCCGCTATACACTGTATTTCGTATTTTAAGTACATTGTGAATACATCAAACTAGTTTTTAGGGTTCCGTAGCCAAATGGCAAAAAACGGAACCCTTATAGATTCGTCATGTCCGTCCGTCTGTCTGTCTGTCTGTCCGTCCGTATGTCACAGCCATTTTTTTCCGAAACCATAAGAGCTATACTGTTGAAACTTGGTATGTAGATGTATTTTGTGAACCGCTTTAAGATTTTTACACAAAAATCGAAAAAAAAACATTAAGTTTTAGGGGTCCCCATACACAAAACTGAAACTCAAAATTTTTTTTTTCATCAAACCCATACGTGTGGGGTATCATTGGATAGGTCTTCAAAAATGATATTAAGGTTTCTAAGATAATTTTTTTCTCAACTGAATAGTTTGCGCGAGAGACACTTCCAAAGTGGTAAAATGTGTGTCCCCCCCCCCCTGTAACTTCTAAAATAAGAGAATGATAAAACTCAAAAAAATATATGATGTACATTACCATGCAAACTTCCACCGAAAATTGGTTTTAACGAGATCTGGTAAGTAGTTTTTTTTTAATACTTCATAAATCGTAAACTGCAATTTATTTAACGGAACCCTTCATGTGCGAGTCCGACTCGCACTTGGCCGCTTTTTATGTTTCTGGATTCGTCGATCTATGAACTCAAAAGAAAAACGGCCGTTTTAACTTTGAACCCATAGATTGATGAATCCAGCAATGTAAACTATTATGATGTATTCAAAAGACACTTACTTAAATACAAAATACAGTGTGTAGCGGCCTCCTTTTATAACCCCCGACGGAAAAAGTGTGGTTAAGAAAAAGGGGTGTTATATAGGCCTCCCGGTGGACTGATGACCTGGTAAATCGCGGGAGTCCGCTGGATGCGGGCGGCGCAGGATTGGTCAATTATGAACTCTTTGGAGAAGGCCTATGTCCAGCAGTGGACGTCTTTCGGCTGATACGATGATGATGATGATGATAAGTTTGACGTGTCTGGGTGTGCGTGTGTGTTTCTGTCTGTGGCATCGTAGCTCCTAAATGAAAAGACCAATTTGAATGCGGTTTTTTTTATACGAAAGCTGACGTGATCGAGATGGTTCACCGGTGAGCTACGTTTCAACAAAATCGGTTGAGTCGTTTTTGAGATATTGAACTTTGAAATGAAAATGTCGGGGGTTTTTCAACTTAGAAAAGTTGCAGTTATTAAATATTTATCGTTAAATTGTCACAATTATTTACCAGTGGCGCTAGTGAGCACGTGACTCTTAATGGGGAATGGATGAAAATTTTAGAAGTGCTTGATTTTTTTTTTGGTGGTAGGAATAACCTTCCTTAACACCAGAAAAAAAATGCAGACTTTTCAGGTGCGTCAATTATTTTTGAAAAATATAAACAGTTTCCTCCCTTGCGTTTTGGGTTTAGGACGGCGAATGAGTATTTTCCTTGATTCGTCTCATATTACAAACAATATTTTGAATATCTGACCCTGGCAATGACAAATATAGCTGCTGCTGCAGCTGTCAATATCATTGCCAGTGTCAGTTTACCACGGATTTTTAGGATATTATTTGTAATATGAGACGAATCATGGAAAATGTCTCATTCGCCGTCCTAAACCCAAAACGTAAGTGAGGAAACTGTTTATATTTTTCAAAAATAATTGACGCACCTGAAAAGTCTGCAATTTTTTTCTGGTGTTAAGGAAGGTTATTCCTAACACAAAAAAAAAACAGGCACTTCTAAAATTTTCATCCATTCCCCATTCGGGTATCATCGACCGATAAAAATACAATCATACAATTACACAATAAAATCTGTAGCTCTAGTAAGTAAGTAAGTCTAATAAGATTTATCGATACATAATACGTTTTCGAACGTGTTTGCGTTTAGTTTCAATTTGTATGGCAACGCGTAGTTCCTAATAGTTACCACCAGAGGCGCTGTTCGCGTTGCCATACAAATTGAAACTAAACGCAAACGCGTTCGAAAACGTATTCTATCGATAAAACTTATACTAGAGCTACCGAGGCTCTAGTATAAGTTTTATCCGTACAATACGTTTTCGAACGCGTTTGCGTTTAGTCTCAATTTGTATGGCAACGCGTAGTTCCTAATAGTTACCACCAGAGGCGCTGTTCGCGTTGCTATACAAATTGAAACTAAACGCAAACGCGTTCGAAAACGCATTGTATGGATAAAAGTTATACTAGAGCCTCTGAACTAAATTAAAATGTGTAACATTCACCTTAGCGTCGACCAGCTGCTTGTTTCCGAAGTCGACATACTGGACGATGAATTTGGAGAAAGGCTGGACAGAGACGACTGTCGCTCTGTAAAGTACCCCATCTGCAGGGTACTTGGCCAGTACGGAAGCGTCAACGGGGACGTTTCCGGTGTAGGATTTGACGCCCTTGTACAGTTCCGGGATCTTGTGCATCATTTCAAGGAATTTGGGCTGGAGCGACACGATTTGGACGTAGAAGCTCTTCGGGGATATTATCCATGTGACGGATACTTCGTGTTGCGCTTCGCCCTCGATCTGTGGCGATTCGAAGCCGGTTTCCAGAGGGACGGGGTCGGTGAGCTCCTTAAAATATAAATAATTATTTGCTGGAATACGTTACAATTAGATCTTGTAAAACAGTTGCAGAATCAGTCATGCAAAATATTGTTTTAAATTAAATTATAATCATAAATCAAATAATCCTTGTACCCCCGCGACGACGGTTGGCCAAGGCTAGTGGCATCTCTCAGCGTCTTCGGGCCCAAAATATATTAAATAAATAAATAAAATAAATAAATATTACGGGACAATCTTACACTAATCAACCTAGGCCCACGGTAGGCTCATTAAGGCTTGTGTTGTGGGTACTAGGCGATGATATATATAATAGATACATACATATAGATACTTATATAGATATATAACATCCATAACTCAGGAACAAATATTCGTGATAATAAATACACAAATAAATGCCCTGACCGGGATTCGAACCCGGGACCTCCAGCTTCGTAGGCAGAGTCACTACCCACTGGGCTACGGAGGCCGTTTATTATTATAATTGTATTCAAATTGATATTAAAAACTCAGCCAGTGACACAATCTTTGCAAAAAAACTAAAAATGTTGCTCAGCTAGCAACAAGCTAGTTTGTTACAGTGTAAACGGGTTTATACTATATTAGGTCATCATGACATTGAATGTAATGTCAGTAATGTGTGTATCTAATTTAAAAAAAATATATAATTATGTAATAAATTCCTGTACAGTCACCGGCATAAATATCTGATGACAACTCTATTCCTAGAGCCGTAAGAGCGTGTCAGATATTTTTGCGGCCTTTGATTCATCATATATTGATGCCAATGACTGTATATACTCGTACTATAAATTTATTTACGTCATACCTGGCCATAAAATAGGAATTACCGCACGCTATGCGTGCGGAAAACCCCACTTCCTGGCCAGATAGAGACGTAAAATGTTGTACTCACCACGGGCGGTAATAAAGAAAGCCTCAGAGCGCATATTTATCGCCCTTGCCTTCGGCTCGGGCGTCAAATACCTGCGATCTGAGACATTCTTTGTTTAACCGCCCTAGGTAAGTAATGTACTATAATATAATTTCTCACTCTGACTTATTGAAAATAATGACTTAAAACGTCATTTTGTGTACTAACAAAGTACCTATTTGCTCTAACTATAGTATACATAGAACATAAGTACTTGGTATTCTTATCATTTATGATATGTAATTTTTTTTTAATGAAACAACATATCAATGAGAATAAAATTAAAATACAATAACTACCTTGTACTGGACCTCGGTGAATTTGCCGCGAGATTTGTATGGCGGGGCGCGACCGAAGCTTCGTTCGGAGCGTTTGTCAGAGTCAGAACCGAAGGAACGGTCGGCGCGATCGGCGCGGTCGCGAGGGGTGAAATTACTCCTCGTCCTGTCTCCTCTGTCCCCCCGGTTCTCTCCTCTGTCCCCTCGGTACTCTCCTCTGTCCCCCCGGTTCTCTCCTCTGTCCCCTCGGTACTCTCCTCTGTCCCCCCGGTTCTCTCCTCTGTCTCCTCGGTTCTCTCCTCTCTCCCCCCGGTTATCCCGGAACTCTCTCTTCTGGTTCCATTCTTTCTTCTCGCCCCATTCCCGCCGCTCGCCACGGTTCTGCCCGAAACGGTCGTTTCTCTGCGCGCCGCTGTTCCACTCGTCTTTCTTCTCTTCCCATTCGTCTTGTTTGTTGAATTTATTGTCACTGCAATGAAAACGTTTATATTAAAGGAAATGTTGGATAAACATTCAATCTGTTACTTCTGTTAATTTTAGCATTATTTGTTATGTAATACTAGTTAATTTGATGAACAATCATCCATAGTTATGTCATGTTATAGTTTTAAAACAATTATAGAAAGGCATAAATGCTTAATCAGCATCTAAAATGCCAAAACAATTAATATGCAAATGAAATGTGTAAAAAAGTGGTTATTTGTAGGATAACTTCAATTTGCTGTCTTATTGAAAATATGTATTAGTATTGCATCTCTTTTATTCCCTGCAGCACATAATCATTCGTTAGATGATTATATAAAATATATCTTCAAGAATTAAGCTAAATGAAGTACCCTGTAGTAGAGTTAAACAGTGCTTTATGTAGACGATGACGGTGTATTTAGATTAAATGTGCAACAACTAAAAACACCACAACCAAGCTGCTAAAAACAATAGAAAACGATGGGAACGAAACGTCAGGAGTGCTGAAAAGATGAAAAAATTGTAACTGAAATCACAGTGCTGAGAAAACGACACGTCAGAATAGTGTACGGGAACAATCAAGCGTGACCAAGCAAATAGGGCGGGGAAACGAGAACAATACCGATTTAATCATTCTAATGCTTACATCGTGTTCGACATTAAGTATTTAATAATCGATACGTATCACGAACATATCTGTTAGGAGTCAGATGAAATATGTTAGTGGTGAGCAGTATATTAACTTCAGTTATTGGTTATTATTTACAGTCGATTGATACAATGTAAATGAATTATACTCGTAGCAGTCTTTGAGAAAAAATACAGTTTAACATAAATGTATACCGTCTCTTTTAAAAAGAATTTGCTAAGACCAGTTAATTAGTAACAAACGCAATTAGAACAGGTTCTTTACTGCCTGTCTTTTGGCAGAATTCAATGATTATGTTCAGACACACTTTTAATCATTACATTACATTGAATCATTTATGCATCAGTGCCTCTAGAGAGTTATAAGTTTTAAGCAGTGATCGGTTATTTGGATTCTCCCTCGCGGGATATCAAGTAGAAACGTTAATATAGATACGACAGTTTCTCGCGATACCGAACAAACCGTACAAAAATAAAACAATTTAAATTATCTCTAAGGAACTTTTTACTCTTACATGGCAACCAATTGAGACAAAAACTTCTATTCTTTTCCTAATCTCTACACCTTATTTTAAGCAAAATATATTAAAACCTCCACAAAGTATTAGCTTATATATCTGTCATGAATCATGATGGAAAAAATACTTCAAAATCTTGACATTGACATTTCATTATATTCTCTGGATTTCAGTTCTAATTATTTGCATCTACGGATTGCATAAATAAATAAGTATTAGCTGTATAATTTATACTATAATATTAGGTCACAGGTTATCGTATAAGTGCAAATACATAGATTTTACAGCTTAAAGGCGATCCAATAAATAAGTATCCACGTTAAGTTCGCACACTATGATTTAAGGTTCAATTTTCATTTCATCGACTTGTTTCTGAGATTATCTTTTACGACAACTGTGGCCTACTCTAATTGAATAAAAGAAACACATTGTATTTTTTTGCCTTTTCTAACAACATAAAGCCCGGATTCACGGGGCATATCCATACTAACATAATTATTGAGGTCGTTCACCCCATGTCGAATCCAAAAAACCGATCACTGGTTATAACTGTTATAAGCTATAGACAGGTACTAAAATAAAACAGGACCGAAAATCTAAAATAATCTTTTATGTTCCCAAAACTTAATGACTTAGTACATACGTTTGAAATATTTTGTTTCTTTTTGACATAAAAAAAAATCGAGTTAATTTAATTTAAACTTTTGCCTTTGGCGTGGAGACCCTCGGTCCGTGGGGTCCCAGTGCACATAAGTTATTTGCGGAAATCGCGAAACGTCTGGCTGATGTAACTGGTGACCGAAGAGCTGGCGGCTTTCTTGCGCAACGCATCAGCATTGCAATTCAACGAGGAAATGCCGCTAGCATCCTCGGTACAATGCCTCGAGGGCCTTTTTTAGATTTAACGTAGTTTTAATTTAATTTAGATTATGTTAATTATCATCTTGTATTTACTATAGAAAATAAATATTTAAATATGTGCATTCTAAATAAATTAGATGAGTATTATCATATTTATCATCACAAAGTGATCAAAAATATATAGAAATAAGGTAGGTCAGATGTTTTTTTACTATACATATATTTAGAAAGTCGATTGTCCATCATTGGATTTGTTTAGAACACCAAAGTCACTGTTAGTGACTTGGTTATCTTCATATTACCGGTTCATCACTACATAGTACAAAACAAAATCGCTTCCCGCTGTCTGTCTGTCCCTATGTATGCTTAGAAACTACGCAACTGATTTTGATGCGGTTTTTTAATAAATATCACTATATTTATTAAAAAACCGCATCAAAATCAGTTGCGTAGTTGTTATTCAAGAGGAAGGTTTGTATGTATAATACATGCATATATCATACATATAAACCCGTGCAACACCGGGGCGGGTCGCTAGTTTATATATATTTTATTCTACAAAATCCTCTACTTTTAGGAACAGAAAAGACAAGTTAGACCTCAATCCACACAGGAGGACAACAACAGGGCATTTTGCAGCTGAAAAGTTAATATACCACTCATGACGTAAGCATTGAAACATCGGCAAGCAACAAAACTACAGGGCACCAGTCACGGTACCGTTTCAGCCTGTCTTGTACGGAGCCCTTAGGCCCGGTCTGGGCCTTCTGAGCATCTGCTGATGCCGCCTCAGCAGCCTGTTTCAGTCTCTTGCCGACCCCGGACGAGTCTTTGTGCTTCCAACCCGGCTTTTGACCGGGTTTCTCATTCGGATCCGATCTAGGTTTTCTTCTGTCGATTGTGAATTGAAGCAGGTCTTAGTCTTAGGTGACGGTAAGCTAAAGGGATCCTTATTCTAAAGTTCTTAACTAAATAAATCAGTCAGACGTCGGCTATAATAATAAAACTAACATAAAACAACTTGAAAACATTCAGTCTTTTTTTGGGCAGTTGAACCACTTACTTGGCTAAGGAACCCTTGATTTATTGCAGTCCAAGTCGTATTATATCACTGTGAAGTGGACAATTTTATCGATAAAAGTTGTCAGGTCGAAGTCTAACTCAGAAATGGCAATGCGTTTTTTTGATTTATACTTACCAATAATTTACTTTAAAAACAAAGTTTTAACCGACTTCAAATCAGTACTCCACCAAGCCACATGAACATTACCACATTTATTTTACAATTTACCACATGAACTGATTTCCGAGAGCAAATGCGTTGATTATTAGAGAAAAAAACCAAATCACTGTCATGTGAGCCGATAATATTTGAGGACTCCCGTCGATTCCTCAAGGATCTCAGAATTACCCTTGGCACTTCATTGTTTGCTATTTCAACGCAATCATATCTGAATCTGTGACGTATTTTTATAGTTTGAAGTCACATCATTGAGAAGTTCCACAAGCCATCAGTGGTCTTCATCATCACTTCCACCATCACCAAATTTACGATTTCCGGGTGTAAATACACGAGTCAAAATAGAAAATACCGAAATTACTACACGCGTGCCTAATATATTTGAGGAGTTCCCTCAATTCCTCATGGTTCCCATCATCCAACTGGGGTTTTGAAAACAATAGGACCAATCTGGAAGCATATACTTTTAATTAAAAAAAGAATTGTATGAATCGGTTCATAAATGACGGAGTTCTGAGGTAAAAAAAAAAAAAAAAAAAAAGCTTCAGAATTGAGAACCTCCTCTTTTTTTTGAAGTCGGTTAAAAACACAGGGACTTATGATATTTTCTTATGACTGTCAGTATCTACAATTGTCATCGACTTGGTTTAACACAAGTAACTACCTAGCAGTGGCGGAGCTCCCATACAAGCCGATTCCCACCGGCTTTTCTTTTTAGTTATATACTCGTAACTTTTTTGTTTCGGGTTGCCCATCGAAAAATTTTACGCGCCGCCACTGCACAAGTAAAGTAAAAGGTCACGTTAAGGGTGAGTATAAACAGATTTTTTTTAATATTCCATATTTTTTTTTTTTATATGTTTGAACTACCTGCGCTTAGCAAGGTGTCAAACATATGAACACACATCTAAGCGCATCTCTGGTGGACATTCGACCTTGAAGAGTCTAAGGTCACGGCCACGATTTAGAGTAGTGACTGACCCCTGGTCGTGCAAGTCGACATCCATTGTGCCTATTTTGCGTGAAACGGCGTTGTGGCGCTAATCTAACCACCACAGCTCGTCTAAAAAGTTGGTGAGTGCCTTGGTCGTGTTAACTGCGTACCTGTTGTCTCTATTGTCCCTGTCTCGGAAGTGCGGGCGCGGCGCGGGCGCGGGCGCCGGCGCCGCGGACTCCTCCCACTCGTCGCCGGAGGGCGCTGCAGCGCTGCTCTCCCATGGTTTACCGCGTCTTATCAAAGTTGGGACATTATTGGCCATCGCTTGTGGAATAGCAATGGCGTGGCGCGAAGTATTTTGGCAAACAAATCAATGTGTCTAAGAGCGGTTAGACACCGCGACTTTTTGTAACGATACAAACGTGTTTCACGAACGCGATACCGTCGCGCGACTCTGGCCATATATCACCTGTACGTCTAGCACAACTTGCTAATAAGTCGTGTCGCGCGCGACTAAGCGACTCCTGTCTCACTCGTATTGTGCAAATTAGAAAGAGGCAGGTGGATTCTCTCGACTCGCGTCGCGCTTGTTGTGTCAGTTGTGCTAGCCCCGCTGTATCGATATTATATCGCGTTTATAGTGCTGCAAAAAGTCGCCGTGTAACCACTCTGTCTCCTGTGCCAAAATTAATAAAGCGGAAAACCTTATAAAATCGCATTGGTGGCTATCTGCCATCTTGTATGAATTATTATAATTATAAAACAAATGTCTCAATCAAATGTCAACTGTCTCGGTCTCAAAAATATGAAAAGTGCATCAAAACGGTGAATAAAAAGTTTATATACTTTGAAAAACATCAGTAGGGCTTTTCGCCTGAAATAATAACGGATAAATGAAGTACATTGAAATGCATCAGAAATCTACTAAAAAGATCACTATATAAGAATATATCTCTGCGTCAAAGAAAACCGCATCAAAAACGATCAGTACCTTTTAAATATAAGGCCTTTCGCCTGAAATAACGGGAAAATGCTTCACATCCAAATGGCTAAAAAATAATTCAGAAAACCAAGGCATATATACATAAATCGATTAAACACTATTCTCACCTTTCTCCCTTGTCAGGCCTGCCACCAAACTTGTCACTATGCCGCCCCGGACCAGATCGGTCGAACGGCTCCCTATTTTCTCTGCAATACAAATTCCTCGGCATTGTAACAAATCACACACTAGAACACATTTAACTAGTCTCACAGCCTAGGTAACTACTGCGTAAACTTCTAAACTAAAATTCACCCGCTATTCGAGTTACGGGGTTCAAAGAACCGAAATCAAGGTCGGAGCCGTGACTCACGCGAACCTATTTCAGTAAAAACCGTGCGCCACGCAAAAACTTCTATTAAGTATTCCAATTAACTTCTATCATTTTCTCACTGACGTAAAGCTGTCATATTTATACTTCTATTCCAATATTATAAAAAGGAAAAGTCTGAGTAGTTTGTATACATACAACTCGACCAAGCTAAGAATGCACCTCACGTCGAACAATTTACACTGAGCGTGGTACATTCTTAGTTTGGTCGAGTTGTACATGGGGTAATCTTCGGAAGGTCTATGCCATTTTTAACCCCCGACGCAAAAAGAGGGGTGTTAGTTTGACATGTCTGTGTATCTGTCTGTGGCATCGTAGCTCCTAAACGAATGGACCGATTAGAAAGCGGTTTTTTTTATCCGAAAGGTTCAGCCGTTTTAGAGATATTGAACTTTGAAATGAAAATGTCGGGTGTGTTGTAGTTATTTATCACTGAGTTCACTGTAAATACTGTAATACGCGGGCTTAGTCGCGCGGGCTGGTATAAAATAGATTCACAACTTTAAACACTTATCATTGGATTTGAGATAAAGTTATCCCATTTCAAGTCCTCAGATCAATGTCAACTAGTGACGATGATACCGTATCAGTGGATCTGAGATGTGACAAGGAAAGTCGATAATAGATAGCCTAGAGATCTAGTAGTAAATGAACGGGACTTTTTCTCAATATGGCGTCGTGAGTTTAGGCGCGCAGCGACTGGCGTTCGAGTGCATCCGTGTGAATCGTGAATCCATTAAAATTAAATTAATGGATAAAATATTCATATCACGTAGAGTCAGCATCAAAAGTAGCTACGCAAACGAAGACGTCAAGTCTTTATTGAAAGGGAATAAGAGCTTTTGAAGTCTTCGATTGCGCAGTCTCTTTTGATGCTTACTGTACAATGTTATTTAAATGTGAATTAACTCTTTCTGTCTGTTTGTTATCTTTATTGCTATCTATTGCTGGCTTCTTCAGGGATTTCATCACTGGCTAGATATGCTACGTCATCAGGGTATGTGGCGACAGTCACGTCTTCAGTGGTAGGCAGGCCCGATGTGAAAATATTATATAGGACGGGGCCAAAAACAGAGCCCCGGCTTCTATTTTGTGTAGGTTGGACCTTGCGTTCCCATGTTTTACTTGGAAAAGTCTGTGAGATAGGTAGGATTTGATCAGGACGTAAGTACTTAGAGTATGGGAGATGTAGTTTCGCTTTACACAGTAGGCCTTTGTGCCACACTCTATCGAAAGCTTGTTGAACAGTAAAGTTTCCTTTCAAAGCAGCGTTTGATTTATTTATATACGCGGTGCATCTGCACAATTGTTTAGTGCGAAAGAGAAGATACATGATTCTATTTATCTTTAAAATAGACGACTGGTGAAAAAATTATTTGAAACCGAATGAGTAGTTCCTACATGCAAACTTACAAATATACAAACTAACAAACTTTACCTCTATACAATAAGTATATAAAGGATGTTTTTTTAAAGGTAAGTACTTATACAAATTCAAAATGAAATAAAACTTGTGAAAATAAATGTTATTATCATGGTATTGGTTTATTTAAAAGATATTCTTATGCCATTAGGTCTTTAAAATGATTTCGGGCATATGGGCGCCACGGCTGACTCGAATAAAGCGTAATCGGGAAATCCAATTTTCGACCATTTTTTCGAGCATCTGGGGCCGTATATTGGCAATAACGCGGCGAATGTTGGCTTCCAAGTGGTCCAACATCAAAGGTTTATCTGCGTAGACCTGTGACTTCACATATCCCCAAAGAAAGTAATCCATAGTGTGAGAACACACGATCGTGGAGGCCAGTTCACAGGGCCATTAAGTACGGGAAATTATGCGCTCTTCGAATGTTTCCCGCAATAAATTGATGGTGGCCGTGCGCTGTGTGACATGTTGCAAAATAAATTCAAAATAAAGGGTCTAGCCGCAATCCTATAGTGAAACTGCCCCTGGCTGAAATGTATACCTTTCTTAGAAGCGTTAATTGGTCTTATTATAAGATATCATTTTACAATATTTCAAGCCTGGAATCCCCTTGGTTTGGATAAAAAAAAATATATATTTTTTAATTTTTCTAATTCAAAATAAAGGGTCTAGCCGCAATCCTATAGTGAAACTGCCCCTGGCTGAAATGTATACCTTTCTTAGAAGCGTTAATTGGTCTTATTATAAGATATCATTTTACAATATTTCAAGCCTGGAATCCCCTTGGTTTGGATAAAAATATATATATATATATTTTTTATTTTTCTAAGCTAAACTAATGGTTAGATTTCTTTGAAATTCAGATTATACATGGCACTAATAGCAATACATTTAAAAAAAAATCAAGGCTCTAACTTATTTACAAAGGCCAAAAAAAAATGACATACGCAATACTGCCTTAAAAAAAACTAAGCGTACACAATTTTTCTGCTCAACTAGCTGCTGCTTGGTTGTAAAGGTGGAAGTACACAATGAGCCAAGTACGTTGGCCCAATGTGTATATGTGTAACCTACAATCGCCTTAAGTCGAATGGCCTGCATTAGTAAGACATTTTTACCTTGTTGCCACAAATGGATTTATATGAAAAAAAAATATTTCATACAATATTATATTGTGCATTAAATACCTAAACATTGAGGTTGTCGCCCTCTTGTAAATAAAAAAAAATAAATAAAAAAAAAAATTTTTTAGACCTTTGTAAATAAGTTAAAACCTTAATTTTTTTTTGAAAATGTATTGCTATTAGTGCCATGTGTATTTAATCCGAATTTGAAAGAAATCTAACCATTAGTTTAGCATAGAAAAATTAAAAAAGATTTTTTTTTTTTATCCAAACCAAGGGGATTCCAGGCTTGAAATATTGTAAAATGATATCCCAATTAACGCTTCTAAGAAAGGTATACATTTCAGCCAGGGGCAGTTTCACTATAGGATTGCGGCTAGACCCTTTGCACAATTTGCAAGCGTTGTTATGAAGCAAGTCTATCATTGTGAAAATGGCTAAACATACTGACATCAAATATACCGCCAACCGTCAAATTGACAATCACTACAAACGGTGTGCCCAATTTAAAAACCAAACCTCTAAAAAAACATCCTTTATAAACGCACAACTTAAATATTCGATAACTATTCCAGCATTAAGATTTCTCATAAAACTATTTAACACATTTCTCAGTCAATTAAATTAAAACTATAAAAAGATAATGATACCGTACGGGTGTTTACGTTCTGTGCTTTAGTCCATGAAATAACAGTTTGCCGTAAAAAATAATCGATGGCTCACGCCACGAGAGCGTATTATTTTTTATATTGGATGGACTCACTCACTTGGCTGCATAGCACGTTAACATCTAATCATCGGGTCTATGACTTTTTTGTGTCAGGTTGTTTTGTTTGAAGTCTTCTTTTACAAGGCCACTTCCTAAATTCGAACCATCTCAAATAAGAAAGAAAGAAATGAAAGAAAGACAGAAAAAACATTTATTCGTGGCACAAAAAATACAGGAAAAATCATAAAAAATACAAAACTATTATCAACACGCCATGAATTGGTCCCGTCCCGACTAGACCAGTTGGCCAGCGCTGGTCAATGATGACCATCTAACTATCCTAGCTAGACGCGCGGCTCATCATCTGTCAGTTTTTATAAATAAGTACTGTTTAAAAGATTTTCTATTTTCTTAATTTTCTTAGTGTTGTATCCATATGTGGCCGACTCAACATTTATAATTTCTCATGGTGAAAAACTTAGTACAAGTTTGAGGTCAATTCTTGTTTATAATTTTACATTGCCATCTCGAGTCAAACCAGGAGTTACGTCACGTGATGTCACGCAGCCAAAGTCACCTGGTCAGCGCACAGTAGCTTTTTTAAATTAAAATTTTAGTACCTTACCGATACAAAATGAAAAAACCAAGACCTTATTGCAAATCTGCAGCATGAGACGAATCGAATGTCATATCATTTATCAAAATCGGAAAATAACTGTAGATCTGATGGCATGTACAAAAATCGGCCTCGCGTAATAATAATATAGATAGATAGATAGATTATGACGGTACTTAATCACGTAATGAGAGTGTAGTTTCAATAAAACTCGACCTTTCAACCATACTGCATAGATAGCGTCCACGAGTTGACTCAACGCGAAAAATACGTGACCATGCAAATAGATATGTATTTGCTAGAAATTATGCGTTTCCTATTATTGCAGTTTTATGTATACTCACCTCAACAAAGATAGCGTTTGCTATGTCACTACAGTCCCCCGCGGCTATGAAGTCAATCCTAATCCTAAAAAAAACATTGCGCAACTATGAAGTTTCTGAATAATGACAATGTCAACCATAGGAAAGAATTACATATTCAACCCTAGAGGCATGTCTCAGGATTGACTTCATAGCCGCGGGGGACTGTGGTCAGGCGCTGTTTTAACGCATTCGCTGCCAAACTACACCCCGTATGAACAAACTTGTATGGAGACAAACGCACATAAAATATGCGTTGCCGGCAGTGAATGCGTCGCACCACAAAGAAAGTAAGATCGAGTTGTCCCCCGCAACCTACTTTATCGTACGCACAAGTAAATTTCCCGAAGAACGCATAAATAATTCTAGAGATTTCTTTATGAAAAATGATTACCCATGAGTCATTCATGTGATATTCGAAGTCATCGTCACCCTACTAGCATTCTTCCCGGTTGTATCCTAAAGGAGTCCAGGCTCCGCTTAGTCACCTAAACCCAAGATTCGGCGTGGGCACTAGTTTTACGAAAGCGACTGCCATCTGACCTACCAACCCTGGGGTACAGTCGCCATCACATACATCGGAGCAAACAAGCACGTCACAAACATCGGAACACACCTCTATTTTCAAGGCATTAGGGTGCATGTGCCGATATTTTTGAACACCTATAGTGTACCGATGTGTGTGATGGCGACTGTACAACGGGCCTTGTTGGGATTAGATCGGTTTCCTCGCAATGTTTTCCTTCACCGAAAAGCTATCATTAAACATTCAATTAAATTTCGTACATAAGTCTTTTGTGGCACGAGCCGGGGGGGTCGAACCCCCGATCACCAGATTGAACAGTCACGTGCCTAACCACTCGGCTACAGTGCCTAGATGACATTCGAAGTCAATATGACAAGTCCTAGGTAAATCAAAGCAAAAGTAAACGAACTTTTGACATAAGTTGTTGTTTGATTATTTTATTTGACAGAATTTATTGTATATTACATATTAACAATTATATAATTATGACATAACAATTTGCACACCTGCATGCAGGTTGAATACGCCCGTACAATATTAGCCTTAAGATCATGCTTTCTTACCATATTCTGGTTAATAAAGATATTGACGATAATGTAATGGACTACTTTAATGTAGCTCGGCCAACTCTAATTATATACCTACCTACATTGTTGGTTATTTAACATACTCGTACCATCAAATTGTATAAAGTTATGATCCACTGCATAAATGTAATATAAGAAAATAAGTAACTTGCCGCATATTGTAAATACATTACTGTATATCAGTTATATACCTATATTGATGTGGGTTGACGAATCTTACTTCACCGTGATACAGTTTTTAACTAGTACGGGAAGTAAAGGACTTCATTCTGCACCAATAATTTAAATTACAAAAGATAACTATGTGACTAGTTTCAACCACACTTCTTTGTACCAATAACTTCTGTTGTAATGAAATAAAGATTATATTATTATTATAACGTCTTATAAATCGATGAACACCGGCAGCACGCACGAAAAAGTATGATTCATTGTCCCGTTCCGCCTGAGCCGAGCGTTCAATTCAATTCAATTATTTATTTATTTCGGACTAATGTCCATAAGTTGCATACAATCACGAATTATGAACTAAGGTAAGCCTTTATGACGTTATCACGTAAAATTATCGTCCGTAAACCGACTTCATAGACAAGCAATTTTTTTGATTAAGAACTAACCTGTTTCGGAAGCTGCCTCCGCGCTGGCCAAAGTCTTCATCGTCCCGTCTCCGATCGTCTCTGAAGCTCTTCTCGCGCTTGAATCCCTTGCCGTGGTCGGTTTCTGGCGAGCTGAACTGTTCAGGGGCCACTTTGCTAACCGGCGTGGTCGGTTTAGTCTGAAGACAAGTTGGTAAATTAGGGGTGGTTGTGTCATGTTAAAATTGATACCGTAGTGTTGCTAAATCAAATTATAGTTATCAATACATAGTATAAAACAAAGTCGCTTCCCGCTGTCTGTCTGTCTGTCCCTATGTATGCTTAGATCTTTAGAACTACGGAACGGATTTTGATGCGGTTTTTTTTAATAGATAGAGTGATTCAAGAGGAAGGTTTATATGTATAATACATGCATGTATTAATTGTATTATACATATAAACCCGTGCAAAGCCGGGCCGGGTCACTAGTAAAGTATAAATTACAAAAAAATATAATTAAAATTATAAAAAGATATGGACTTTGAAAGTTTAGAAAAATATGTTCTTTTTTTATTGTCCAATAGTAAATCTTTACGATTTAATAAAGAAACAAAACTGTATGACAACTATGCAACAGCCATTTACTTGATTTCCCGTACAAATAGCAAACTGTGACGTCATACTTTTATTTCAATTAGTATGCATCGTTTCGGCTGCCGCCAGCGAGATCCGCCTTTGACTCAATTTTTAGGGTATTTATGTTCTTTAATTGTAGTTGCTCCCATACAAACATTTGTTTATCTACAAAAACTGGTTCGAATGGCATCGTAAATAAATCTTAGGTCACAAGCCTATTATATTAACCCTTTTCCAGGCCGGCACTTGAAAAATGACTTATTTGTTGGCATTAGGATACGTGATTGACAGGCTGTATGTGGTCGATGTAAGGCTATCTGCCGAAGCTGACAAAGACCTAATTTTTTATTTTTTTATTTATACTACGACGGTGGCAAACAAGCTTACGGCCTGCCTGATGTTAAGCTGGTACCGTCGCCTATGGACACTTGTGACTCCAGAAGTATCACAAGCGCGTTGCCGACCCTTTATTCACTTGAGGATTCGCTGTGTTGGCAGATAGAGACATGCAGAAATTGAAATTGAATTTGTTGAAATTGATATTATTTAAGCAGGTTTTTAAGAAAAAATATTTGTTCTAGCACATCAAAAATAGTTATTTGTTATACAAGGGTGCAAAGTTGTATTTTACCCGCGAGTGTGGAATTGAAACACGAGCAAGCGAAAGGATGCTATAGTTGAACCACGAGCGAAGCGAGTGGTTCTAAAATATAATCCTGAGCGTAGCGAGTGTTTCAACACACGAGAAGTAAAATACATTTGCAGCCGCGTGTAACACAAAACTTTTCACTTCACTGTAGCGAGGAAAGTGCAACATGCAAAACAACTTTATTTAAGTAATTTAAATAATAAATTTGCACCCATGCATAATTTTTTTTAATAAATTACAACTTTTTTTAGAATTTTGGTCAAGTGCAAGTCGGATTTTAGCTTTCCCATACATTTTGAGACCCAGCGCCTGATGAAGGCAACAAGCAATTCTGAAAAGTTTTTTTGTATGGGAGCCCCCTTAAATATTTATTTTATTCGGTTTTTTAGTATTTGTTGTTATAGCGGCAACGGATATACATCATCTGTGAAAATTTCAACTGTCTAACTATCACGGTTCATGCGATACATGAGATACGCTCCAAGGTCAAATTACTTTGCCCACTAGTGGATAAAATGCGTTTTTGCTCATTGGTTTTAAAGGATAAAAGACGGCTTTCCGAGGCAGTGAGGGGAAAAATATAAGTTAATATTCATCATATTTCCAAGACCGTAGACGGACTCGAAACATAATTGGACGAAATCCGCTCGATAGAAAATAATTGCAAAGATTGGTCTTAAAATCATCTTATATGTCCTTATTTTTTTGATTATGGGTCTGCAATTAAAAACATGAAGTCCACATATTCATACCTAAACCACTAGCGAGCCATATTTCACAAATAATCCACACTTTTTTTTTTCAATATTTATTCATTATTTTCTTCTAAAACCTGGCCGCCCAAGTAACACTCGCTCTCGTTCACTCCGATACAAATAGACAGTGTGCGCGGTTTTAGTGTTGACAGCGCCTTAAGGTTTTATTTAGGCGGATCTAAGTTTTATTAAGGCGGAAGTGGAGCAGATTCAGGATAAGGGTAAGTACGTACCCATACTACGCGACCCTTTTTAGGGTTCCGTACTCAAAGAGTAAAACGGGACCCTATTACTAAGACTCCGCTGTCCGTCCGTCCGTCCGTCTGTCTGTCACCAGGCTGTATCTCACTGATACCGTGATATAGTGCGTTTTTTTAGCATTAGAAAGAAGGATAAAGCACAAAGCACGAGGTCTTTTATATAAGGCACTTTATGCTACACAACTGTCAAAGTATCTCAAACAGCCATTAAAAAAGCCTTACATTATTGTTGTCGACCCTAAAATTAAAGAAGTGTTTTCATTATTTATATCTAAATAATACTTACAACGATATATCTATTTTGAAAGTATTTATTTTTTTACTCTGTTATTTTAAATTTCGTTATTCAGTTCAGAGGCTCTAGTATAATTTTTATCGATACAATACGTTTTCGAACGCGTTTGCGTTTAGTTTCAATTTGTATGGCAACGCGTAGTTCCTAATACTTACCACCAGAGGCGCTGTTCGCGTTGCTATACAAATGGAAACTAAACGCAAACGCGTTCGAAAACGTATTGTATCGATAAAACTTATACTAGAGCAAGGTTGCATAATAAAACACCTAAAGAAGAAGAGGTCTGAAACGATCGGTTTGTTTTTTTCGCTGACGACATTGTCAAAATTGTCAATCGTATCACGTTCTTTTTCTTGGTACTCAACAAATTGTTGATTTCAGATTACGAGATTATTATACGAGTATCTATTTGTTAATTAATATTTAGATTTTATTTTTCGCTGTGTGTGTGTATGTAGTGGCGTACGGACTGCGATGGATCAACCAGAGGCAGGCCCAAGTGGCTTGCAAAAAAGACCGACTCGTTCTCCCCCGAACGTTTTGCCTTCACCAAGCAAGCAAGCATTAATAAATAAATAAATAAATAAATAAAAAAAAAAAAAATAAAAAAATATTTGCGGACAATCTTACACAAATCGACCTAGTCCCAAACTAAGCAAAGCTTGTACTATGGGTGCTAGACGACGATAAACATACTTATATAGATAAATAAATACTTAAATACATAGAAAACATCCATGACTCAGGAACAAATATTCGTGCTCATCACACAAATAAATGCCCTTACCGGGATTCGAACCCAGGACCTCTTGCTTCGTAGGCAGCGTCACTACCAACTAGGCTAAAGCGGTCGTCAAATAAATAAATATTATGGGACAATCTTACACAAATCAACCTAGGCCCACGGTAAGCTCAGTAAGGCTTGTGTTGTGGGTACTAGGCGATGATATATATAATAGATAAATACATATAGATACTTATATACATATATAACATCCATAACTCAGGAACAAATATTCGTGATAAACACACAAATAAATGCCCTGACCGGGATTCGAACCCGGGACCTCCAGCTTCGTAGGCAGAGTCACTACCCACTGGGCTACGAAGGCCGTTAAATTTGCAGCATTTGCAGCAAGGATGAATTTTATAGTACTTACATAGTTTTATTTAAGTACATAATAAACTAATATAGGCCTGTTAAGTTCTCGTTCTGTTATGGACTTCGTGACATCTAATATTGGTCCCAAGCAGAAAAGGTTGATGATGACTGCTTCTTTGTTTACCTTATTTCTAATCCTAAAAAAAACGAAGTTCCAGTTGAAATTTTCACAGATGATGTATTTCTGTTGCAGCTATAACAACAAATACTAAAAACAAAATAAAATAAATATTTTTATTGATAATGGTACGGAACCCTTCGTGCGCAAGTCCGACTCGCACTTGGCCGGTTTTTTTTAAATGTTTATACCCTCCCCTCTGGTATTCACGTAGTAATTCATAATTGCAAACAAAAAGTTAAAAAAAATTAAATTTTGCTCAAGTTTGTGCCTTATAAAATAACAAGTAAAAAATATTATCAAGGAGAAATGGGTTCTACAAAATGACCTTTTAGGTGTACCTAAAAAGTTAACGGTTCCCTAGTAACAAAAAATAGATGAAATGAAAATTCGGCGAAACAATGCATGTGCGGTGAAACGTTTGTCGGTGAAATTCATTTCGCTAGTTTGGCAAACTGATTCATTTCGCAACTTTTCATTTCCCAAACTCTGATACTGTAAATATTTCAGGATTTATTTCAGGGACATCGTGTAGAACCCTCTATAGGTTAGGTTAGTTTACAAAAATCCTGAAATATTTAACAGTTTCAGAAATATTAAGAGGTTGGGAAATGAAAAGATGCGAAACGAATCGGGTTGCCAAACGTTAGGTTGGGAAACATTAGTGAACCGAAATAAGGGGACACCGTGATGTATTAGATTGAATCCGAATAACTCACATCTAGTTGGTGCAGTGACGGGGTCTTGGGAATGGATAAACAGGGAAGGAGGTTTTTGATAGCGACCCAGAAAAGCTCCCTTTTCCGACCCGCCGCCCATCGCCAAGGTGGACGTTTTCCCTGTGTGTGGGAGTTGCTATTAAACTAGGGAGTCAAGCCGAAAATCATTACAACCCAACTTTTAAATAAGTTTCTGTCAATAATTAAGCACAAGCTTTTATTGCCGACTGTACTTTTCTGTATACCGTCATCATTGAGACGATTCTAACGAGCCCAAACTCAACGGGGTTACGTCGGTTAAGTACTGCTTTCCCATGGCCACCTGTCTCCATCATCAGATCAGCTCGATGGTACAGTCACCGGTCAATATATGATGAATAAAAGGCCGCAAAAATATCTGACACGCTCTAATGGCTCTAAGGAATAGAGTTGTCATCAGATATTTTTGCGGCCTTTGTTCCATCCCATCATATATTTATGCCGATGACTGTACCATAATATTGAATTGTCATCCAAACTATACCTTTACCCAAAATTTCAGCTCAATCGGTTGAAGATATGTGCTTCAAAATTGAGTTGCAAGATTCCACCCGAACATAGTTACATTGCAAGTTAAGAGTCCGCAGTAAGCTTGGCCGAATTTCACCTTATCATACAAACGGAATTTCGTTCTCATTTTAAAACTACGTGTTGGATTGTAACGAAACTTTGCATATGACATGAGGTATATCTAGGTCTGTAATTAGTTTATAAAATAAACCAAAAACAAGTTTTGCTGTATTTTTTTAACTATGGTAAGTATCTGAAACTACATAAACTAATTACAGACCTGGATGGTACTTCACTTATTCTAAGTACAAAGTTTCAGAGCAAACTAGTCGTTTCAAAATGAGAGCGTAACTACGTTTGTATGGAGAATCGAGCTTACTGCGGACTCTTAATAGAAAGCTTGTAAAAAAGTTGTGAGTAAGCCGCATCCAACTGCGGCGTGCGGAGCGACGGTTCGCAACGTTGTACGCTCAGTTTGTACATACATTCTCGTACCTACTTCATACTGCACCGCACCTCCATCCGGCAAAATTTGTATGCGGCTCCGCACGGCGCAGCGGTATGCGGCGGCAGTGTGATGACTGATGACAGACTAATGATCCAATCGATCAAGAGTTTTGTAGTTCAAAATTGGATTTTGGAAACGTGTATGGATAAAGGCCGAAACGCACATACAGCGGTGGCGGCGCGGAGGCGGTACCGGTTGTAATGTTTGAGCTAACATGAAAGGATCCGCATAGAGTGGCGCGGTGCGGTGCGGCGTTGTATTCTGTGCGGACCCTTTAATATTAGCTCGAACATTACAACCGGTACCGCCTCCGCGCCGCGCCGCCGCCGCTGTCTATGCTGGTTGCAATTTATTCCATAATCGTCTTGTTTAGACATGACAGTTAGGCTAAGTATTTTATTTTATACCTATGTTCTATGACATCACAGTATCATACAAAAATTGCGTACCTAGCATTGCTTGTGCACAAATCACGCGAGGTTCGATAGGGGGGGGGGGGGTTTCAGGAAAAAATCACGTTGGGGGAGGGGGGGGTTCAGGATTTTTCTACAGAGAACGAAACTAAGAAAAAATATCTACCACACGAGTAGATACTTTTTCTCGGCTTCGTTAAACATAAATTTTTACTTAGCACTTCAAAATAGCGAGTCTATTTTATTAAGATAGAAAAAAATACAAGATTTACTATGTAAAATACTATTATCTTACAATTAGGTCGAAGGAAAAAAATATACGTGAGGTTATGTGGGGGAGGGGGGTTAGCCAAGAACCTCACCAAATATCACCAAGGGGGAGAGGGGGGTCAAAAAGTAGCCGAAAAAACCTCGCGTGATTTGTGCACAAGCCCCTACCTACCCAAAAGTTTTAGAGAAGGTAAAGTCGATTGAAACTGGGGGCCTTTAACGACGGTCTATGAAATACATAAACGTGATGCGTTTATCTTGATATCGGCTCGAGAGGTTTAATAGTAACGCAAAAAAACATCGCGACTGGTCGTGAATCATCATCAGTTTTTATCAGACGATTTACGACTCAAGTAACGCCTACTGGATTAAAAACGTGGGGAACGTGGCCACTTTCTTAGTCGCTTGTGAAGGAAAAAACTAAACGCAGCGAACAAGCGTTTAAGTTCTCTTGTTCTCGTTATCGCAAGTACAAGAGGGACGAATACTGGCGCTGCCTGGCCGCGGCGGTCAATAGTAAACTTGTCATTAGCTGTCACATTTAATATTGACCGCCACCGCAGGCCGCGCTAGTGTGTTGCAGGCCTTACGTGAGCCATAATGCTGGCGCGGCGGTGTTTAGTAGGCCCTTATGATATATCGTAGTCGATATTCTGTGTATATTATTATTTTAATTGTGTGGCCCGGACTACATTAATTACAGATCTCCCTCCCTCCTCCTTCCATCACCCGACAGCCGCATAGATGTTTGGAGTCTTATAGGCTCACTGTAATTTCTCATCTACGGCAACTGAAAGTTGCGCCTGCTGCTGCTGTTTTAGGTAAGTATGTAGAAAAGAAACAATAAGCGGGGGAATATGATGAACGAACGCCGTCTGCCATATCATCATCATATCAGCCGAAAGACGTCCACTGCTGGACACAGGCCTCCCCCAAAGAGTTCCAAAGTGACCGGTCCTGCGCCACCCGCATCCAGCAGACTCCCGCGACCTTTACCAGGTCATCAGTCCACCTTGTGGGAGGCCAACCAACGTGTGCGTCAGGATGGCGGGTGGACCTCGGGAAATTCAATGAAATGTTGACAGATATTTGGTACCTTCTGTGTACCTCTGTGTACCTTTAATAAAATTCTGTGTACCTCTCCTGAAAACGAGCTATCTTCAAAATTAGGTCCACCCGCCATCCTGACGTCAGAATGGCGGGTGGTCCTATGAAATATGTACAAAACGTACATTTTTTTTAACGATTTGTGTATAATAATTTGGTACCTTCTGTGTACCTATGTAAACCTTTAAAAAAAATCTGTGTACCTCTCCTGAAAAAAAGCTATCTTCGAAAATAGGTTCACCCGCCATCCTTATATTTTACTTCGTACGTAGTCGGCCGCTCTGTTGACAGTATTTTAGTAAACAAAACGAAACAAGCCATATTATATTATTACTTTTATACATGTTGCAAATGCTTGTTTAATGCTGATATAATTACAATATAAATAACTTTAAAATTAATTTGTTTTTCACCTTAAAATTCCTTGTATTTTTAAAGGTACCTAGCTCAGTTAGATCGCACGAAGTATGGCGCGACAAAATTTAATAAATCTCAGGATTTTTTTATTTTACTAATTATTATTACCTATATATATTTCATGATTTTACTAATATTACAAAGATGTAAAAATACGTGTAATAAATCCCTGAAACTTTTTAAATCTATATAAGTATGTATATCGTCGTCTAGTACCCATAGTACAAGCTTTGCTTAGTTTGGGACTAGGTCGATATGTGTAAGATTGTCCGCAAATATTTATTTATTATTTATATTTATTTATTATTAAATTAATTCTGGAATCAAACTCGGGCAGCAAAAGGACACAAGGGGAGTTGCGGAATAAAACATAGCCTATGATAACCATCCCGAAGGTAAATGAACCTTTATTTAAAATAGATTTTGGAATTGAATGAGTAGTTCCGGAGATTACTCCTACGTTGTACAAAGGTACAAACTTACAAGCTTTACCTTTTTTCAATAGTTCTACGGGCGCTTTTCTCGTATTACAAACATCCATCCTTAGGGACTACCTACATATTTCTTAGTAGATATAGATTTCGAGATGTACAATTTGAGCTATATTACTGAGAGACTAGCTTGCTTGCGACTTCGTCCGCATGGAAGTCGTTTATATCGTATACAAACTCCCCCCCCCCCCCACCTGTACGTTTCAACAAAATCGGTTCAGCCGTTTTTGTGGTATTGAACTTTGAAATGAAAGTATCGGGGGCTTTTCAACTTTTCTAAGTTGTTAATTTTTTATAATTGTATGTACTTATGTTAAGCCTTTAAGGCTTTTGTTAAATAGGCCCTGAAATAAATGAATTATTATTATTGTTTGTCACCATTAAAAATCAGACACATTAATAATAATCCATTAATTATTAGTACCTATATATCCCTTTGGCTCCGCCATCGCCAGCGTTATTTAGCTTTCCGTAGCTGTGTGATAAAATATAGCCTATAGCCATCCAGAATGTTAATTTATTCCAACATTATAAACAGGAATCTCTGTTAGATTGTAATTTTGTAATCTACAGTGTGTCTCTGACGTTGGGGGCTTTAAATGCAAATATCGATTATGGTCCTGAAACTGAACCACTTTTGTTCCGCAACTTTGTAAAATAACTATCATTTCTAGTAAGACTGTTGACTGTAACTTGTAAGTTTGTATGTTGCAGGGGTTAATCTCAGGAATAAGATCCGATTTCAAAAAATATTTCACCTATGTATAGAATTAATTTTCTAGATGGACATAGACTATTTTTTATCCCGCGGGTTTGCCTGCATCCTTTGCAATACGCGGGCGAAGCCGTGTGGACAGAAAGTTATATAAGAATACCTACTTACCTGAGACACATATTAAAAATCAGATGAGTAGGTACCTTGTTCAGGAAACTAACCCCTATATAAGTACAAGCTTACAAAGTCCCAAACTACACCGATTATTTGGTATAATAGTACCTTTTGGATGGACGTAAATGGTATTAAATATAGCGGCTCCACCTGCCGTTCTTTGGCGGGCGGAGCCGCGAGGAAAGCTAGCTACTGAACGTAATTCGGTACCTCCAGTTTAGAAGTAGGTCGGTAGACGAACCCAATTTTGAAATGTAAGCCTTTATGGCTTTTAGGGAACACGTTTCCAAACATAGTGGACAAACTACTAACTTGAAAACCGGCCAAGTGCGAGTCGGACTTGCGCACGGAGGGTTCCGTACCATTATCTATAAAAACGGCAAAAAGATCACGTTTGTTGTATGGGAGCCCCCTTAAATATTTTATTATATTTTTTAGTATATGTTGTTATAGCGGCAACAGAAATACATCATCAGTGAAAATTGCAACTGTCTAACAATCACGGTTCATGAGATACAGCCTGGTGACAAACGGACAGACAGACAGACGGACGGATAGCGGAGTTGTAGTAATAGGGTTCCGTTTTACCCTTTGGGTACGAAAACCTAAAAACGGCAAGTTATAATATTATTCGCTTGTAATACTGACTTATGTTCTCTTTAAGGCGATGTAGGTTCACGGTCTTCTCTCCCTCACACTGAGCATAAGCGTGAGCGAGATGGAAGTGCGTGTTCGGAAGTGTGTAGTACATTATTTTTAAGTAGGTACCTACCTACTTAATAATTGATTTTTGAAATATTAGATAATTTATTAAAAATCTATCCGGTTATTGTTTTAGAACAACAAAAAAGTTATTCTTTTTATAAAAAAAACATAGATTGTCGTTAAAAATTCCGAAATCTCGAACATAAAAGTCTATTTTTATGGTGATATTTAAGATTTTTTTACAGAGCTACCAAGTCACTTTTAGGGTTCCGTATTCAAAGAGTAAAACGGGACCCTATTACTAAGACTTCGCTGTCCGTCTGTCTGTCACCAGGCTGTATCTCAAGAACCGTGATAGCTAGAGTTGAAATTTTCACAGATTATGTATTTCTGTTGCCGCTATAACAACAAATACTAAAAACGAAATAAAATATTTTTTCAAGGGGGGCTCCCATACAACAAACGTGATTTTTTTTGCCGTTTTTATAGATAATGGTACGGAACCCTTCGTGCGCGAGTCCAACTTGCACTTGGCCGGTTTTTTAATATTATGTTCGGTTATTGTGTTAATTTTTCAGTCTACAGTAATTTTTCTGTAGTAGACTAGTAGAATTCTTCATTATTTCTTCACACTGAAAGCTCAACCATCAATATTTTTGTCAGATGGTAAACAGGCCTCACCTTAATCGTAGTCGCGTCGCGTCATGCATCGCATTGACAACGGTTACAAGACATAGGCAAGAGTTAGGTTTAAGTATCGTAATTTAATAAACATTAAAGCAGACATTTTTAACATCATAATTTTTGTACTAAGTAAGTACGTACAAATAAGTTTTTGATATTTTATTCAATTCAGTCACGCCATCCTTCGTGCGACAGCTAATATCGAGCTACCTAAAAGGTTAAAAATAGTTTTAAAGTGAAAAACAAATTAACTTTAAAGTAAATTATATTGTAATTAGATCAGCATTAAACAAGCATTTTCAATATGTATAAAAGTAATAATAAATGTAATATTGCTTGTTTCGTTTTGTATACTAAAATACTGTCGACGGCCGACTACGTACTAAGTAATATAAGGATGGCGGGTGAACCTATTTTCGAAGATAGCTTTTTTTCAGGAGAGGTACACAGATTTTTTTTAAAGGTTCACAGAGGTACACAGTAGGTACCAAATTAATATACACAAATCGTTAAAAAAAATGTACGTTTTGTACATATTTCATAGGTCCACCCGCCATTCTGACGTCAGGATGGCGGGTGGACCTAATTTTGAAGATAGCTCGTTTTCAGGAGAGGTACACAGAATTTTACAAAAGGTACACAGAGGTACACAGAAGGTACCAAATATCTGTCAACATTTCATTGAAATTCCCGAGGTCCACCCGCCATCCTGACGCACACCAACCAACGCCGCGCCTTCCGGTACGTGGTCGTCACTCGAGAACCTTTCCGCCCCAACGGCCATCAGTTCTACGTGCAATGTGCCCCGCCCACTGCCACTTAAGTTTAGCGATGCGGAGGGCTATATGGCCAATAAACATTGAGTCATACTCGATAGAAGTCTCAAATTACGATGACTTAAAAGTTACTTGCACTTTGGCCAGTTAGATACATATTTTCGTTCTATATGTTTAGTTGTATAAGTTAAAGAGTTATTTATGTTAATTAGTATTCTTAGCGATACTTATACACCGTGTATTTTTTGATTTCCGTTAACTTCGACACGATGTTCGGTTCATTAACAGAAGCTACCTGGTATGTTGCTTTTCATTTTTCATACAAACTAAATCAATATTACAGTGTGGGAGGGCTCTAACACTTAATCTCAATTAACACAAAGTTAATTTTCACCTACGACAGCACTTGTCAACACATGGCTCAGTGGTAAATAGTTTGCTTATGGAGTGAGGGGTCCCAGGTTCAAATCCCAATAATTCCCTTTTTCGTTTAACGAAAATTAAAACGTAAATAAAATAAAGGACCCTTCACACTGATTCGGTCATTAAATTGATTTATTGAATATCTGAAAAATAGTAAGAGTTAAGACACTAGTTTCTTAGAGAAATTAGTTCCATTTAACCTGAGGACTCTTCCCTTAAAGTTAACGGAAATAAAAAAAAACACGGTGTATAGAACTCAACTATCTACCAAGTGATTACAGAGTTGGGCGTTATCTAGATAATTTCTTATCTAGATAATTATTTCAAATAAAATCATGTCAAATAAATCTATTCGAAGATAAATTCAATCACAAATAGTGCGTTGACAACTTTTTTATTTAGATTAATTATCTAGATGAAGATAACCGACCTTGTTTGTTATTCAATTAAGCTTAAAATAATAAATGTATACGGAATGTCACGTCGGGTCAAACCGTCACACTGACATTCATATTTTATTTAAAATCCCAACTAATTTATCTAGATAATAATTTACTTTCAAAACAAAGTTTTAACCGACTTCAATTCAGTACTCCGCCAAGCCACATTAACATTTCCACCTTTTTTTTCCAATTTACCACATGAACTGATTTTCGAGAACAAAAGCGTTGATTTTTAGACCAATAAACCAAATCGCTGTATGTGGGCCGATAATATTTGAGGACTTCCGTCGATTCCTCAAGGATCTCAGAATTACCTTTGGCACTTCATTGTTTGCTATTTCAACGGAATAATATCAGAATCTGTGACGTACTTATATAGTTTGAAGTACATCATTGAGAAGTTCCACAAGCCATCTGTGGTCTTCATCATCACTTCCACTTCACCAAATTTATGATTTCCGGGTGTAAATACACGAGTTATAATAGAAAATACCGAAATTACTTACACGCGTGCCTAATATATTTGAGGAGTTCCCTCAATTCCTCATGGTTCCCATCATCCAACTGGGGTTTTGGAAACAATGGGACCAATCTGGAAGCATATACTTTCAGTTAAAAAAAGAATTGTACGAATCGGTTCATAAATGACGGAGTTCTGAGGTAACAGACATTAAAAATAAAAAATAAAAATACATCCGAATTGAGAACCTCCTCCTTTTTTTGAAGTCGGTTAAAAATTAAACTGATCTAGATAAATTCAAAATAACAAATGACGGATTATTTAGTTACTTCAAATAAAAGATGATCTTCCTGGTTTTTCGTAAATAGATAATGTTTGCCCAACTCTGCGATTACCAAGTACCGAATTCGCCCAAATACTCACGTTACCTCTCATTCTTTCGTATAAAAAACAAGACGCTGAAATAATTGCGAAAATGCGGCCATGTGCGTTGCCGGTCTTGCATTCAGTGGACATTACAGTGACACTCAATGCTTATCTTATCTTGAGCGAGAAATAGTGCAAGGATGCATATATGTTTAATAATACCTGGAACTATGTAAGCTACTTACATACAGGCTCTGGAGCTAAGCTACAAGCTACCAGTGGGGTCCACAGGTGGTGGAGAGTGGAATAGCCATCAGCACGTATCATGATATGGCTAGCTCTGAACAAATAATATGTAGAATAGAGACCAGAGGCGGAGCGCCCATACAAGTCGATTCCCACTGGCATTCATATTCTAAACTCTATCATATATTTTTTGTTCCGGGTTGTCCGTCGAAAATTATCACGCGCCGCAACTCATAGAGACACAGGCAACCAGGCAAACGTTCGAACGAAGTAGCGAGAAAATCGAATGCCATTTTCAGTCAACGATATTTTACAAATACTAGTTCGATTATCAAATTGTGCATACTTCATCCGTTTCGTCACTTAAGCCAGATTCATACTTATCAGAGGCTCTAGTATAAGTTTTATCGATACATATACGTTTTCGAACGCGTTTGCGTTTAGTTTCAATTTGTATGGCAACGCGTAGTTCCTAATAGTTACCACCAGGGGCGCTGTTCGCGTTACCATACAAATTGAAACTAAACGCTAACGCGTTCGAAAACGTATTGTTACGATAAAACTTATACTAGAGCTACTGCATGCTATGCGAACTTAGAACTTAATGCAAATCCAGTTTCTTATTGAAAATAGTGTCACCTACTTGATAGGTGGCAAACTCTCTGAAACTCTAGCGATTGGTAGGCTAGGCTGTCAAGGTATTTAAAAATTCGCCGTATTGTCATAAGACATCAGTAGCCTAGGGGTACAGACGGCGGTATTTGGAGTCGATGAGCCGGGGTTCAAACCCTGTGACCGACGCACTTTTTGTATGTTTTGTACATTCAAAGAAAAGTTTTAAGTATCGCAGAAGAGATGGCGCCTGTATACGCAATCATTAAATGCCTTCTCAATTTGGTCGAGTTGCCTGTCTATTTCAGTATGTATATTGTAGTCTTTGCTTATCTGTCGTGTGCCGTACACGTCCTTTGTGTCAGGCGTCAAAGTGCAGTCTGTCACGTCAGAGAAGTAGGTATGTATCTGGCTTTAGATACACTACTGCCAATGCATTACTTTTTCGTCTACCTATAAGGCCGTGGTCAGACTGGAGCGGGCGGCGAGAGTGCGTTCATAGATTAAATTCAAATTCGATCAAATGTATAACCTGCCGTTCGTCGCCCCGCTGCCCGCTGGCGTCACAACCGCAACAGAGTGTCACATCAGAGGATTAGATATGTATATTGCTTAAGGCCTGCAACACACTGGCGCGGCCTGCGGTGGCGGGCAATAGTAAATTTGGCAGCTAATGACAAGTTTTCTATTGTCCGCCGCGGCCAGGCCGCGCCAGTGTGATGCAGGCTTAAGGGGCTCACAGCTCCCAACGACCTTCGATCTGTTACTGTCCGTTTTGTCGTGTTTTGAAGTGGATACTTCTTTGCTCGCGTTCTTGTATAGGGGTACAGTTCAAAATGTATCACGTGACTTCCGGAATTACTTTTTGTAGAGAAGCCTAATCTGATTTCAAATAATTAAATAAATAAATAAAATAATTCTGAAATGACCGCCATTTTCAATGTATCGCGAGTCAAATGAGCTACGTCAGTCAATGTTGCCAAATATACCGATTTATCTGTAGTTGTACAGATTTTAGTGAATTAATTTAGATATATTATTTTACGGGTACAGCCAACAAAGAAAGTATCCACTTAAACTTAATTAACGGTTGTATCTCCGATACAACCCGCTTCTTTTTTATGGCTTATCGTATTAACAACGAGGTTTACAGAAATAGTATCCCATATTTACTCCAAAACTCACAGTTTTCGAGATATGGCACCAAACTTTAGCAGTTTTAGGCCAAAAAAACAGTTTTTTTGAACGTAACTTTTGCGAAAATGCGTTAAAAATAAAAATCTCTCGTGGGTTGTTAGAGACGTCAATAAGGAACAGTTACATGTAAATTTCATATATAAAAGGGCATAAACAACATACTAATATCGAAAACATAGCTTTTTTGGACCATGTTTGAATAAATCATAAAAAAATAATATACTTGTTTAGTTAACCTGTTTCAAACCAACGAACTCGTCTTAACAACGATATTAACGCGTTTCAATCTAGTCCAAACGTCTGTATGTAATGTAACCCACTTAAAGGCCAATTTTCATTCTTCACTAATTACATCGAAACCTCGTAATTACGTTGAGAGGAGATATCAATCATGTGCTTATTTAAAGACGTGCGTGAATAACGTACGTGTCACGCCTAATATGTATACGGAGGACTTATGTATAGGGGATAAGGCCGAAAATTGCTCAAATTAGACACGCTTACAAAATGGGTGGGCAAAAAGAGGGAAAGTAAGCACATACTTATCGCGCTCTATTGCACATTGCTAATTATTTGGTTGTAAAGAAATACTAGTGCTGCCAAATAGTCATCCTGAGGGTCGATTTGAGACTAACTTTTCACACTAGTGGTCTAGTGCTGAGACGTTTCTTTTCCTCTTTTGTCTGATGAGCGGGCCAGCAAGTGATATTTTGTGGAATAACCTAGGGAGGTAGGGTATTTACAATTATACATACAGGGGTGGTATGGGCTGACACAGGGGTTATTCTGACACGTTAGCTCTGCAAGAATGGAATCCAGGGTGACACACATTGCAATCAAAATTGGAATGTGAAATGTATGTCTCAGGTTGACCTGATCGATTGCTGTGTCGTAATCGGAACGGGCGGCGATGCATATTGATTGGTGTTACACGCTTCGTTAGACTCGTTATGAATTGTGAAGCTTTTCTTTTGATATCGACTCCATTGCTGCTATGTATGAGTAAGAGTTTAAACAGTTATGCGAAGGCATAATTATTTGGGTTAAGCCTTGGTCAGACACACGGCGCGACGCAGCGCCGCGTTCGCGCGGCGCGACCGCGGCGCGATATCTCCGTACAAACCGCTAGCGTGGTCAAACAGGCAATGTATGGAAATATTGCGACGCGGTCGCGACGCGCGACCGCGGCACTGCGTCGCGCCGTGTGTCTGACCAAGGCTTTAACTAAAAGCGCGTAATGAATGAATATAGGTAAATTGCCCCGGAAATTGTCATTTCTGTGGCTCAAAAGAAGACAAACAGAAGTAGAACCCATAATTTTTTTTGTTGATAATATAATTTTACTGTGCAAATATAACCGACCTGTTTCCACCGAAAGACAAAATCTTATGGAATTTTCGCAACTCTCTGAGAATTTTTGTAAATACTACTTGGAGCACATCTGTTCTAACATTACAAAGAGTGTGTGAGTTGCAACATTACAGAGAGAGATAGTTCGTGACTTTGCGATTAGTTTCGGGAATTAGCCTTGCAACATATAAACATATCATATTTGATGACCGGTTAGCCTAGTGAGTAGTGATAGTGACGCTGCCTACGAAGCTTAAGGTCCTGGGTTCGCATCCCGGTAAGGGCAAATATTTGTGTGATGAGCATGAATATTTGTTTCTGGCTCTTGGATGTTTTCTAAGTATTCAAGTAATTATATCTATAAAATATATTGTCGTCTAGTACCCAGTACACAAGCCTTATTGAGCTTACTATGGGGCTAGTTCAATTTGTGTAAGATTGTCCCCCTAATATTACACACATTTACACACACACACACACACACACACACCACATTCGCAATTTAGCACATTTGTACAAAAAAATACATATGGAGCATAGCATTGTACGGAAGTGAAACTTGGACCTTGACCCAGAAAGATATTAGAAGCGTTTGAGATGTGGTGTTGGAGGCGAATGGAGAAAATTAGCTGGAGAGATAGAGTAACCAATGAGAAAGTGCTGAATAGAGTGGGGCAAACCAGGCAGTTAGTTAGGAACTTAGAAAATAGAAGAGGGAAGATGATAGGGCACCTCTTACGACATGACAACTTCGTACTTAACATAATTGAAGGAAAGATAAAGAGGAGGCGAGGAAGAGGAAGACCTAGAATAGACTACATGGAGCAACTCAAAAAGAGAGTTGATGTTGGGTCATACCGTGAGGTCAAAGAGATTGCGTGGGATCGGAGTAGAGCCTACTTTGAGCTACACCGACAAGAGCCTAGCTCTTAAGTAAGAGAAGAAGTACAAAAAAAAATTCAAGCTCATTAATAAGGTACCTATAGCCCCTATAGGTACTTAAAGTTAATTGGATATAGGCATCATCACTATCATCAGTTGCTTCAACTGTCTGCCTGATAATATTTAATTTTTATTTAAATATGGCTCCTGGATTACCCTTGCAACATATACGCATAGTTATGTGGTAAGGGAAATCCCCGAAACTAATGATGCGATAAAAAATCACCAATATACAATGACATACTTTACTAATGTTAATACTTTATCCTGCGGCTCGGCAAGCGGTCTGTCCACAATGGACGCATGCTCAGCCGCGCCCTAGCATAAGCGCTCAGTGTGGACGACGCGCGGCGAGAAGACCAATTCAAAAAAAGTTTGTACAATTAAAGTAACATCAATTAAGACATGCTTCAAATTTCACTATTTTGGTCTTAATTCATACAAACTTTTATAGAAACACATGATTAAAATTCAGTCTTAACTTAAACTTACCTCAACATTGCTTCTGGGCTGTGACAGCTGGTTCATCTTCCTGGCCACGTCCAGGGGCGGGACAGCGGTGTCATCCACCAGAGAGACCAGCATTGTGTCACTGGATAGGACTCCCACAATGTTAGCCGTTAGGGTCTTCTCTAGCGCCAGCATTTCAAGCTGGTTTGAGGTCTTGCTTTCTACTGGCCTGTTTTCAAAGCCCTGGAAAAAAAGGTAGTACCTATACTTTTTGAAGTTGTTCAGCAGATCCAGTGAATCATTATGTGGGAAGACGTACTTAACATATTGTGTCTATGTGGCCTCCAAATGTATACTTTTTTAGGCTTAAAAGCCTAAAACTAAACTTTACACTAAACTTCTTGTTGATTTTGGCACAGGGTATTTCACCAATGTATAATCAGACAAATCACAGGAGAGGTAATGGTTTTATTTTAATGGAATATTTGTCTATTTTAATTAAACTCTTAAATAGATTCTTGTTTCTTACTTTTTTACTATATCTATATTTTTATTACTTACTTTTAATGCACATTTTAGGGCCTGCGCTGGCAGTTTAATCAGATCCGATGTGATGGTTCTCAAATCCGAAACCTCAACTTCTTGTTCATTTCCGTAATCCACATAAGCTACAAGGATCCTCTTGTTATTGGACCCTAGGACCTTGGCTCTGTACCATTTGCCATCGTCAGGGAACCTTGCACAGCATGCAGCACCTACGGGTAACTCTCCAGGTGATGAGGTAGCTTCGCAGTGAGTCTTCACTGCTTCCATCACAGCGGTCAAGTCGTCGATCTTGTCTGATAATTGGACATAGAATTTGATGCAACTATCTACGTAAGACACCAGCGCTAAAGCTCTACTGCCTAATGGAAGCATTTCCATCCACTTGAACTGAAGCTTGTCCGTCACATTTGCTAGCAGCAAATCTAGCACATTCTTGTTGTCTAAGTACAGTTCTCCATACTGTATTAAAGGTGGACCTTCAGGGGCTACCACTCGGAGCGTCATCACTTTCCCATTCGCAAGCTGCTTAAACGCCTCATTCAAATACGGGCCTTTCTCCAATTTCTTCACACCAGACAGGCAATATCTCATGGCGAAAACATTGGGCTTGACAAACTCTTCTGGAATGTCAAAGATGTCATAGTAGGACACCATTTCTGTATCACCAAAGTCTACAAAGAATAACTTGCATTGGGAGCCTGATAGGTTCATTACGATTGCTCTGCAGATGATTCGGTCTCCAGACATTCGGCCTAAGCAGACAGTTCCTATCATTGGAGGCTCTGTGAGACTGCTGTGTGGCCTCTTGTTTATGTCATCCATCATATCTTGCAGTTTCTTACCGTCCATTACTAACTGCACCGCAAACAGCTCTGGTCCCTCTTCTGCGAATGACACAAACACTTTGTGCTGGGATTTCACCTCTAGTGATCGGCTCTTGTATGTTGAAGACTTTTTGGGCGACAAACTCTTGTCAAGAGGTGCTGCTGGAGGCGGAGTGGCCGCGTGAACAGGTGGAGAGTTTAAAGCCACTTGGGGCTGTCTTATAGGACCTCTAAGGTTCACTGGGCCTCTTGAAGCCTTATTGTTGACTATCAGCCTCTGACTAATGGCTGATGGCGTTGGCACTATAGCACCATTGAACGGCACGCTGGCATTCTGCAATCTCATTGCTGATGCAGGATTTGATGGGAAGTTCTGATTTACCAGGAACGGTACATGCTCAGCATACAATGATGAATCAGATATCAAACTTGGCGCCCAGTTTAGCGCTGGGCTCTCACTTCCCATAGGCTGCATCATCAGCACTTCTTGTTTAGCTACAGGCACAGCTATACCAAATCTATTAGAGACAAGATGTGTTGAGAAATCATTGCCCTTGTATTGTATAGAGATGATAGGCAATGTCCGAGTTTGACCCTCTATAGCTGCAGCATAATCTGCGTAGCACAGCAAGCTCTGAAGCTTGAGCAGTAACGGCTCCTCCCAGCGGCCCGAAGGATGCATGATGCGGGTCAGATAATAGTCAGTCGCCTGCCCGCGGAGCTGCAGAAACATCGGGTCATACTTGTCCAGAAATCTTATAGCACTGAGAGAAATAATGTCTTTGTTACCGTAATCTATGAAGTGGACGCCCACTAACCCAGTTGCTAAATTGGTCGTGTTTATGATCTTCGCCCTGTAGTACGTTCCATCTTTGTATTTAGCGGCACATATTATACCTTCATGGAAAGCTGCCGGGGGAACTGCGCCGATGCCTTTTTCTAAGTTTTCGCGAGCCGACTCAAACAGGCTCTCGACCATCAACGAAGACTGCTGGTCGAGCTGGCCGCTTATCTTTAGAAAATGACCCTCACCGTCCACATGGGTCACGTACAGTCGAAAAGACCTTTGTGGTTCGGCTGACAAAGCCATTGCATAAATTGTTCAACAGACTATATTGATGAAAAAACTGCAAAGCCTGCTTAAAATCACATAACTAACAAGAAACAAGGAGCGCTCTCACCGTACTTCTAGTGAATTTACGAAAAAAAATCTGCCGCTCACTTTTCCCGTTTACGTTTCAGATTCAAGTAGCTACTACAATAAATATGGCGGGCAGACTGGACAACACAGGCGCCGAACATAGACTAGATTTTTTTTGTAATGTTTGCAAATTCTTGGCACTAATATACCAAAAAGCTAGAATCAACGTTTAAAGCAGTGTCTTGAATGGTGCTAAATCTAGGGAATGTTCCGGTATCACAAGATATACCATAGATAAATATATATATAGATATACCTCGGCATAATGGGCTCTATAGATTATATTATTTTACCACAATTTGTCAGTACAACATCGTATCATGGGTCGTACAGAGCTATAACCACGAACTTCGAATCTCGAACTTCGTATATCTCCGTCTCTATCGCACTTATAGTTTATGGTACTCGAGCGACAGAGACAGAGATATACGAAGTTTGACAGTTCGTGGTAGCGCCGCAGATGTAACAATCCGACCAAAAGGGCATGCAATTTCTCAGTACAACTCGTTTGACAGTTGGATCAGCAGCGCAACATGCCTCCAGACATGGCATAGAGGTAGAATAGATAGAGGGACTCACCCACACATATGTTCAGGATCAATGGCCGCGTATATATATTGTCTGTGGTAGATTTCGTGTTGTCCACAGAGGACTTTTCTATATACTGTAATAGAGACCTATGTCGGGGTTCAAAATGGGTAAGATGTAAGGTGTCGCTCTCCTGCGGGAAGTTTTGTAACTACTATGACGTATATATATTTATGAACACCACCCTATACAGGTAGGTACAGCAGGCACAGCTCGGTCGAAATATTAACAGACCTGGCCCCGTAGCATGGATGGCGTTATCACGCGATAAGTGATAGGATAAGCGCGTCGTCTCATTCTATCGAACGGTGTCAGCCAGGGACGGCAGCTCTATCCTATCACTTATCGCGTGATAAGGCCATCCATGCTACGGGGCCTGAGGGCCTACCGCGAAAGGCATTCGAAGTTTCCCCTCTCTGTCATACTTACGAGTTCGTACGTAAGAGCAACAGAGAGGGAAAACTTTGAATGCCGTTCGCGGTAGGCCCTCTGTGTGCTTTGTTATTTTACGACAAGGTCTGCAGATATTTCGATCGGGTTGTAAGAATGCTGTAAATGATAATACATAGATATATCCTGCAGGGTGCATATTTCCTAATTTACAGTACAAATCTAAGAAGAAAAACTCCAATTATAGGTATACCAAGAAGGTACTTTTATTTTTTTTGGCAAACTTATTCGTAACAATGTATTATGTTTACATATATGAAAACGTTACTATATTCGATCGAGACAGGATGAATTCGTCTAGATTATCCTAACTCGTCCATTATGCTTGGTATGGAATACTGTTGTTTATGTGTGCGACATTAGGTAGTATTTGCTACTAACCTGCTGAACTACGAGTATTAATGCATCCCGTAACAGCACATTTCTTGTTAGACATTTTTTAAAACGCATTTTTTCCAGGACCGGGAAAATTTGTAACAATTTGACGTCTTCCTTCATCTTTCAACTGTCAAAGTGTTGCCCACATGACTGCTTAAAAATATACAACCGAACTACCTAAATGCTAAATAAGTAGTAATACAAATGTATAATGTAAGTTATGACGCCAATTCTATTCTGGTTTAATTTATTAATAATTAATAAAAAATATTTAAACTGACTATTTATTTACAAGAAATATTAGTTGGAAAATTATAACTGATAGCTGGTAATACGTGTCACTTTGTGACGTTTTAATTCTGATTAATTACAGTGCCATCTCACTTATTTCTAATGGGGTTGGCCGGTGAAAGCTAATTGTAGATGGCGCTCTTCTAGATTCCATACGATGAGAGAGAGAGACAGATGATCGATGGTCCCTAACTTGTATGGAAACCATATACAGTTCTTAGGCAAAAATCTTCCCCATAGCTTTAATCCGTAGCCTTTTATTTTTAGCCTTTTTCGGAAAACGGTTGATTACCACTTCGGAGCAATGCGGGACGAAACATAAAGTAAATTTCGCAAAAATAAATAAAAACTACTTCCCGCCATACAAATTTAGCTTTTTTAGGTACCATTATTGGTGCTGTCAGTTTGACAGTTGCCAGCCCCATTGACTACGTAGCGACAGAACCAACAGAAGGCCGTAGAACGCGATGCTTTCGAATAAAAAAAAGCCGCATTCAAATCGTTGTATTCATTTCGTTTAGGAGCATCTTAATGTCACAGACAGACACAGACACGTCAAACTTATAATGGTCGTACCACACTTGGGGGTTCGTGTTCGCGCTGCGTTGTTGCCTCTCTTTCATTTGCCTTAGGAAGGAAAAAGATGCAACATGAATATTTGGGCAAACACCGCCAAGTGTAGTGCTAGCATGACACACTAACCTCTTTTTGCGTCGGGGGTTAAAAAATTAGTTCGTCTGATCTGAATATCTGTCTTTTGGGGTAATATCTGAACACTCTCAAGTTCTCAACAAGTCCTATTATGTTGTCATTACTGTCAGTGTCAGCAAATACTACAATATACATACTGAGATAGACAGGCAACTCGACCAAATTGAGAAGGCATTTAATGCTTGCGTATACAGGCGCCATCTCTTCTGCGGTAGTTACAACTTTTCTTTGAATGTACAAAACATACAAAAAGTGCGTCGGTCGTAGGATTTGAACCCCGGATCATCGACTCCAAATACCACCGTCTGTACCCCTAGACTACTGATGTAACGGCGAATTTTGAAATACCTTGACAGCCTAGCCTAGCAATCGCTAGAGCTTCAGAGAGTTCGCCAGCTATCAAGAAGGTGGCACTGTTTTCAATAAGAAACTTGATTTGCATTAAGTTCTAAGTTCGCATAGCATGAGTGTCAGTTAAGATGTCAATGGTGGTGAATTAATATTTTCTATATTTATTATGTGATGTGATTGAGTAAAACTAAAAGTAAGACCAAGGGTTACGTGCTATGTTGTTAGTTACAATATGTTATAATAATTCAACGGAACGCTTAAATAACCTGACATATTTAAATAAACTGACTAGGAACTACGAATTTGCTACCACCATGATTGAGACATGTTCGAAGAAATGTATGCTTCTAGGAACGGTTTCTCTTGGAATGTAAGTATTTATGCTTTCTAACTCGGTTATCTTATAATTGTACCTAAATAATTCGTTACTTAGAACTCACGGAATCAAATGCAATCATCCCACAAGCTTTTATGTCTGATCTACTCCAATGCTTGAAGTTCAATCTCTTATTCTGTTTTGTTTTCAGCCTAACCATTGTCATATTGATTTTGGAGTCGCATTTAGCTGACTCGTTACCAGGCAGTCATAAGATGAAGAATAGGACCTTCCCTACAGAAAACAACTCAACATGTTGGCAGCACCAACCATATACAATTATCAGTGAATGTCACCCTTGCTCAGGTAAAGCCCGCAACACACTGGCGCGGCCAATAGTAAATTTTACAGCTAATGACAAGTTTACTATTGACCGCCACGGCCAGGCCGCTCCAGTCTGTGAGAGGCCTAATTCTTTTAGTGACTTGTATAATGTCTTGCAATGTGGAAATACCACAATTTCATTGACCAGTTTATATTAATTACAAAGATCCATTTTAATCCAGTGTAAACTAAACTAACATATTTTAACACATCCTACATCATAATTGACTATGTGGATTATGACAACTTTTGTCTTATTTGGTGCAATAACATGACAACTTTTGTCTTATTTGGTGCAATAACATGACAACTTTTGTCTTATTTGGTGCAATAACATGACAACTTTTGTCTTATTTGGTGCAATAACATGACAACTTCAGCTATTCTTGGTGTTAAAAGGGCTTAGTGAATACAGATTCTGGATTAATTGTTATTATATTCAATGCTCCATTTCTTTTTCAGACTTTGAAATAAAAAGCAAGAGTATAGGTGTGTGTATACATACTAGTTTTAAGGAAATACTTAAATGTGCAAATGGAGAGACAGTAACAAGAAGGTGAGATTAGTTTTTGAATATAAATAATATGAAGTAACTATTTACATAATCATATAGAGGTCAACATAAACCTATATTAAGAAAAATCTAATATATTATTATTATATTTATTTATTTCAGACTATTAGTCCATAGGGTTAGGTAATACAATAACTATATATCTATTGTTAGTACTACAATTAATGAGACACAACAAAACATATATATATATATATATATATATATAGCCAAATTCTGAAGAGAATTTAAAAAACACTTCCTTAGTACATACAAATAGTTTCTGAGATATTAAGTTAATTTTAATGTAGAATTGAATTAAGATAATTTCCTTTGTAGATGTAAAATGACAAAAAAAAAACTAAATTTAATAGAGGTGTATTTGTACCATTGATACAAAGAAAAATGTACAGTCAACCAATTTGATTCCTAAGCCATCATAGAACCTTGCCGTTGTAAATGCTATGTCAATACAACCGGTATTATTGAGTCTAGGATTATTGCGTCGCTATGTAGCAGTTAAAATTACAGGGTTCTATGGTGGCCTCTAGGAATCAAATTGGTTGACTGTACTGAGCCAGTGACCTTGTTGCCACTTACTATCACATTATTGAGAGTAAGGTCAATCACTGGTCAGTCATTAAAAACAAAACAAAAAATGTAATGTGCATACTAGTTCAGTCTGCTCCTCTAGTGTATAATTTTTTCTGTGTGCTTTGAACTTTGTGTCAATGGTACACGCAGCTACATATGATGTTAATATTCCAGCTGCGACAGAGTGGCATACCTAGAGGAGAGGGCCTTTTGGAAATTCACAATTTGGTCTTTTGTGATTGGTGCAATATCTTCAGTAGCCGTCATGTTACGTTCCAGAGTCCTGAACTACCGGGCCAGAAGGAAGGCAAGAATAGCCCTTAGCAACGGGGCCATTTAGCATATGTGCAAATCTTTATTTATTAAGTTATATAAATAAAAGTTATTAATCAGTCAACTAATATTTTTAATAGCTCTGATATCACTTTAACATTCACACTATTACCTAATAACCTGTAGCACTGTTTTGTTGATTTGTTTTTAGGGAATTCATAGTTTGTGGGAAATGCCATGAGTCGAGAAACTTCCTTTGGAGTGAAGAATCTTAGTTTTAAGTGTTTTAGAGTACTGATGAATTCAGTGCTGCCAACTTCATGACTATTTGCCTCTTTGTAACACTTGTCTACGGTTTCTGGGCTTGCATCCGTGAATACAGAGCCTGTGCCTTCAACATAGTGTGTGTATGCTTTTGTGAAACAGCAGGACCTTCGGGAGTGTTTGTAGCAAATGTCAAATATATTGGCCCTTTTTAGCAACTTGTCAGTTATCAAGTATTTGTCTGGTACATCTTCTTCAATAATTTCACTGAGTGTGAATGGATCATCATAGTCTTTTGGAAGTCTGCTCATCTGAAACACATCACAATAATTAAATAATAAATTTAGATATTTAATTTGCATGCTTCCGAGGATTCTGAACATTATTCAAACAGCAATTGCAAAAAACACAAAATGCAACTTAGCTACTTACTATTTTATCCCTTCTTTTAAAACACCAAGTTGAGTTCCGCCTTGCTAAACAATAATACCTAAGTCTGGAATTAGGCACTCCTACAGTAGATGGACAGACAAGGAATTCTTGATAAACAAATTGACATTCTTTTAGCTTTTCTATAAACAAATCCCTTACAGCTGAACATTCAAAGCCTTTCACATTTTCCATTAAGATATACTCTACACTGTCCAGCTGGCTCAGTATTTCAAGCAAATATGTGAAGGAGTTAGTTCTCGGGTCATTGTTGTCTAAAAACTTGCCATTTCTTGTGAAAGGTTGACATGGTGGGGACATCAGTATTATGTTTACATGCATCTTCTTCAGTTCTTCTGGTTTTACTGATTGAATATTCCGGTTCATGAGATTGGTCTTAGGAAAGTTGTGTTTGTAGACATCATTAGCAACGGTATTTATATCGACTGCGGCGACTATTGTTCCTGGTAGGCCCGAATCTGTAATGTTTACATGACAGGTTAGCTGTGTAACTCTGGAAATCCAAATGGAACTAATTTGTGTTTCACTGTACCACCTTTCCAAGCACAATGCATGCCTCCGATTCCACTGTATAGTTCTAATATTTTGTAAGAGTGAGTCATTTTTGCAGCAATAATGACGAAAGTATACACAATACAATGTTTTGAGTTGAGATAGATATAACCTAAATAAGCAATAAATAAGATCGACGTCGTGACATTGACAGTTTAACAATGTTATGTTGGCGTTACGTGGCATCGTGGCATGCGCGATGTTGCCAGTACAGAAAGCAAAATAAACGCATATCAGTGGCCCGTTTCACGTAGCTACAAGCTACAATTTTACAAGTCTAAGCCGGCAACACTGGTCGAATGGCCAGTCGTTCTTGTTCGAGCTTCTGTTGCTAGTTTAGAATATGGCAAAATTGAGCCGACTCAGTTGGCCAGAAAGCCAAAAAAAAACAGAAGAAGTAGTTTAGAATAGGGGTGTAGACTCAAAATCCTATACTATTAAACGAGCAATATGTAGGTATATATATATTTGCAATCACGTTCTCGGAAACGGCTCTAACGATTTCGATGAAATTTGGAATGTAGGTGGCTAAAGAGGCGAGAAATCGATTTAGATAGGTCTCATGTCCGGGAAAATTCGTTTTCTCCGTATTTTTTCCATTTTCATCCGAGCGGAGCTCGGTCGCCCAGGGACTGTATTATTACTTCAAAAGAGAGAAGGCAAAAAATTATGCCTGATGATGACAATTCCATTCATTTTCAAATGTCTCAAAAAATTACGAAGCTACAACCGTTTTAATGTTGCTTGCTAGAGAGAGAAAACGCTAGGGGATCGTGACATCGCGATCCTCTAGCGCTAGCGTCATAGTAAATGACAATCGTTTCATATGAAAGTGCGTTTTGCTGAAAATGGACAGAACATACCCCCTCTTAAAACTTTGGATACTTATAACTTCTTGATTATTAAACTTCTTGCGTTGTTTTTTCTCCATTTGACTACATTTTTAACACTTTTTCTAGAAAATGCAACATTATTGATTATTGTCTGCACCCCCTATTGTGTAAAACTTGTTCCTCAATATTTTTTAAGTAATATAAGAAATAATAGAATACATGGTCTTTTTCTCGGTTTTACACCCGAAAAACACAAAAGTGTAGTTTTTTTCCGGTTATGGCAACTTTATTTGGGGATTGTTCAAGATAATTTTTAAAACGTCTTCAGCGCATTGCAGTTATTGATTTTTGTTGTGTTGGTTAACATGTATTGCTTTAATATTTGATATCATTTGTTGTTAGTGAACATTCCTTTCTGTGACAGTTGTTTTGGTTGCGAATTGTGATTGAGATATTGAAAAAAAAAACAGTCATGGCGGATCCGAGGCACGGGAAGGACGTGCTAATCGGCGTAGGAGATGATCGTGCCGAATCGAAGGATCATGTTTACCTTGAAGAAACATTTTATATACTATCGAAGAAAAATTCAGTGTTTCGTGTCCAACTTACGTCTAGAGGATTAACGCTAACGAAAGAATCTGATGGCAATTCGAAAGAGCAAACGATTCTGCTGCGCGATATCGTCGGCAGTAAATGTATGAGGAGCAAAAGACGACGGCCTGGAGCAGGGTCCTGCGTGTGCAGTTTCGCTACCCACCAGCAGCTCAAGGTCGTTGAAGAAAACAGCGGCGACCTTGACGAGAACGATATCAGCGCGTACCTGTATATTTACGCGTATATTTTGAAAAGGAGCCGCCGCACGCTGAAAAGGGAAAGAACAACAATAACTCTGCGTTTCAGATCCTACGATAAATACGAAGATAATAACAAAGAAGCGCAGAAGTGGCGGGCGACAATAAAGTGTCTGATAGCGGGGCAGCCGATCACTTACGTTGCGCCAGCGAACGATAAGAAGCTGTTGATACTGTTGAACCCGAAGTCGGGGCCGGGGAAGGCTCGGGAGCTGTTCCAGTCGAAGGTGGCTCCAATCCTTCAGGAGGGGGAGATTCCTTACGACCTGCATGTGACGAAATATGCCCAATACGCTCGGGAGTTCGTCCGTACGAGGAACGTGTACAGTTGGCGCGGGATCGTGGCTGTGGGCGGCGATGGAGTGTTATTCGAGGTCCTGAACGGCATGTTTGAGCGGCTGGACTGGCAGCAGGCCCTGGCGGAAGTGCCGCTCGCGATCCTCCCCTGTGGCTCTGGCAATGGCTTGGCCAGGACTATCTGCCATTTATACAAGTAAGTACACTTACAGGGATTTTCTAATAGGAATTACAGGACTTTCATATGGGCATGAATGTGAATCTAATATGATTCTAAAAAAATAGTTAGCGCCTACGCAAATGGACCCTCCTAAATTTGTTTAATATTCTGAATGAAGACTTTCACTTTGTTGAGATAACTTACGTAAGATGTTACAGCCAAGCAACTATGCTGTGAAATAATATCATATTGCAGTCTATCAGCCACTTAGGGCCGATTCAGACCAAAATGGCTGCGGCCGGCAGCAGCAGGCTCGCGTCACCGCGGGCAGCCGCGCGCCGCCTTTTATCCACATACTTAAAGACCAGTATCCCTTGAAAAGGTCGCGCAGCGTCGCGGCTGGAACCGCCGACAAGACGCGCGGCGCCGCGCGACCTTTTCGAGCTTTTCAAGCGATACTGGGATTTCAAGTATTATATGTAGGTCTGAATCGGCCCTTATAAAACTATCTAAATTAACATAATGCTTTGCATTAACAAGTGACTTCTGTAAATCACTCATTGTTATCCAGCACTCAGATAAATATTTCATTTAAATAACATATTATACAATACATGGATATAATTGTATTGCTCAAGGAGAACCATTTTTACTTACCTATTGCTCAAGATAAGGGTAGGTACTTAACAATATATTTAATAGATATATCCTCCTGAGTCCCAGGCTCCTACAAAAAGGACCAAATAATTCATTGGAGCATTCAAGTCAAATTTTAAAGGAGGTGAGTTTAATTTGGTTTGTTTTGTTTGATTTAATTTTAAATTTATATACCTACTAAATGAAAATTCTGAACTATTATCTGAATCTTGGCTTAGCTTGAAATTTGTAGGTACATTATTAGTTTATGTATGCAGTCTCAGGAGGATGAATATTTAAATACTTACTTACATAGAAAACATCCAAGAGTCGGAATCAAATATACATACTTATCACACAAATATTTCTGGACCATCAGTTTTGTAGGCAGAGGGCCTACCGCGAACGGCATTCGAAGTTTTCTCTCTCTGTCGCACTTACGTACGAACTCGTAAGTATGAAAGAGAGGGGAAACTTCGAGTGGCTTTCGCGGTAGGCCCTCAGGGTCAACTAGGCATTACCGGTCTTGTAGAAAGTATAAAAAAACATAATAATTAAGTTTAAGGAAAATTAAATACAATAGGAAAAGTTTGAATTAATTGTTAGAAGAGGTAAAAAACAGGCAAACTTATTATTAAAGATGGGGAAACTGTTTACAGTAAGTCTGAACTGAATAAATTCATAAATATTAAAACTTGTTGAGAAACAGTGTATAGGGTTGTGCGGTGAGTCTCACTCTAACTTTAATGGCCGATACGCACTGACAGCGGTGGCGGAGTGGCGCGGTGCGGCGCGGAGGCGGTACCGGTTGTAATGTTCGCGCTAATACGAAAGGGTCCGCACAGAATACCGCACCGCGCCGCGCCGTTCTGTGCGGATCCTTTCATATAGCTAGAACATTTCAACCGGTACCGCCTCCGCGCCGCACCGCACCGCGCCGCCACCGCTGTCAGTGCGTGTCCAGCTTAAGAGCATAAAGCTCAAGTCATTCCTGCTTTTGTATAGATTGTATCAACCAATACTGGTTGATACACTTAGCATCAGTCTTGAGTCAAGAAAGCCTCAATATGGCTCAATCCTCCAGTGGCGAGGCATAAACATATCCTAATGTGAACTGGCTATTTCCGGTTACATTTTATTTAAAAACCGTAAGCCAAGATGCTAGATGCCGAAGCACACCGCGTTTCTTAAACGCGCCCGTTTGTGTCGGTTTATAAAACACGTCATTCGATGCAAACGAGCGTCGACGGCGCGTATAAAAAACGCGGTGTGCATAGACATAGGCCCTCATCATCATCATCATTGTCAGCCCGTAATCGCCCACTGCTGAGCATAGGCCCCTCTTCAAGTATGCCACCCGTCCCTATCCTGAGCTAATCTTATTCAGAAGTGACCCACGATCGTCCAAATATCGATCGAGCTGGTGGACGGCCGACGCTCCTTTTAGCTAGAAGTAACCATCAATCTGACATCATTAATCTTTAATAACTTACCTGTATATATTAAGTCATTACATAATAATAATAATAATAAGTTCAACAAGGAGCTGAAGAAATGGCTATTAGCAGATAAATGCTTTTACAATCTGAATGAATATTTCGTTTAAGTACAACTTATTAACTTATTAAAATTACAAATTATTAAGTTTAATTTTAAGTTCAATAACATTGTACGCTCGAAAAGGGCAAACTGTTGATACCTTCCAATGTCTAAAATGAGATCTTATGTACACAGTTTTAACAATAAATGACATCTATCTATCTATACAAAGTTACAAATGAATTATGATTACAATGAAAATATAGCTAACAAACTAGAAAAAAATCTCACACATGTTACGTTAGAACCATGTCCCCAAATGATATATAATAAAATAGAAGATGAGATAAAAAAGGCCATGCGTGATACCCAAATACAGACTACTAGAAAAGCCGAAAAAATAGGTGATTCCACGCTAGCCCTGATAAAAGAAAGAGATAACCTTAATGGAATGGAAACAAAGACACAGGAAGCAGAAGACTACTTACAGGAGATCAACAAAGAAATAAAATTGAAGATCAGTAGTGACATTGAAGATTATTACAACAGGGAAATCGAACAAATACTTTTAACGACTGGATCTACTAAAGCTGTAAGCAATTTGCGACTTATAGGAAAAGCTCTCATGCCATCACTCAAGGATACCGAGGGAAATAAATCTAAAAATAGAAACAAAATTCTAGAAATTGCTACGAGCTTTTACAAAGATATCTATACGGACGACGAAAAACAAACTTCCAATACAAGCTTAGATATGCTCCAAAAATTGGACAGCGAAGAAGAAACAGCTCCTTGCTTCATTGACATTGAAATTAAACATATAATAAAATCTTTAAAAAAACAAAAACCACCAGGAAGTGATGGAATAACGAACGAAATTATCAAAACGTATGAAAATCAACTAATAAAGCCAATACTTCACCTATTTAATGCAATTCTGAATACAAAGATACTGCCAGAACAATGGCTTCACTCAACAATAGTATTACTGCATAAGAAAGGGTCACAGACTGACGTTAACAACTACCGACCTATAAGCCTATCACCGGTAGTCTACAAAATGTTCATGGCATTACTCAAGAACAGGTTATATTATCAATTGAATGAACAACAGGCGAAAGATCAGGCAGGATTTAGAAAGGGTTATTCCACAGTTGACCACCTACATACGTTAAACATGATAGTAGAAAAGTATACAGAATATAATAAATCGCTCTATCTGTGCTTTGTTGATTTTACAAAAGCCTTAAACATAACTACATGCTTAATGCTCTTCGAGCTCAAGGAGTAAATGCTGACTACATCCAGATGATTAAACTAGTATACGACAAAAGTACAGCCAGCGTGAGGATGGAGGATGAAGGAAAAAAAATCAGCATACAACGAGGTGTCAAACAAGGGGACCCGCTGTCACCATTACTATTCTTGTGTACTTTAGAACAAATCTTCAGGTCAATAGATATGTCTAACTATGGTATAAACATTGACGGTGAAAAGCTGAGTGTGTTAAGATTTGCAGACGACCTGGTATTTTTAGCGGAATCAAGTTCTGAACTGCAAAGTATGCTACAAGTATTTCAAAGCCATCTTAAGGTAACCGGACTTACAATCAACAACGGAAAAACTAAAGTAATGGCAAACAGACCTCACGCACCAGTATCAATTAACAGCATAGAACTTGAATCAGTGGAAGAATATGTGTACCTTGGACAAATATTTTCGTTTAATAATAAGATGAACAAAGAAGTAGACAGAAGGGTTGCTCTAGGCTGGAGAAGATACTGGAGCCTAAAACATATATTTAAGGGAGACTTTAGCATTACGTTAAAACGTAAGGTTTTCAACACGGTTATAATACCTACGCTCACATATGGCTCACAGACATGGAACCTAACTGAAAAACTAAAAACCAAATTGAGAACCTGTGAACGCTCTATGGAAAGAAGCATGCTCAACATGAAATTGAAAGATAAAAACAAATGCACAGACATAAGAAAAAAAACTGGTGTTATGGACATACACGAAGTTATTTACCAAAATAAGTGGCAATGGGCTGGTCACATTATGCGTCTAAATGACAACAGATGGACACTAAGGACGACCGAATGGACACCACGAGACGGGCGCCGCGGAGTGGGACGACCCCGCGTACGCTGGGACGACGAGCTGCGTGCGCGCTGTCCGCTCTGGCAGCGCGCAGCCCGCGACCGCGACGGTTGGAGGGACCTACACTGGCACGACCACACCGCCGGATCAAATGATCTACCATCCCAAACTTAACCTGCATGATGATAAATATAATTTCTTTTTAAATAAATGAATACTACGAAAAAAACACTAACTCATTTGATAATGTTGAAGTTATAATAATACTACTTGTGTCTACCATATAAATACTATACATCTAATAAGTAATAATACTAATCTAATATGTAAATTATGTAATGAATGTGAGTGTTAGTAAACTTATATGCACGTTTCATACTATCTTATAATAACTAAGGTATAATATAATAAAATAATAATAATAATAATATAATGATGTATACGAATGATAACTGAATACCAATAATTAGGTAAATTAAATTAAGTCAAACACTATGTATTAAATTGTTATATTTATATATTCTCCTAGCAGGGCTGGTAACCCATGGAGTCTTACTACCGTCCCTCCATCTTCACTGAAGGAGAGGTCATTTAAAATCAATGTAAATTAATAATTATTATAAAAATAAATAAAAACATAATTGTATAAGTCAATCATTGTAAGTTTTAAAAACCTGTTAAAAACTATATTTTCATGTAATAATGTTTTATAACCAATAAATGGCTATTCTAATTCTAATTCTAATTCTAATCTATCTATCTATCTACCTTTTTGGTCCACCTACCATCATTCTGCCTGGCCAAGGTGTCCTGCCCAACTCCACTTGAGTTTGGTAATGGTATCTGCAATGTCGCGCACCTTAGTGCGACGTCGGATCTCAACATTCCTTCGGTCTAGTCATAGCCTCATAGGACCTAGTTCTCTGAAAATGGGAAAGCCGAAAAATCTGGTTCGATTGACGCCACACCACCAATTCTTAAAAAAAATGGTAGGACAATCAACCTACGGCCTACCTAATCATAGGCTACTACGGTACCAGCTTAGCTTAACATCAGGCAGGCCGTTAACTTGTTTGCCACCGTCGTTGTACAAAAACAAAAAAAAAACCTGCTAAGTAAATACATGTTTTCCTTACTAAGAATTTTCTGTTAAAGTCTTCAAGGTCATAGGAAACAAGCTATTTATGATGTTTGTTTTTTTTAATGTAAGCATTTACTCTATGGGGTCTTAAATTACCTAAATTTGGGAAGAGGGTGTGTCATTTTGTCAAAATGCATAAGGTAAGAACTATAAAGTTAAATCAATAAAATAAATACTTTCATTAGTCTTTATTGAAACGACGAAATAAAATCAACTCTTTCTCACTAAGTTACGTTTAACAAGTTATTAATTAAGTTATTATTACATATTCTAGTGTTATTAGGTCCTTACCTATGAAATTGGCGGTTTTTTCACAGATATTATTTTGTACGTAATTTATTAATTTCTATTGCAATTTCCAAATTATTTTTTAATTTCATTATTAGACTATGTAACAAAGGTTTTAAATACAAAAAATAGGTTTGAATTTTTTATTTAGTGTTTCAAATTAAAGCTTGAAAACCGCCCTTTTCATGTGCTGCCGGTTAAAGTGTTTCAATTACGTATAGTTTTATGATGCGAACTATTTTTAAGGAATGAAGATATGTGTAAAGTAGCTTAAAAGTTTTCTATATTCCTACCAAAATTTAGTTTGCTTTGAATTTGACATTGCTGAATAATCCGCAAAATTCAATGTATGAAAATCACAGTTTTCATAAAATTCTCCATACACACCGCCAATTTCATAGGTAAGGACCTAATATTCTAAATCTAAATCTACGTTTAACAGGAACAAATTAAACAGGAACGTAAATTTACGTTTGACAGGAACATGTACCTACACATTTTAATATTTATTTACGTCAGTAATTTTTAAATAAAGTTATTAAGAAGACTAAGAATACAGACTATTCCTGGCTAAATGGAGATGCAGACCATTCAGCTACATCTTTGATGAGGTGAATAAGATGTAGGTCATCCTCGGGATCCTCTTCTAATCCGGAGTCGTCGGGATTCATATTCATATATTTTATTGGTAAAAGTATAAGGTGAGGCGCCGGAACCCACTCAACATCCAGAGGGACAGTAGTGTTACCAGTAATAAACTTCAAAATTGGACGTTAATATTTAAATATAATTTATTTTCGGAAACGAAGCGCAGATGACGTCATCAACTCCAGCATCTTCAACATCTTCGATGACTTCTAGTCAAGTGGGATCAGAACATTCTCGCAGAAAAACTGTAGTTTTTTTCTGACAAGATAGGTGTAGGTATTGGGCAAATGATGAAAGAGTCCCTACACCAGGAAACTATTAATATGTGTTACCCTGGGTTATCATTTGGTGGACTTATTGATAAAATCAAACTGACTGACCATGATGAACACACGACTATCGTGGTAATGGCTGGCAATCATGCAAATGTCATGAAGAAGTCGCTAAACGATAACATTCTATCCCTAATTGACATACAAAATAAACATCATTGTGAAATAATATTATGTACCTTCCCATATTGTTCGAACATGAGCGAAAAACACAATCAATGTATATACAGAATTAATTCATTTATGCACAATGCAACATATCAATATAGTGATATGATCAAATTGTTTGATGTTAACAAATTTATTAAGAAATTCATTTTAACAAAAGATTCCATGTATCTGACGAAAACGACAAAACATCGTTTAACAAATCTAATTGCATACAATATTTCTGACCCGGAACATACTATACATAATACTAAATCACAAGATGAAACTATTACTAACAACACTATTTTAAACTAAGGTATCCGACAAAGGAAAAAAGGTTGTCACAATGAACCAACAGTCCTTTCCCGGCATAAAAAATTACCACACATCATTTAAAGTAACTCACCAAAACATACAAGGTTTTCCAACTAAGGAACTTGAAATAGGTCCTTTTTTGGAGAAGAATCAGATTCAAGTAAAGGAAAATCAATTAAAACTAAGTTCCAGGACAAAAGAGAGTGGTACTAGTACTTTATCTTTGTTTTATCAAAATATAAACCACTTCTCTGGCAAAATACTTGATATAGAACTGCTAGTAGATAAGTATAACTATGACATTTTATGTTTCTGTGAAACATGGCTAAAGAATGATAAAATGTCATTAAATGTAAATAATTTTCAGGTTGCCAGCTCATTCAACAGAACATCCGCTAAGGGTGGAGGTTCTATTATACTTTTAAAACAATCTATCAAATATAAAGAACGTACCGATATGACAATATGTTGTTGGACGTATTTGTGAGGCTGTTCTGTTGAACGTATTTATTTGTGAGGTGGCTTGTATAGAAATGGAAAGGCATATAATATTATGTGTATATAGGCCGCCGAGATAAAACCTTGCATCTTTTATGTCTTCTATGGAACGTATTCTGAAAAACCTCTCTAAAAATAGTAAACTGATTTATGTTTGCGGTGACTTTAATGTTGATATCCTGTCAGAGTCCTCAGATAAAATTAATTTAATAGGCCTGCTAAAGTCATTCGGGTTGAAATACCTTTTCGGTGAGCCCACAAGAATATCCGGTACTTCCTGCACCTGTATTGATAATATCTTCACAAATTGTGAAAGTAAGAGTTTGTCAATAACAGGTGGAGTTAGGTCCGATCACAAGGGTCTTTCGCTTGAATTTGAATTAAAGAAAATGAAAGAGAAATATATAATTGAACATAGACCTCTGACAAAGCACAGACTAGTAAAGCTTAAAAATAGTCTAGAACCTAAACTTATGGATCTTGACCTTACTGAAGATGACCCTAATACTAACTATGAAACCATTCTTTCTGTAGTTAGTAAGGAGTTGTAGTGTAATTTGTCCCAAAAATAAATTATATGTAAATGGGAAACTAGCATTTAGTGACTGGGCAACCAAAGGAATAAGGAAAAGTAGAGATAATATGTATCAACTGTATAATGATAAATCCCACACTGACTCAAAAGCGTTTCATGAACATGTTAGGTCATATTCGAAAATATGTAAAGCAGTCTGCATCCAAGCAAAAGCTATAACTATCAGGGAAAAGATACGCAATACGCAAAGCTAACAATAAAATTAAAGCCGTTTGGAAAGCAATTAATGTAGAGACTGGTAGAAATATATCTAGGGATTCAAAACATATATTACTTATAAATAATCAATACATTTCAAACACTGAAGAAATTGCTAATATTTTTGTAGATTTCGTTACTAATATACCGTTGAATGCAACAAAGTCATTGGACTCATGCCCTGTATTGGCCGAAACCTACCTTAAAGAAAATTTCCAACAAACTTTACCAAAATTTTCTTTTGAGCACATCTCAATCAGTGACGTCAAAAATCATATAAGAGTTTAAATATTAAAACTACCGAAGATCTATGGGGCTTGTCCGTAAAAGTTCTAGGGTCTCTAATTAATACCATTGCTCCTTACTTATCGGATTTATTCAACTTATGTAGGTATAGATAAGGGCACTTTCCCAGACCTAATGAAATTTAGTAAAATCACTCCAATTTTTAAATCAGGACATAAAACAGACCCCTCCAACTACAGACCAATCTCTGTCCTTCCTGTATTAAGTAAAATCTTTGAGAAATTAATGTTAAGCCAACTGCAGTCTCATTTTAATAAAAACAAAATACGGCATCAAAATCAGTATGGTTTCACTAAAAGTAGATCGCCAGCTGATGCGGGCTGTCACCTGATGACTATTATCCTCGAGGCTTGGGAGGGCTCACAGGATGCTATTGGAGTGTTTTGTGATCTCTCCAAAGCATTCCACTGTGTGGATCATCGCACGCTACTGCGCAAGCTGGAGTTCTACGGAGTTCATGGAAATGCCCTGAACTTGGTAGAATCATACTTGATTGATAGGCACCAGAAGGTATATATAAATGGTATTTCATCTCTTAGTGCTCTGGTAAAAATGGGAGTTCCTCAGGGATCGATCCCTTTTTATTTTTGGTATACATCAACGATTTGCCTTACATGGTCAAAGACCTAGCAGACATCGTTCTACTATTCGCCGATGATACGTCTCTGATATTTAAAATCGATAGAAAAGCGCTCTTGTACATGTAAATAATGCACTAACCATCATCTCCAAATGGTTTGCAGTCAACAATCTGTTATTAAACGCGAAAAAGACCAAATGTTTAAAATTTTCATTACCCAATGTTAGATATGATGTAGAACCAAACATAATTCTTGACGGTGAAAGACTTAAAATTGACAATGCAACCTTATTCCTCGGCATCAATATAGATTCAAAGTTACAATGGGGTACTAGTTCACATTAACGTCCTGTCGGGGAAACTAAGCTCTGCAGCTTATGCAGTTTATAGAATAAGACGACTTACTTTATGATTTATATATGACTTATATTTACTTAGATGTAGCTACAGCGAGATTAGTCTACTTCGCATATTTTCACAGTCTGATGTCATATGGAATCATGTTGTGGGGTGCGGCTGCGGACATCGAGACTATATTTATATTGCAAAAGCGTGTGATTCGTGCCATATAAGTATGAGATGCGCCCTCGCGACTCCTTAAGAGAACTCTTCAAAGAGATAAACATACTTACCCTACCTTCCTTGTACATTTATGAAAACATCATGCACGTGCGTAAAAACTTGTATAAATTTAAATTAAATAGTGATTATCATAATTTCAATACTAGGAACAAAGATAAAATAGCTGTACCTAGTTCAGGCTATCCAAAACGAGTAAAAAATCTTTCCTAGGAAACTATACGGTTTTATAATAAAATCCCTAATGAAATCACTGGGCTCACAGAAGGTAAATTCAAGAGTCATGTAAAATTTACTCTATTAAAGAAAGCCTATTACACAATTAGCCAATACATAGAAGACAAAGATGCATGGAAGCTTTTGCATGACCCCTGGTACCGCCACCAAATGTAGCGGAACCAATTAATATATAAAGGTAGAATCAGTTTTTGACCTGCAAAAGTGCTATAATAAAGCCTATTTGAATAAACAATTAACAATACAACAAAAACAATACAATTAAACTAGACGAAGGTACTTCGTATTCATTTCAGTTTAGATATTTAACGCATAAACTCGACTACATTATACTACGACTACTAGAATATCTGAGGGAAATATTATTTACTCCTTTAATTACTTGATATATTCATATCTGAATAAAAAAACGAAATATATAAGTAGGTACGCGTTTTCCCATAAAAACCGGTCGTTGAAATAGACTCACGATGAACGAGATTTCTGCATATTTTTATAGATGTCAAAGTCCAGATCAGACAAGTTGATACTTGATGGTTTGACAAGAAACAAGGTGAAGTGAACATGAATTAGTAAATAATACTTCGTAAACACGTAAATTTATATGTGACCTACTCGGTATTAAAAGGCTAGCTAATCCGTTGTTTACAAACATGTCAACATGTTCATTTGAATATTTTGAATACCTCGAGATGAAATATAGTAAACCTACCTATTGTTGCTATATCATATCTCCGATGACGGGCATTATGCAATCTTATTTTATAGGGAACACTTAATGGAGAGAATTCTAGAAAACTGAGTATGATTTTGGTTCCAATGAATAGGTGGTGATCGGTGCCATTTACCGATGCCTTAGATATGTAGGTAGTTAGGTTTAGATTGGCGCGAGTAAGCACTAAATCGTGACGAGTTAACGGACAAGGTCAGCCTTTAAAACCGACAACGACTAGAAAAAAAACTAGGTGGTGCTGCCGTTCGTCCGACCTCCGGCGCAGCCCCGCTATTTTGTACCTAACTTGTTGTATGCTCACCTCAACGCTCACCCATACATTTAATATATCTTGACGCCGCGATTCGAAGTAACTAAGCATTCCTAAGAAAGAAAGAAAGAAACATTTATTCGAGACCAACAACACAGCGTTCCTACGTTCCTAGGTCTAGTTTCGTTAGGCGTGACGGGTGGTGTTAGGGTCCTACTGGGACATAAATGAAATGGACTGTAAATTCTATAGGCTGGTTTATTATACCGCCTTAATTACAAATTGGGAAACAGAGAGTGAATTAAATGCTCGAGTCGTCCGTTGCCGATGGGGTTCGTGAAGCCGAGTGTCGGACGATGACGTCGCGCTGTGTCCAGTTGTCCACCGCCCGCGCGTCTCCTCCCGAGCGCATGTCGATCCAGCACGGCTATCACAAAACGGAGCGCGAGCTCTCTCGATTTTTCTCGCACTATCCGTGTTATTCTTATTAGAACACTTAGAACGAGAGGTAAAGAGCGAGAAAAATCGGAAGAGCTCGCGCGGGCCGTCTTGTGATAGCCGTGCAGTTCTCAACAGGTGGAGTGAGGGGCATGATCGCGTCAATAATAACAGCCCTCAACTGTTCGTTGCGGTGGCCGGTGGTTCCTTTGACTTACTTTACAAGAGGCCTATTACTCGAATGTGAACGGTTTCACTGAATAAAGGTTAGTAAATGAGATTGGTGGTGCCGATAAAAACATCGTTACGAACTTATGACTAGCCATTCAGCAGACTCCACGCGCATTTCAATTTCTAGTACTTCAAATGTTATCGCAGAAATAGCTCATTCGTTCTACTATGCGAATAACTATAAGGCTATAAGAAATAAGGCGCTACCGCGATAAACGAATCGTATATCTCCCTCGATTGAATGCAAGTGCGATAAAGATAGACATATATTAACAAAACAAGTCGGCGTTTCGCGGTAGCCGCGCGGGCTTTACTCACACAGTCACAGTCCTTGATATAATCTAGACGAATTGATGGTAAGCAAATAGCAGTGAATAAGTGGCAGTGGGCGGGGCACATTGCACGTAGAACTGATGGCCGTTGGGGCGGAAAGGTTCTCGAGTGGCGAGACGTTGGTAGGCCAGGCCTCCCACAATGTGGACTGATGACTAGTAAAGGTCGCGGGAGTCCGCTGGATGCGAGTGGCGCAGGACCGGTCACTTTGGAACTCTTTGGGGGAGGCCTATGTTCAGCAGTGGACGTCTTTCGGCTGATATGATGATGATGATGATAGTAGTGAATACGATTTTTTTTGTGGAGATAACCTGCGTACTAGATACTCGTATCTTCACTTTTCCGACTGTCGAAAAACAAGCCCTAAAAGGGTATTGTTTTTGTATTTTTATTCACACGATAACTAACACAATGTTTACGCCGTAATTTTGTTTTTAATCACATAACGAACGCTTGACATAATAGTAATTAAAGCTACTCAAAGATACAATTATAGATAATGGAATTAATGGATAAGAAAAGTAACTTTCGATACGAGTCAATATCCTTTACTATCAATTGGCGCAGTCTTAAGAGTTAAGATAAGATAAAACTTATCACAATGCGAGACGTATTTAGAATGAATTAAATGAGACTTGAAAATAGAGCCAGAGGCATCAGAAATAAAATTTCGTAATTAGGATTAGGTATCAGATTGACCATGTGCCTAATAGATAGACACCGAAATTTGATCTAGTTTACAAGGAGTTACTTAGGTGGTAAGGTACTACTAATACCTACTCAGATATAATATAATAAATATCTTTGCTACTAACTTAAAAAAAAAACCACACGGTGTGCGCTTACCATTTGGTTCGACCACACTTGTTAGTGACCTAGTAACTAGAGGTTAGTAAATCTTGACATATTTACTGTTATCTGTTGGTTCTGCTATGTCAAGTGAAAATTGGTTTTTATGTGTCACCACAACAATGCTATTGTATTTACCGCAAACTTTTATTTAACAACTAGCATCTCCCTTCTTCGTCCGCGTGACTCCCGTATGTCAATATTCATCCCTTTGAGGGTTGATTTTGTCCGATTTCAAAAATTATTTCACTACTCTGCACGACTATTACAAGACGGCCCATGAGCTCTCTCGATTTTTCATAATTCATGTATTAATTGCTTTGTGGTTTTACAAAAGGTCTTAAATATAGTTACATGTCCACCACAAACCCTGTTAGGGCGCAGCATTATAATAAGTAGGTACTAAGGCTAAAAAGTACAAACTAGGTCTAAACTATAAACTTCAGTTCAACCGTTTTCTTTTTTTTTTTACTCCTTATAATTATAATATTCATACATTATATCATATATCATTCATTTACAATGGGGAACTTGCATGGGACTTCAATTTCGAATAAATTGCACTCAATCGATGCGGATATACGTAGAGATATCATACAAAAGAAAAAAAAAACGATTTTATTAGTTTTACCTTTACCTAACGTTAAAATGACGAAAATGTATTTTTTATTTTTTCGATAAAATAACGTAACAGTTACATAGAATATTAAATTGGAAATGATATTTTGTATGACAAGTATAGACTTAAACGTAAATTTTGTGGAGATAATCGCAAATTAATGACTTACTCCATAGTAAAGGCTATGCTGTGACGTCATAGCATAAGCCCGTTTAGTATAGAGCGATTTCGGGGGGTGCCGGCGCGCAGATTTCAAATGCATATAACATCAGAAAAATAAATCATAACAAAGTTTTAATGCTACAGTTGTTTTAATGCTGGATTATACTTTTGTTTTTCGTAATAAAATATTAAGATGCAAGTTCCCTATTATATAATTATTAATATTTACCTCTCTTATATATATTTCTCGCACTATACCTCTCTTTCTAAGTTTTCTAATAAGAGAGAGACGGATAGTGCGAGAAAAATCGAGAGAGCTCGCGCACCGTGTTGTGAGTGCCGTGCTGAGCTGGCATAGGCTATTTCATCCCCCCTAGCTAAAGGAAAGGATCTGACGATGGTATCCCAGGGAAATTGAGGGCAACCCTCAAATTTTATAGGCACGTGTGTAGTGATTTCGGTGTTTTTTTTTATAACTCGTGTATTTACCCTCGGAAATCGTAATATTGGTGAAGTGGAACTGAGCTATAACCACGAACTTCGAATCTCGAACTTCGTATATCTCCGTCACTATTGCACTTATGGTTTATGGTACTCGAGCGACAGAGATGGAGATATACGAAGTTCGAGAATCGAAGTTCGTGGTAGCGCCGCTGATGATGAAGACCACAGATGACTTATGGAACTTCTCAAAGATGAGTACGTCAAAGATTCTGACATGATTCCGTTGAAGTAGCAACTAATGAAGTGTTAATTCTGAGATCCTTGAGGAATCGACGGAACTCCTCAAATAATATCAGCCCACATATAGCGACTTGGGGTTTTTCCGTAATAATCAACGCATTTGCCCTCGGAAAGCAGTTTTCATGTGGTAAATTGGAAAGGAAATGTGGTAATTTTCATGTAACTACCATGTGGCTTGGCGAAGTACTGAATTGAAGTCGGTTTAAACTTTGTTTTTAAAGTAAATTATTTGAGTAAGCTGAGGTAAAAAGGAAAGTAAACCGTTTTTTTAGGGTTCCGTACTCAAAGAGTAAAACGGGACCCTATTACTAAGACTTCGCTGTCCGTCCGTCTGTCTGTCACCAGGCTGTATCTCAAGAACCGTGATAGCTAGAGAGTTGAAATTTTCACAGATTATGTATTTCTGTTGCCGTTATAACAACAAATACTAAAAACAAAATAATTTTTTTTAAAGGGGGGCTCCAAATTCTTCAAATACCATCACTTTCGTCTTACTTACATTTATCTTCATCCCTTTCCATTCAAAAGATTAATTCGTCTTCGTTACCATCATTTGTAACTCCTCAGCGGACGACGCAAGTAGTACAAGGTCGTCATGCATATAGGAGACATTTGACGCGTAACCCTTCCATTCTCAAACTACATGCGTCTGCAGACAGCTGTCCATGCATAGATTGCTGTAGCACAAATTGAAGAGGAGATCTAGTCACGCGGCAGCGTGTCAAGCCAAGTTCAAGCAAATTAACTGGCTAGCCAGCGCCCAGTGTAATATTACACGAACCACTTGGTGCCACTTTTGACTCTTCTACAACTCAAAACCTCTTTAACGTAAACACATAAAACTACGTGTGTTTAATTATATCCATAAGGACATCTAGAAGCCCACATGTCATGAAGCTAGCTCAAAGTTTGAGCTAGCTTCATGACATTTGAGCCTCAAACGGTTATAAAGATATGAAAATGCACTATGATTTTATTTTAACTGTTTTCTTTTTTATTATGGAGGAGCGGGTCTTCCTGACACAGGTATTTTTTACCTACTAGGAAGACCCAACCCTGTTGTCATTTTGTACGCGTTTTTTTATGAAATAAATCATTTTCATTTTCAAATATGTCTATATTAGAATGTATGTAATATATATAAGAATGCCTGACTTGGCTCTACGAAATATCTCACCACGTTTTACTGTGGAAGGGTTTGGCCTATTTTTTACATGGATTTATTTTTATGGGATCCTATAGTCATATCCTTGTCAGTTGGTCATAGTCACCAGGACAGGATCTGATGATGGGATCCTGGAGATATCGAGGGGACTCTTCAAATAAGGCGAAGTACTGAATTGAAGTCGGTTAAAACCAATGTGTCCTGCCCACCATGACGTAATGAGGCTGTGCAAAAAATTCGAGTAGCCATGCTCGGCATTAAACTACAAGACCGAGTGAGAAATGTTGAGATCCGACGTCGCACTAAGGTGCGCTACGTTGGAGATACCATTACCAAACTCAAGTGGAGCTAGGCAGGACACCTTGCCAGGCAGAATTATGGTAGGTGGACCAAAAAGCTGTCAGATTGGTGGCCACTTCTAGGTAAAAGGAGCGTCGGCCGTCCACCAGCTCGATGGGTGGACGATATTAGGAAGATCGCGGGTCACTTCTTGATAAGATTAGGTCAGGATAGGGACGGGTGGCGTACTCGAAGAGAGGCCTATGCTCATCAGTGACAATAATGATGATGGTGATGAAAACTTTGTTTCTAAAGTCAATTATTTGTGTAGTTCTTAAATTCATCGAGACGACTGTAACGATAGATTTATAGTGTGTGTTGTTTTGCACTGTCACCTCCTGTCTCGATCATCACTCCAGGTCGATGGTACCATAATATTGCATTGTTATCTGATTTGGATCATCATCAGATTATACTATATACGGTCCCACTGCTGGGCAACAAGCCTCTTTTTAGAGATTTCAGATTATTTCAGAAGCAGGCTGATTTTACATAAGTGCTAAATTAAAATTCAATTGGACTATGCTACGGATTGTTAAAAGAGACTAATTTATCCAGAAGGACATCTAGAAGCCCAAATATCATGAAGCTAGCTCAAACGGTTATAAAGATATGAAAATATGTCTATATTAGAATGTATGTAATATATATAAGAATGCCTGACTTGGCTCTACGAAATATCTCACCACGTTTTACTGTGGAAGGGTTTGGCCTATTTTTTACATGGATTTATTTTTATGGGATCCTATAGTCATATCCTTGTCAGTTGGTCCTAGTCACCAGGACAGGATCTGATGATGGGATCCTGGAGATATCGAGGGAACTCTTCAAATAAGGCGAAGTACTGAATTGAAGTCGGTTAAAACCAATGTGTCCTGCCCACCATGACGTAATGAGGCTGTGCACAAAATTCGAGTAGCCATGCTCGGCATTAAACTACACAAGACCGAGTGAGAAATGTTGAGATCCGACGTCGCACTAAGGTGCGCTACGTTGGAGATACCATTACCAAACTCAAGTGGAGCTAGGCAGGACACCTTGCCAGGCAGAATTATGGTAGGTGGACCAAAAAGGTGTCAGATTGGTGGCCACTTCTAGGTAAAAGGAGCGTCGGCCGTCCACCAGCTCGATGGGTGGACGATATTAGGAAGATCGCGGGTCACTTCTTGATAAGATTAGGTCAGGATAGGGACGGGTGGCGTACTCGAAGAGAGGCCTATGTTCATCAGTGACAATGATGATGATGGTGATGAAAACTTTGTTTCTAAAGTCAATTATTTGTGTAGTTCTTAAATTCATCGAGACGACTGTAACGATAGATTTATAGTGTGTGTTGTTTTGCACTGTCACCTCCTGTCTCGATCATCACTCCAGGTCGATGGTACCATAATATTGCATTGTTATCTGATTTGGATCATCATCAGATTATACTATATACGGTCCCACTGCTGGGCAACAAGCCTCTTTTTAGAGATTTCAGATTATTTCAGAAGCAGGCTGATTTTACATAAGTGCTAAATTAAAATTCAATTGGACTATGCTACGGATTGTTAAAAGAGACCAGTCATTTTGCGCAGTCAAGTGCCGGGCACCGAAAAAAAAACTTGCAAACCATTCGAAGCATTTCTTACTATGGAGCCAAGCTAACACAGTGAAAACGAATCTTTAGTTTCTGTCAAACTACCCACTCAAACTTGTTTTTAGTTGTATCAGTCAGTCTTTCTTTTGATGAAATGTGTGGGAAAATCCGTCAATTATTCGCTAATAGCACCTAAACCTTGACTTGGGAGTATTGGTTATGAAATGTTAAGACCAATGGGGCCTATCGTTTGGGATGATTTTTGTTTGTTGGCCGGCAACTTTTACATTTGAGCCCAACTTAGTATGAAACGTAACTGGTGGTCTCCTTTAATTTGCAATTTTGGAATCGTACCTATTTGAGTAGGTTCATTAACACTGTAAGAAAAACGTTCGTGTGCTGGGCACTGCTGGTTTCACGGGGATTTTTTGTCTTTATCAAGATAATCTAGTGCCAGTTGTGCGATAAAACGAGATTAAGGTGTAAATCGACACAAACGCACGTCAAACCCAGTACCAGCGTATATTCATTAAAAGCTTAAGAGCCCCCATATGCAAATTTGCCAATGTTTATCGACCTAGATCTCAACATCTATCTATAGTGATTACATATCTGCCCTTACAGTATATGAATCTTAAACTGTTTTTCTGCAGTCTGTTAAAAGTGAAAACACGATTAACAATAATGTTCTCGATACTTTTATTTTTCAAACCTAACCCTTCTATTGGATGTTTTTGGTTGGATATTTAAGACTCTCTCATCTCTAACAATGAGTTTTGGTTTAATAGTTGTACAATGATAAGTTCTCAAATCTGGTAAAAGGATTTTGCTTATAAATGTACGCACAAAAATATAATTAAAAAACATGATATCCGCGCATTTCCATCTCGCTCACGCGTATGCTCAGTGAGAGGGAGATAAGTCCACGCCACTACGCCCTCTTAACAAACTCAATCAGCTGTTCGAGTTGTAGGCGGCCTTGGCTTTTGGCTCTTGGTAAAAACGGAGTTATAGGGGTCCAACGTAGATTAAGTAAGATAGCGAGCTGATAACGGCTCTTTCGCAAAACGTCCCGCCGGTCCCGCGTCTGTGAAATGACCCATTCGCAAAATTTCCCGCCTGGAAAAAGCTGGTTTAAGTAGAGCCTAGGAGTCTTCTCTTGGGTTAAGAGATGGCACATTTTACGAAAGGAACATTTTGCGAACGGGTCATTTTGCGAAAGGGGCGTTTTGTGAACGGGACTTTATTTATGTAAAGGGACGTTTTAGGAACGGGACCTTTTGCAGAAGGGTCGTTTTGCGTAAGGGACATTTAGGAAAGGGACATTCTGCGAGTGGGACGGTAGGCGCCCTAAGTCCCTAACCCATATTTAATGTTGCCTACTTTTTATAAAGCTATCATTGGAATTGAAATATTTTACCTTGGACGATAGAGTTATGGATGTTAATGGACTACTTTGATGCAATTCGGCCAACTCTAATAAAATAATCTTAAGTTTGTGTGGTATTGTGTTCCTGGTGATGGTAGCGAGTATCAAGGCCCTGCTATCCAAAGTACATCAACATATATATTTTAAAGGGTGTGCAACGTACAGGGCTTGTAGACGACAGCCAGCCACGACATACCTAGAGCACCTACTTAGATGATCCTAAGTTTAGACCATAAAGTTGATTCTCTTCTATTTTTTAGACACTACCGAAGATCCGTCGCGTTGACATGTAAAATTGATAATTGTGAATAAGTAAGATTGAATTCGAACTGGTTTTTTCCTTGAATTCCTCTAACTAGAACTATAGAACTATTACGTCTAAAAGTGAATACGTTGTGGCGTAGCTCTACTCAGTAGTAAATTGTGTTTCGAGCCCCCGGCGTACCCTCCGGAACGTGGAGGTACGTTCGCGACCTCGAGGAACTTGGACTTGAGCTATCGTAGATGTTAATGTTGGTGGCTGTAGTCAACAGGGCTGTTATTCGCTACGCGTTAATGCGGCTCACCCCGCCGGTCATCCGTTACGAAACTAGACCTCTACCGCTCTACCTAATACGCTTAATTACTACGCATCGCGGTGTCAAGGTATAATTGTGGGTGAGGGGGGCAGGTGACACTCTTAGGGTGGCTGGCTAGTCTGTTTATAGTGAGGCGAGTCTTACATTGTGAATTAAAAAAGTTTGCCGTATCGTATGGCACTTACTGTACTGTACAGTCAGGGGTATTAATATACGTACATTAATGTGGACATAAATATCTGCACACGTCTTTATGTCATTGACAATAGAGTCCCGTACAGATATTTATGTCCTTATTTCCGTACGTATATTAATACCCCTGACTGTACTTAGTATGATACCTGAAATATGTATTGTATAGTATATGACCGTCTGCTCCATAATCTGAAACTATTGTTCTTCAAGTAAGTCGGCGGACTATTTTCCATTTCAAATTTCGTGTCGCTCTATTTTCCACGCCGCAAGCCTCACATTTTGCCGTAAAGTCGAAGAAAACCAGACGTATTTTTCCTTGTAGTGCTTCAATGCTTTAGTGTCCCAGTTTATAATCTGTACATGTAAAATAGGTTTAAATTAAAATTATATGTATTAAGTTAAGTTTTGTTGTACAATACGATTAAAATCAGTCAACTATTCTGATGTTAGCTGCTTAACTAGTTGCGCCGCAAAGGTGTCAGAGGGGTCGGACGGGTGTGCGGGAGGCGACTCGAGGCTAACTTCAGACACGCAAACTTTTGTGCCGCGTACTATAGTTTTTGCACTTATTATTATATCGTATGGCTTTTATACAGTTGAAATTAATACTAACAATGAGTACAAGTTTAAAAGATTACAATTTAATATCTAAGTTGAGTAGCCAGTCTCTTGCTGCAGGGGTCAGCGCCAATAGCTCATCCATACCTCCCGTGAATAGTCTTCTGGGGCATTCCTCAACAATGTGTAGGACGGTTTGTGTTGGCGCACCACAGTCACAGTCAGCTGCTGTTGATATGCCCCACTTGTGTAGGTTGTGATTGCAGCACCCAACGCCCGTCCGGATGCGGTTCAGAGTGACCCAGGTCTTGCGGTGTTCGTTAAAGCCCGTTGGAGTTCTAGTGGGGTCTATGTTAGGGGCTCCATCCTGTTCCTGCCACTGCTTCCTCCACTCCAAATGGATACTGAAGGGCTCCGAGCCCTGTAGCTTGCAGTCGGACCATATGGGTTTGCGGGACGGTAGACGTGGGTGAGGCAGGTGATGGAGTGTCTCTCTAATTGGCAGCGTTTGCGTTGTTGCCTTAGTCCACTCCCGCGCAGCAGCATGTGTTCTTATATCCGGCGGATATTTTTGCACTAATAAACTATTTTCTTTCTTTCTTTACGCACTTTTCCTTAAGACACAATATAACATTCTTAATCTTAATAAATTATATAGGTACTTAAAATTGGTTTAAGAGCAAGCACTACCTTTACTTGGCATTCTCTCAATCATATACATATTTTCTCTAGGGGCTAAATGTAGTTTAGCCCCGCTTGCTTAGCCTAATATGACACACTTTTCGAGCATGAGAAGTAAAATTTTTTTAGGCAAATTTATATTTATGAGCTCTAAGCTCTTTCATAACAGAGCAGAGGGCGTACAACGAATTTCGTGTCCAATACAATAACGCGTTCCTGGCAGGGATTGTAACCCGGTTAATTTTTCCGTAGCGGTTAGAGCCAGATTTTGAGAGCCTAACCCATAATAAAGGTTACGCTCGCAAGAACACCGCTCTCCCCGGAGCATATGTCGGAGCGCAAACAGGGAACGAAGTACCATTTACCGGTTAGAGAGCGCTCTCTCCGTGTACGGGTGAACGACCGCTCGCTGGCTCGCTAGAGTCGCAAGCTTATACAGGATTAGTTGGCTATATATATAGATGCTTGAGTATTATTACTATTTATTTATACTTACTCTAGTAAGTAATAGTGGCGGAGCGCCCGTTCAAGCCGATTCCCACCGGCCTTCCTAAAATTTATTTTTAGGCAAGCCTATAGTAAAAAACTCTTAACTCATTCATAACTTATTTTGTTCCGGGTTGCCCATCGAAAATTTTCACGCGCCGCCACTGGTAGGTAAGGACTTACATAAAACATCAAGTATGATTCGCGAAACATTGTATAAGTACTTAAGCCCCTGCTAGACGGTCGCCAACACGCCACTCCGACCGAGCGACCTTGGTCGGCACTGACCGCTGTAGTATGAAATTTAGCTCCAAACAACTGTCTACACGGTTGGTGCGGAACAAGGTCGCCCGGTCGGAGGGGCGTGTTGGTGCCCGTCTATCAGGGGCTTAAGAAATTTAGCTCCAAACAACTGTCTACACGGTCGGTGCGGACCAAGGTCGCCCGGTCGGAGGGGCGTGTTGGCGACCGTCTAGCAGGGGCTTAAGAAATTTAGCTCCAAACAACTGTCTACACGGTCGGTGCGGACCAAGGTCACCCGGTCGGAGGGGCGTGTTGGCGACCGTCTAGCAGGGGCTTAAGAAATTCAGCTCCAAACAACTGTCTACACGGTCGGTGCGGACCAAGGTCGCCCGGTCGGAGGGGCGTGTTGGCGACCGTCTAGCAGGGGCTTAAGAAATTTAGCTCCAAACAACTGTCTACACGGTCGGTGCGGACCAAGGTCACCCGGTCGGAGGGGCGTGTTGGCGACCGTCTAGCAGGGGCTTAAGAAATTTAGCTCCAAACAACTGTCTACACGGTCGGTGCGGACCAAGGTCACCCGGTCGGAGGGGCGTGTTGGCGACCGTCTATCAGGGGCTTAAGAAATTTAGCTCCAAACAACTGTCTACACGGTCGGTGCGGACCAAGGTCGCCCGGTCGGAGGGGCGTGTTGGCGACCGCCTAGCAGGGGCTTTACACCAATTTGTTCGACAAAATGGTAAAATGCCCTATCGCAAACCTAACGTGCATTGGTAGTAGTACTTATCCAAAGAATTAGTGAGCCATTAGCTACCTGTGAATTAAGTAGGGACCAAAAAAATATAATGAGTTATAAATATTTTTTCACACCTCTCATTCAGAAAAGTACGTTTTGGTCCCCGACGAGAGGGAGCAAAATGCTACTTTTCTGTTCAAGCTTTTTTTTTTAATTTATTCATTGGCTTGTAGCATTTACGCAATGTGCCAATAGAATCTTAATAAAATCGATTGTAATTTTATCGTAATCGTAAAACGTATATATATCATCATCATCATATCAGCCAAAAGACGTCCACTGCTGGACATAGGCCTCCCCCAAAGAGTGCCAAAATGACCGGTCCTGCGCCACCCGCATCCAACGGACTCCCTACCCACGCCGCGCCTTCCGGTACGTGGTCGCCACTCGAGAACCTTTCCGCCCAACGGCCATCGATTCTAGGTGCAATGTACATATATATGTATATATAAAGGATTTTTTTTTGTTCTTTTTTGTTTTCTTTTTTTTTTGTTTTTGTTTTTTTCTTGTTTTTGTTTTTATTTGTTTTTTGTTTTAGTTTTTGTTGTTTTTTTTGTTTTTCTTTTAGTTTTTTTGTTTTGTTCGTTTTTTTTTGTTTTTTGTTTTTGTTTTTTCTTGTTGCTTGATTTTGTTAAAAAATTTTGCTTTTTTTTTTGTATTTTAGTTTTGTTTGTTTTTTGTTTCGCTTTTTAGTTTCGTTTTTTCAACAAAACAACAATCTTCAACTAGGCATTTTGATGTGTGCTAATTTCTATCATAATCATAAAATTGGTAGATGTAGTTCCTCTTTTTTCTGCCCATTTTGAGTAGGTGTTTACGCTGTACACTGTACAATAGTTATTTGTGTCACAAGGGAGAAAAATAGTATATTTACTGCGAGGGCGGTGTATTGAATCCTGAACGTAGCGAGGGATCCTACAATAGAATCCTGAGCGTAGCGAGGGATTCTAACGTAGGATCCTGAGCGTGTTGAAGGATTCAAGTGTTAACGCCCAAGACGAAAATAATTTTGCTCCTGAGTGACACATGTAACTTTTCACACTGACTATGAGGAAAAACTGCAAAAAATACAAAAAAAAAAAACAAAACAAAAACAGCAAAAAAATAACAAACAAAACAAAAAGAAAAGCAAAACAAAAACAAAACCAAAAAAAACAAAAACAGCAAAAAAACTAACAAACAAAACAAAAACAAAAAAAAAGAAACGAAAAAAAAACAAAATAAAAAACTAGAACAAAAATACAAAAATAAAACAATAAAAACACCAAAAAACAAAAAAAAAACAACAGTAAATAAAAACGAACAAAAAACAAACTAAACTAAATAACGAATAAAACAAAAAAAAACGAAATAAAAAACAAAAAGAAAACAAAAACAAAGCAAAAACAGAACAAAACAACAAAAAGAAAAAATACAAAAAAAATAAACTAACAAAAAATCCAACGAAACAAAAAAACTTAAAATGAACCATAACTAACTAAAAAACCAAAAAAAAAACGAAAAAATTAACAAAAAAAACATCCTAAAAAAGCGAACAAAAAGAACAAACAAAACAAAAAAAACAACAAAAATACAAAAAAAAACAAAAAATACAAAAAAAAAAACAAAAAAAAAACGAACAAAAAACAAACTAAAAAACCAACAAACAAACGAAATAAAAAAACGAAACAAATAAAATAAAAAAAGAACAAAACAAAAACGAAAAAAGGAACGAAAAAAAACTAAAAAACTAACAAAAAAACCAAAGAAACAAAAAAAAACTAAAAATGAACCATAACTAAAAAAACAAAAAAAAACATACAAAAATAAAAATAAAACAACAAAAAACAAAAAAAAACAAAAATCCTAAAAACAGCGAACAAACGAAACAAAAAAAACAACAAAAATACAAAAAATAACAAAAAACCAAAAAACAAGAAAAACGAAACAAAAAAACAAACAACTAAAAAAAGAACAAAACAAGAAAAAACAAACAAAAAGAACAAAAAAAAACAAACAAAAAATTACTTATTAAGTCGATTATTTTATTAAGATTCTATTGGCACATCGCGTACGAGTAAATGCTACAAGCCAATGAATAAATTAAAAAAAGTAGCTTGAACAGAAAAGTAGCATTTTGATTCGGGGACCAAAACTTACTTTTCTGAATGAGAGGTGTGAAAATTTTATTTCAATATTTTTATCGTCGAAAGTAGGAGCGGCGAGCAGAAAACTAGGGCGTTCGGCGGAACACGAACGAATTCATCGAATAAACAGAGTAGGTAGCTACACTGTAGCTAGGTATGTAATGTACCTACGCTCACTTCTCGCGCGCGTTTGGTTTAGGCAACCCGCAGCGCCCCGCAACGAAGCGGCGGTCATTGATCCCGTATCGCTACACGGAGTGAACGGTTAGAGAGCGCTCCGAAATAAGGCTCCCAAATCAAATAGTTCGAACGGAACCTAATCAATTAACCGGTTCTGTAACCGGTAAATTTGTAACCGGTTACAATCCCTGGTTCCTGGTGCTGATGGGGCTGCCGCGATGGTGTAGTGCTTCCGGCATGTTTGCCGAAGCGCGGACGGATGGCTTCGCGGCTGTGATGAGGAAGAGATGCGCTTCGCTTTTGTCTCGTTTGCGCGGCAGCCCCAACATCATCCTGAGCGTGTTCGCTTACCGCTGGGACAGTCCTATGCTAGCCCGCTGGACGTCCATGCATGTGCAGGTAAAGACGCGCGCACGAGAATTCTAGACCCTAAGTATTATTATTAACTAACACTCATTTAGTCATGAGTTAATTATTTTTTACTAACAAATGTGTATGGACCTTGTCTGAAATAAAAATGAATTGAATTGAATTGAATAACTTTTTTGTTCCGGGTTGCCCATCGAAAATGTTCACGTGCCGCCACTGGTGCCTACTCGTATGTCCCTCAATGTTTACCTATTGTCCCTGTATCGTTCTGTAATGAGTAATATCTGTTTTAGAGGGGCCGGGCCCCCATCCAGTAGGGGGAACGATTGCGTCTCGTAGCTTCTACAATCGCCATCACATACATCAGTACACTATAGGTGGTTAAAAAATATCGGCACATGCACCCTAATGCCTTGAAAATAGAGATGTGTTTCGATGTTTGTGAGCTGCTTGTTTGCTCCGATGTATGTGATGACGACTGTACATATACTACAGCCAACGGCAAAGTGATCAAAGAGAACAAATGCTAATGTTTATGTGAATGAATCAGTAAATCTACAGTTCCTAGTGTAATAATAATAAAAGGACAGTAACGATGGGGCGTTGACTTGATATTTGATCGCATCCGTTTTGATATTAATGATATTGTATGAAACACAACAGCTAAATAGGTACCAATACGCTTATACAGATACTGATATAAAATTAACACTAGCCAATTTACTCATGTTTTATGCCACGCGCACGAGCATCCGGCTTGTGATCCTGTTTTTTCTTTGGCAAAAACAGTAGGTAATTGTTATTGTCCATGTTATCAATAAATTTAATGAACTTCGCTCACACGCAACGCCCATAAAGCAGAATGGCATTCATCATCACGACATCCAAAATCTATCGATATCCAAACCTAGATACAATACCTCCTTAACTCGTTTAATAGAGTCCAAAATAGGCGAAGGCAACATAAAAAGTGCAGCCCGACTTTTTTTCTCCAGTGACACTGTTGCCCCAAACTCACCCGAAACATTAATCGCGCTACGGAGTAAGCATCCACCTGCCCCAGCTAACCACATACTCCCTGATCCACCAGACCCGTCCTTACCTTGCCTGCAAGTATCTTCCGAAGTAGCTCTAAGAGCAGTGTTGTCATTCCCAAGTGGCTCTGAAGGCGGCCTACATGGCCTGACGCCGCAACACCTAAAGGACCTAATCGGAAACTGCTCCACGGATACTTGTGAGTCCCTCCTAAGTTCTTTAATTTCCTTGATAAATTTCATGCTTGCAGGCAGGGTAATTACGGATGTGAGACAGATACGTTATATGGCGCAAAACTCTGGACCCTTAAGCCCCTGCTAGACAGTCGCCAACACGCGCCACCAACCGAGCGACCTTGGTTGGCACCGACCGCTGTATTATAAAATTTAGCTCCAAACAACTGTCTACACGGTCGGTGCGGACCAAGGTCGCCCGGTTGGAGGGGCGTGTTGGCAACCGTCTAGCCGGGGCTTTATAAAAATGGACGGTGGCATCAGACCGATCGCGGTAGGTACTACCTATCGACACTGGGCTGCTAAATGCTGCTGCTGCATTGATGCTGACTGTATGTGAAGGAGCCCAATGCCTTTTTACAGGTTTTAACCAACTAGAACTCTAGAAGGATCTTCTTAGTTCGTGTTCTAGTTTCCTTTTTTTTAATTATCAGCATTGCGTCAGATACACTAAGTCCTTACTTTCAGCCAACACAGTTAGGTTTTGGCTCTAAGAGCAGTTGCGACTGTTGCGAGGTACTACTATTAGAATTTTTTCCACATATTTTTTTTTTCTAATTTACCAATTTATTTATTTATTTAATCTTTATTGCACAAAAGAAGAACTTATAGTACAAAAGGCGAACCTAATGCTATGAAGCATTCTCTACCTCTATAAAAGTATAGCTTTAGTGTACAGTACACGAAGGTCTCTGCACAGGTTTCTAACATAATCCATTATTAGTGTCTATTGTCCCGTCTAGGTATTCGTAATTTTAATCGGTAGATAAATAACCACCACTTCAATTTGACCACCAATGTAACTTAGACCTTAAAATTCTCTTCTGAAACTTGTTGACTAAACTGGATATTTATGCTCGAGTTAGTTAATGATTGTAGAGGAAATCTCGTGACTACAATGAAACAGTTACTTGTCCCTTGTACGCTTGTACTATCAAGTTGATTAATTAATTGTTCACTAGGTTAGCTATTCAGTGGGTAATACACCTGTTTATTAAACGCGGCGCTAAAAGATTTCCAAAGCAATTAGCTGACGACGTTAAGGAAACTAACGTTGTTTCCATTAAACCTGACTGACCAGTTAGTGCATTATGTGAAGGTAGAGGCAAACATGATTATGATTAGGTAGTAGCTTTGCTAATAAGTTTCTGTCATAAATTTCATTTTGGTACCAGCTTTTGTAACCGACTGTACTTTACTGTAAATCGTCATCAGCTACTCATTGAGACGATTCTAACGAGCCCAAACTCAACGGTGTTACGTCGGTTAAGTACTGAATTCCCATGGGCACCTTCTGTCTCCATCATCAGATCAGCTCGATGGTACCAAAAAAATTGAATTGTCGTCCCAACCTTTACCCAAAATTTCAGCTCAATCGGTTAAAGATATCTGCTTCAAAATTGAGTTGCAAGATTCCACCCGAACAAACTCACAGGGGCTCACGGGGGCACAGCTATCATAATAAAAAAATCGATTAAGCATTATCAACTTCCTTGTTACCAGACAGAGCAAATTCAAGCCACCACAATATGTATCTATACAAAAAATGGGAACCTTAACATATCCTCAGTATACTGTCCACCAAAGCACAAAATCGCAGAAGGACTATTCACGGAGTACATTAAAACTCTGGGGCACCGCTTCATAGCAGGTGGTGACTGGAACTCAAAACACACCTATTGGGGATCCAGGCTCACCACCACGAGAGGAAGAGAATTGAAACGCAGCATTGATGCGAACTACATGACCCCAGTTGCACCAAAAGAACCAACGCATTGGCCAACGGACATTTACAGGTTACCCGACTTAATAGATTTTTTCCTAACGAAAGGACTAGCTGGATTATATCTGGACGCTGAAACTTGCCTGGACGGGTCATCTAACCATGTACCAGTGATATTAACGGTGAGTACAGTGGCCCTGATAGAAGAACACCAAATAAAGTTGTACAACAAACTCACAGACTGGAACTCATTTCGCGAACTAGTGGAAGACCATCTGGATCTACGAATCCCGCTTAAATCCCAAGAAGATATCGAAGATGCTGTTAAATCTCTAACCAACACCGTGCAAGTCGCCTGCTGGAAATGCACACCTGAAATGACAACTAGAGCCAAAAACAGGTCTATACCGTTAGATGTCAAAAGAGCCTTGAAAGAAAAAAGAAGACTGCGTCGCGTTTGGCATTGTAGTCGCCTAGAAAATGACAAACGAAATTTTAATAGGATGGCAAGGAAATTAAAAGCAATGATCAAAGATGCTGAAAATGAGACTCTGCAAGCACAGCTGATGACGTTATCAGCCACAGCATATTCTAACTACTCCCTCTGGAAAGTAACAAAGAATCACAACCGTCCTCAAAATGTGAAACCTCCCATTAAGCTTACTGATAATGCCTGGGCCAGGACCAATCAACAAAAAGCAGACATATTTGCTAGACATTTAAGCCAAGTATTTACTCCAAATGAAATGGACTCGTCAGACCTGGATAATGAAATAGATCTTGCACTAAAACATCCATTCCAAATGGACTTGCCACTAAAACCAACAAGTCCAAATGAAGTATCTAAACACATAAACTTGCTTAAGGATAAAAAGGCCCCAGGGTTTGATCTAATAACAAAAGAGGTATTAAAAGAGCTACCAAAGAAGGCCCTAGTTCTTATTGCAACAATCTTTAATAGTATATTGAGAACAGTATACTATCCTAGTCTATGGAAGGTCTCTCAAATACAAATGATGCAAAAGCCTGGTAAACCCATTCATGATGTAACATCCTACAGACCGATAAGCCTACTACCACTGTTTTCTAAGCTCTTCGAAAGAATACTTCTGGACCGACTCCTACCACTACTGACACAAAAAAACATAATCCCCGAGCACCAGTTTGGTTTCAGAGCACATCATGCCACTACTGAACAAGTCCACAGAGTCTGCAACACAATTAGAAAATCTTTGGAAGAGAAAGAATACTGTTCATCAGCCTTCCTCGACGTGCAACAGGCATTTGATAAGGTGTGGCATAAAGGGTTGTTGTACAAAATAAAGAGCCTCCTCCCCCACACTTACTACACACTGCTAGAATCTTATCTATACGAAAGAATATTCCAAGTAAAAGAGGGAGACTGTACCTCTACCTTCTTTGATATAAAAGCAGGGGTACCACAGGGATCCGTGTTAGGACCAGTGTTGTACGTACTCTACACATCCGACCTTCCAGAAGTTCCTGGAGTGATCACAGCAACTTTTGCTGATGACACTGCCATCCTTGCTAGCAGCAAAAACATACAGCAAGCATCAGAAAATCTCCAAAGAGGCCTTGATGAGATTTGCAAATGGCAAAAGAAATGGCGCATAAAAGTCAGTGCAACTAAATCAACACATGTGACATTTGCATTACGACAAGGTGATTGCCCATCTGTCAAACTAGGTGACAATATACTTCCACACTCCAATGAAGTGAAATACCTTGGCATGCATTTAGACCGCAGACTAACATGGAGGAAGCACATAGAAACAAAGAGAAATCAGGCAAACCTTAGATATAAAGGACTGTACTGGTTACTCAACAGAAACTCGAAACTATCAACCGATAACAAATTGCTGATCTATAATGCAGTAATAAAACCTATTTGGACATACGGGATACAGCTCTGGGGGTCAGCGAGTATCTCAAACGTGAATATCATCCAACGCCTTCAGAATTGCATACTGAAAAGCTTGTCAAATGCACCCTGGTTCATCACAAATGCAGAAGTCCACAAGTATCTGAACATGAACACTGTAAAGGAGGAGTTCGAACGGAGCATCAAAAACTACAAGAATCGCCTGATAAGCCACCCAAACCAACTTGCAGTGAACCTGACCGTCCCAGATTACAACAAAAGACTAAAACGACGTGATATATTCGAACACAGCAGTGTGGAGACGCAGCTTTTCTAATAGGAGCGTGTCAAAGGAGACTCGTTCCAAACGCCATCAGCAAATACTACATCAAACCTGCTTATAGTCAAAATGACTGATCGCAGATACAAAAAGGAAAAAAAAAAAAAAAAAAAAAAGTGACCTTTTTAAACAAATACTCGGATACTGAAGTTTTTAAGATGCCGAACAACAAGAATGACAAGTGAAGCTCTCTTCGAAATGCCATTTTGAGGATGCCTGCCGAATTTAAGTAGGGAGTCACATGTGTTCGAGGAGGAATTCCGAAGCAGTACCGCGCACTTGCGTTTTGTACTCGTTGCACAATGCGATCAGTGCGTGCTAACAGTCGTGGACCGTATACAACATCGGCATAATTGAACCTCGAGAGAACCAAGGAATCGCATAGCTTGATGCGTAAATCTACGCTGATGAACTCTCGGATTCTTCTTCTTTAGTCTATAAAATGAGGTTCTGGCAACTTCCGATATGTAACGGAACCCTTCATGTGCGAGTCCGACTCGCACTTGGCCGCTTTTTATATATTTGTAAAAGATTCACTACAATGGCATAGCATAATATATGCAATAATAATTAAAAATATGATTGAGGAAGCTAGCGTATCGAATGTTTGCATATGTGTAAGAAACGACATTGTGTAACTTACTCGACTCACTTGTCTCAATTGTGAATCCGGTAGTGTTTTTGTTATGTTGCGTCATACGATGACAAACGACCGTTCTTTCTTACACGTTATGGTCATCGTTTGTTGTCAAATTATCCACAGAGACGTACGATATATTTTATCAGATTCTCATTATACATGGTTTCCGAAATTTATTCTTTCATCATTCACAATTCAAAGATTCAAAGGATCTATAACATAGGCCACGGAGGCGGCGCGTGAACATTTTCGATGAGCAACCCGGAAAAAAAGTTATGAAAGAGTTCATGCCTTGATCACACGTACCGAGCAAACGGGCGAGACAGTGGTCTCGGCCGAGTACTCGGTGCGTATAACATAGCGAGTGACTGTTTATACGCACCGAGTACTTGGCCGAGACCACTGTCTCGCCCGTTTGCTCGGTACGTGTGATCAAGGCAAGCCTTGCCTAAAAAAAAATTTTAGGCAAGCCGGTGCTGGGAATCGGCTTATATGGGCGCTCCGCCATCGCCATTGAATTAGGCCATTCTGTGTGGCAACCTCAAGCACCGTCTAGGCGAAGGCTTGCCTAAAAATACATTTTAGGCAAGGCGGTGGGAATCGGCTTGTATTTGCGCTCCGCCACATAGGCCACTCTGTGTGGCAACCTCAAGCACCGTCTAGGCGAAGGCTTGCCTAAAAATACATTTTAGGCAAGGCGGTGGGAATCGGCTTGTATGGGCGCTCCGCCACATAGGCCACTCTGTGTGGAAACCTCAAGCACCGTCTAGGCGAAGGCTTGCCTAAAAATACAGTTTAGGCAAGGCGGTGGGAATCGGCTTGTATGGGCGCTCCGCCACATAGGCCACTCTGTGTGGCAACCTCAAGCACCGTCTAGGCGAAGGCTTGCCTAAAAATACATTTTAGGCAAGGCGGTGGGAATCGGCTTGTATGGGCGCTCCGCCACATAGGCCACTCTGTGTGGCAACCTCAAGCACCGTCTAGGCGAAGGCTTGCCTAAAAATACATTTTAGGCAAGGCGGTGGGAATCGGCTTGTATGGGCGCTCCGCCACATAGGCCACTCTGTGTGGCAACCTCAAGCACCGTCTAGGCGATCCCAGATGGTGTAGCCTCCTTACTAACGTTGCGCTTCAAAGTTTACCCTATTTTTAACCACGACGGAACGGAGAAGGTATATGCGTTTAGGGTGAGATGCTGTTTGTTTGTGTACACCAATGTTCCCATTTATCTCCAAAACGGCTTAACCTATTAAGATGCGGTTTTCAGAAATGGGTTTGTGGTTCATCAGGGGTGGTTCTTAGATAGGTGTTATGATCTTTACTCACCAGGGGGCGCTGTAGTAATTCCTTACCGGGATGATCTTGATTGGATAGTTGACTGTCGCGTTTTCGCAACACGCCCTCCCTGAAGACTTGAATGCTAGTCTAGTGTATACTCCCAAGTATGGTATGTGGGTCAATCAACTATTTCTTGTTGTTATTCTGCTATCCCGTTTTCCAGGAGACAATATGACAGAATATCTTAGATTTTTTGACAACATTGACTTCTATCTAACATATATTATGATGGTTCATACAAAAAGGGGTAGATCATGACAAGAAACTCCCACACTTGGTGAATTTAAACCCGTAAAATTGCAGTTTTAAAAAGTGACCCAGTAAGTAGACCTAACCATGGTAACTACTTAGTGACAGAACAAAAAACAATATCCATCTATAATTTGATTCTTTTAAATGACTTATAATTATTTATTTATCGTATGGCGCTGGTACACTGGTAAATATATGTATTCGTATTGATGTCGCTGATAGAGTTCCAGTGTGCGCTGCGAGGTTCAGAAGGAACAGTGCAGCTGCCGAGTTTGTTGTTCTTTTAGCACCACCCGGAGGTCACGTTTAGGGTTTCTAGGGTTATTCCTACGGACGTAGAACAACAACGACCTCCAGGAGAGAATTATGGAAATGGGTCAATCAACCATTTCCTGTTCTTATTTTGTCCTGTTAGCCAGAACATGAGTTTCGTAGAAAAATTGCTACTTCTAAGATGCTTAGAATTCTGGCCTGTTTTAATGGGATTAAATGGTCGGTTTGGTGGATTAAAACTCAAAATTTAAAAACTCCCAAGGCAACTGGCGACACAAAAAGTTGATTCACTCAAATACTTGTGGCAATGGTTAAAAAATGAAGTCTTTGATCTGTAAGAATGTACTTTTGATAGTTATGAATTGACCCTTATATATATAAAAAAAAAAAAATTAAAAATTTGAACTGTTTATTTTCAGATCTGTGATTAAATTACATATATCAGTTACATTTAGTACAATCTTTAATATTTAAGATTATTTACTAAACTTTTTTATCTTAATAACTAGTTATATTTATCTATGTCACTACTGGGGGCCATTATATTCTGAACATTTTCTTAATTATATTTTAGTTTGTGTAGGTTTACTTTCTATATTTTCTACAATAATTTTGGGAAAGCTGTTTAATACAAAGGGTAGGTAGTTAGACCACACTCTTTGCCCATATGTGTTGTTATATTTGTTAACTATGTATACATTCTTACTGGTCAGGGTTCGTAGGTTGCCTTTCCTTGTGTACTTAACAAGATCTCCCAATTGATGTTTATATTGCATTACAATTGCCATTTTAACTTTACACATATGAAGCCTAGACCTATCGTTTAACTGGTAGCCTTAGCTTCATATATATAAGGGTCAATTCATAACTGTCAAAAGTTCATTCTTACAGATCAAAGACTATACCACTATTGTTATATTGTTTCAGTGAGCCGTACATTAGCCAGAACCTGACGGGCATGGGCATGGCCCTGGCGAGAGGGAAAGCGGCGCCGATGGACGTCGTTCGAGTAGAAACTAAGACACAAGTGAGTCCAACTTTTCTCCTAGCGATAAACCACAGTGCAGCTTTTAACTTTCAAGCAGTTTCAATGTGGTTTCAATACAAGGTGCTTCGGAGGAATCCAAATAAAAATACCCTTGTATACATCGTTCAAGCCAAGAAGAAGCGGCGCAATCCTACCTACGCTAGATGGACAAAATACAAACTAGTGGCTCTGTAAACTGTAGAACTCGCAACACTGGATTAAAAAAAAAATTTTTTTTGGGATAAATTCCAAAACCTCAATCGACCAAAAAAATTTGGAATGCCACTTGTAGAGCAGAACTATGGGAGATGAGAGTAGGCAATGATGTAACCTAAAATATACGTAGATATGTCATAAGCGGTCCAAAAGTGCCACACTAAAACTTGGTCAAGTCGCAAGCTTGCCATAGTTTTGCGTCGTCAATGGAAACTAAGTAATTACTGTCAGAATTTGGTGGCCATTTTAAAACACAGAATTTCGTATAGACAACATATCTACCTATTTTTTATATTACATCATTGAGAGTTTGCCATGAAAAGGAATTGAGGGCTCCTCGAGGAGTGAACGATCGCGTGAAATGAAAGCCGCGTTGATCTCGCCAGGAAATACTATAGTTTGGTCTCTGGTTCATGGAACTTTCCGTAAAACAATTACACAGCTTTTACAATTGATAAGTAAAACAACCTTCGCCTTTGACGTTTTATAGAAGTAGTCCTCGAGCATTTGCTGCAATATGACGCAATTACTTATTATAAATTATAATAATTGCGTCATATTGCAGCATTTATAATTCATGAATGTATTGGCTTGGATTTTACCTCAATCATCCCAGTGACCCAAAAGAATACTTAGTCATTTTTAAAGTACGAGTATATAAGACTTCAAGAGCGAGTTTTATAGTACCTAGGCACATTTGCAAGGATAAGTTTATGTCAGTCGGTGGACTTTCTCCTTCGGGATTTTTCTTTCGGAACTTAAAACACCTACTAGTAAGTAATAAACCAACGTAATCCCGACACTAAACCCCGTTAAAGTATAAGTAGAAAGGAGTGATATGGCACTTATGTTTTTAATATCAAAATAATACTTTCTGTACCATTTTACGAACAAAACCCGGGTTGAAGGATCATATCTCTGTAGGCACATGAGTTAAAATGTATAGCATCTTTTCATTATAACATGATGCCTCGACACTTCTTTAAGTTAGGTTTTCGTTGATTTACTTTCAATGTATTGTGTTGTGGAATATTCGTATAACGCACGTCACATTAAGAGACTATACTATACACAAACAAAAGTTAGACCCAATCTAACTTCTTGGGTCTTCATCATGGCTTGAACATACCTAGGACAGCGAATAGGAGCTACCAATAACCAATGCATATCGTTAGTGGATTCTTCTCTTTGCGGCGCCAACCCAGAAGATTTTTAAAAACCGGCCAAGTGCGAGTTGGACTCGCGCACGAAGGGTTCCGTACCATTATACCACCTATAAAAACGGCAAAAAAATCACGTTGGTTGTATGAGAGCCCCCCTTAAAAAAAATATTTATTTTGTTTTTAGTATTTGTTGTTATAGCGGCAACAGTAATACATAATCTGTGAAAATTTCAACTCTCTAGCTATCACGGTTCTTGAGATACAGCCTGGTGACAGACAGACGGACGGACGGACGGACAGCGAAGTCTTAGTAATAGGGTCCCATTTTACTCTTTGAGTACGGAACCCTAAAAAGCGTAAGTAAGGGTCTCATGTATAAAGTTACATTTGATCAATTAGTAAAATCGATAAACCGAACTTTAACGTTTTTCGCACTCGGACTGAAAAACTAAAAATGCTCCTTCTGTTTTTTAAAGTTAATCGCACCGGAGCTATATTTTCAACTGTGAAGTATATGGAGATTTTAACAGGAAAGGTAAATTAAATTCTAAAACCGTTGTGGTACTTTATATAATTATATGCAAAATAAATATCTTAGCAATTAATCCAAGCTCCAACTAGAAAACGTGAGTTTATACCAACAACGCAGCACACCTTGAAATCATAACAAGATAAATAATTATAGGTATAATATGAATAACCGATGTAGCCAAAACAATACTCAAGTAAGTGCAGTAAACTGTATGACTAACAGGGCACTAAGTATATAATATTCGAATACTGCATAGTCATATTAACTGTCGTTTTACCATGATAACCGTGTCACCTAGGACGGGTAATTAATGTTTTGCTTGTTACAATTAAGGTATGCGGTTAATTGTTTCTCAGACTGCAACTAGTTCAAAAAGGTTGGAAATGAAATGGGGAATTGTGAGACCGCTGCTATTGTGCACAGCTATTTAAAATGAAATTGTCTAATGGGTCATAATATAATCCATAATTGAACTAGCGAGCGAAGCGATCGAAGTTCGCCATTTCAGCTTAGGCAAAATATTTGTCCGGCTGTTCTCCACTGAAGGTCGCATTTCTCGACCGTTTCTCACGAAATTTTGTGAGCAGGTTCGATGATTATATGGGTTCTTTTGTCTATTCAATTCTTTGATTTTTTTCATATTATTTTTAAAGACAGACTCGTTAGGTCTACAGCTCACAGAGCTACTACTAGTCATAAACGAAGCTGTATCTGGCCTGAAGGCCGAAACGCACTGACAGCGGTGGCGGAGCGGCGCGGAGGCGGTACCGGTTGTAATGTTCGAGCTAATATGAAAGGATCCGTACAGAATACCGCGCCGCGCCGCGCCGTTCTATGCGGATCCTTTCATATTAGCTCGAACATTACAACCGGTACCGCCTCCGCGCCGCTCCGCCACCGCTGTCAGTGCGTTTCGGCCTTTATCCGGCATGACCACAATCGTTGCAACAATCATCCGACATATGCAGTGGACATGATGATGATGAATTACTGCTGGAATAGAAAGTAGATTTGAACTAACTGTACGTGCGGTTTGAAACGACCGAATAAAAAAAAATGTGGCTTAACATAATGTAGTGTTTAGCGAATATATCTACATTCTACACGTAATATTATAGGTATGAGAAGTGTTAGGTACAGTCGGACAAAAATGTGTTCTACCACGCTACGGTCGAGTTTCATTTGCACGTCATGAAACAACAAGGTCGATTTCCACTTGCAATAATATTATGACAGTAACCTTAGCGACAATCAGATCTCACAGAAACTTTTGTCAATAGTGGTAGACCACTTTCTTGGCCGACGGTACAACTGCTAATATTGTAATTTGTAGTCCATTCAGTAATACCTCACGAGTTTCCACTTAAATGTTTTTTTGAGGTGAAATTCCCGAAATGATACGTAAGTATAGTTAAGAATTGGCCCATAGTTTATTGAATCCCATTTTATAGAAAAAATACATCAATGGTAACTTGCTTTACACAAATCGGGTTTAGCGAATTAAGTCAGTAATTTTTGCTTACATATTTATGAATACCATTTATAAAATGTTTATAGGTAAGATAAACGCTTAAACCTTTGCAGCTTATTATAGTCTAAAAAAACAATGCTATAGGTACTCATAATGAGTAAAGACTAAACCACGAAACGAATTGCGTTTATCTTAACAATAATCCCATGTAATCTTATCGTTCGTCGTCAACCATTTAGTCTAATTATGATCTATGTGAAATGACAGCCATAAAAAGGTCGTGTTAAGATCGGATATGGTTACACTATTCAATTGAGTACGTCCGTCGTTAACGAGTATCGCAGCGTTCGCGGATCCGATTAGTTACACATAATTGATACGACATGCTTATACGGGGGACGGTATCGGTAGTCCAGGCTAGTATCAGGCAGGTCCATGAACTGACAACTTGTATGGAAAAAATGACAAATTTGGAAATAATTTCTAATAGGTAGCTGATTTTTTGTATGTGATTGATATAATATCAATTAAATAGTTACCAAGCGATAAAATCCCAAAAAAAATCAGACATCAAATAATTGTATTTTTCACAATCGTGTTATAATAGAGAGCTTTTTAGTCGAGTACCGTTTTTAGGCCATTAAAAATCTTGATTATGACACTATTATGAACAATACTTTTTGTACGAGTTCATTAAAATTAATACCTAATTTAATTCATTCATACGACAGACATACCTATAAGAAAACTAAATATCGTAAGTACTATATCACACCACCGGCGTCCGTAATGTTGCAGTACTGTGCTGTGATTGGCTAAATACTAGCCAATCACAATGCGTAGTTTTTTTATCTTTTTATGCCCTGGATACAGCAGCAAGTTTAAGTAGATTTTTGACAGATGACGCGGCGCTGCTATACGTTCCGATTATAGATTAGACGTTATAGTATAGATCCTTTAAAAAGGACACATATCATTGAAATACGAAGTTCTATTTTCAATTTTTTTTCGATTGTCTAGAACGTATCGAAATAGTTATTTCGGAAGTAACATAGACTATTCAACGAGTGACGTTTGCAGTATTCTCTATGAAATCTTAATACACAGATGTTAATCGACGAGTACAAAAAATATAACTTCACTAGCTTGAAAAGTCAGAAAAATATTAATAAATGGTTTTATCTTTATTTTGGTTCATTACATTTGCTCTATAATATTCAAGATAAATATAAAAAAGTTAGGTTATTTCGCCACTGTTAGGTGTAGCTATTTTAGGGTATTTTGGGAATAGAGTATTTTGAGACTCATTCATAATGGGACGCAGTCCACTTGAATTTGGGTTGTATCGAGAGTCTCCTTCGAAAAAAGAGGTTTTTGAGAGAAGGTGATTTCGAATTTAGGGTCTATTAATGATTAGAGTATTTTGGGTGTAGTGTAAAAATCAGCCGGAAGGTATAAATTAATGTTTTGCAAAACCGTATTTTTGCCTGTAGAGTAGAGTAGTAAAATCCGGGCAGAATACGGCTATTGTATCCCCTGCTTGTCGTACAGTCAGTAGCAGAGGAAAAGTAAATTTGTATGCAGGGGGGGGTTCATTTTCTCTGCAGCTGACCCTACAAGGCGACTAAAAGGGGTCCTCGGGGTGGTACATGGTTGCAGTTGGGGGCTGCAATCGTTGAATGAAAAAAAAGGTAGGCATGATGACGCTAGTGCGGCACTGGTGCGTTCCGTAATAGGAGATCCCAGAGCCGTCCGAAATGCGACGAGGATTACCATCGGGGGGTTTTTAGTCGGTGCGAGTCCGACATAACCTCCGTCCGCGCTATCCCCGTGACGTGGAGGTATCCATGAAGAATTTTCCTCCCATAAAAAAGGGCAAGAAATGACGATGCTTCGGACTAATTTACGCCATTTACTTAACAACTGACTTAACAGAACTTATCCGAGAAACGTTTGTGTTTTGTTTGTTACGCTTTCCCCGTCGAAATCAGAGTTTGAAAAGTAAATTGTATAATACAGCAGGGCTATATATATTTCATCCATCAACTGGTTTTATCGTTTTACCTCAAATCTGTTACTTGAGCGCTAACAAAGACGTAAAAACCCGAGACGCGGATTTTCCTTTTACGTGATCGTAAATTAGATGTTTCTGATTTCAGATAATGTTCTCCTTCCTATCGGTCGGGTGGGGCTTTCTATCGGACATCGATATCGAGAGCGAGCGGTTACGAGCCATCGGCGGACAGAGGTTCGCGGTGTGGGCGCTGGCCAGGATCGTGGGGTTGCGCCGGTACAAAGGTGTCGTCAGCTACGCACTCATCAAGGACATTAGTAACCTCCCCAAACCCAAACAGCCATTAGTTCTCAGTCACAGTATCAGCCAGGACGGAGCACTGGATTCGCCTGATGGAGAAGCCTTCATTGACTGCGATGAGCAAGATAACGTCTGGACCAGCGCGAGCGGGCCCGGGCGCCACCAACGCGTGGACTCCTGGTACTCTGTCAACTCTCGCCGCAGCGCGTTCTACAGCACACGAGGATCCGAGTACCACAGCGTCACCAGCGCAGGCTCCGAAATGCGGTCCCCGGTCCACGCTTGCATGCACGGCCCCGCGCCCCACCTCCCAGCACTCATATCCCAGCTCCCTGCCCATTGGACGCACGAGGAAGGCGAATTCGTCATGGTACACGTCTCTTACCAAGCGTACATTGGTGAAGATTTGCTGATCGCGCCGCGCTCGCAGCTCTCAGACGGAGTCATGTGGATGCTCATCATCAAAGCCGGTATATCCCGATCTCAGCTGTTGTCCTTTTTACTTGGCATAGGCAACGGGAACCACGCGGACGGGAACAACGAGTACATAAAGCTGATCCCTGTCAGCGCGTTCCGGATTGTTCCGGAGGGTCCTAATGGCACGCTTACCGTGGACGGGGAACTTGTAGAGTACGGGCCCATCCAAGCGGAGGTGTTCCCTAATATAGTTAACGTCCTTGTTCCGGACCTCAAATAACACCCGAAGTATTAGCTACTTAAGCGAGCGCTGGATGGAAATGACTGATTTAGTTACCTAAACTACTTAACCGAGCCGAGGTCCCGACGCCCGGGCGGGGGCGGTTCACGCAGCAAGTATTCGTTGATGGTTGTGTTATGTCTAAATTATTCAACACCAAAGCTTTTATTTCACGAATTGTGGACATTCCAAGAACTTTGTGATTTAGTTTTATAATACGCATAATATTTTGAATTTGGTTCCACGGCTGTATGTGATAATTTCTTGCATGTATGTATCAGTTGTTCGAAATGCAACTAGTCAAGGTTTTCGTATCGTCGAAATGAAGTGCCAAATGACGCGCACTCTAAATGTTCTGCTTGTGCAACTTTCTATGGAATTGATATACAAGTTTGCTCAATCAAATAATTAACCGAAGTGAACACAATAATAGTAATACGTCCATTGTTATCGTCTCTCTCATTCCATTTCCAAGTTTAATTTAAACAAGGACCAATTTATTCGTATTCATAAAACAATGTTTTTGTACAATATTAATTATTACATGTAACTAAAGTTTACTTGCCTTTTTGTAGATATTTATGTGTTTAAGACCTAATTAATAATAGTGCAATGGGTTGGGTTGGGATGTTTGGGAATACTTAATATTTATGTTTGTTATAAGTATATTAAGTATAATTTAAACTACTGTAATGTTTAAAACTTTCTGTGATAATAATTAATTCTGCCATAATGATTTACAAGCTCCAATCGATGTGATCGATTACAAGTTGTACTGACACAGCAGCGGGGAACAGCCAAACCCCAGTTAGACGCCTAATTTATTTATTATTATATTACAAATTATTCGAGGGTCTAGTATTAAATTTTATAACGTAAGTATAAGTGAAAATGTATTGATTACACTTTCATTAATTATGCCTCTAACATGATTAACTATTCTGTTCTTTTGTTTTGTTATGTTTACATAAATCAGGTTCTCTTATTGCCCCAAAGTGAAGTTTTAATATTATAGGTATAGAAGCCATTTCACCTAATGATCTTGTTGAATTTACCTACTGCATAAGGAAAATGTAAAAACCGCCAATCAAAAGTATAGGTACCAAAAAAATGTTAGCAAATTTTATATTTACCTAGCGAGGCACGAGGGCCAATGCACACCGAAGCATTTCTTGATACATTTCCGTAGACATTTCTAAGCACTACTAATCAATAAAAAATAAAATGTTATGTTTTTTAAGTCTAATTTTTATTCCTCACGATGTTGAGAAATCTTTTAGCAAAAATGTGTAATTAAAATAGTATAAAGTAAATGGGTATTAAGAAACTACAACTAGTACAAAATCTATGCTGTAAAGTAAAAAAATTGTATAATGCTTAATTCTGATATCTACTTGTTGACTACTGAACACAATCCTTATGTCATATCAATAAGGATTTGTATGGATAGGGAACAGAATCTAAGATCAATGTATGTATTTTTGAAAACTGAAATGACAAGCCAATTTATTGTATGTAATAATAATTAAGGCTTAATATCATTAGATTTTTATAAGCAATAAAATTGTTTTCCAAAGGTATGTAATACAAATATGTTTTATGGTAAATGGGTTATGTTTATTAAGAACATGAAATAAATGTGGTTACATCACAAAGTCATGTTGACCATTAAAACAATTCTATGTCATTAAATTGTTGTAAATCAAGAATTTTAACCCTTAAACAGGCCCCATAAATTGGCATGACTGTCCCAGGAATCAATTGCAGCCATGGAATATATAACTTATGGGGCTTCTAAACGGGCCATATTTTCACTGCAATATGTGGCCGGCAACTATTGGTGTCATTCTCTAACATGTGAGTAAGAGAGGGACACCAATAGTTGCCGGCCACATATTGCAGTGAAAATATGGCCCGTTTAGAAGCCCCATTACACACGATGTTTTCAAAGCAAGTTGTATTTTCAATAAATATTAATTATTTTGAACCTTAACGTAAAGAAACTAAGGCTCAACTTCTAATAAAACGAATGTGGTAGCTATATCGCCTTAATAAGGGTTAAATATCATCGGATTTTGTGAATAATGTTATTCAAATTCCAAGTTTATGAAACTGTTGTCAATAAATTATTATTTAAAAGTATCAAATTGTTTTTTTTTTATTAATTTATTTCAAATGGTATAACTATTGTAGTTTGAGTTCCGGGAAAGGTCATATAAAATACATTTTACAATGCACTTGCTCTGAAAGAGCCCCTTTATATAGTTCAACATTTCCACGGGAGTGGATTTCAGGCCAAAATTCCCGCACACTGTGCGAGAATGAGATTTCGTGACAATTAAAATTTCACCTTTATGTATATTTTTTTATTTCCTTGCATGATGCATTGTAAAATGTTGTATGGTACAGGTGCGGATAGGTAATTCCCAACGAGTGGCGATGACGAAAAACACTACCGCCACGGAGTGTTTTTGATCGACACGATACTTTCCGCACTTGTATCATAAATAACTATTCTCAAACATGTAATGAAATTTCGTCTTTACGTGCGTTATAACAGGCTTCAAAGTATCGCGTTTCGGGTGGAACAACTCGAGAGAGCTGTAAAGGAATTTCATACGAAATTGAAGGCCTAGGCCGGGAAGTATTTTTTTTTTTAATTTTCATTCCACCTTGTGGCACAGCATCACGGCGTTGAGCCATGAAAAATAGTTTGATTTCTTGGAGTTTTATTTATTTCATTGCATGTTTGAGAAAAGCACTATACATGCCTGGCCGTGAAAAGGGCTTGCCGGCTTCGTATCACTATCTATCTATACCTACCTCAGAGCATAGAATACTAGAGAGAGGACAAGCCGCCGGCGGCCGTGTCGCAGCTGTATGCTCAATGGGCATACACTGCCATACTGTGCACGCGTGCTGATCGCAGAGAATATTACGTTTTTTCCCAAAATGCCTGATATGATGAGCGTTTATTGTCAAATAAGCGTGTAGGTATACAAGTGTGTGTGTTTTAGATGTGTGCGTGCTTTGTCTTGTCAATTACTTGGGCGGTGTGTGGGTTAATGTACTTGCGACAGGCTCACTCTATACAAATCGGCCGCCATGTCCGATCTCCTTATATTCATACATCTGTGATACCTACTCACCTGGCAAGCCCTTCTTTCCCGGCATCTGCAGTAATGTACTATCATCCCTGAAATCATCCCCTAAAGATGGGAAGTGTTAGTTTCTAACGGGAGTGTGAGAAATGAGAATATAATAGCTCTTGAGATGATTAACAAGTAAAGCCCTCTCCACACTATAGGCCATCATAGATACAGGACGCGGATATGCGGTAGAACGAGACGTAAATATATCTTACTCCCTTTAGCGGATAGTTGCGTCCTGTATGGGCCATGATTGCCCAAAGTGTGGAGCAGGCTTAACACACGGATGAACTAATAAATAAGGTAATAATAATAACTACAACATAGAAAAGTTGAAAAAGCCCCGACATTTTCATTTCAAAGTTCAATATCTCAAAAACAGCAGAACCGATTTTGTTGAAACGTAGCTAAGAACCATCTCGATCACGTCAGCTTTCGGATAAAAAAAAAAACCCCATTCAAATATTCGTTTAGGAGCTACGATGCCACAGACAGGCACACACATACAGACAGACAGACACGTCTAACTTATAACACCCCTCTTTTTCCGTCGGGGGTTAAAAATAAACTGAACTGATTTAACACACATGTTAAAGGGGCATTTCACAAGAATAATAGGTATTGTTTTAAGATGGAGGCACATGGGCGAATCTCCTAGTGATTGAACCGCTCGGTTCTGCGGCGCTACCACGAACTTCGATTCTCGAACTTCGTATATCTCCTTTTCGGTCACTCGAGTACCATACACCATAAGTGCGATAGAGACGGAGATATACGAAGTTCGTGGTACCGCCGCTGACGTCATTGTCGGCTCAAGATTATTTCAGCAGAGGTAAAACATACCATGGCAACTTAATCAAAAAAGACTCAGTACTGGAATTGGGGGTTTTTTGTTGATCTTTGATATAAATAACCAGAAACAGTCCCCGCGAAGGATACGGGCGACCGAAACCGCGCTTACTTTATGATAAATGATTTCTGGCCCCGTAGCATGGACGGCGTTATCACGCGTTAAGTGATAGGATAAGCGCGTCGTCTCGTTCTATCGAACGGTGTCAGCCAGGGACGGATACTCTATCCTGTCACTTATCGCGTGATAAGGCCATCCATGCTACGGGGCCTGGTAATGGCTTACGTCTTCATCAAAAGTGGACTCTGATATTCGTCTCTTTAATAGTATTATTTATTTAATCGTATGGCGATCTGTAGAATAAACGAATATCCATGTGATATTTTTATAGTAGCGCCCATTTCGCCGAAAGTGCTGTCGCTCATGTCATGCACCACCCAGGGGAGACGTGCAGGGTTGTGGTAGGTGACTCCTGCGGGCGCCCTGGGCGCAGACGGCTGGCGCATAACCGCCGGCTGCCCCCATAGTAAGGACCTCCGGGTGACAGGCATGGGGACAACTGTCGCCCAGCGGATCGAGGTCCCAGGGCATGAGTGCGCGCGGTACAAAAAAAAAAAACGTACGCCACAAATGATGGTGGGGGGGAACACTCAACCAATTCCCCCACAGGTGGGTCCGGTGAGCTGGACAACTGCTGGCGGAGTCGCGGATGTGTGCGAGAGCGTTCCCGTGACTCCGCCACAGGCAGTGGGAAGAACTCCCCAGGGTTTTTTGCCGGTACGAATCCGGCATATCCACCGCGCCTCCCCAAAGTGCGATGGAATCTATGAAGATTTTCCCTGGGATAAAAAAAAAAAAAACAGGTGACTCCTGCGGACGCGAGCAACAGATTGTCCCTCTCACAGATGTATGAATATAAGGAGATCGGACATGGCGGCCGATTTGTATAGAGTGAGCCTGTCGCAAGTACATTAACCCACACATCGCCCAAATAATTGACAAGACAAAGCACGCACACATCTAAAACACACACACTTGTATACCTACACGCTTATTTGACAATAAACGCGCATCATATCAGGCATTTTGGGAAAAAACGTAATATTCTCTGCGATCAGCACGCATGCACAGTATGGCAGTGTATGCCCATTGAGCATACAGCTGCGACACGGCCGCCGGCGGCTTGTCCTCTCTCTAGTATTCTATGCTCTGAGGTCCCTCTTTACTAGTATTTGCCATCGACGATAATGACGAAAAAAAAACACATACGTTTGTTAAAAACCTACATCTTAATATTCATAATTCTAATTGTTTTACACATGCTATGTGGCTCCCGTGTTACTTCTTGTTAAGACAATACAGGCAATAGCTTAACAGAGGTGTACAGGTTTCGTTGAAATTAAAGTCTGCAATGCAATAAATTCAAAAACTTTATTATTATGTATTTATTTACCTATTAACAAATTATTTACGATTCAAATAACTAGGTATTATATAAAATAACATCTCTCCTCAATGTTATTTAAATTCTTCCGAAAATTGACTATACTCTAGTATACAAATAAAAAGTAATGATACTTATAAATAGTAATCTTCAACCTCAATTTGTAGCATTTCTTGAAACTTCATTACTTAAGTAAGTGATACAGATAATCCTTATACTAACAATTAGTAAAGCCCAACCAGAATTAGGGTAAACAGTCATGAAGATGAGATGAGACAAAATGAGTTTTCATGTAACACTTCAAATTTAATGATTGAAAGATAGGTACCAAATATATGAAGACACAGCTAACCCTTATGCAAAAATTGTCAATGGTGGACTGTTCTGTCATTCATATAGTAATTGTCAGGTACAAGTAGTCAGAAAATTGTAACCGGAGACCCTCACATAATTCTAATCAGGCTTTAAGTTATTTAACTACTGTTATAGTTACAGTTTAACATTATGTATTGATCATTGTGTGAAGTCTGTACTGTTGTATGGGATGCTTCTGAAGTAGATAGAAATAAAATTCTTATAAAAAATTGGCCCAGAGATTGGATACTTTCATGTGGTCAGACAGCATTAAAATTACTGTATAAGAAATAAGATAAATAAAATTTAATTTTCATTGAGAATTATTTCTCATAATAGAGCCATCATAGGCATATTTTTGCAGTGATGCACACACATATTATATTTTCTTACCTATGCTTCCTGTACCGTTAGAAGCAATCACACATTTTCATTAATGCAGAAGCTGTACCGAAGCTGTACACATGTACAGTCGACCACAAATTGTAATAAGGTGAAAATATGGATACAACTTTATGTAGTTGACTCTACATTGCAAATGAGACAAACTCTTTTGCTGCATACGTCTGTCTATGATCGATTTTCGAAAAAACATGATTAGTTGTACATTATTCAATGAATCCACTTACACAAATGCATGTTGAGAGTTGAGACCAATCAAACTTTCAGTAATGGCAAGTGACTTTAAAATATTTGTGAGATCAAAAAGCATTTTGAAATACAGTTCATGCAAGTGTTGCACAATTGGACCTCATTCACTTGACACCTTTCTCTTCATCACACTATTCTACATCAAAATTGTGAGCTCATGTTAGGCAATAGTTACCATTAGTGTAAGCAGTCTTCAAACAATACCCTTCTCTAAAGTAATTTTATCTGAGCTTCAATGAGTCTAGACTGTCAAGTAAATTCTGCACTTCACAGTCAACTTGCTCACGGGTGCTAACACGCTCCAATCTCTCGCGCACAGACTCCAGCTCTCCAGGATCAGCTTTCTGCATCCTCATGAACTTTAACATCATTTCTACCACCAAGCAGATGTCAGCAATCAATTGCCTCGTTTCTTCAAAGTGTCCTGCGACACTGGGACGCATTTGGATCAGCTTGAGTTTGCTCTGAGCGAGCTGGATAGGGTTGCGCCCATTGTTGTCATGAGAGCTGACATCAGTGCCTGCATCCAGCAATTCTATTACTACTTTAATGTGATTCATACAAACCGCAAGATGGAGGGGGGTGTTGCCGAGGGTGTCCTTGATATTAGGATTAGCGCCGTGTTTTAACAAGGTCCTCACCACGTCGACGTAGCCGCGACACGACGAGAGGTGCAGCGGGCTCCTTTTGTGCTCGTCAGACGAATTAGGGTCAGCACCTAGTAGCAACAGCTTTTCTACTAGCTCCGTGTTGTTTGTGGAGGCGGCGAAACGAAGTTTCTGATTTCGAGACGAGCAGATTGTTCCACCGTATCGGTATTTGAGTCTGCAGTGTCTTCCTTTCGTAGAACATTTGATTTTACCGATGTGATCGTGTGGGTTGGGTTCACTTAAGAACTCTACGGGCATGGGCTGCCCAGCCAGATTGATGGGTATAGCTCGAGGATTAAATTCCAACACACACTGCGAATGGTCGAAAACTGGGTTGTCGCTACTTTCATTGCTGGTGTCCACTCCCGAATCAGCCATGGTTCTCAGCGATATTTTTTCTTTGAATATGTTGATTACTCAATTATTACATTAAAACGTGACCATTTATTACTTATTCATACGGGACGCAAAAAGAGAAATAAATAACACAGAACTTGTTTGCTTTGCTTTGTGAATTTCTGCTGTCAAATCTATTGTCACTTTGACGTACGTGTATTTTCCGGAAAAATACTTCTCAAAACCTCAAAATGTTGCGCAACTACAAGCCTCGAACAGCGGCGCTACCACGAACTTAAAATCTCGAACTTCGTATATCTCCGTCTCTGTCGCTCAAGTACCATAAACAATAAGTGCGATAGAGACGGAGATATACGAAGTTCGGGGTTATAGCGTTTCTGAAACAAGGGACAAATTAGAATTCAAAATTATGTTGCAACTATCGTTACCTAAAGTTAGCTATTACTCTACCTGACATAAAATATTTCCGTACATAAATTTGTGCATAAATTTATGTCATCATGGTGCTTGGCAGAGTTGGCAGAGTGCTTACTCTTCGTCAACTCTGCGTCAGCTACACAAAGTACTTTGTTATGTCAGCTAGCTGTCATTCACGACTTCGTTTCGTTCGTGTGCGTGTTCTTGACAGCGCAATCGGCCTCTGAAAAAATTCCAACGATATTATTTTGTTGGAAATATAATTTGACTACGCATAATACGAGTGTAGCGTGAATATAAATAAAAATGCAGCAATTAACCATATTCATGGTAAGCATTGAATGTGTTAATGTTTTTGTGCGACTGTTGTCATATTGTTAACCTTTACTATTTTGCCGAAAGGACATTGAGAGTTCTCGTTCATATATCGACGAGTTGTACTCTCCTGATGGGCAGAAGATCGTAGAAGCGCTGGTGACCTTGAAGAACACAGTTATCGGCAGCAACCGGCAGAAGAGCTCAGTGATACAGCAAGGGATAGTGCCGCGGCTGCTGCAACTCATGGCAGACGAAACCCTGGATCCAAATATACGGTTGGAGGCTACCATCACTGTTGGTATGTCGTAAACCTCTATTTAACTGGATTTTCACCACAACTTAGTCAACTCTGCCTTGATTTTCATAAGGTTATCTGTCTGCACTCCTTAAACCATGATCTGTTTTGAGATGCAAATCTAACAATATATTCAATATTATAACATTATTTTGGATTAATTTGTAAGCTTAAATTACTAATACGTGATTGTTAGCATCCAGGGCAATATTTTGTTTTGCTAAGATAAGTATACAAACAAACAGTGGTCATATCTTTTTGGCTTCCTTATATGTGGTAACTTGTCTCTTCATATACACTAACTCAAGTGTTATTTTACTCTGTGTTAATCAAATTGGCAAAATAAACCTTCTTGGATGCTATTATTTTAGAGTTGTAGTATCACTCAAAACATTACAATATTATTATCTTAGTGCTTAATTATTTTGTGTTCAATGTTATTACAAAACTAATACCAGATAAATAACATAAACAAGCAGCAAGTAAAAAAAAGTAATCAAAATCCTAAGCACTTTTTTAGGGTTCCGTACTCCAAGAGTAAAACGGGACCCTATTACTAAGACTTCGCTGTCTGTCTGTATTTCAAGAACCTGGCTGTATTTCAAGAACCGTGATAGCTAGAGATTTGAAATTTTTACAGATTATGTATTTCTGTTGCTGCTGTAACAACAAATACTAAAAACAAAATAAAATATATTTTTAAGGGGGGCTCCCATACAACAAACGTGATTTTTTTTCCGTTTTTATAGATAATAGTACGGAACCCTTAGTGCGCGAGTCCAACTCCTACTTAGCCGGTTTTTTTAAAGCAACTAATTGAAAATCATATATACCTACCAATTAATGCAGGCTTTTTTCCAATGTACATAATCTTTCATAATTCATAAGGCATGTATTGTTGAATAGGTACCTATTAATGCAGGCTTTTTTCAAATGTACTTTTTCATCCTATACTATTATAAATGTGAAAGTTTGGATGTCTGGATGTTTGATACTCAATCACACTTAAACAGCTGAACCGATTTGGATGAAATTTTGCACGAAGATAGTTTATAGCCTGGATTAAAATAAAGGATAGTTTTTATTCCGGGTTTACGCAGACAAAGTCGCGGGTGGACTAGTAATTCATAAGGCAATTAAGGCATGTATTGTTGAATACTCCCATTTTGGAAATTGAAATTGTATTCTATTCACAAAATTCACTTTTTAAACAGATGAAGTGAATAATGTTTTTCCATATTTCTGAGTAAGTCCTCTGTAACTGTCCTAATTAAGTGATTATTATTCATCATAAAGATATTGAAACCTACCTGTAATAAAAATTAATAAATATAGCTTGGAAATATCATATCATATATTTAACATTTCAGCTTTCTAATTTCTATTTCTACAGTTTAAAAAACTAGTCTTTTTTAACTTTTTCATTGGGACATAGAACAAATAATTGTATGTAAAACATACTTGCATAGTATTAGTAAATCAGGTAGATTATTTGAAAGAAAGAAAGAAATATTTGAATTATTCAAATTTCAGAATGAATTACTAACATTCACACTAACATCAAGTTTTATAATGATGCATTAGAGCAAACCAAATGTCAGATCAAATACTCAGTATATTTTTTGACATTACTTACCGAAAGAAGAAGAAGTAACTTTACAAAACCGTGGGTTAACGTAACTATAACTAATGTTACCATGCAAATGTACCCAGGTTCACTAGCGAAAGGCACAGCAGAGAATGTAGCTGCATTAGTAGAGCAAGGCACAGCGACTGTCCTAGTTGAGTTACTGAAGACAGTACCAGTAGAGTCGAAGCTAGCGGAGGCAGTGCTGTGTGCACTGAGGAGCGTGTTCCTGCACCCGCCCGCGCCCGCGGCCGCCCTGCCCCCCGACACGAGGCTCCTGACGAGGCTGACACGTGAGTACTAATAAAATCAGGACAACTGGTTCCTGGTAACCATGTCAATTCTACGAATTACTTTTCTTTTGACATTAGACACAGATAAAACAAACTGACTGCCAATCAACTGGAGTGTAAGGCGGCGTTTGGCTATAATCTGACTTGCTATTCGATTGATGATATGACAAAACTATGACATGTTTAAGAAATAACTAATCTACAAATAACTAATGTCTGAAATAATCAAGTCTGTATAATTTACTTAATCTAATAATAGTAATAATAATAATCCAATGTTTATCATAATTTGAATTTATTGAATTGTATAACTGAATTGTTTACTTGCACAGAACATAATTAATGCTAAATGTACCAAATTCCACTTATTACTCAATAATAATGATGTGTTCACCTGTAATTGGGGTACATAAGTGCCCAAATAGAAAATGTACCTATCTATTATATAGTAATTTTGTCTTATGTACTCTGTTGGTGTCCCGTATAATAAATAAATAATAATAATAAAGTCTGGTAGTTTTGCTATGAATTGGCATATTTTAAGTGTGATCCAAAATATCCCTTCTTCTTCAGCATAAATGCCTCCGTTGCTAGATATACATGCATTTTGCGTGGATTTCCATGTTCTCAATGGTTGGTTCTGGTCCAGATTGGCCCTGCTGTCGTTTTAAATACAACAATTTATAGAGATCATTGGTGTTAACTGTATCATATCATACTGGAACAGGACCAGAAATATTACGGACTGGTTTCCAATATACAGGAAAAGAGGAAGGGGAAGACGAGTGGACAAGACAGAGTTAATTGGAAAACTTTATAGGAGGCCTATGTCAGTGAAAACTTACAACTTAACGCAGTAGATTAAATAAACAAATAAAATAATATTCAATTGTCAGAAAGTCAGAGAGTAAACACTATTTGTATTTGTATCATACTAATGTACCAAACTCAAATGGAGTTGGGCAGGACATATTGCCAGGCAGCGTGACGGTAGGTGGACCAAAACGTTAACGGATTGGTGGCCAATTGCAAGAAAAAGAAGCGTTGGTCGTCCACCAGCTCGATGGGTTGATGACATAAAAAAGACCGCGGGTCATTTCAATGAGACTAGCACGGGACCGGGATAAGTGGCGTACGCGAAGAGAGGCTTATGCTCAGCAGTGGGCGATTACAGGCTGAAAATGATGATGATGATAATGAATGTAGCAATATACTCTGTTTCCAGAGATAGCCCGCGAAGGCTCCAGCCTCGCTCGCGGCTGCGTAGTCCGCGTCCTATCCCTGTGGTGCTGCGGCACGGCCGAACAGGAGGCGTTGTGTGCGGCCGGGGCGTGCGGCGCTGCGGCAGCATTACTACACTCGGCGCCGGCGCGCGCGTTGCCAGCTCTCGACCTGCTCGCGGCCATGTGCTTCGAGAACGGCAACGTGGCGCAGCAAGCCATGAACACTAGGTGAGTGTACTAGCAGGAGGCGTTGTGTGCGGCCGGGGCGTGCGGCGCTGCGGCAGCATTACTACACTCGGCGCCGGCGCGCGCGTTGCCAGCTCTCGACCTGCTCGCGGCCATGTCAGACTCCATCCCACAGGGAAGTGTGGTCGGCTGCTTGCTTTTCATTATTTATATAAACGACCTTCCAAAATCTCTCAATGAAAGATGTGTAATGTTTGCGGATGACTTCTCCTTGCTGCTATCATGTGATCGCCATGCAAGCCTCAATGAGAGGTTGTCGAAAATATTAACAAACATCGTAAATTGGACCAACGATCATAATCTGGAAATAAACTTTTTTAAAACCAAAATAATGCAATTTAGACCTTATCAAAAACATGAGTTAAACATAAATTTTACATTTCATAACAATAAAATAGAATGCGTGCCCAACTTTCCACTTCTCGGCATAACAATAGATTCCCATTTAAATTGGAAGGATCACGTACAAAAAATTAAATCTAAACTTAGCCAATTTATTTACGCCCTAAGACAGTTGAAAAAGACCACGGACCTTCAAACTGCTCTGACAGCATATTATGCCTTTGCCCACGCATGGCTGTGCTATGCTATAATTTTATGGGGAAATAGCACAAATGCACATGATTTGTTAATTTTGCAAAAGAAATGCATCCGTATACTAATGCATATTAAACAAACAGACAGCTGTAAGCCACATTTTAGAAATCTAGGTATCCTCACCGTACCATGCATATATATTTTTGAAATGTGTAAATTTGTAAAAACATACCCTGACTTTTACCTTAAACTTGGAGATATGCCCCGTCGTTTTGAATCTCGTTTCAAAAGTAATCTGTCTCAAGTAACATCAAAACTAGAAATACACAAAAAAGGTCCCCACCCAATGTCAATAAGAATGTATAATAAGCTACCTAACCACATTAAAAACGAGTCAAATGCGAGTAAGTTTCTCAAAAATTTAAAATCATTTCTTGCAGAAAAAACATACTACTCAGTGTCTGAATACCTAGATTGCAAAAGTAACATTTAACATTTAATATCCACCCACTGAATAGATTAAACAAAGCGTCGCGTCGACCTCTCTGCCATTCACATGCCACGTTTGTATATAGTTTAAATTTTAAACTACTTAGTGTATTGCAGTGCCCTTACAGGGTTGTGTTGAGACATACCAATATGTAGCTATAAGATCTTTTGTACACACAAGGCAATGATTAAATGAATTATGAATTATGAATTATGTGCTTCGAGAACGGCAACGTGGCGCAGCAAGCCATGAACACTAGGTGAGTGTACTAGCAGGAGGCGTTGTGTGCGGCCGGGGCGTGCGGCGCTGCGGCAGCATTACTACACTCGGCGCCGGCGCGCGCGTTGCCAGCTCTCGACCTGCTCGCGGCCATGTGCTTCGAGAACGGCAACGTGGCGCAGCAAGCCATGAACACTAGGTGAGTGTACTAGCAGGAGGCGTTGTGTGCGGCCGGGGCGTGCGGCGCTGCGGCAGCATTACTACACTCGGCGCCGGCGCGCGCGTTGCCAGCTCTCGACCTGCTCGCGGCCATGTGCTTCGAGAACGGCAACGTGGCGCAGCAAGCCATGAACACTAGGTGAGTGTACTAGCAGGAGGCGTTGTGTGCGGCCGGGGCGTGCGGCGCTGCGGCAGCATTACTACACTCGGCGCCGGCGCGCGCGTTGCCAGCTCTCGACCTGCTCGCGGCCATGTGCTTCGAGAACGGCAACGTGGCGCAGCAAGCCATGAACACTAGGTGAGTGTACTAGCAGGAGGCGTTGTGTGCGGCCGGGGCGTGCGGCGCTGCGGCAGCATTACTACACTCGGCGCCGGCGCGCGCGTTGCCAGCTCTCGACCTGCTCGCGGCCATGTGCTTCGAGAACGGCAACGTGGCGCAGCAAGCCATGAACACTAGGTGAGTGTACTAGCAGGAGGCGTTGTGTGCGGCCGGGGCGTGCGGCGCTGCGGCAGCATTACTACACTCGGCGCCGGCGCGCGCGTTGCCAGCTCTCGACCTGCTCGCGGCCATGTGCTTCGAGAACGGCAACGTGGCGCAGCAAGCCATGAACACTAGGTGAGTGTACTAGCAGGAGGCGTTGTGTGCGGCCGGGGCGTGCGGCGCTGCGGCAGCATTACTACACTCGGTGCCGGCGCGCGCGTTGCCAGCTCTCGACCTGCTCGCGGCCATGTGCTTCGAGAACGGCAACGTGGCGCAGCAAGCCATGAACACTAGGTGAGTGTACTAGCAGGAGGCGTTGTGTGCGGCCGGGGCGTGCGGCGCTGCGGCAGCATTACTACACTCGGCGCCGGCGCGCGCGTTGCCAGCTCTCGACCTGCTCGCGGCCATGTGCTTCGAGAACGGCAACGTGGCGCAGCAAGCCATGAACACTAGGTGAGTGTACTAGCAGGAGGCGTTGTGTGCGGCCGGGGCGTGCGGCGCTGCGGCAGCATTACTACACTCGGCGCCGGCGCGCGCGTTGCCAGCTCTCGACCTGCTCGCGGCCATGTGCTTCGAGAACGGCAACGTGGCGCAGCAAGCCATGAACACTAGGTGAGTGTACTAGCAGGAGGCGTTGTGTGCGGCCGGGGCGTGCGGCGCTGCGGCAGCATTACTACACTCGGCGCCGGCGCGCGCGTTGCCAGCTCTCGACCTGCTCGCGGCCATGTGCTTCGAGAACGGCAACGTGGCGCAGCAAGCCATGAACACTAGGTGAGTGTACTAGCAGGAGGCGTTGTGTGCGGCCGGGGCGTGCGGCGCTGCGGCAGCATTACTACACTCGGCGCCGGCGCGCGCGTTGCCAGCTCTCGACCTGCTCGCGGCCATGTGCTTCGAGAACGGCAACGTGGCGCAGCAAGCCATGAACACTAGGTGAGTGTACTAGCAGGAGGCGTTGTGTGCGGCCGGGGCGTGCGGCGCTGCGGCAGCATTACTACACTCGGCGCCGGCGCGCGCGTTGCCAGCTCTCGACCTGCTCGCGGCCATGTGCTTCGAGAACGGCAACGTGGCGCAGCAAGCCATGAACACTAGGTGAGTGTACTACACATTTCAGTTAAAGTTCTAAGAATAAGAGGGTAGGTGGGTTACAGTGGCGGCGCGTGAAAATGTTCGATGGGCGTCCCGGAACCAAAAAAGTTATGACAGAGTTTAGAGTATATAACCATAGGGTTGCCAAAAAATAAATTTTAGGCAATCCGGTGGGAATCGGCTTGTATGGGCGCTCCGCCACTGGCGGGTTATACTGTGGTATAGTGGGGATATGTGCGGTCAGGCCGCCTTGCCACTGCCCCCGGCGCCTGCGCGCGTTGCCAGCTCTCGTACTGCTGAGAACGGCAATCTGCAGTGCTCGGATATTCGTAACATTTTCAAACCGTAATTTGTCGGAACTATATAGAAATAAACCGGTATTTACAGGTATTTTTTACAAACTTTATATTAACTTGCACTGTTCGTATGTATGTAAATATGTAAGTAAGTATGTAAATATGTAAGTTGTCCGTCAAAATTTGCAATCCATTTTTCAGTCACTTCCCGTTATCCAATTGAGCTGAAATTTTGCAAGCATATGTATATCGCATGACAACGGCCTCCGTAGCCCAGTTGGTAGTGACTCTGCCTACGAAGGTGGAGGTCCCGGGTTCGAATCCCGGTCAGGGCATTTATTTGTGTGTTTATCACGAATATTTGTTCCTGAGTTATGGATGTTATATATGTATATAAGTATCTATATGTATTTATCTATTATATATATCGTCGCCTAGTACCCACAACACAAGCCTTATTGAGCTTACCGTGGGCCTAGGTTGATTTGTGTAAGATTGTCCCGTAATATTTATTTATTTACAATGCAATATTATTATGACTTGGAGCTGATCTGATGCTGGAGCTGGAAGGTGGCCATAGGAACTCCGCAATAAAATGACACAACCCCATCGAGTTTGGGCTCGTTAGAATCGTCTCAATGAGTACTTGATGATGGTATGCAGAAAAGTACAGTCGGCAGTAAAAGCTTGTACCAAAAATGAAATTTTGGACAGAAACTTATAAATCAGTTTTAGAGACTTGCTTTTATCAATTGCTCACTGCGCGCGGGGATATACTTGTAAAATGTAGAAACGGGAAACTCTTTTGCACTTACTTACACGATTGTTGCGACAGACACAGCAATAATATGGGTAATTTGTCAATCATCATTTATAAACGGCTATTTTAATGAGCCAGAATTCTTTATGCATTTTCTGGCACTCTCACATGTGGGCCGCGATTCTACCTACAACTTCTCTATTTACGATCTACAACTATATAACGTATATTTATTACAGGTACAACGACAGAGCGATACCCGAGCTCCTCACATACCTGGTGTCCCGAGACAAACCTCTGCCAGTTGCCATGGGAGCCGCCCGGTGTCTCACCTACATTCACAGGGCTGGAGCGCTTACAGCTGATGACAGTAGGTAAGAAAACTGAATTGTACTCTATCGCTGTGTGTTAAGGTATATTTTGTTATAACTGGAAGAAACTCTCACAGGGCCGGGGCGTTTACGGCAGATGACAGTAGGTAAACGACCTGAATTGTACTCTATCACTGTGTATTAAAGGTTATTTTATTGTAACTAGGAGAAGCAATAATTGATCGCATCCTCAGATACTAGTCCTATAAGAAATTGGCATAAGTGGTTTTGTGGGAGTGACTGGCCGTCAAAACCAGAGGAGAAATACGACCATAATAATGATTTAGAATGCATTGTATGAATTGTTACTAAAACTATTATAACACAAAGTGTGCATGAATTAGAAAACAAAAATAGCTAATAATATATTATGTAGTTAATAACTTTTTTTTTTTTTTTTTTTTGTAAAAGCACTACCAAAAACTTGCTACATGTCAAAACCATATGGAAAGGAGCGTGCTAAATATAAAACTTAAAGATAGAGTTAAATTATCGGTAATTAAAGCCAAATCAAAGAGCAAAAGCATTGGTAAGATAGTGAAGCAACAAAAGTGGCGCTGGACAGGCCACATGATAAGACAAAACTTAGGTAAATGGACAAAAGAAATAGTTGAGTGGTACCCAAGAGGAAATAAAAGAAAAAGAGGAAGACCCATTCTAAGATGGTCAGATGACCTTAAAAAGATTGGTGGAGGAGTGTGGCTGCGGGACGCAAGGGATCGCGAGGCGTGGAAAGCTTTGGAGGAGGCCTATGTCGGAAGACAAGTTGAGGTTGTCGATGGAAATAGTTAGAAGTAGAAGTAAATAATAAGTAAAGTATGTAGTATAAGTTTTCTTGAAAATTGTTAAACCTCAGCAATAAAGGCTATTTTTATTTTTATTTTATTTTTTATTTTAATGACTTTTAGTAGCGGTATGAAGTATTAAAAAAAAACCTAACTGATCTAGAACAAAAACGAGGAAAACAACAAGTTTGAATAACTTCGTTTGCATGCAATAAAGTTACTATTACACTAGCAAATAATGTTATTAGTATGACATTATAATTTTCCTGTAACGGTCCTCCTTCTGACCTGTTTTTTAGGGCTCCGTAGCCAAATGGCAAAAAACGGAACCCTTATAGATTCGTCATGTCTGTCTGTCTGTCCGTCCGTATGTCACAGCCACTTTTTTCCGAAACTATAAGAGCTATACTGTTGAAACTTAGTAAGTATATGTATTCTGTAAACCGCATTAAGATTTTCACACAAAAATAGAAAAAAAAACAATAAATTTTTGGGGTTCCCCATACTTACAACAGAAACTCAAATTTTTTTTTTATCAAACCCATACGTGTGGGGTATCTATGGATAGGTCTTTAAAAATGACATTGAGGTTTCTAACATAGTTTTTTTCTAAACTGAATAGTTTGCGCGAGAGACACTTCCAAAGTGGTAAAATGTGTGTCCCCCCCCCCCTCTAACTTCTAAAATAAGAGAATGATAAAACTAAAAAACATATATGATGTACATTACCATGCAAACTTCCACCGAAAATTGGTTTGAACGAGATCTAGTTAGTAGTTTTTTTTAATACGTCATAAATCGTAAACCGCAATTTATTTAACGGAACCCTTCATGTGCGAGTCCGACTCGCACTTGGCCGCTTTTATTTCTAATAAGTACTTCTAATAAATTATGTCTACCTTAGTGTTTATGTAAATTGTATCCTGTGCCATTGACACCATCGTAATGTCAACTTTATAATGTGTGTCAAGGTACAAATTAGTTTTAACGGCTAATTATGTTGCAGAGTCGTCTTCGGAGCCCTGCCCTGTCTCGCCCGCCTCTGCACAAAGGAAATGCCAGAGGACATCAGAGCAACAGCGGCGGAAACCTTAGCATATTTAGCGGAAGTAAGTACATACGTCAGTTGTCGTTACAGGCACACGTACCCACACAACTATAGTTAGAAGCGCACGCACACATACAGCCGCGCGCATACACGAGTTTGGTATATAACACATCCTTATGCTAGTCGATACTTTCAGCGATCTCTGGATAAAAAAATAAAAGCAGAAACCCTATCAGATTTAGATTGATAACATTTGTTGCCGATTAGCCTCTCTAGGAAGTATGAAAGTATGTAAGGTCACAGACAGGGACAGATAACTGAACACGACTCTATTGCCAAGGCGTTAGAAGGTATGTTTTAATATTTTTGAGCAACCTGAAGTGTACAGATAATTTATATTTGGATGGCGATTGTACATGAAGTTATAGACGGGACAGGTGTTAACTCAAAAATCTATCCAATCAAGTAGTTATTTTTGCAAGAAATTACCTCAAGCACTAAGAGTGATTACATATTTTTGTCCTTTAGATAGTGTATATATTTATAATATATTTTATTTTTTTATTTATATTAATTATACGTCTATCATTACAGTCTCCCAATGCGATAGCGTAGCAAATTATTAACTTAACATATATAGGGTATTACATAATTCTAAGTTTTAAAATAACATAACACATACAAAGTAACTTTGGTGAATTCATTCAAAGAGCAGTGGAATACATCAACCCTCGTAGCAACTAGATTGAGCGTGCTGAGAATATAAAATCATATCTTTAATTTTGTCCAGGTAGACACATCACTGCAAAGGCTAGCGGCCATATCAAACCACCTGATGAGCTCTCTAGCGGACATAGTGAACTGTAACAGCGCCGCCGCCAAGCAGGGCGCCTTCAAGTGCTTCGCGTCACTCGGGGCCAACGACGAGGATATCAGGAAAAGGATTATCGAGACGCACGGGCTTATGGTGCATGTCGTTAATGGGATGAACAATCCGGAACCAGCGGTAACTTAACAATAGAGTGGAATGCCAGGAACCCGCTAGACGCTTTCCTCTGCGTACGGGTTTTGGCATGATATCGCTACAGCTAAACGCTACACGCTATGAAATTGACACTGAATGTGCTAGAGGCCCCGTCAGATCGGCCGCGGAAGCGGGAAGGAGCACAAACTAATTGAAAGATTCGTCGACCAAGCAATTGGTTCCGATAGCTCAGTTGATAACAGCGACTGGCTGACTAAGCCAGAGGGTCGTTCGAATTTAGCTCGGAGCAACAACATTTGAATTTTTTCCCTTTTAATTTAGAATGTAAAGCTTTATGTAAAAAATTTCATTTTGGTACAAACATTTATTGCCAACTTTACTTTTCTGTATACCGTCATCAACTACTCGTTGAGATGATTTTAACGAGCCCGAACTCAACGGGGTTACGTCGGTTAAGTACTGAATTCTCATGTCCACTAGGGTGATGCTTAAAAACCGAAAATTTGAAATTTCAATGTCTCACCCTCTTATATTGTTCTTATATGTAAAAAAAGAAAGTCTGATTTTTATTTTTGGATAAGATTTAGGGATCGCTACTGAATTTTGAAATTCTTAAGGTTTGCATATCTCCATAGTAAGTTTTTTTTACATTCAACATTTTACTACTTTCATGAGCTACATTTGATGATAGGAAATGAATAATCTTGAAAATATAAAAAAATACCGGCCAAGTGCGAGTCCGACTCGCGCACGAAGGGTTCCGTACCATCAATACATAGTATAAAACAAAGTCGCTTCCCGCTGTCTGTCTGTCTGTCCCTATGTATGCGTAGATCTTTAAAACTACACACTACCTTTTGTCACCATCATCAGATCAGCTCGATTGTACCATAATATTGACTTGTCATCCAAACTATACTTAAACCCAACATTTCAGCTCAATCGGTTGAATATATCTGCTTAAAAATTGAGTTGCAAGATTCCACCTGAGCAAACATAGTTACATACATTGCAAGTTAAATAAAAGCTTGTAATAAAATAAAAGATATTGATTGAGCAAGAAATTAATGATCCTTCGAGCTAGATATTAGAGAGTATTTTCTTTCTTTATTTCTTTATTTATTTGCATTCATGATCACACAAGTACGATACATGAACCCGAGCGGGTGTGGCAAAATGGTACAATTTCACATAGCAAGTAATGCTCGTCATTATCTTATCATAGGCAAGAATACATTTGAAAATATAACACATTTTATGAATTGAAAGGAGAGAATGTCAAATAATTTACAGTTCTACTCGTACAAATGAAATCACAAAATTATCGAATTACTTAAACATAAGGATACTTATTTATATATAACAAGATTATTTATAGGTTTTGAAATATATCGTTAAGGTGGTTCGATTGCCATACAAAACGTTATTTGACATTCGTAGGCTAACGGCGTGATATTTTAAGAAACTTATGTAGTAAACTTTCATCAATTGGCTTCCCATTTGCGCCAAATTCCCCCTTTCCTAGAATAAACTTGTATAAACTAGATTAATTTGAGAAATTGGTTTGTCACGTGATATTTTGGGAAAACTATTTTTCTCAAATTAATCTAGTTTATACAAGTTTATTCTAGGAAAGGGGGAATTTGGCGCAAATGGGAAGCCAATTGATGAAAGTTTACTACATAAGTTTCTTAAAATATCACGCCGTTAGCCTGCGAATGTCAAATAACGCTTTGTATGGCAATCGAACCACCTTAATATCATAGAAACATCCTACCAACAGTAGAGCTTTGAGAGATTCTTTGAATTTACGGTGATCTCGCATTAATCTTAGTTCGCTTGGCAGTCTGTTAAATAAGCTTACTGCTTGGTAACGTACGCAGTGTTTAGCCACTTGCAACTTGGGACAGAAGTTGTCAACAAATCTCTTTTTACGTGTTGCCAGGCGAGCTTGATTAGCCTCCTCCGTTTCGTTTAGATTTTTTACAAAGCAAGTAAGCAGTACGTGCACATAAAGACATGGAAGGGTAAGAATTCCCAGTTTAGAAAAATGCTCTTTGCAAGAAGTAGTTCTTGACACTAACTTGGTGCCTATGATCAGATCTTCGCCATTGAACGAAACCATGAAAAGGCTAATTGAGGCATCGTTTATTCTAGGTGCGGTTAGCGGCAGTAAGGTGTTTACACTCACTCTCGCGATCTGTCCAGCAACTACGGACGACATTTCAGGTAAAATTTAATAAAACTCTCTTAGTGAATGAATATATCCTATTTATATCTATAGTTGCGCTGATTTAGGTATCTTTTGTAGCTTTCCCAACGCCAAATAATAGTAATGCTCCATTCTTTAGTATACTAATCAGATATGGGCATTATTCGAATGATTCTTTATTCGAATAAACATTTATTCGTCACTAATTTGTTCGCGAACAATTTATTCGTCTACACCTTCGAATGACCTCATCCTTCTCATTTCATTCGAATAAATCGACGAATAAATCGTCGAATAATCCACGAATAATATTTAAGAATGCGGTGGCTCAATATTGGCTTATCAATATTGGCGTTACGTTAGACGAATGTTTAAATAATAAAGTTTGATTTTACATCGTTGTAATTTTAAAATGTACCAAATTTAAAGTAGCCATATTATATTTGCGTTACGTATATTTTTGACAGGTTTGATTCTTTTTATTATGTCATTCCTGACAATATTCGTTCAAGATATTATTCCTGAAAAGCATTACGAATGATTAAGCGATGAAGAAGATATGTTATAATTATATGTGAAAAAAAATATTCCGAATAAATATTGGCGAATAATTATTCAAAATATTTATTCGTCATTCGCGAATAATTATATTTATTCTTATTCGTTATTCGTATTCGAATACATTTTGTCCATCTCTGATACTAATTGATCTTTTATCGAGTAATTAAATTAAGTTACCTATAGAGTAAGAGTAAAATTTGTCTAATTTTATAACTTAAGAGCTACCACACCGCTGCTCAAAATACGATGGCGCACCGTAAACGCAGCAATATGTTTTAAGAAGACGTCACGCATACGACATGTCAACGCATATACGCAGCGTTACGCACCGCTGTGGTCCCTAAGTGATTGAAGTGTTGCAAATATGACGTTTATAGGATCACGCAGTATGGAGACCTCTAATGCAACTATTGAGTGACTCACCCGGAACTGAACTGTTGACCGTTGGCTCGTCGACTCTCTGCAATCTTCTGTTGGAATTCTCGCCGGCCAAGGAGCCTATGTTGGACCAAGGTATTTATGATACATTGAAGAATCGAAGTTATTGTAAAAACTACTAGGTTACGTTGAAACTTCAGATAAAAAAAATAAAGTGAATTTTGAATTAAATAATAAGATTAGAGAATGCGAGTTGAAATAAAATGAATGCGACTTCCTTGCCATTTTATTTCGAATAAATAAACTTTTTGTGTTTTTACAGTTTTTAGAGACCTATCCCTTTTATTTAATCAATAAAACTTAACCAACTTCTATTATTTAAATTGTATTTGGTTCCTTTCTCATTCACAGAAATGACGGATAAAAACAAACGAATTTTAATTGCATTTTGGGTATAAGGGTACTTTAAATATAACGAAAAGAGACCAACAACATTAACTACTATTCCTGAAGCAATATTAATGTTGTACTCGCATTTATTTGTATTTGCATTTATACAAAATAATACTTATTGATTCCAGGGGCTGTAGAAATGTTATGCAACTTAACGAAAAGGCCAGAAGCCGCTTTAAGACTGAATGGTATTTGGGCGTTGATGAATATGGCTTTTCAGGTAAACGCAAAATGAATGTTATTATTATTAACATTGAAATAAGGATCATAACCTTTAATTAATCTACCTGCAATGCAGCTGTAACGCGGAGGATATATACAGATATTCACTTTGCAATAATGCATGCAATAGTCTTTATTTTTATGGGTCTAAGATAGAGAATTCAAGGAAATATACAGATTATTAGAGTTGGCCGAATTTCATCAAAGTAGTCCATTCAAAAAGCAACTCTACCGTCCAAGGTAGTAGATTCCAATTACAATGACAGTTTTATAAAAAGTCGGTCGACTCTAACATAACTTTCGACATAAAATATTGTCAACAATAATTGTGGGAATGACGAGTGCGTTAAGACGGACATAATTAACAATTCAAAATCAATAAGCCATATTTCAGGCAGAGCAAAAAGTGAAACAGCGCATCCTTAGCTGCCTTGGCACAGAACAGATGTTCAGGTTACTGAGTGACGCGGACACGCGCGTCATCATGAAGACCCTGGGCCTGCTGCGGAACCTGCTGTCCACCAGACAGCACATCGACGCCATCATGAGCGAGTACTCGTCGCAGGTCATGCAGGTATACAACTTGTACTAGCACATCAGGTTACTGAGTGACGCGGACACGCGCGTCATCATGAAGACCCTGGGCCTGCTGCGGAACCTGCTGTCCACCAGACAGCACATCGACGCCATCATGAGCGAGTACTCGTCGCAGGTCATGCAGGTATACAACTTGTACTAGCACATCAGGTTACTGAGTGACGCGGACACGCGCGTCATCATGAAGACCCTGGGCCTGCTGCGGAACCTGCTGTCCACCAGACAGCACATCGACGCCATCATGAGCGAGTACTCGTCGCAGGTCATGCAGGTATACAACTTGTACTAGCACATCAGGTTACTGAGTGACGCGGACACGCGCGTCATCATGAAGACCCTGGGCCTGCTGCGGAACCTGCTGTCCACCAGACAGCACATCGACGCCATCATGAGCGAGTACTCGTCGCAGGTCATGCAGGTATACAACTTGTACTAGCACATCAGGTTACTGAGTGACGCGGACATGTGCGTCATCATGAAGACCCTGGGCCTGCTGCTGCTGTGATTAGTCTGTACGCAGTACCCATTCTTTAGACATCTCTTTGAATAATTTAATTTGCTCTACACGGCGCGAACCAGGCCTGAACCCATTTTTAGGGTTCCGTAGACAAATGGCAAAATACGGAACCCTTATTACACAGACAGACAGACATGACGAATCCGTCATGTCTGTCTGTCTGTCTGTCCGTCCGTATGACACAGCCATTTGAATAATTTAATTTGCTCTACACGGCGCGAACCAGGCCTGAACCCATTTTTAGGGTTCCGTAGACAAATGGCAAAATACGGAACCCTTATTACACAGACAGACAGACAGACAGACATGACGAATCCGTCATGTCTGTCTGTCTGTCTGTCCGTCCGTATGACACAGCCATTTTTTTCCGAAACCATAAGAGCTATACTGTTGAAACTTGGTATGTAGATGTATTCTGTGAACCGCATTAAGATTTGTACACAAAAATCGAAAAAAAAACATTACGTTTTAGGGGTCCTTATACATAGAACTGAAACTTAAAAAAAAAATCCTCAAACCCATACGTGTGGGGGGATCTTAGGGATAGGTCTTCAAAAATAATATTAAGGTTTTTAATATATTTTTTTTCTAAACTGAATAGTTTGCGCGAGAGACACTTCCAAAGTGGTAATATATGCCCCACCCCTGTAACTTCTAAAATAAGAGAATGATAAAACTAAAAAAAATATATGATGTACATTACCATGCAAACTTCCACCGAAAATTGGTTTGAACGAGATCTAGTAAGCAGTTTTTTTTTAATATGTCATAAATCGTAAACCGCAATTTATTTTACGGAACCCTTCATGTGCGAGTCCGACTCGCACTTGGCCGCTTTTTAAACCCACCATATGCGAAAGGTAGGTTGGTTATGTACTTAGTAAACAGAGCAATACAAATACTTTCTATTACATCATTTTAATAAAAGAACACTACAAAACATACTCAATACAATTAGAGGCAAACTCCTTTTAGTTAATTCATGAAATCGCTCAAGAGGACTGACTAAGCACTTGCGGGACTGTGGTTCACGACCAAAATTGTGAAGACAGCACGTCTCTATTCGGACACCTTTAAAATAATAATAATATAAGCCTATATTCAGAATTTTTTTATTTTACTTACGAGCATCATGATTAAGACTGATTAGTCGACATCGGCAACTTGGTCTGTTTGCCCAACATTGGCTAACAACTGGCAACATTGCTGCCCTGGTCCTGCTGTTGCTTTGATATCATGCTCCCATCTTCGAAACTGTCTTCCACGTTTCCTTTTTGCTTTTTATTCATATTCATTTATTCATTGTATAGTCATGTAGGTACAATAATGTTCGTACATGACGCCCTGTTAGGGCACACAATAGCGCTTATATACTAACTTAACTAATAATAGTATTTAAATTCAAGTTTATACAACATTTCTCTATTTATTCATCTTTGTCATCAAGGAATTCGTTTAACGAGTAGTAGCTCTTCTTTATCAGGAATGCCTTGAGACGGTTGTTGAAGATAAGATTTTATTTCGTCGCTAATTTAATTAAATATCTTAATACACATCACGTTAGGGCTATTACTATGCAGTGTTAATTTTGACAATACTTTTCTGGGATACCAGAATACCATAGTTTTATTTTATTTCTTATGTGTCCTGTCTATTGTGACAACTTTGGCACAGTCATAAACCAATACAGTCAGTCGACGAAGCCGTCTAGACAGGGCAACCGTGCGGGGTGTGAGGGGCGAGGGGCGTATAGGGCGAGCCCCAGCTTCATGCATGCATCTGCAACTTGGAACATGACGTTGTCAAACCCGCAAACATCAAAGGTGTCGGTCCACTGTTACTATTTACACTGTGCCTTTGGGCTGTATTAAAGTATTCTTCTTTATTCTAGGCAGTGATAGTAGTGCTGGAAGGTTCATACCCCGCCGAGGTGAAGGAGCAGGCGCTCTGCATCCTCGGCAACATCGGCGACGGCGAGAAGGCCAAGGACCTCATCATGGCCAACGAGGACGTACTAAGGAAGCTAGTGGACTACTTGGTCAGTGGTTATGATTATTTGAGTTGCTTTCTAGGGCTCCGTACTCAAAGAGTAAAACGGGACCCTATTACTAAGACTTCGCTGTCCGTCCGTCCGTCCGTCTGTCTGTCACCAGGCTGTATCTCTAGAACCGTGATAGCTAGAGAGTTGAAATTTTCACAGATTATGGTTTTCTGTTGCCGCTATAACAACAAATACTAAAAACAAAATAAAATAAAAATCAGTCAATTCGTTGAAAACAAGTATCCGCGGTTTTATCAAATATACACAGACGGGTCGAAAAATGACAATGGGGCTGGAGCAGCTTTTTATGATGTACAATTAAAAACAGGAATGTGTTTTAAAATTGAAACTGAAATTTCTATTATGTCAGTCGAACTACAGGCCATTGTTGAGGCATTGGCTTACTTAGAGTCTATACAGGCAAACAATATAGTAATATATACCGATTCCCGGAGTGCCTTACAACACATAGCTCGATGTACCTCGATGTATCGAGGAACACCGACAGCTTATTTAATTTTAGACCTCATTCAGAAGCACAAATCCAGAAACAAAAATGTTGTCTTACAATGGATCCCTTCTCACGTAGGTATCACCGGTAACGAAATAGCAGACAGACTAGCTAAGGAAGCTTCCTCCGAAGGTACAGTTCTACAAGCGGTGCCATTTTACACTGAAGCCCTGGGTAGGGTCAGGAAGTACTGTGCCGATATATGGAAAGAGTTTTTCGATAAACGGTCCCAAGAAAAAGGTATCTGGTACAGAACTATCCAGCCCGAGCCGTTACAGTCTCCTTGGATAACCCAGTGTTCGCTTTCTCGGCAAGATGTTGTAATAGCGTTGAGGCTCCGCTCTGGACATGTTCCAACTAATAAATTTAAGTTCCTTATGGGAAAAGTTACCAACCCTTACTGTGCTGACTGCGGGGTAATAGAGGACGTATACCACATCTTAATGGAATGTGTACGGGGGGAGTCCCATCGCACTACCTACCACACCGGATTTTGTAACGCGGCGCTGGCTGATCCTGAGTCAGCGCAAGCGAAATCATTGTATAAGACCTACAAATTGTGCATTAGATAGCTGTATCTCCACTAGCGGACGTATGGAGCGACATTCTCGTTTAACGACTAAGCTCCTAAAAAAAGATTAAAAAAAAAAAATAAAAAAAAAAAAAAAAAATATTTTTATTGATAATGGTACGGAACCCTTCGTGCGCGAGTCCGACTCGCACTTCGCCGGTTTTTTTTATTTGTTTTGTTAAGGGGCTATTAGTCTTTGAAGGCTCTCTGAAAACAATTGACGACATTTCAAACTATGTAATGGTGCCTAATTCGAAAACGATTTCGGTAATTATGTTACTTGAACGTAATAAAGTAGTTTCCAGATTTCATTTCTTACCCTTTTTTAAGAAAATCGCGAAATTGTATAAATGTGGTTTAAGCCGTGTGTGACGTCAATACTTCGCCTGTCATATGAAACTTGTGCAAGCTGCCATACAGAGCCGTAACGTTGACGTCATAATTTAGTACCTTCTGGAATTCGCTACTTTACAATTTGATATTTCTGAATGAATATTACAATTTAGGGAGAAATAAAATTACACATGGCTTCTTAGCACCGCAACAAAATGGCACTCATCTGGAAAGGGTATCCGAAAATGAGAAATCTGACGAGCTGTGCTATAATATATCTACCGCATCACGCCGTCATGAAACGGTATAGAGAAACAGCCGAGGTTCGAGTGGTTTTTGATGCCACATGGCCAACGAGGATGCAGAGATGGGCATAATTCTTTATTCGAATACACATTTATTCGTCATTAATTTATTCACGAATAAGTTATTCGTCTACAATTACGAATGACGAATACTTACTCCCATTTCATTCGAATAAATCGTTGAATAATCCACGAATAATATTTAAGGATGCGGTTGTGAGAGAGAGTGACGCGCCACCAAAGTGGATTTTCATAAAATTTTACGACCGTAGATTAAACCTTAATCTGAGCTCGATTATTGATTAAAAATATAAATAAATTATAATGAGGACTAATCTTAGACTAAATTAGTTTTCTTGCGTGGCGTGGTTGCCATCATGTCATCTAAATCATCGTCATTCGTGATCTAATGAAATAAAACCGAGATTTATCCAGGAATTTTCTTTATTACAAAGTAAAATACAAAAATGAGCGTTATTGAAGAATATGTAGTGCAAACCAGTTATAGCAATCTCACTCCGGGGAAGCAAATAATTTCTTTCATTTCTTATCACTCGGGGACAAGTCCCTAGATGACCATCTATGTTTGTTATAGGAAAATGCGTTTTCATCATTCATATTCCACAGAAGATGTTAGACTTGTCCGCCAACGATTATTAGATTATTACGTTGGCTACGAATTATTCCGTCGACATCATATCTCTTTACCCATTCACAGTTCTTTAGTCATGGTATTACACTGGGAATAATGAACCAGTATACACTGTTCCAATATAATAACATGAATACCGTTGTAAAGTAAGACAACACACAAGAAACAACAGGGAAGACTCAGAATATCATTAAGTTTGGAAATAAAGTTGCCCTCTTGATAGTGAGTCGCAATTTCAATACTCCATTTCAGATATTATGGCAGGCATCTTAATCTATCTACCTATACTATTAAACGAGCAATATTTGTATATATATTTGCAATCACGTTCTCGGAAACGGCTCTAACGATTTCGATGAAATTTGGAATATAGGTGGTTACGGGGGCGAGAAATCGATCTCGATAGGTCTCATGCCCGGAAAAAATCGTTTTCTCCGTATTTACTCCATTTTCATCCGAGCGGAGCTCGGTCGCCCAGGGACTGTATTTTAAATATTAACATTTCTTTGATAATTTTAGCTCTTGACAGACTCATCATTTTGGTAATTTAATGTCACCGATGACATTTATCACTGGCATTTGTAGAAGTTTTAATACTTAGGGAGTCGGAGGAGGTTTCAAATGTAGGTATATGACATTTCAGTGTCAACGAAGTTGTTTGCAATATTATATTTGCGTTACGTATATTTTTAACAGATTTGATTGTTTTTATTATGTTGTGTGTGTGGCCTTGCCCCCCCCCCCCCCCCCACCATCATCCTGATAATTCTTGAAATGGACCCTCCCCGCCTAATAAAATGACAAAGTACCGTCATCCAAAAGTAGATATTTTGAAATTATATATTTCGTTCACTATATCCAGTGAATGTTATACTAAACAAGCTTATACAAAGTGAGCATATATATTATGAATGTTATATGATGAGTTCTTATATCTCGTATTACTTACCCGTATAATTGCATCAATGTTATGTTATTAGACTACGCATGTAAGATTGTTTAATTATAATTGTAGATTGTATGTACTTAATCATGTTATTCGAGTATTATATCTGTGACCAATAAGAAGACCCTTTAAAAACAGTTTTGTTTTGTCACCCGTGTTAAAGCCGAAATAGAATAAAGAAAATAGGTGAAATTATTACAATTAATATCCATTTCACCTTGCGCGCCGAAGTCGAAAAACAAAATAAAATAAATATTTTTATTGATAATGGTACGGAACCCTACGTGCGCGAGTCCGACTCGCACTTGGCCGGTTTTGTTATTATTTTTGCAGTTTCTCATTGCACATTTCGTCATGACATGCTTGACAACTGCCACTGTCTGTGGTCGGAACAAGACTAATTAATAGCCAAACTATTGCCCAAGTCGATTAGGCAGTAGTTTTGACTTGCCATTTTTTCCTGCTGATTGTGAACCTATATATACTAAATCAATGCTTTGAGCTATATATCTACAGCACAGTGTTAAGGGGCGATGGCCTCTTAAGCGAAATTTACATGTTATTGCGGGATTTGATAGATGCATTGAACTCAGTATGCTACAGTAACCCGCAATGTAATGAAACTTGCACGCAATTTCTTGCATGTCGCTTTAGCATCTCGCAAAATGGTACTCATATGTAAATGAGAAATACGATGAGGCGTTATATCTACCGCATCACGCCGTAATGAAACGGGACAGAGGAACGACCGAAGTTCGAGTTGTTTTTGATACCTGGCTCGCCAGATTATAGATTATTCTTTTGCACATCGGAACGTGGAGCCGTGTTACAAAGACCGCAAGACGCACACGTCGTTCGTTCGAGTATCTCTCTTCCCGCACTTGCCCATTCGAGTGCTGGAGAGGCGCTCCAGGAACGAATTAAAACACAATGTCGCGGCAGAGCACAGGTTAACAGATGGTTGGTTGTTCCAGGCGCACCCCGAGAGCAAGCTGCAGGAGGCAGCGCTGTTCGTGGCCGGGAACCTGGTGTGGCGCGGCGAGGCGGGCGCGGCCGCGCGCCAGCAGCGCCTCGCCAGCCTCGGCGTGTTGCGCGCGCTGCAACTGTTGCGCGCGCGCAAGGACCATCAGCTGCACGACAAGTATACTGCACTATACCTGACCTAACTGTTCGTGGCCGGGAACCTGGTGTGGCGCGGCGAGGCGGGCGCGGCCGCGCGCCAGCAGCGCCTCGCCAGCCTCGGCGTGTTGCGCGCGCTGCAACTGTTGCGCGCGCGCAAGGACCATCAGCTGCACGACAAGTATACTGCACTATACCTGACCTAACTGTTCGTGGCCGGGAACCTGGTGTGGCGCGGCGAGGCGGGCGCGGCCGCGCGCCAGCAGCGCCTCGCCAGCCTCGGCGTGTTGCGCGCGCTGCAACTGTTGCGCGCGCGCAAGGACCATCAGCTGCACGACAAGTATACTGCACTATACCTGACCTAACTGTTCGTGGCCGGGAACCTGGTGTGGCGCGGCGAGGCGGGCGCGGCCGCGCGCCAGCAGCGCCTCGCCAGCCTCGGCGTGTTGCGCGCGCTGCAACTGTTGCGCGCGCGCAAGGACCATCAGCTGCACGACAAGTATACTGCACTATACCTGACCTAACTGTTCGTGGCCGGGAACCTGGTGTGGCGCGGCGAGGCGGGCGCGGCCGCGCGCCAGCAGCGCCTCGCCAGCCTCGGCGTGTTGCGCGCGCTGCAACTGTTGCGCGCGCGCAAGGACCATCAGCTGCACGACAAGTATACTGCACTATACCTGACCTAACTGTTCGTGGCCGGGAACCTGGTGTGGCGCGGCGAGGCGGGCGCGGCCGCGCGCCAGCAGCGCCTCGCCAGCCTCGGCGTGTTGCGCGCGCTGCAACTGTTGCGCGCGCGCAAGGACCATCAGCTGCACGACAAGTATACTGCACTATACCTGACCTAACTGTTCGTGGCCGGGAACCTGGTGTGGCGCGGCGAGGCGGGCGCGGCCGCGCGCCAGCAGCGCCTCGCCAGCCTCGGCGTGTTGCGCGCGCTGCAACTGTTGCGCGCGCGCAAGGACCATCAGCTGCACGACAAGTATACTGCACTATACCTGACCTAACTGTTCGTGGCCGGGAACCTGGTGTGGCGCGGCGAGGCGGGCGCGGCCGCGCGCCAGCAGCGCCTCGCCAGCCTCGGCGTGTTGCGCGCGCTGCAACTGTTGCGCGCGCGCAAGGACCATCAGCTGCACGACAAGTATACTGCACTATACCTGACCTAACTGTTCGTGGCCGGGAACCTGGTGTGGCGCGGCGAGGCGGGCGCGGCCGCGCGCCAGCAGCGCCTCGCCAGCCTCGGCGTGTTGCGCGCGCTGCAACTGTTGCGCGCGCGCAAGGACCATCAGCTGCACGACAAGTATACTGCACTATACCTGACCTAACTGTTCGTGGCCGGGAACCTGGTGTGGCGCGGCGAGGCGGGCGCGGCCGCGCGCCAGCAGCGCCTCGCCAGCCTCGGCGTGTTGCGCGCGCTGCAACTGTTGCGCGCGCGCAAGGACCATCAGCTGCACGACAAGTATACTGCACTATACCTGACCTAACTGTTCGTGGCCGGGAACCTGGTGTGGCGCGGCGAGGCGGGCGCGGCCGCGCGCCAGCAGCGCCTCGCCAGCCTCGGCGTGTTGCGCGCGCTGCAACTGTTGCGCGCGCGCAAGGACCATCAGCTGCACGACAAGTATACTGCACTATACCTGACCTAACTGTTCGTGGCCGGGAACCTGGTGTGGCGCGGCGAGGCGGGCGCGGCCGCGCGCCAGCAGCGCCTCGCCAGCCTCGGCGTGTTGCGCGCGCTGCAACTGTTGCGCGCGCGCAAGGACCATCAGCTGCACGACAAGTATACTGCACTATACCTGACCTAACTGTTCGTGGCCGGGAACCTGGTGTGGCGCGGCGAGGCGGGCGCGGCCGCGCGCCAGCAGCGCCTCGCCAGCCTCGGCGTGTTGCGCGCGCTGCAACTGTTGCGCGCGCGCAAGGACCATCAGCTGCACGACAAGTATACTGCACTATACCTGACCTAACTGTTCGTGGCCGGGAACCTGGTGTGGCGCGGCGAGGCGGGCGCGGCCGCGCGCCAGCAGCGCCTCGCCAGCCTCGGCGTGTTGCGCGCGCTGCAACTGTTGCGCGCGCGCAAGGACCATCAGCTGCACGACAAGTATACTGCACTATACCTGACCTAACTGTTCGTGGCCGGGAACCTGGTGTGGCGCGGCGAGGCGGGCGCGGCCGCGCGCCAGCAGCGCCTCGCCAGCCTCGGCGTGTTGCGCGCGCTGCAACTGTTGCGCGCGCGCAAGGACCATCAGCTGCACGACAAGTATACTGCACTATACCTGACCTAACTGTTCGTGGCCGGGAACCTGGTGTGGCGCGGCGAGGCGGGCGCGGCCGCGCGCCAGCAGCGCCTCGCCAGCCTCGGCGTGTTGCGCGCGCTGCAACTGTTGCGCGCGCGCAAGGACCATCAGCTGCACGACAAGTATACTGCACTATACCTGACCTAACTGTTCGTGGCCGGGAACCTGGTGTGGCGCGGCGAGGCGGGCGCGGCCGCGCGCCAGCAGCGCCTCGCCAGCCTCGGCGTGTTGCGCGCGCTGCAACTGTTGCGCGCGCGCAAGGACCATCAGCTGCACGACAAGTATACTGCACTATACCTGACCTAACTGTTCGTGGCCGGGAACCTGGTGTGGCGCGGCGAGGCGGGCGCGGCCGCGCGCCAGCAGCGCCTCGCCAGCCTCGGCGTGTTGCGCGCGCTGCAACTGTTGCGCGCGCGCAAGGACCATCAGCTGCACGACAAGTATACTGCACTATACCTGACCTAACTGTTCGTGGCCGGGAACCTGGTGTGGCGCGGCGAGGCGGGCGCGGCCGCGCGCCAGCAGCGCCTCGCCAGCCTCGGCGTGTTGCGCGCGCTGCAACTGTTGCGCGCGCGCAAGGACCATCAGCTGCACGACAAGTATACTGCACTATACCTGACCTAACTGTTCGTGGCCGGGAACCTGGTGTGGCGCGGCGAGGCGGGCGCGGCCGCGCGCCAGCAGCGCCTCGCCAGCCTCGGCGTGTTGCGCGCGCTGCAACTGTTGCGCGCGCGCAAGGACCATCAGCTGCACGACAAGTATACTGCACTATACCTGACCTAACTGTTCGTGGCCGGGAACCTGGTGTGGCGCGGCGAGGCGGGCGCGGCCGCGCGCCAGCAGCGCCTCGCCAGCCTCGGCGTGTTGCGCGCGCTGCAACTGTTGCGCGCGCGCAAGGACCATCAGCTGCACGACAAGTATACTGCACTATACCTGACCTAACTGTTCGTGGCCGGGAACCTGGTGTGGCGCGGCGAGGCGGGCGCGGCCGCGCGCCAGCAGCGCCTCGCCAGCCTCGGCGTGTTGCGCGCGCTGCAACTGTTGCGCGCGCGCAAGGACCATCAGCTGCACGACAAGTATACTGCACTATACCTGACCTAACTGTTCGTGGCCGGGAACCTGGTGTGGCGCGGCGAGGCGGGCGCGGCCGCGCGCCAGCAGCGCCTCGCCAGCCTCGGCGTGTTGCGCGCGCTGCAACTGTTGCGCGCGCGCAAGGACCATCAGCTGCACGACAAGTATACTGCACTATACCTGACCTAACTGTTCGTGGCCGGGAACCTGGTGTGGCGCGGCGAGGCGGGCGCGGCCGCGCGCCAGCAGCGCCTCGCCAGCCTCGGCGTGTTGCGCGCGCTGCAACTGTTGCGCGCGCGCAAGGACCATCAGCTGCACGACAAGTATACTGCACTATACCTGACCTAACTGTTCGTGGCCGGGAACCTGGTGTGGCGCGGCGAGGCGGGCGCGGCCGCGCGCCAGCAGCGCCTCGCCAGCCTCGGCGTGTTGCGCGCGCTGCAACTGTTGCGCGCGCGCAAGGACCATCAGCTGCACGACAAGTATACTGCACTATACCTGACCTAACTGTTCGTGGCCGGGAACCTGGTGTGGCGCGGCGAGGCGGGCGCGGCCGCGCGCCAGCAGCGCCTCGCCAGCCTCGGCGTGTTGCGCGCGCTGCAACTGTTGCGCGCGCGCAAGGACCATCAGCTGCACGACAAGTATACTGCACTATACCTGACCTAACTGTTCGTGGCCGGGAACCTGGTGTGGCGCGGCGAGGCGGGCGCGGCCGCGCGCCAGCAGCGCCTCGCCAGCCTCGGCGTGTTGCGCGCGCTGCAACTGTTGCGCGCGCGCAAGGACCATCAGCTGCACGACAAGTATACTGCACTATACCTGACCTAACTGTTCGTGGCCGGGAACCTGGTGTGGCGCGGCGAGGCGGGCGCGGCCGCGCGCCAGCAGCGCCTCGCCAGCCTCGGCGTGTTGCGCGCGCTGCAACTGTTGCGCGCGCGCAAGGACCATCAGCTGCACGACAAGTATACTGCACTATACCTGACCTAACTGTTCGTGGCCGGGAACCTGGTGTGGCGCGGCGAGGCGGGCGCGGCCGCGCGCCAGCAGCGCCTCGCCAGCCTCGGCGTGTTGCGCGCGCTGCAACTGTTGCGCGCGCGCAAGGACCATCAGCTGCACGACAAGTATACTGCACTATACCTGACCTAACTGTTCGTGGCCGGGAACCTGGTGTGGCGCGGCGAGGCGGGCGCGGCCGCGCGCCAGCAGCGCCTCGCCAGCCTCGGCGTGTTGCGCGCGCTGCAACTGTTGCGCGCGCGCAAGGACCATCAGCTGCACGACAAGTATACTGCACTATACCTGACCTAACTGTTCGTGGCCGGGAACCTGGTGTGGCGCGGCGAGGCGGGCGCGGCCGCGCGCCAGCAGCGCCTCGCCAGCCTCGGCGTGTTGCGCGCGCTGCAACTGTTGCGCGCGCGCAAGGACCATCAGCTGCACGACAAGTATACTGCACTATACCTGACCTAACTGTTCGTGGCCGGGAACCTGGTGTGGCGCGGCGAGGCGGGCGCGGCCGCGCGCCAGCAGCGCCTCGCCAGCCTCGGCGTGTTGCGCGCGCTGCAACTGTTGCGCGCGCGCAAGGACCATCAGCTGCACGACAAGTATACTGCACTATACCTGACCTAACTGTTCGTGGCCGGGAACCTGGTGTGGCGCGGCGAGGCGGGCGCGGCCGCGCGCCAGCAGCGCCTCGCCAGCCTCGGCGTGTTGCGCGCGCTGCAACTGTTGCGCGCGCGCAAGGACCATCAGCTGCACGACAAGTATACTGCACTATACCTGACCTAACTACTTTACTATTAAATAACACAGGTGCCTCGTAAATATCCCAGAACACTCATATTTAGTGGCCGCCATTTTGAACTTTTTTGCTTATGCAATTTTTTCCAATCATTACCTCGGATTCGTGTTTAAAAGCCTCTTGGACCCTCACATATCAATTTTGAACGTAATCGGAGCATAAACAAAAAAGTTCAAAATGGCTGACCTCGGATTCGTGTTTAGAGGTATAACTTTCTAGGGCTATTAGATCGAAAGTTACCGCCAAGTAACTACGTATATTTATCGAGATCCACTCTATATTTTTCTATATTATCACAGACAAAAAATTGGTTGTCTATAAAGTCGGTTTACAGACGATAATTTTACGTGATAACGTCATAAAGCCGAACGCTCGGCTCAGGCGGAACGGGACAATGAGTCATACTTTTTCGTGCGTGCTGCCGGTGTTCATCGATTTATAAGACGTTATCACGTCAAAAACAATGTCTATTTGCAGGGTGAAGACTGCCCTGGCTCAGTTCAGCGATTTCACATAATACCGCCGCAGCCCGAGACGCAAGCGGCCGCGTCACGAGTAACGCAACACTCGAGCCACACCGCTCGAGTCTCGAAGGTCTCGAGTCGCGAGTCGCCAGCGTCGGAGGTCAATGCATGTGATAGTCCGCGGACAGTGAGTTATCCAGTCATAACGTAATTTAGATGTATCTCAACTTTAATCTAAGCTAACTATAAGGTTATTGTACATAGTTAAGTTCGATGATTGTTATCTCGTCTTACGGATCGTTGTTGACATTATTTATTTTAATATAACGTTGACATTGAATGTCTACTCGAACTCGATTCGATAGGACCATTGCCAAGTTAAAATGTTTTTTTTAACGCATATTGGCCTGAAAACCAATTAGTAAACTTTATCTTGATATTACACCGGTTTTAACCGACTATGAGATGTGAAAGATAGTGTGTTCAATTTCACGCTTTTAAAATTTAACTAAATTAAACATTTCAATTTTTTTAATGAACCTAAAAGTTGTTTTCAACGACAGAGGTGCTAGACCCTCGTAACCTTTTAGGCTGGGATTTAAAAGAGTTAGTGAAAAAACTCCATGCATCAGTATATTAGTACAATGTTCGTCATTACTGATCTATTTTACTAACTTATCTTTATAACCTGGCTTTAAATCTAGAATAGTAAACGTAGTCAAACTACAGTACCTACCTAGTGTAAATGTTCGACTTAGGGTTGTTGGCTATTGGATAAAGGAAGTGATTGTATTTTGAGTAGCTTTTGATAAAGTGAATTTATGCTAATACTTGCTATGCCTTCTTACATGTATCACATCATTGTATAAAAGGTTAGAACAAAATTTACAAATATCTTTGAACCGTCGATGACATAAACAGTGATAATTTACTGTACGCTTCGAGAGTGACAAATATTGATTATTATAGTATTCATTAATAGGAAATACTATTAATTGATAATAATGGCCTATACATTATAATGCTCTAAGATACCAAAACACTGTGAAAAATATTTTTTTAAGGATCGCCATGAAACGATTGCGTTGAAGAGGTGTCTAAAAAATAACATAACTGGCATGACGGGGATATTATCGTGGCTTGCCTTGGGGATTCCAGTCCAAGGTTACCTCGGTATATGATCAGGGTCCCTTCGGAGGGTGTGGCCAATCCTGGTCCATTTGCGGCGTTTGATCTGCCGGTCGATCGGACTCTCATTCCAGCGTTCCCAGAGATGGGCGTTGGATATCTTCTCGTGCCAGTAAATACCGTAATATTATCGTGGGATTGGTACTATTTGTTGGTTTTTTATGGTGCTGGATGTTACGAAAAGGAACGATCGAATGTTGTTAGAATTGTGCATACGATCTGACTGATGGTCACTTTGTATACCGTATATATCTGTAAGAAATGTAAAAATATAATTGGTCGTTCCTAGAGAAAAAGTACCACTTTCTCAGTATTATTCAAGTGCTATGAGTTAGGGATTGGAATAGCTGTCAGGTCATATACATTTTGACGTATTTATATAAAACTGTCACGTACAATCCCATTCTAATTTTCATGCTTTGATTGTGCATGAGCATCTGTCCTTTTCCAGCTACCATAGCAAGATGCTTTCATTCTTTTAAAATGGAGAAATAATTTTAAGCAATTGGTGTATAATTGTAATTTGATGGACTCGACTCGATCGGCAAATTGTGAAAATCGACTTTCTGTGATATGCTGTAATGTTTTGTTCTCTTTCTCACTCGATTGTTTTACTTGAGTGTGAGAGAGACTGACTATGTGGTAAAGACAGTTCCTTATTTGAGGACTATAATGAGGTAGTTTAGCTGGTGGCTAAAATACTTAAGGCTTAATATTTACGCATGTACGGTACTTTTGACGTTTCATTTATACATGTTTCCTAAACTATTGAAATGTGATCAAAATCTTGTGTCATCGTTCATTTGTGTATCGCTGAACAAACTAAAATATGTGCTTATGGAAATTAACAGTTCTTTATAATCGTAAGGCCCAACACATTGAATGTTTGCTAAAGTAATTAGAATCTAGTTGCACTGTTAGAAAATCGGATTGAATTTAATTTGTTCGAAAAATCAACGAAGCAAAAGAGTCTGCTGTAGGGTCGTTTCGCCGGTTAGCGACCACTTAGCCGAGTTGCTCACTTTAGATTAGTAAATGTATACCTATTCAATGTACACACATAATAGATGGTATTCGTATAGGTTCTGAGTATAGTCAAGTTTTGAAACCTACTATAAAATATAGCACTTTCATCCATAGATTAGGAAAAAATATGAAAAAGGTTTCAAAATAGCGAATTCGCTGGATAGCGACCGCTTTAGGTGGTTTGCGACCACCTGTTAGCTAGTTGGCGACCACTCTTGCAAATAGTGTTTAAGTAGTTAATAAAACGATGCATCATCATCATCATAATATCAGTCGAAAGACATCCATTGCTGGACAAAGGCCTCCCCCAAAGAGTGCCATAATGACCGGTTCTGCGCCACCCGCATCCATCGGATTCCTGCGATCTTTACCAGGCCATCAGTCAACTTGTGGGGGGCCTACCCACGCCGCGCCTTCCGGTACGTGGTCGCCACTCGAGAACCTTTCCGCCTCAACGGCCATCGGTTCTACGTGCAATGTGCCCCGCCCACTGCCACTTAACTTTAGCGGCTTAGGGCTATATCGATTACCTTGGTTATGCTGCGGATAGCCTCATTTCTGATGCGATCACGCAGAGAAACTCCGAGCATAGCCCTCTCTCCATTGCCCTTTGGGTGACTTTGAGCCTTCTTATGATGCTTCTTATGATTTCTGAAGCGACCACGTTTCGGTGCCACACGTCATCACTGGCAACACGCACTGGTCTAAGACTCTCGTCTTCAGACACTGCGGAATATTAGACGAAAATATGTGCCATAGCGTAGCTTCCCGAACGCTGCCCAGCCGAGTCGGATTCGACGATTGACCTCTTTCTCAAAGTTGGACCTACCTGACCTGACTGCCCTTATACTACTACAAATTGTTACTCTTCTAAATCTACTTTACATTGCTTGTCAATGCATAATAGAATTGAAAACGGCGCGCCATCTCGCTCACACCATAGTGCTATTAGGTATAAGTATATTGCTCTTACAGTCACACATGTCGTTCATAGTAATCATAGTAGGTATCTAAATGCCACCATTTTACAAGCTTTTATGTAACTTTTAGATTAAATTCTACTTACCTTCACTAGCTTCTGCCCACGACTCCGTCCGTGTGTCATCGTTTATATCGTAGCTCCATACATAATTTCAACCCCTATTTCAGCCTCTTAGGGGATTATTTCGGGGATAAAAACTATCCTACGTCTTTTCCCGGGACTTAAACTATCTCCATACCAAATTTCATCAAAATCGGTCCATCGGTTTAAGCGTGAAGAGGTAACAGACAGACACACTTTCGCATTTGTAATATAACCATATCATATAATCATATGAATTATTCATTTTATAATTATATATTATTATTATATTACATATACCTACTATAGACATAGCATGGATTGGCGCGGCTTAAATACCGACACAATTGGCTTGCCAAGCTAAATATCGCGTTTGCCGCAAGAATCCATAAGGAAAGAAAAAGAAAAACGATGTGGTCGCTATCCGACTTCTTTGGTAATAATTTTTTTTGGGTACGCGACCACCCCATTTTATTTAAATCTATTTTTATAATATGCCGAATTTCAACGAAATTATTACAATAGCTAAATCATTTAAGCAATCAAGTAACTAATTTCAGCATTATAATAAAATTAAGTGACGTAGGTAACTAAAGTTTTCGCGCCAACTGTCGCGTTATTTTTTTTACAGATTCACTGCACGTCAATACTTTTCGGAAGCAATGTGTAAAATGTGTGAATTGAGGTTATTTTTTCTTGCTTTGGATTAAGCTTTGGGTTTTAAAGTGTATTAATTCTTATTCTGACACTATTCAAGAATAGTTAATAACTAATTATGTTTCTGTTGGGTTTGTAGAAATGTTAATATCTTTGATTGAAGCAGCCTAGTCCGTCAAGTGGTCGCTAACCGAAGGTGGTCGCGTTACCGGCGAAACGACCCTATTTGTTTTATGAAACGTTCAAATTCCATGGAAAAGGAGTGTATATTGTAATGCACATTGGGTTTTACGAGGTTATATCTATAATTTATGATGGGTATTGGGTTCGGAACACTTCGGAAGATTTAACTTTGTCGTGGCTGTTACGTCGGCTGGCTAGTTAACCAGTTAATGTGTCTAATCGATATCACAGCTACGTCATGCGTTATATCACTGTTAGCTTTCGCACATCATCCCAGAGCCATAAATCATCATATCATCATGTATTGTGACAACTTATAAACGGCACGAGGTACCTTGCCTGCAATGACAATAGTTAAAAGCAACCAACGACCAGTGGTGCACCTGGTGGAGCACAAGCCGATTTCCACCGGCTTGTCTAAAATTTATTTTTAGACTATAGTTATATTAGGTCCTTACCTATGAAATTGGCGGTGTGTATGGAGAATTTTATGAAAACTGTGATTTTCATACATTTAATTTTGCGGATTATTCAGCAATGTCAAATTCAAAGCAAACTAAATTTTGGTAGGAATATAGAAAACTTTTAAGCTACTTTACACATATCTTCATTCCTTAAAAATAGTTCGCATCATAAAACTATACGTAATTGAAACACTTTAACCGGCAGCACATGAAACGGGCGGTTTTCAAGCTTTAATTTGAAACACTAAATAAAACATTCAAACCTATTTTTTGTATTAAAATCCTTTGTTACATAGTCTAATAATGAAATTAAAAAATAATTTGGAAGTTGCAATAGAAATGAATAAATTACGTACAAAATAATATCTGTGAAAAAACCGCCAATTTCATAGGTAAGGACCTAATATACTCTAAACTCTTTCATTACTTTTTGTGTTCCGGGTTGCCCATCGAAAACTTTCACGCGCCGCCATTATCAACGACTATCATAGCAGTCTGACGAAAATAACTGAAAGACGAGGGCTAGACGCAAACTTGTTTAGAAGTCAGGTTTAGTTCCGCTCTCTTGCAACAATTAATCTAATACGGTATTTGACTAATAGTCAAATGAACAACTTCTTATGAAACGTCATACTCGTATCATATATGTGATCATTTAGGGTCATTTCGCCGGTTGGCGACCACCTAATTTCATGTGCCGGTTAGCGACCACTTAGCTGACTTGGTGAACTGAAAGCATTTTTTCTTGGTTTTTTTGTAAATTCCTATTCCATAACTACAAACAATAAGGCATCCGGCTGACTGTTTCAATAGGCTCTGTAGAATTGATGTTATCTTCAATTGAAAAAACCATGTTCTTCAAGTGGTCGCTAACCGAAGGTGGTCGCGTAACCGGCGAAATGACCCTATTAGGGCCTATGCACACGCCATCAACGTCGATTTAAGCTGCGTCCGCTGCGCCAATGTTTTCGGGGTTTTTAAACATCTAACATGTTATCCGTCAGTTTCGGCAAACAAATAGGGTATTGTTTTGATTGGCAAAACATTTTTGACATTAAAATACCACGAAAACATGGCGCAGCCGACGCGGCTTTACACGTGATTCGACACAAACGCGCGTCAACGGCTCGTTTCGAAAACGCGGTATGCATAGGCCCTTAGAAACTTACAAATGACGTCACGATATTTTATGGTCAAATGGTTCTTTGAAATTAAATGTCGTTTATTCGCACTAAACATATCGTATAAGCACAGGTGTCAATAATTTTCTTGTTCCTAATATGTTTAGCCCAAACAGGCATGTGAAAATTATTTTATGAAAAAAAAATATGATCGATGTTTACGACCTATTTTCATAAGTTGATGATGCGAGAAATACATTTTCAAATACCGTACTGTATTTGAACCAAGTCATTTGGAAAGTTTTGCCTCGATCGAGTGAAAGGAATACTCATTATTATGTGTCGATGTCCAAATCTGTTGGTGTTAAACATGTACCTAATTAAAATAATCATGTTGTCCATCTACCTCAATGAATTTATTGTGTAACGATTAAATGGCTAACTTATTGTGATGTCACGAGACATAACATCTATGTGTTTTATGAGATGGACTCGGAAGTTTTACGGCCGACAAAGATGATACTTATCGTTATCATGTTGCGGTTGCAATATCAATGATTAATACATGGTGTGCAATATGCTTATACTTTATCGGAATTGCAACTTTAATTAGTTAATTTAAAATGAAATAGGTTCAACGGCCGTTCTATACAGATTGTATAGGAGACCTGCTATTATTTATTTAAAATTGTTAATTTAGGATGTTGACTCAAGATGAATTTGTCACCATATCGCTACTCTAGTTCACAGTCGTACTACTTAATTTTTTTTTGTCACTGAAATTGTAACTTTATGATTTGTGTATCATAAGCTACGGTAGCCTAGTGGTTCAGGCATGCGGCTGTCAAGCGGCGGTCGTGGGTTCGAATCCCGGCTCGTACCAATGAGTTTTTCGGAACTTATGCACGGAATATTTACCGTTAGCTTTTCGGTGAAGGAAAACATCGTGAGGAAACCGGTCTAATCCCAATAAGGTCTAGTTTTCCCTCTGGGTTGGAAGGTCAGATGGCAGTCGCTTTCGTAAAGTTAGTGCCTATGCCAAATCTTGGGATTAGGTGTCAAAGCGGACCCCGGGCTCCTTTAGGGGCACAACCGGGAATAATAACGCTAGGAGGATGATGATGATTTGTGTATCATCCTAATTACACCACCTTTTTCCCCGTAATTAGTACGATTGTGACCTAGGGTATTGATATATTGTGATTAACAGAGCCTGGATTTTTCACGGCAAAACAAAACACTATCGTAATCTAGCCAGTGATAGAGACATTATTTTATCGATATCGAGTATTAGGTATAAAAATAACATACCGATATAGGTATATTTTTACATTATTAACCTTTTTATATTTTTTTATAAAAATAATAGAAGTGAGGTCAGTGTCGGCAAGTCCGTCTATAAGGCAAGCCCGTCTACATGCCATAACTCTTGTATTGTATACGCACGCCACCTGTAACTCGGCCAGTAAAGCGGTGTTTCGTCCTATTAGTTATTTTCTCTAACAAAGATGTCGCTATGACGAAAACTATGGTCGCAACTCAACTGTCAACTTCATTCGTGTTTCGAACTGCAAAAGTGAGTGCAACGTGGTCCAGAAAATAAATCGTAAAAAATATTAAAAATTGCAGTATTTGTTATTGAGGTGAGTAATTTAGCAGTTTAATAACCGCTTTTTTTGTCTAACGCTTTTAATCTAGCCAAAACGCTATATTTTTGTAGTTTTTGGTTTCGAAAAATCAAACCTTAAAATTTGTCTAGTTGGAAAGTCCGTCTGAAACGTTCAAGGGAAGCCCGCCATGTGCCGGTCTTGCCTTAAACCAGATCTAGCCAACCTTTTGCGTTGAAATATTCTCATTTCAAATATCTTCTTGTTAAATTAGAAACTTACACGTAAAACTTTTTTTAAATTACCTAAAACATATTCACTATTGTTTTTTGTGTACTACGCTACGCTACAGCACTGGCAAATAATATATAACCTTTGTGTTATTGCGTATGAATATGTATAGAGTAACCATCAATAGAGGTTAGTTAATAACTAGTATCTTTATACAAATATATGATCAATAAATAGGGCAAATCGCCAATAACTAACCACTTTGCAAAAATATGCACAAAGAGGAGCATTTGTTGCTATTTCTGCAATTAAATTAAAATAACTAGATGCAGAGCTGACTACTAGAGTGAATTCATTTATTTTGTAAAAGCTGTCTGCACACAAAATTGGTGGCTAGTAAGTGAATTACATTTTCTTAAGTGGTCAGTTATTGGCGATTTACCCTACTATTAATAACAGTAGGATACAGCATATTATTAAAAAGCTTTTAAACTATGTAATTTTATTAAAAACTAGCTTCAGCCCGCGACTCCGTCCGCGTAGACCTCGTTTATATCGTAGCTCGATACAAACTTTCACCCACCATTTCCCCTTTAGGAGTTGATTTCCGGGATAAAAACTATCACATAGGTTACGACATATCCTTTGTCGTAACTCAAACTATCTCTATATCACATTTTATCTAAATGGGTGCAGCCATGCAGCGGTTGTATAGTAGCTCCATACAAATGTTCACCCCCCCATTTCACCCCCTTAGGAGATGATTTCCGGGATAAAAACTATCCTATGTTCTTTCCCGGAACTGTAACTATCTCTAAACCAAATTTAATCTAAATGGGTTTCATCAAAATATTCATCCCCATTTCACTCCCTTAGGGGATTATTTTTGGAACATAACCTATCTCTATACCAAATTTCATCTTAATGGGTTCCATCCAAATTTTCACCCCCTATTTTCCCCTGGGGGATGTTTTCCGGGATTAAATCTATACGTCCTTTCCCGGGACTTATCCCCGGGACTCAAACTGTCTCTATACCAAATTTCATCTAAATTAGTGCAGAGCTGTTCTAGTAGCTCCATACAAATGTTCACCCCCAATTCCCCTCCATTAAGGCTTATTTCTGGGATACAAACTATTCTATGTCCTTCCCCGGGTTTCAAACTATCTATGTACCAGATTGCATCTAAATGGGTTTCATCCAAATCTTCACCCCCCATTTCATCCCCTCAGGCGATAATTTTCGGGATATAAACTATGGATTTCCCTAAATTTCATTTAAATCGGTTCAGCGGTTTAGGCGTGAAGAGGTAACAGACAGACAGACAGGCACACTTTCGCATTTATAATATCAGTATGGAAGTATAGATTTGCGTTTATTACATTGTTTTATTTAAGCCTTTAAGAAAAGGTTTACAACCTCTTCGTCCACGGATATGCCGATATTGCCTTAAAAACAGAAAAATATGTATAAATTTAAATTGCAACTCTATCTCCCTGAACTCAAAACATAATTTGAAATGGCTTAAAATTACGATCCCAACAATGTAATCAACATGCCTATTGACCTTCAAATAGCGCGGCTAGGAGTACTAGACGGCCTTACCTTATACATCACGGGAAGACCGTCTACTCGCCGAGTTTTAAAAAAACCTCATTTTTTGTATAAGTTTTAGTTATTTTGTCAATTTGTTAAAGCGACATTGTAAAATATAATATGTATCATCCTATAAGTCTAGCCCGTTTATCCTGGAATAAATAATAACATTGTATAATCCGATCAAACATAACTTTAAATAAAGTATGCCGGGACTTGCCCACATTGACCTTGTATTTTTCTTCCGAAAACGCCATAAGGTATTTGAGTGAACTAAAAAGTCTCGTTAATGTCTATACCACTACCATCTCATTGAAAATAATAGACAATACAGTCAGACACTTATTACTCCATAAGACTTTAAATGTCATTCCATTACGTATAAAACATAAATTGTGTCTAAATATTATTTATTTCTTATACCGCTTTGAAACCGACGTGTTTCATATACGTATAATACCTTATAGTCCAGGCAATGAACTGACAGCTTGTATGGAAAATATGTCAAATTTGGAAATAATTTATAATAGCAGATTTTTTTTATGTAATGGATATATTATAAATTAAATAGTTACTTAGTGTCAAAATCCAACAAAATTTCAGACATCAAAAAAATGATAACTTAACTAACTTCTGAAAAGTCAGAAAAAATATTAATAAATGGTTTTATCTTTATTTTGGTTCATTTACATTTGCTCTATAATATTCAAGATAAATAATTTAAAAAAAACAATTAGTTTTTTTTTTTAATTCTATATAAATACTTCCGGATGGAAAGTTTGTTGGATTCTTGAATAAAGCATCATAGATTAATGTTTTAAAATGATATAAAGAAAAAAAACGCTATTATGAATTAATGTTTGTCAAAACCGTATTTTGCCTGGAGTATTAATATTACAGTTATTAATAAAAAAATAAATTAGTAATGTGCACGATCGGATCAAAACGTGGATAGAGTATCACCCTGAATTAGTCTATAATGAAGTGACCTCTACTATATACTGCTCTATGTGCGATATACATCCGTAACTGAAGAAATGCAATATTGACAATAATCTGAAAAGCAACCGCCACAATAACCGTTCGGGACAACCAAATACAAAACATAAATTTTATTTGGTGACGTTTTTTCTTCTACTACAATTATCGATATCGATAAAATAATGTTTCTCCCACTGGCTAGATTACGATAGTGTTTTGTTTTGCCGTGAAAAATCCGGGCTCTGGTGATTAATATGGATTAAAAGATACATGGGGGCTATTCATTCATTACGTAAGACACATTTAACCACTTTCTAACCCCTCCCCCTAGCGTAAGAAAAGATATATGACATTTGATGAACATTTTCCTTGTAAAGTAAGCCATGGTCGGACCCCCTCCCCCCAAATCGTTTTACGTGATAAATGAAAAAAACCATGTGACATTCTAGTTTGTACTCCAATAGTCAGCTAATAAGGTTGAAAATTGAATACGGTTATAAGAGACGCTCAAGAAGTAGACGTTAGTAAATACATTGAGGTGATGATCGGTGTATCGCTTTCGTCAAAAGGCCGCGTTGTTTCTGACGCGCTTTTTAGGATATAGTACCAGTTGTATATTTCATTACATTTCATAGTTTACAGGCTATATTGGTTTCTTGATGTACCTAATACTTGACAAAATAAATAGGTAGCTTCTAGCCGCCCAAAGCCCTATTAAAAGGCTCTTCAATTTAATTTATTCCAATCCTAATTGGAAGAGAGATGTATTTGTTTTGTTTTATTCGATGTTAAAACAAAACACACTCAACTCTATCTACTATTAATTCAATCACTGCCATTTTTTCTTGCGCTGTGGACGGCTAGAAGCTTACGTCTCCTATACTGGCCATAACCATAATAGGATAATGAAGCTTAATGCTTATTTAGTTTGTCATGTATTTTTTCTAATCATTTATGACTGATCTACTTGATACGGCCATACTCCTGCCTCAGAATTATTTGCTGTACATATATGGTTTATTTATTTTTACTAAGTTTGACATTACCGAGTCTCGAATCATGTTTTATGTTACATTTTCCATGTTAATATGAAAATATTGCAATACTATTGTAGTTTTATTATTACAATTAATTCGTTCACAATCTGAAATAAAGCCCTTTAATTACAAGAGCGCTTGTTCAAGACGCGTTCAAGAGACGGGGGCCCCCGTATACTTATATTAAAATGAAGTAAGTAGTAGGACCATAGATTGTATGGAATAGCTGCGGTCTGAATTAGTCCAGCGAAATTCGGCAACGGAATTCAGCCTGAATATGGCGACTGGCGAGCCTTTCTGGCGATTCAATAGGTGTTCAAACTCAAACTCAAACATTTATTGGTGACATACAAAACACATAAGACATTGTCACGAAATGGACCCAGCTCAGCATGTTGCTAGCTTTACAGCCAGCGCTGGTCTTCCGCAGGGTCCATTCGGTGAAGGCACGGTGGGTAACTACGACCGATATATGCAATAAACAAACAATAACATATAAAGGGACTATTATATAGCTAACATACAAACTAAAAATACAACAAAAATAAATAAAATGGACTAACTTAAATATTAAACAAAAAAAATATGCAATCCCAGCAGTTGATTGGTTGTCAATTCGACACCACTTAACCCGAATTCCATATTGCCTGTCCTTAAAAAAAGTGTTTTCAATAAGGTGCCGTGTTGATAAGTGTGTATTCCAACCAACTGGCCCGTTGTGAAATCCAACGTATATCCAAGAAAGGCACGAACATGACCCGTTTTCAAAGTGACCCACACAAGGGTCGGTAATGACCTTTGGGTCACTGTCATAAAACACTAACATGACACTCGGCTATTCATAGTCAACTGTCCCGGCTCATTAGTGCACGTGATGAAAGGAGGACAAAGAAATAGGCACAGAAGGTGGCGTTTAATTTATGGAGTAGATAAATAATTTAAATAATAGCACTAAAGGCGTACACATTGTTTCGTTCTCTGAATTTTATTTAATCTTTATTGCACAAAACAATAACTTATGGTACTCAGCGTCAAATACTTAGTAGCAACCAAAGTAGTCAAATAGTTCGGTACACCATATATTTAGTATGGTGTACCGAACTATTTGGCCACTTTGACTGCTACAGAGTATTTGACGCTGACTGTACAAAAGGCGGACTTAATGCTATAAAGCATTCTCTAACAGTTAAGATTAAGGCAAAGCAGATAAATTGCGGGCAAACTTAATTATTGTTATTGTCATGTACTTGTTCAATGTTCATACTTCAAAAAAAAATATTTTTATTTTTGGAGACTTAATGAAAGGTGAGAAGAATCTCTTCAATACATCTGAATTTTTTAACCGTCTAAATTTTTTTGTGCGTACGAGTACTACGAAGATCTCCCATCGAGATTGAATCTCGAAAATTTGCTTAAGTTCTCGTGAATTTGAGGTCTCACGAGATCGAGATTGCATTGTCTAGTTTGTCCAATCTTTTCAGTATAACCTGCACAATTTATACCTAATAAAATAATAATTAGGTATGTAGGTAATTTATTTATGATGGGTCGTGCATTTGGGATACAAATGGAGATTTACCAGTGATTTACCAGTCTACTGGTTATATAACAAGTTCAATCGATACTGCAACCGACATCGCAAAACATCGCAGACTCCCGACCTGCAAATTGTGTAAGTTAGGATAGGAACCGACTACGCATGCTGGTAAGGGTGCTTACGGGGCATTGTTGCCTAAACAAGCACATGCAAGTGTTAGGACTGCATGACACAAGGCAGTGCAGACTGCCTTGAAGCAGAGGAGACGCCTACACACATCCTAACCGATTGCCCTTGCCTTATTATGCGCAGCCATAAAGCCCGCTCCACATTCGACAAAACTACACGAGATTTGCCGAATACGAGAGTGTGGAGTGAGTATTCGTCTATGTTCGTATTGTTTTGCGTATATTCGTGTAGTCTCCGTTTCGTGTTGGTAAAATGGCCAAACATCAAAGAGCTCTCGTGAAGTTTCGTGTTTGCGCAAAACTTCTCCACATTCTCACTGTGCTATATAAAAGTGTATGAAAGTCCAATTACAACTGCGCAAAGCGAGAATGTAGAGGGCCGGTCTCGGTTTCGCCCGGTCTCGGCAAATATTCCGGCGAAACCAGTCTCTTGTAGTTTTGTCGAGAACGTGGAGCGGGCTTTACTCTATTCTGGGCAAACACATCATGTGCCCGGAGGAGATCTTTCTTGAGTTCAACAAAATCCTGCAATTCTTCGAGTTTGCAGGACTTGACCAAGAATTATAGTAAGTGGCGATCATAATAGACCAGCAATGGTCGCAGTGATACAAGGACCACAGCCCGGAAGCCACTACCAGAATAATAATAATAAGATAGTATAAGAGAGAGAAGCATTAGTATCAACTAGGCCTACTGTATGCTTATTTGTCTGTGCGACACTGGATCGTGTAACACCGTTACCCGGTAATGAGCCGGAATACGACCCCTGTTTGAGCCGTCGCTTTGAAAAATGGCTCATTTGCGCGATTCTTTGCATTCCTCACCTAACCAACCTCGTTATTCTCAGTCCATGTTTGCGTGATTCAAATTAGGTGTAACAATGATTATATGATCTTGTAGTAAGAAAAAGAAGACAAGAAAACGAAGTCGAGAAAAGTCACAATTTCTCAATTTTTAACCCCCGACGGAAAAAGAGGGGTGTTATAAGTTTGACGTGTCTATGTGTCTGTCTGTCTGTCTGTGGCATCGTAGCTCCTAAACGAATGGACCGATTAGAATGCGGTTTTTTTTATCCGAAAGCTGACGTGAACGAGATGGTTCTTAGCTACGTTTCAACAATCGGTTCAGCCGTTTTTGAGATATTGAACTTTGAGATGAAAATTTCGGGGGCTTTTCAACTTTTCTAAGTTGCAGTTATTAAACCTACTTAAATTTGCTACCAGTGGCACTGAAAGTTTAATTTTATGTGCTTTGTCTAGCTGCTCAGCTGGGAATACAGACGTGAGTTTATGTATGTATGATTGTAGTCTGAACGAGTGGGCGCGACAATTCAAAACCAATTGGAACACTTTTAGGCCGTACGTGGATGGCCTGGAAAGTACATATCCATAAAAAAAGGTTTCAAACTTTCCAGTTAAACTCGGAACGGGCCGCGAACACGTTCATTGGGCGAGTTTCAGCTCAGTTATACGTAGTTAGTTTGGTACGTATCTCGAAACCCAACAATGATCCTGTTTTTTCAGCTAAAAAATGCCTGTAGGCCATGGTAATTGTTTTATTAAGTACCAAAGCACAAGGAAAAATTTGAACGCGCATGGGTTGTTTTCAAATAAACTGTAGGTACCCTAATTAAGGTAAAATTAAGAAACGTATATATGTATGGCTAAATTTTCGTGACTCACCTGACAAAGTTAACGTTTCTTAATTTTACCTTAACTAGGGTACAGTTTATTTGAAAACAACCCTACCACTAGCGTAACAGACCGAGTCCATCATGTTGGTATATTTAGCTACCTACCAGTCTACTGCGACTACACTTGGGAGCAAAGAAATCGAGCCACCCGTGCAATTTTCATGTTTGTTCGTTTTATCCAAAATCCGCCCGTGAAAAAAAACAAATTAGGATATCGTTTGAAAGGTAATTTATTCAGCTATGAAATAATGCTAATTTTATTATTATGAATAGGGTCATTACGAAATTATGGGTGATAATGTTGCCCCATTACTAATGAGCCAATTAATGCACGTGTGGTTTGTGCCATTTGGGAAGGTATAAAATGAAAAAAATATCAGTAATTGCCCATCAATTGTGAATTGCATCTCTACCTGTGACATTGCACTCTATTAAATTCGCCAGAAAATTCATGAAAAATGGATACTACCCCTGCTGAAGCCGCCCAAGCCGGTAGCTCTGCTCCAAACCGGACTTGGTCAGCGTCAAGTGGCCCTACAACTGAATTTAAGCCGATCAGCAGTCCAACGAGTGTTTCAGAGGGACCGAGAGACTGTTGCCTTTACGAGAAGACCCAGCACAGGCAGGGTACGGTTTACCTCAGAAACAGACGACCGCTTCATCGTCTCAGCCTCTCTACGGGCACGCCGAATCAATGCTGTTAAGCTACAGTAGAAGCTGCAGGAGGTCCGGAATGTGTCCATAAGTCGATGGACCGTGAGAAGACGTTTCAAGGAACAAGAACTGACACCACATCGAGCAGCCAATGGGTATCGGTACACTCTATAGTGTGTGTTCAAAAATATCGGCACATGCACCATAATGCCTTGAAAATAGAGGTGTGTTCCGATGTTTGTGACGTGCTTGTTTGCTCCGATGTATGTGATGGCGACTGTACCTACCTATAGTTCAGGACTTCAACCAGCAAAAATTATAAATTATTAAATTAAATTCACTCCATAGAAATTGGCATCGCAAATGTTACAAATCGGCCTGGGCATACCTCGCTTTTTACAAATTTGACGTGCATTTGTATGGATTATGGTCTGGTAGCTAAATATAAATACTGTAAACCTACAAGCTTTAGGACTTAATCTTAATCCGAGCAGCTTTTATATTTACGAGTTAGATTAGCCCGACCCAGATCAAAATGAAGTCTCTGTTATGAAGCCTAGTCAGTAAGTAGGTACCGTAAACCACACTAACTATAGTCCAGGTCACGCAACTATAAATAGTCCTTATTATTTTTATATTACTTACTTAGGTATACCTATTATTTTCATGGGTGAACTTAAAGACAGAAATTTAAACAAAAATGTATAATACAAAATATGTACAAAATCACAAATTTAAATCGGTATTGATAGAAACGAATGAGTTTACTTTTGGACCATAGTTGGGGTAGTGGACTATAATTGTGTGATTTTAAAGTAATTACCTAAAAATATCAACAGTACCTACTCAAATCGACAAGAGAATTTTGTAGATAAATACTGAATGCCGCTTAGAAATAATGGTTCGATTCTAGTAGTTATACAGGGTAAACTAAAGATGTCATTAGAAATGATAAGATAGAAATAGGTCAACCTAACGTACCTAGGTATATACCAAACTAAAATTTAGGTATAAAAGGGCATAAAAGTGAATAGCTGCGTCAGCACATTCAGTGCCGGGAACACGACTAACGTGTGCCTACGTCGTAGCCGCTTTCCGCTACATACGTGGAACACCACGGCATCGGCTACGAGCGTAGCGCGTAGCGATTCGCGGCACTAAATGTGTTAACTGAAGATCATAGCATTTTGGACAGCATAAGTAGGCGAACTTGGAAAAAAAAGTAGGTGCATGGAGAATTTCATAACATAAGGTAGAAATTAATCCTAATAAGTCTTCATTCACTAGTCTACTGCCCTTTCCAAGAAACGCCGGCTGCCGCGAATGCTACGGGCTACGTCGAATTAGTTTTCCACATTCTACGAGTAGTAGACTCTTACTATTAATAGAGTCTATCTGAGACGCACATATATAATAAATAATTAGGTAATGCAAGTTTCGTCACGATGTTTTCCTTCACCCAAAAAGCTAAATGCAAAAGTTCCGAAATCTTATTGGTACGAGTCGGGATTCGAACTATCTCTGTTTGGCAGTTACATGGTTGAAGTTGATGACAATGATGACAATACAAGAAGTACAGTCGGCAATAGAAGCTTAATAATATACTTACCAAGAAAATAAATTTTAAAGTTATACTAAGCAGAAACGTCCGCTAACGAAATTCTAAGTTTCGATCAAAGAGGAAAATAAGTTCAGTTGGATAAGAGCAATGGACGGATTCCACAGGTCGCGGGTTCAAATCCCGCCCGTGGCGAATAATTTTTCAATTTACCTCTTTGATCGAAACATAGAATTTCGTTAGCGGACGTTTCTGCTTAGTATAACTTTACTGTTAAAATGAAGTAGCGCATTCTTACTAACGATTCTCAATGTAACTTGGGACGTTGGTGCCGTATCAGAAGTTTGTAACAACTTCACGGTAGATGTCGCTACGAGCCTCCTTAAGGTTAATTAGAAGAGTGAAGGGATTGAAAGATTCGTTGCCACTGGCGGGACCCACGGTAGCTCAGTTGGATAAGAGCAATGGACGGATTCCACAGGTCGCGGGTTCAAATCCCGCTCGTGGCGAATCATTTTTCAATTTTCCTCTTTGATCGAAACTAATAAATTTTGTCAGGAACTTATTTTTTGTCAAATTGACACAATAGCGAGAAATGTAAAAAAGTAGGTAGTAGAGTATGTTTACGTTAAGTGAGTATCTAAACCACAATCAGTATACAATCTGCTCATTTTATTATTAGCTAGTGCTATATGAACCTGTCTTACCAACAAACTAGACCTTGTCCTTCCGAATCTACGCTAAACTCTTACCTACAACCTATATATGTTGTCTAGCCTCCACTAAAGGCCGAAACGCACTGACAGTGGTGGCGGCGCGCCGCGGAGGCGGTATACCTACCGCTTGTAATGAATGTTCGAGCTAATAAAAGGGTCCGCACAGAACGGTTTTTTCCCGGCCAGTATTCTGTAATTCGAACATTACAACCGGTACCGCCTCCGCGCCGCTCCGCCACCGCTGTAAGTGCGTTTCGGCCTTTAAGGGCCTTATCACTAGTTATCACACTTGCGATTTACAAGCGATTTGAAAGCGAAGCGTACGCGCGGCGTGTTCGTCGCGTGCCCGTAACCAATTCACCGCGAGTGGGTCGCGATTTTGCCGCGATTGCGTAACGAATACGCTGCGCAGCCGTCAGTAATTTCTCAACTGTTGACGCGGCGAACTCGCTGCGCAGTCGCGGCGTATTCGTCACGCGGTCGCGGCGTAATCGCGGCGAATTAGTTGCGGGCACGCGACGAACACGCCGCGCGCACGCTTCGCTTTCAAATCGCTTGCAAATCGCAAGTGTGATAAGGCCCTAAGGTCCGTAAAGGTCGCCGATGCAGCGGTATCGAGTGCTTCTTGACCTTGTCTGTTCGCTGAAGCAGATAGGAAGGTTACTCTTCAAAAATAGCCGGATATTAGCTCACAACATAACGTGGCATGATAAACAAACTACACGTATTTTAGCAATTATTTCAATAAAGTGTGCATCTGTTCCTTTAACTCTTAAGTTGGTAGAATTAAAAAACGGCAAAAAATCATGTTTGTTGTATGGGAGCCCCCTTAAATATTTATTTTATTCTGTTATTTAGTATTTGTTGTTCTAGCGGCAACAGAAATACATCATCTGTGAAAATTTCAACTGTCTAACTATCACGGTTCATGAGATACAGCCTGGTGACAGACGGACGGACAGCTGATTCTTAGTAATAGGGTCCCGTTTTACCCTTTTTAATTTAATTTAATTAAATCTTTATTTCAGATATAATCCATATTTTGTTAATGAAGACTTACGTCTAGTGTTAGTAAATAATAATACTAAATAAATCTAACTTATTTCCTATATGATAGAAAGCTCTTTGTCATCCCTATCCAATGAGCCAAAATTGGACTATCATATCGGCCTGCAATCACCCCCAGAATGCTGTTGGAGCTGCCCCTAAGTCGACCCATCATCGAGACAATTTTTTTCCGTATAATGGCGTAAAAATCGTCCGTATGGGCCTCGGCGAACATACGAGATGCACTACACCATGTGGGCAACCCCAACAACATTCTGAATGTACCACATCTTAATGGAATGTGTACGGGGGGAGTCCCATCGCACTACCTACCACACCGGATTTTGTAACGCGGCGCTGGCTGATCCTGAGTCAGCGCAAGCGAAATCATTGTATAAGACCTACAAATTGTGCATTAGATAGCTGTATCTCCACTAGCGGACGTATGGAGCGACATTCTCGTTTAACGACTAAGCTCCTTAAAAAAAGATTAAAAAAAAAAAAAAAAACATTCTGAATGCGTTATTATTTATACTGCACGCGTAGGGCATTATAGGCTCTTTTTGTGTACTTCACCCACAGGCTGCTCGAGTAAAATGACTGAGTGAAGGCTTTGGGTACGGAACCCTAAAAAAGAGTGGGCTCAAGCTTCGGTCGCGCTGTAAAGAGCAAAAATATTTCTTACTCATTCACTGCTAACACTTTCACTGCCAGGAACCCGCCTAGCGGGCGCCTACGCCGTAGTTGCTTTCCGCTTCATACGAGGAACACCCCGGGATCGGCTACGAGTGTAGCGCGTAGCAATTCTTGGCAGTGAATGTCGTAAGCTACGCTCTCTGTGCTACGCCGTAGGCCGTAGCAGCTTAACGCATTCACGGCCACGCTACGCTCGTAGCGCTACGCCGTACCGTAGCAGCTTAAACTCCGTATATAGCGTAAAGCGTTCGAAGCGCTCTGACGCATGTGTGTCGTCAGGTGCTGAATGGGTTAACACATTCACTGTGAATGGACGAGAATACCAAGGGCGATCCCTCGTAGCGTAGCGACGCTACGAGGGATCGCCCTTGGTTTTCCCACCAAGTAGCGGAAAACGGCCACCGCAGGCACCCGCCAGGCGGGTTCCTGGCAGTTAATGTGTGTAGGCGACGTAGGCTCACGGTCTTCTCTCCCTCTCACTGAGCATACGCGTGAGCGAGATGGAAGTGCGTGTTCGGAAGCGCGGATATCATGTTATTTAATTTTTTAATTTTTTTGTGCGTTTAAATAAAAACCGGCCAAGTGCGAGTCGGACTCGCGCACGAAGGGTTCCGTACCATTATCAATAAAAATATTTATTTTATTCTGTTTTTAGTATTTGTTCTTATAGCGGCAACAGAAATACATCATCTGTGAAATTTTCAACTGGAACTATCACGGTATCATAGATACAGCCTGGTGACAGACAGACAGACGGACGGACGGACAGCGGAGTCTTAGTAATAGGGTAATAGGGTAGTACGGAACCCTAAAAAGTAATAGCTAAGTTCCCTCAATCATGATATTGCCGAATTTTAGAACCAATTCTAATATGTTTAGGTTTTGTGCATAATTTGTTACGAATTTTTCAAGTGTATTTTAGACCTATGCTCGTGATTATTTTCTATCGAGCGAAAGTCAAAAACTCAGGATGCGAATAGCTATAGTCTCTCGAGAAAGGCCTCAAGATTGCTAATTAAATTTAGGGCAGCCGTATTCAAACAAGCGCTACGACTTTTTAAAAATCCGTTTTCTGAGCCTACGTCTCCTTAATTATGGTAGCGAAAATCGCACGTAGCGTAACGTAGCAGTGAATGGGTTACAGTAAATGCAAAAAAAGTGTTTTACAACTGAAGAGATACCATCGCAAAGTTGTTCCTATGTTACCAGCAACAAACAAAAATTATGATGAGACTGAAAACCTTTTACGACTGGGATATTTTGGCTCGTACAACTAATCAGTTTTAACATAAGTTCCTACCCTAAGGAGTCGTCCAAATGCACACACACACACACACACACACACACACACACACACACACACACACACACACACACACACACACACACACGCACGCACGCACGCACGCACGCACACACGCACGCACGCACGCACGCACGCACGCACGCACGCACGCACGCACGCACGCACGCACGCACGCACGCACGCACGCACGCACGCACGCACGCACGCACGCACGCACGCACGCACGCACGCACGCACGCACGCACGCACGCACGCACGCACGCACGCACGCACGCACGCACGCACGCACGCACGCACGCACGCACGCACGCACGCACGCACGCACGCACGCACCCACGCACGCACGCACGCACGCACGCACGCACGCACGCACGCACGCACGCACGCACGCACGCACGCACGCACGCACGCACGCACGCACGCACGCACCCACGCACGCACGCACGCACGCACGCACGCACGCACGCACGCACGCACGCACGCACGCACGCACGCACGCACGCACGCACGCACGCACGCACGCACGCACGCACGCACGCACGCACGCACGCACGCACGCACGCACGCACGCACGCACGCACGCACGCACGCACGCACGCACGCACGCACGCACGCACGCACGCACGCACGCACGCACGCACGCACGCACGCACGCACGCACGCACGCACGCACGCACGCACGCACGCACGCACGCACGCACGCACGCACGCACGCACGCACGCACGCACGCACGCACGCACGCACGCACGCACGCACGCACGCACGCACGCACGCACGCACGCACGCACGCACGCACGCACACACGCACACACGCACACACGCACACGCACGCACGCACGCACGCACGCACGCACCAACACAAAAATAAATAAAAATTGTTTGAGTTAATACAGACCTAACATATGTATTCTTTAAATAAAATGTAAGTAACAGTAACCTAACCTAACAATAGCCTAACTTAACAGTAATCCAAATATTATTACTTTTTTACTTTTTAATATATTTTATTAGTACTTAAGTCAGTTGTTCTTAACAACTTTCTGTTCATGTTTACGGGCAACCACTGGGGGCTGCAACACAGTGTAAACTAACGCAGTCTCCAAGGCTCCAGTTGTAACAAACTTATGTTTTTGAACAATAAAGATTTATTACTATTACTATTATTACTATTACCTATTGTATTTTTTCCCGTTTTTGGAATGTATAAAGTATGGTTGCTTCAAACCTAAAATCCGCCAAAGTCACACGTTAGCCCTGTGTCCCTGCTATTTTAGCAGGTATACTCCAGGCAAAATACGGTTTTGAAAAACATTAATTTATAATAGCGTTTTTTTTCTTTATATCATTTTAAAACATTATTCTAAGATGCTTTATTCAAGAATCCAACAAACTTTCCATCCGGAAGTATTTAAATAGATTTAAATAAGGCATGAATTGTTTTTTTTTATTATTATTTATCTTGAATATTATAGAGCAAATGTAAATGAACCAAAATAAAAATAAAACCATTTATTAATATGTTTTCTGACTTTTTAAAAGCTAGTTAAGTTATAATTTTTTTGATGTCTGAAATTTTGTTGGATTTTGTCGTTAGGTAACTATTTAATTGATAATATATCCAATACAAAGAAAAAATCTGCTATTATAAATTATTTCCAAATTTGACATTTTTTCCATACAAGTTGTCAGTTCATTGCCTGGACTAGTACCCACTCAGCCTGGCGCCACAGCCCGCTAATGGAGTGACGTCACAAAGCGCGCGCCCACGCGTTTTCTCTAATCTGACTGGTGCTAAAAGCTCGCCCATGGTGATGTACTAAATGAGTTTCAGGGACGTACCAAGACTACCTAGGTAATGGGTATAGATAGACTATACGGGGGTCGATTTACGACAGACGTAAATCATTATGATTTGAATTTTGTTTCACGCGCTCGCTTCTACTTGTGTCGAACCAACGTGTGGAGTGAACGCGTGTAACATATTGAGATTAAACTGAGGCCATAGCACGATAGATTTTATCGTCACATTTTACGTGACTATACGTGGCGATAAAACATATCGTGCTAGCTGGGCTAGTATACTTAGTCGTACAAAACGTATGTCTGAAATCGACATAAAAGATGTGATGTAAAATTAGAGGTTTTAGCACAACTATAAAGGGACAGAACGCAATAGTGTCAACCCACATATTTTCAAAACTCAAAAATGTATCTTATGCAATATGCATTATATACAAAGTTATAAGGGCTATTTGTTGACGCTCCAGAAATCCCAAACCCAATCCTAACCCATCCAGCACTTTCCTATCCCAACCGTGTCGCGTTTTGTGCTTTGTGTCTTTCTTTCTATCCCATTTGGCTACTGGTACATATTTTACAAATTTATTACATTTATTATTTATTATGTGTATACAATAATTATGTGTTTATCAATGGTCTTATGTTGTGTTGCGTTCCGTGGGTCACGTACGGTGCTGTCTGAAAATCAGCGCTGTAGGTGTCTGTCTGACACCTCGGCATAATGCTGAGACAGCGACCTATTCACTGCCGCGAAGACACACACAATATGTGTTAAATTGTAATGTATGCCTACTCGCTTTGTCTCTGTGTGTCTTTTGTGTAGTAAATAAATGTCTTCTTTCTTTCTTAGTTAGTATCTTCATTTTCGAGTTCTTGCGGGTTGACATAGCGTAACAGTGAAAAGTTTTAAAGAAAAACTCAAGTTAATAATGGGATTGTACCAATTAAGTATTATTTGGTTAATGTCAAAGGACTTTGATGTGATTAAAAAATCTATACTGACCTTTTCTCGCCAATGAAACATTTTCTCAATTTTCTAATATGCGTTTAAAAAAAGGCTTTTCCGTAAAGAAAAATCCGATTGTAAAAATGCAGCCTTGTGTCAAACGGACGGACACAACGGCGGCCTCAGTACAGGCAATCGGTGCCTGAGTAATTGGACGCCGTTGGCACCATTTTGGTACGGAACCTTAAAGAAAATCTTAAAGAAGCGCTTTTTGCGCCGCGCAGTGAGATTTCAGCTTACCAGCGACAGACTTAGTTCGGTCTTGACAGATGTTTATTAAGTACTATGTCCAGTAAAACCACAAAACATAAAAACAATATTAGAGAGAGATTCGAAAAATATATTGTGCTACTTATAACAGTGATATAGATATTGATTTACCAAGGTGACCTACTTTTACGGTATCTTGATGGACACTGAAATTAACTGAAGAATACTTATAACTTTTACTATAGATAAGAACCTAAAATATACCTACCTATATTAAGAAATCTTACAAAAAACGGCCAGGTCAAAAGTACCCTAAACGACGAGCATGTATGAGAAATGTTATGAAAGTGAGTAAAGCCAAAGTGGTTTGTCAGGATCGTAGCAAATGGAGATTTGTGATCTCTGCCTACCCCTCTGCGAAAGAGGCGTGATTATATGTTTGTATGTATGTATATTAAGAAAAGAAGTGCCGGTCTTCCATTGGTTTGTTACCCATCGACCCCGACGACATCAAAAAGATCGCGTCCCTGTCACTACTGGATAAGACTAGCATAGGACGGATGAGTGGCGTACTCGAACAAAGGTTTCAGCAGTGAGCATTTTGTTTGAACGGTTTTTTTCATGTTGAAACGCTATAATATTAATTGTACGAATTGTTACACAAGGGCCGGTATTCCATCCATGATATTTGACAGAAGGGGCCATGTCCCCATTTTCTAAATCAGAATGATAAGCGTAGCAAGAACTTGCCGGCGAGGCAACCGCTTCGGAAGTCAGCCAACCACTAACAAATTGGCGTCGTTTAGGCGAGTGTGAGGGTTTCCAACGTCGCTTGACAGAACGCGTTTTGCACCGCACTAGTCGTTTGCATTCGAGCTATTCTTTCAGTGGTCAGCTCAAGAGGACGAGATGTCGACATGAAACGCCAGAGCATAGGTAGAGTTCAATTCCCGGTCTGAAACGTTTAGTGAATCGATTTTTTGTGCATTATTTGTTGTTGCTGAACAGACTTCAAATAATAAGACCGTCTTCCGATTTTTATATTCCAACAATACATATTACTGTATAATATGTTTTACAGTAATATGTATTCTTGGTTCTCATTTAAAGGTCATCAAGGGAAATCGAGTTCGTAATGCCTTTCTAAATGAGTACAACGCACGTGCCCGGAACGCGAAAATAAACGATTACCCGCTTAGTGAGTCAGGTCCAATTTCCTGGATGAATATTGCATTTTTTGCTTATAAAGGAGCTGAGATCGAAGAATTAAAAGCATCGTGGCGGTTCCCTAGGTTAAGTTACGTGCACACGTGCGATATTTTTACAGAACATAACAAGCCATTATCCGAGAATATTGCACAAACTATTCTATTTTTATAATCGAACTAACGAGCGAAGCGAACGAAGTTCTATGCTTCAGCTTGGGTTGCTCCACGACGTCCTGCGTCCCGCTGTCCGTCTGTTCTCCTCTACAGGGCGCATTTCTCAACCGATTCTCGTCAAATTTTGTGAGCAGCTTCGTTAATTATGTAGAGATTTTTAGTCGAGTCAATTTAGAAAAAAATTTGAAAAGACAGGCTTAGGCAAATGTGTGTCAATTCGATTTCGCGTCAGTTCAGGAGTGCTAGCAAAACGAGACAACGTACCCTACCTATAGTTACAGTACACCTGTGTTTCTATACAAGATGTGTATAATGATGTGTTCACCTGTAATTGGGGTACATAAGTGCCCAAACATAAAATGTACCTATTTATTGTAATATAATCTTATGTACTCTGTTGGTGGCCCGAATAATAATAAAATAAAATAAAAATAAATAAGATTGCCCATAAGTACTAAACTCATGAGTCCGAAAATGTAGATAATACGTGCAGATACTGCAGGTATCTAAATACAAATTCTAGGTACGAAGAAGGTAGTAGATAGATACAAAACTACAAATACTCGTTGGTAAGGACCCATTTTATTGCTTACATCGTAATCGGCCAACTAACTCCACGAACTACCGTTTCCGCTCGACCCGCTCGTTAGCAGCCCCCCTAACAGTCCAACGGCAATAATAATGACTAAAGAATATTTTTAATGAGCTTTTGATATTACTTCTCTCGATGGCCAGAGTTGGAGAATGCTTTGAATTCGGCAATGGTTGTTTTTCCTGGCCCAGTTTAACTTCTGAATTGCCAGAGTCCTTACAATTCCTTTTTCACAAAGAAAAATGCTTGTTCATTGCATTATTTTGTTCTATTGCATTGCGACGAAAAAGTTCGACTTTGAAAATGGAATCAAAGAGATGGCTACTTTAATTTAAAAAATGCTCCAGTACTTAAGAGAGTTAAGAGTTGCTTGGAAGCAAGTTATCTTGAATATTTTGTAATAAAGCATTTTAATGACGTCTATGTGGTTTTAATTTTCTTACTAGGGTACGTATTTACGCTGTCTTTTTCAGCTTCTACAGATTTTGCAAATATTGTTTTTCCTCCTCGCGGGACAATGATTTCTCGAACATTTAGGAAGCTTGCGCGGAGCCGAGGGCAAGATACTCTATATGTTATACTCTTTCGATATTTAAGTTGGTATTGGCATTCATATGATTATTTAGATCGTAAGGTATACCTCTCCCCCTATAACGCAACACAAGAATCTCACTAACCAGTTTTAAAATAGGCAGGTGTATAGCCTGCCTATTTTAAATTTGCCTATGTATATAGGTTTTTTTTATGTTACTAACAACTATGGAGTCTTTTGTATTCCGAAATAAAGATTTTATTATTATGTATGTCTTTCCCGCTCACGGGACAATGATGTCCCGGACCTTTGGGAGGCGTGCGTGGGGCTAGGTACCTACAAAGTACCAACTGAGCCAACACGTAGAGGCCCTTTTGACAATTTAATGAAATGCAAGGAGTACACCGAGCGGATGCTGTCCCTGCCCGTGTCATGGGACGCACACAGAGACAGCACCCGCTGGGGTGTATAGGGACTATTGCTGTTGTTTATTATTATTATTATTATTATAGCCCAGCCCTCCTTTAAGGCCCGGTAAAGATGCGTTAGAAATCAGTTACTAAATGTCAGATCTTTTAGTAACTGATCCATTTATTGACATAACTAACGAACCTTAGCTCTAACGAATCTTTATAAAACCGGAGATAATGCGGCTATTTGTTCCTATTTGGGTGTAAACTTTCTGAATTCTTCTCCCTGTTTCCGAAGTTTGTAAACCGATCGCGTGCTCACGCCCGAACCCATATTACAGCAATTTGCGTTTTACCGTCCGCCTTACTACCTGACCCGCACTGGGAAGGGTCCCTCCTCGTAAATAACGTATAGCTACAACTATGTATTGCATTTTGGGTTCCCGTTTATACAAGAAAAAGGGTAATCTTACACATTGTCACCGACATGGGTCAGATTAGGCTACATTGCTAACGACTCTTAACAGTCTTAACACATTCAAGGTCCACCCTACACATAAGACATGCCTCTGAGCGAATTCCCGCTTCAAGGCGGAAAATTCTGCGACACACTACGGCGTAGCACACGTAGCAAAGCTTGGTCTGGAATGTGACACAATCAGTAGGTACCAAAGGCGTATACAAAAGAATTTTGGCCCAAGCTGAAACGGCGAAAATAATTTGCTATATAAACGTCCCAATGCTCGACATCTTAATGCCTAATACATAGTTGACACCTACTGTTCACCTCTATTGTTTTGACTTAAGTTTGAAAGTGTCATGTGGGAAAGTCTCGGGCACTCGGACGTTTATCTTATTTGTCGGCATCCGAATTATTATGTTTTCCCAGCTTCGCCCCAAGGAATGACCCCAAGTGACTTGTATGTTGTCGTGACGGGGTTTTAAAGGTATTAGCGTTGGTTTTTCACGACGTATCGTGTTGCAGGTTCGCATAATCGCCCGATGGGGAGTCGTGCGAAGGGGTCGACAAAGTCTACTCAATAGTGAAAGTGGAGAAGTAACTCAGCTTAATATAAAGTGTCATACATAACCTATTTTCATTCATGACTGACCAGTGATTGACCCTTCGCTGCCCTAGTCTCAGCCTCACCTGTTGGTATCTAAGCGACGACAGAAACTAATATGAAGCTCACTGGTTCAGTAATAGACTCACTCTTCTTTTGAAGGCATCTAGATCGTAGCTGTCAGTAATTGTGCATTATGCACATTATTGACTGAAAAAATACTTACAAAAATATTCAGGTGTTTATTTACACGTTTCGCATCAGGGTTACATAGGTGAAGTACTTAGGCTACTGAAGTGGCAGGCTAAATGTGTTAAATATATCGTGAAGTTCTAGGAATATTTATTTAAGAGAGTAATAAATCCTCGCCCAATGGCCATGGTCATAAAGACAAAACTTACAATGCTTAAGGAAGTAATATATTATAGCCTCACAAAAGACTGTAACTTAAATAAATATTAGGACTAAAACTGTGGCAAGTTCAAAGAACACTTATAGAAAATTAGTGGAATAGTTTGCACAAGGGATGATCAAAAGGCGACTTTGTCATCATTGGCATAATACTCATTTTAACATATCCCAATATACAGAAATCTGGCCGATCATTGTCTTTTATTCCAGTAAACTCCGAGACATCTGCTTTACGCATGTCAAGATTTGTGGACGCGTCTCATGAAACACAGGAGAGAGAGAGGCCGTGCACGCGTACATGCGACAGAACGAGACGGGGGTGGCGAACTCTGTGGACAGGACGAAACCGGTGCGAGAGGGACGGAGTATGACCTTGCCGAGGGAAGAACGAGAGACAAGATGGGAGGCGCGGGCGCAGCTACGACGATAATTAGACAAATGTCGACGGAAGCGCCTTAATTGTATAGATATTAAGTAGGAAATAAGAAAACCGATGGTAGGAATAAAGTTGTCGCTTTGATAAAGTGGGAGAATAGATTTGCGAAGAGACAAGGGGAGTGAAAGTAGGACACTGATTCGAGAACTGCGAGCGGCGACGGTACCTTAACATACTTACGAGAAAGCTGACCTCTTTCCGAAGTCTGAGCATATAAGTGTACTAGGAGTGTTGAAAAAGTTAATAGAATCAGTGTCGTGACTCTGTTGTTTAAAGGGCCAAGTATTAATCTTGTGGAAATCAATGGACGAATGGAATACTGGAGAGGTCATTTAAATATACCTTCTTTCTTTTAATTATCATCTTAATACCTTTGTCATAAAGGGTTGCTTACCTGCGCTCTGGGCCATAGTATAGACACCAGCCATCTGTTCATTTATTTACCATTATTGTATAATTGTGTAGATTAAATTGTGGAACATTCTTAAATACTGTTCTGTTACAAGCGGGTTCGAACCCCACTTGATTGAAACTATTTGTACATACATTGTTACCTGAATGGACCAAAGACTTGCACTATAAACGCGCTAAATACGTCAGTGAGCATTGATAACTTAATAACTTGTGTCAGAGCCTAATACGGCTAAGGTCAATTCAGCCGATACTGTTTATAGTACCTATACCTATGCGAGTGTACTAGATCTAAAGATATAGTTATAGTGTCCAAACGTGAACTCGTGTATACGTAAAGTTAGGGATTTGGGGAATACATATTAGTTACTTAGTTGTTGTAAATACCTATTAGCGTGTAGTACATGTTAATTGATTTAGTTTTAATGAAGGCAAGAGGTTTTTTGTTAGATTGCTAGATTTTCCTCTTTAAGTTTGGCCTAGGTTAATCAAAGCAGTCACCAAATAAGACTACAACTAGTTTTATTTGGTAAGTAGTCAACCAGTTTCGATTAAAATCACTTACGAAAATAAATTCCTTATTTTCTACTTTCAACAGGTTTTTCTTTATAACTACAGATTCCCAGTAGAATACCTTTAGGTTTTAATCTCATAATTAGGGGCAACATAGATAAACTCCTAATCTATAACAATAGTAAATTCCTTTACAATTGTGCTCGAACAGATAGTGTCTCATAGTTTGAAGTATTAATAATTCTAGCTAGTATATCTAGCCACTTAATTAACGACTAGGGTCAGATTTAGATAAAGTCTCGTTGTTCTTTCGGCAGTTTTGACGTGGCTAAAGGGAAGGCTCTACCTGTCTGGAGAGCACGACCTAAGGTCACAGACTTGTTATTCTATAGCATTCACAATAGGGCGTTCGTACCCTAATTAACCTGACTTAACTTGCCTCCGATTCAGATACAATACATTAAATAACCGTAAGTTATTTAATCCTTTTTTATAAATTAGGGAACTGATTAATTGCCAAAGAGAACGAGATTTATATGACCTGCATGGGTTTGGTATCCATAGAACTGAAAGCGCAAGGGTTGACAACTGAGTGGCCACTCATGAACAAAGCTACAGAGGTAGCGAGATCTTATAAAAGGTACCTTAATCTAAAGCAATTTGGTGTAATCACCTATGAGCAACTCAATCACATAGCTCATTAACATATGTACATGGTCAACCCTCACAATACACAGACGATCTCAGCACTAGACTGGAGATATATACAATGGATACCTCCTCCCTCGTACGTGGGTAGCAAACGAATCTGACTCTAGAAGTTTTAACGTACCAGAGATAGGTTCGCCCTTTATAAATATCATTTACACTTAGGAAGTAACGTTTTGCGCCTTAACCTAAGCTGGACGCAGTCTAGGGCAAGAATTAATGACTCTATCTTCCACACAACGAAGACAAAGATAGTTATAGCAAAACAAGTACGATCCGTGAGGAAATGACTCTAGGTACGAGTGGTTAAACATTGTTTGTTCGAGTTAAGACAAAAGGAGCCCTAATACCATTTCACCTGACGCCGTGCCGCAGGATTCTAGATTTTGTGTTAATATTGAATTAGTACAACTAGAAGAACTTTAATGTTACTTAATTAAAACACAACGTAGATATTTGAATTTATTAGACGATCACTTAAAATCACAACTTGTTAGCTAATAGCGAACGATTTTTGAACCATTTTGAATGAGATTGGATTGAGCCAATTTGAGAATTAAGAAAGGAATAAAATACACTTTATTCGAAAGATTTAAGGGGGGTACCACATACTATTATAAATAGTGTATTACGAGAGTACGGTTGGACACACTATTTTTAACATTTAACAGGAATAAGCGGAATTTTATTGATTTAATTTTCAAGTGTTCTTTGAATTGCCATTATATTCAAAATAGTAGCGATGTCTGGAAAGGGTAAAACGAGGCAGGGGTCGAAACGTAGTGAGACGGACGCTGGCCGTGATGAGGATATTCAGGAAAGTCAGTTACATACTGTGACGAGTGATGATTTAGGACAGGCTAGCGCAGACTCTATTATTATACGGGAACGTAGGTTTGAAATGCTTTTAGATAAATTCGACTCGCTGTCCAAGCGTTTCGAGTCGTTTGAAACACGTCCTACGAGTTCAGTAGGGACGGACACGAGCAATGGACATTGTTCGTCACAGGTAGTGGAGGCGCGTGCGAGTGGGAGTTGTTCGGCTGTTACTCCTAACGTTTATATTACACAGCCGATAGCTAAGCCTAGTTTTAATGGGAGAGGTGATACGAATCCAATGAAGTTTATACACAAGCTACGCAGGTATATACGATCTATGAACGCGCAAGACAGGGCTGTTGAGATAGCGATAGAATGTTTGACGGGTTCTGCTCTTGTAGTGTTAGGCTTAAAGAGTAGGAAATGGCAAACATTAGACGATTTCGAGGCGGACTTCGAACATAAGTATTGGACGGAGGAACGGCAAGAACGGGCTAAGTACAAGGTGATACACGGGGCATATGACGGTCATAATAAAGTCCCCATGAGCGAGCACTTTGCAGAGCAGATTGACGCCGTTAGTTTATTGACGAAGCCTTTTGAGGAACGGTTTTTAGTCAATAGTATTATGCGACACTTCCCTAAGGACGTACAACAAATGTGGTTTACGTACACACGTATAGGTGATGTGACGGTAGACATAGCCTTAGATTTTCTTTCAAATTATGAGGAGAGTGTTAGTTGTAGGGGTTCAGACATGAACGGCAGCAACGACTATAATTACAATAGCGTAGGGCGTGGTTTAACACATAGGCGAGGCATGAGGTACGCACGAGGTCACGCAGTACCGATGGCTGCGGTTTTACAGGGTAGTTATTGGCCTAGACGGGGACGCGGGCGCGGCCGCGGACGAGGAGGTTACTCGAGAGTTAATAGAGGTAGGTTTCCGGCCATCAGTTGGGAAGCGGCGTCGACGTCACAGACCACACGACCGAGTTTTGCACTGGGATCTCCAGCCCAAGATAACACTAACGTCACGAAACAGGGAAACGACAATCGGTCGAACAAGTAAGTTCCACTTGTGAGACTGATAAATTACACAGGGACTCAAAAATTAGTAAGATAGGGACTGCATATAGTATGATGGCTAAATGGGGTTGGAAAGCAGGACAGGGGTTAGGTAAATTAGGAGACGGGGTTAGGAATCCGGTAGGTTGTAAGATAGGACACGAGAATGTTAGGTCATTAGAAAACTTAGGTAGGCTTTTAGGTGATATGAACGAGCATGTTAGATTATGTGAGGAGAGGGGTAGACCGTGTGTTTCGTGCGAAAATAGGAGAGGAAGAGAGCTTTGCACTATTTTTGACAATACAGAGGAGAGTGTTGACGAGCAGGGCGTAGGACCGGCGTTGCCTAAGTTACCCGAAGTAACAGTCAAGGTGGGAGATCGTAAAATACAGGCACTAATAGATACAGGTAGCCAGGTAACGGCTATCTCAAGTGAGTTATTTCAGACAATAAAAGCGCAGTTAGGGACTTTACCTGAGATCCCTATACCGACAATACAAATACAAGGTGCATTTGGTTCGAAGAGTGAAAGTGTGAAAAGTATGATCCTAATTAACATAGAATTAGGAGATACGCAAATCGAGACACCAGTTTTAGTAGTGCGCAAACTACCTAGATCAATTATATTAGGGTTTGATTGGTTGGAAAGAATGAAGGGCGTGATTAGATGTGGGGCGGAACGAACTCTGACTATAGAACATTTAGGTATGATTACAAACGCAAGAATTGGGACCCAGAACGAAATCGAAAGTTTATCTAGAGTCATAAACTCGATCCAGGTTCATAACACCACGCCAAGGCATAGCAACAATTGTGAGATTAATAGTGCAATTTCAGTCAATGGAAGGGATACCTTATTACCAGACAATAAATCCGATTTACAGTTGATTAATAGCCATATAGAGAATTTAAATATAGATAAATGTCATAAGACTTTGCTGTTACAAACATTACAGAAACACGCAGCTGTGTTTTCACAGAAATTGGGGCTTACAAATAAATATGTCCATGAAATTAAAATGGTAGACGAAACACCGTTTTTAAAACGTAGTTACCCTATACCATTCGCGCACAGAGACTTAGTTAAGGCCAAGATTGATGAGTTAGAGAGTTTGGGGGTCTTAAAACGGGAGGCCACTGCATATAGCAGCCCATTGACATATACAAAGAAAAAAGATGGTTCTGTTAGATTATTATTAGATGCGCGCGAATTAAATAAAAAAATGGTGGGGGACTCTGAAGCTCCACCTATTACATCCGAGATACTTCAGTCGTTTCACGGGGTAAATTACATCAGTTTAATTGACTTAAATAATGCCTATTTTCAAATACCTATACACAGAAATTCCACAAAGTATACAGGTTTTACTTTTATGGGGAAAAGCTACACATATGCCGTGTTGCCACAAGGCTTAAAGACTTCAGTAGCTAGTTTTTCTCGCGCAATGGATGTGATATTAGGCGGTGTTAGAGCCTTTTGCGTAAATTATCTAGATGATTTAATTGTGTATACCAATGGTGATCTCGAGTTACATTTATCACATATAGACCAGGTTTTGGAAAAGTTATACGAAGCGAATTTGACATGTAACATAGAAAAGTGTAAATTCTTGCAGGTAGAGGTTCAGTTGTTAGGACACATAGTGAGCATTGAGGGTATCCGAATGGACCCAGACAAGACGAAGGCTATTCGGGACTTTCCCGTACCAAGAACCGTTAAACAAGTTAGAGCATTTTTAGGGCTCCTAAACTATTTTAGAAAATTTATAGAAAAATACGGGGAAGAGACTAGGCCATTGTGCGATCTTTTGAAAAAGGACATTCAGTGGAAATGGACACAAGTGGAGGATGATTGTTTTGAGCGAATAAAGTTATTATTCTTGGATACTATAATGTTAGTCCACCCGGATGTTAACAAAACATATTATTTGCAAACAGATAGCAGTGCAATAGGTATCTCAGGTTGCGTGTACCAATTGTCTGATGCGGGCGATAAACAAGTCATAGGATTCTGTAGCAAAGATTTAACAGAGACAGAAATGAGATGGACAGTCACATAACAGGAGCTTTGGGCTATTATATACAGTTTGTCAAAATTTGAGACATATTTACGGGGAGCGAGAGTAATAATACGTACCGATCACAAAAGCCTTACATTTTTACATTCATGTAGACTTTTAAGCGCTCGCATGATTCGTTGGGTAAATTACATAGGGCGATTTGATCATCATATAGAATATGTAAAGGGTAGTGACAATGTCATAGCCGACGTTTTATCACGACATATACAGGGAGTTACAGATTTAAAAACTACGAAGGCTCAAAACCCACAGATAAATTTATTTAAGGCCACGAATGAAAGTTTGATTAAAGAACAATTAATAGCAATAGGAAGACATCAATTGGAAGACGGGAGTTTGAAGGGCATATTCGAAAATTTACTCAATAGTGAGCAAACAAATCCGATAAGGGGGGCATAATACTATAGATTGGTAGACAATGTATTGTATTACGAGAATCCTAAGTCAGGTAGTCGCACACTAGTCGTCCCGGAAGCGATACAAAGGGACTTAATTATTAGTATTCACGAGGAAATAGGTCATTACGGCCGATTTAAAGTTTTATTATTGATGAAGAAAAGATATTATTTTCCCAATATGTCTCAGGCAATAGCGAACGTATTGCGAGAATGTGAAACCTGTCAAACATCGAAACATGTGTTTAGTAACCATGCTGGCCCAAGTAAACCAGTAATTGTTAGAGAAGTAGGGGAGACCGTTTTCGGTGATTTTTATGGGCCATTACCAACGGGGAAGTTTGGAAACAAGTATATTTTTGTGTTGCAAGATGCTTTCAGTAAATTTATACAGTTATATTCATTAAAAAGGGCAACAGGCCAGGGCGCTTTGGGTTGTGTAAGGAAATTCCACAAGCTAGTGAAGATAGAGCGTATAATAACGGACAATGCAGCTCAGTTTATTTCAAGTACTTGGGAAAATGGGTTAGCACAGTTAGGTATTGATCTAGGGCATACATCAGTACGCTGTCCTAGATCTAATTCCACAGAGCGAATCAACAAGGAGCTAGGCAGGCGGTTTAGGACATACTGTGATAAGTCACATAAATCATGGGTTGATCTCGTTACCAAAATAGCAGATTGCTATAACCACGTTGTACAAATCTCGACAGGTTTCACACCATTGGAAGTTCTGCGGGGAGAGAGAACCGTGCTTTCGAGTGATTTAACGATTAATAAATTTAATATTGTAGTATCAGGACTGTGAGTGAGATTCGCGAAAGGGCTAGGGAAAACATAGTAAAGGCAGCAGAAGATAGGAAAGTGGCATACGATAAATCCCATAGACTAGTTCAATTCAATATTGGAGACCTTGTCAAACTTAAGACTTTACCTAGATCAGATGCAGATAAAAAGTTGACAAAGAAATTCTCGCGATTATATATTGGTCCTTTCAGAATTGGGGCCATACCATACGATAATGTTTATACACTAGTATGCACGAATACAGGGGCAATTAAAGGCAACTACAATGCTATCCACCTGTTCCGTTATTATTCAAGTGATAGAACAATGCAAGTAGAGCGGACCGAGCGGGCACCAGACAAAGCATAACGCCGGCGCTTACTCACATATTTTATTGGCCACTTAAGACATAATACTTTGTTGAGTAGGACAATAAACGTTAAAGGTTTGAAGAAAGAGTTGTTTATTAATTTTATAACGCTATATTAAACCCGAATTATCTAGTTATGGTTGTGGTGTAGAGAGTCAAAATTTATTTTAACTATCGACAAAGGGGGGGGGGTGAAGTGGCAGGCTAAATGTGTTAAATATATCGTGAAGTTCTAGGAATATTTATTTAAGAGAGTAATAAATCCTCGCCCAATGGCCATGGTCATAAAGACAAAACTTACAATGCTTAAGGAAGTAATATATTATAGCCTCACAAAAGACTGTAACTTAAATAAATATTAGGACTAAAACTGTGGCAAGTTCAAAGAACACTTATAGAAAATTAGTGGAATAGTTTGCACAAGGGATGATCAAAAGGCGACTTTGTCATCATTGGCATAATACTCATTTTAACATATCCCAATATACAGAAATCTGGCCGATCATTGTCTTTTATTCCAGTAAACTCCGAGACATCTGCTTTACGCATGTCAAGATTTGTGGACGCGTCTCATGAAACACAGGAGAGAGAGAGGCCGTGCACGCGTACATGCGACAGAACGAGACGGGGGTGGCGAACTCTGTGGACAGGACGAAACCGGTGCGAGAGGGACGGAGTATGACCTTGCCGAGGGAAGAACGAGAGACAAGATGGGAGGCGCGGGCGCAGCTACGACGATAATTAGACAAATGTCGACGGAAGCGCCTTAATTGTATAGATATTAAGTAGGAAATAAGAAAACCGATGGTAGGAATAAAGTTGTCGCTTTGATAAAGTGGGAGAATAGATTTGCGAAGAGACAAGGGGAGTGAAAGTAGGACACTGATTCGAGAACTGCGAGCGGCGACGGTACCTTAACATACTTACGAGAAAGCTGACCTCTTTCCGAAGTCTGAGCATATAAGTGTACTAGGAGTGTTGAAAAAGTTAATAGAATCAGTGTCGTGACTCTGTTGTTTAAAGGGCCAAGTATTAATCTTGTGGAAATCAATGGACGAATGGAATACTGGAGAGGTCATTTAAATATACCTTCTTTCTTTTAATTATCATCTTAATACCTTTGTCATAAAGGGTTGCTTACCTGCGCTCTGGGCCATAGTATAGACACCAGCCATCTGTTCATTTATTTACCATTATTGTATAATTGTGTAGATTAAATTGTGGAACATTCTTAAATACTGTTCTGTTACAAGCGGGTTCGAACCCCACTTGATTGAAACTATTTGTACATACATTGTTACCTGAATTGACCAAAGACTTGCACTATAAACGCGCTAAATACGTCAGTGAGCATTGATAACTTAATAACTTGTGTCAGAGCCTAATACGGCTAAGGTCAATTCAGCCGATACTGTTTATAGTACCTATACCTATGCGAGTGTACTAGATCTAAAGATATAGTTATAGTGTCCAAACGTGAACTCGTGTATACGTAAAGTTAGGGATTTGGGGAATACATATTAGTTACTTAGTTGTTGTAAATACCTATTAGCGTGTAGTACATGTTAATTGATTTAGTTTTAATGAAGGCAAGAGGTTTTTTGTTAGATTGCTAGATTTTCCTCTTTAAGTTTGGCCTAGGTTAATCAAAGCAGTCACCAAATAAGACTACAACTAGTTTTATTTGGTAAGTAGTCAACCAGTTTCGATTAAAATCACTTACGAAAATAAATTCCTTATTTTCTACTTTCAACAGGTTTTTCTTTATAACTACAGATTCCCAGTAGAATACCTTTAGGTTTTAATCTCATAATTAGGGGCAACATAGATAAACTCCTAATCTATAACAATAGTAAATTCCTTTACAATTGTGCTCGAACAGATAGTGTCTCATAGTTTGAAGTATTAATAATTCTAGCTAGTATATCTAGCCACTTAATTAACGACTAGGGTCAGATTTAGATAAAGTCTCGTTGTTCTTTCGGCAGTTTTGACGTGGCTAAAGGGAAGGCTCTACCTGTCTGGAGAGCACGACCTAAGGTCACAGACTTGTTATTCTATAGCATTCACAATAGGGCGTTCGTACCCTAATTAACCTGACTTAACTTGCCTCCGATTCAGATACAATACATTAAATAACCGTAAGTTATTTAATCCTTTTTTATAAATTAGGGAACTGATTAATTGCCAAAGAGAACGAGATTTATATGACTTGCATGGGTTTGGTATCCATAGAACTGAAAGCGCAAGGGTTGACAACTGAGTGGCCACTCATGAACAAAGCTACAGAGGTAGCGAGATCTTATAAAAGGTACCTTAATCTAAAGCAATTTGGTGTAATCACCTATGAGCAACTCAATCACATAGCTCATTAACATATGTACATGGTCAACCCTCACAATACACAGACGATCTCAGCACTAGACTGGAGATATATACAATGGATACCTCCTCCCTCGTACGTGGGTAGCAAACGAATCTGACTCTAGAAGTTTTAACGTACCAGAGATAGGTTCGCCCTTTATAAATATCATTTACACTTAGGAAGTAACGTTTTGCGCCTTAACCTAAGCTGGACGCAGTCTAGGGCAAGAATTAATGACTCTATCTTCCACACAACGAAGACAAAGATAGTTATAGCAAAACAAGTACGATCCGTGAGGAAATGACTCTAGGTACGAGTGGTTAAACATTGTTTGTTCGAGTTAAGACAAAAGGAGCCCTAATACCATTTCACTACGTAGGTAAGAAGGATGTTTTCATCGTTTACAGATTCAATGAGACCATCATTTTGTTATATTAAGTGAAAGTTAAATACACTGCCAAACAACGACGTTATTCTGTACTGTGGGTGTGCAATACTCCCAAATTCTTATATTACAGAAGCATAAAAAAATCAAACAACTGTATCCCGACTACGGTTTTTTTTCATACAAAAGGTAGCCTATGTCATAAAAAATAAAAACGGTTTTAGTGCAACTTAAGCCCTTTCATATGATCATATTCGTCATTTACACAGAAAATAAAAAATACTTAAATTTTTCATTTTCCATACACGTGTCTTAACCCTCTCAACAGTTGTTCCAAATTTCAAATTGATAGCACAAGTAGTTCCTATTTCACGTTGTGGCAGACGGACGGACGGAGTCGCACCATAAGGGTTCCTTTTTTACCTTTTTGGTACGGAACCCTAAAAATGGGTTCAGTATCTTAAGCGCTACGGTGGAACACACGTTAATAAAAACAAAGACTGCTACGACAAATCCCTCTCATTCGGCTCTGCCATAGTCGTGCAAAAATAATCTAAAGTTGTGAGAGTACCTTTACAAACAATGGCTAGTAAGTAACTTGAATATAGTTACAAAATTACTCTAATAGTTTTTATTACAAACACTCGTATACGTAACAGCACTGTTAACAACGACACACCGAAACGACACACCGGTGTGTCACAACGAAAATATTAAATTGTCACTAACTTTCTAGACATTTCATTTCATCTCATCATCATCATCTTTCGATATTTCTTTCTTTATCGTCGCGATTTTACGTCGTTTTGAGTAAGAGTCTCTTCGTAGCAGAGGACATTTCGCTGGCGATGAACTCTACTGACCTACTTTCCCACATTCGCTACAATAAAGGGGTTGCCAGGCCAGGGTCAGTGCACGCTAATCCTGACTGGGAAAGTGGGAATGTCCACGGCGACACACGCCCTGATTAACTTGTGATGAATGCAATAGTGCTACTTCCGGTTTTGCCTGCAGGCTAGAATACCTATGCACAAACATAAGCGACAGCGATAGGCCATTTTCTTAACCCCGGAACCTAGATTTCTATCCGCCTCATTACGATACTTGGAAACAATTGTTAGTGCCAGCTCTATTAAACCCCTAATTATATGTGTGGACCTGATTATTAGTATTATTATTTTTAAATTTTATGACTATTATATTTATATGTGACTATTTAATTGTTTAAATTATTTATTGCAAATATAATATAAAAGATTACAATTAAACTCAAAACATTAAAATTAAATCCGCAACAGGCTTCGTCAACAATACATAGTAACCTAAACTAACAAAAAACCCGGCCCAGTGCGAGTCGGACTCGCGCACGTAGGGTTCCGTACCATTATCTATAAAAAATATTTTATTCTGTGTTTTTATTTTAGTATTTGTTGTTATAGCGGCAACAGAAATACATCATCTGTGAAAATTTCAGCTGAAACTATCACGGTATCAGTGAGATACAGCCTGGTGACAGACAGACGGACGGACGGACAGCGGAGTCTTAGTAATAGGGTCCCGTTTTACTCTTTGAGTACGGAACCCTAAAAAGGACCGCTCCGGATCGTTGGTGGCCCAAAAGTTCCTATGACACTGGCGGCGTTGCCACGCTGAATGGCCAACGAAATATGTTGAGCCAGGAACGACCCGGAACGAGGATCGCAGATCGCATTTAATTGTTGACTAATGTGACCTGACATGTAATGTAACTATTTGTAATTAGATTATAGGTACTTATTTAAATATTGTATGTGACTCGAATTTTAAATGTAATACCAATTAGCACGTAAGGTTTAGCTTTTAGTGCTTATAATGGTGAATAAATAATAATAATAAGGTAGATAGGTAAAAAGTTTAGCTACACATTCAATATTTATTTATTTATTCAAGGTAAAAGCAAGACTTACAGCTCTGTTATTACATTAGGAGATAGGTGTCACAATCAGTTTTAGGCAAATACCACGTGCGAAACATTTTAAACAGTGGGACTTTTTTAAACATGGATATTAAAATGTAAAACGTTAATATTATCGTAAAAGCAGCAAAGTACGAAACAGCGCGATCTCTAGGCCCTTGAGCATGAGACTCAGTAGACTCCAGAAAAAAAAAAAACGAAAATTTTCCGTTTTTCGATCTTAGTTTCAATCGTAACAAATTAGTGGAGAACTTTCTATGTATTAATAAATAAATAAATATTACGGGACAATCTTACACAAATCAACCTAGGCCCACGGTAAGCTCAGTAAGGCTTGTGTTGTGGGTACTAGGCGATGATATATATAATAGATACATACATATAGATACTTAATATACTTATATACATATATAACATCCATAACTCAGGAACAAATATTCGTGATAAATACACAAATAAATGCCCTGACCGGGATTCGAACCCGGGACCCCCAGCTTCGTAGGCAGAGTCACTACCCACTGGGCTACGGATTAATAATATATATGGGTTTACAAAAAAAAATGGCAGATGTTATAAATTTACGGGATGAGAGAAAGTGGATGTCCGTCGTGCTACTGCATTTTTTGGCAATTCTGCAATATTAATGGGCAGGACTTAGTATAATGCATAGCATTAGTGTTGGTACAGTCCGTGAGCGTTTAGAATAGGATTTGGCTACTGTCGGATAATAGTTTCTAACATCCATCCATGACACATGAAAATCATTCCTACATGAAGGAAAAAACTTATCCACACAGAAGTGCCTATATAATTAGGGCTGGGTAAATATAAACCAGCCGGTAAATGTTAAATATAGCTTCGGCAGCTGTCATCCTATACTGACAAACTTTCCATACAATCAGATATTAACATATTAACGGACGTTACTTATACCTACGGTTTAAAACAACCGACCCTATATTATTTACCTGTTTGTTCATAAAAGTCATTGAATGTAAACGTAGTATTTGTACACATTAAAATTACAAATTAAACATAAGTAGATAACCTAATTAAAGCATCAGCTGCTCTTTACATTTACTTAATTATGTGGCAAGATAAATAAAACACGGATTCAAGTCTGCCACATTCCTTGTTATTTAATTCAATTACTAATTTACTTTTTCTGTCAAAGAATCTCAAGACATAATTCCCGTCACCGAGATATTCCGGCAGCCTCGAATTAGAATAATAAACCGCAAATTTTCTTATCCGCGTACCTCTAAATTGCATTGTAGAAATTCGAACTTTATTTCCTAGTCAATAAGGTTGGCTCTAACCTTGCATCTTAGACAAAATAAGAGGTTGATTAAGTAAAATGTAGTAACGCGATTATACAACGAGGCGGCCAATTTAACACAATTAGGCAGTCCGGCGATACTCCTGATGGCGAGATAACTTTCTACTTTCAGTCCTTAACTCATTATTTATAAATCTTGGAGCTACTTATTCATTAGCTAAGGATCAAGTCATATTTTTGAAGGGGACGTAGGTAAGTGGACCAATCAAGCACTCACATTTCGCATTCTATTTTGACATGCTCGTATTGACTTGTTAATTGAAACGAGCATGCGTAACATGGATATCAAATAGGCATGCAATTGACCCCAAACGAAATACTGGAGTGATGCTGGTTGGTAAGTTAGGGCTGGGCCACATGTCCACGGCACGGCGTCGTCACCGTAAAACGGCAAATACACTACGCCGCGCCGTGAATTTCTGCGACGTCGCGCTGTGGATTTCTACGACGCCCGCCGCAACATGGGTTTTTACGGCGTACGCCGCGCCGTTTCACGATGCCGTGCCCATGCTATGCGAACTTAGAACTTAATGCAAATCCAGTTTCTTATTGAAAACAGTGCCACCTTCTTGATAGCTGGCGAACTCTGAAGCTCTAGCGATTGCTAGGCTAGGCTGTCAAGGTATTTCAAAATTCGCCGTATTGTCACAAGGCATCAGTAGCCTAGGGGTACAGACGGTGGTATTTGGAGTCGATGATCCGGGGTTCAATCCCTACGACCGACGCACTTTTTGTATGTTTTGTACATTCAAAGAAAAGTTGTAACTACCGCAGAAGAGATGGTGCCTGTATACGCAAGCATTAAATGCCTTCTCAATTTGGTCGAATTGCCTGTCTATCTCAGTATGTATATTGTAGTCTTTGGCCGTGCCGTGGACGGCGAGCCGAGCGAGCGGTATGCCGAGTCCTCAGGTTCGAAGTTATTATTAGCTTTTGTTAAAAAAAAACTTATAATGTTTGATGTGGGAGTCCCTTATTTTACTGACAATCGTTTCACTGAATGCATTGTGTCGCCGAATTTACATTTCACGATTATTTTTTCTCAGAAACGCTCAAGTTTTTATGTACTTATAGGTAAAAGTTAATTGTGTAAAACCCATCAGGTTAGGTTAGGATTATTTTATAAAAATCCTGAAAGTTTACTGTAGGTATCTGAAAATAATAGTTTTCTATGAAATGAAAATTCGGCTAAACATTCATTCGATGAAATGTTTGTCGGTAAAATAAGGGTAAACCCTGTGATGTTGGTAGCTGGGTTATTTGAAATAATTACCCGTACATCAGTACCTAACTAAGAGTTGTCGAATTGCAAATTGCAACTTGTGGCTCCGTGAAATGGTAGGTAATCAGCTGGCAGGTTTCCACGCCACATCTATTTGTCTTCCGTCGACAATCTATTAAAGTGTTGGTTACGTCAGCTCGTCCGTCGACATTCAACGGCGACCCAATTAAAAATAAGCTACGAGTATCTACTATCCTCAAAATAATACATTAAAATTACTTACCGGCTTCTGGATGACACGTAAAAGCGAGTCTTGGTGTGATCCGTGTGATTGTACACAAATTAATGTCGATTTTGCTTAGTAAAAAGCTGAAGCGTTCATAGCCCAGCGGCGCCTACGCCTGCGATTCGGAAACGAAGCAAAGATGACAGCGGTCAGCCTTTGGATGGGTGACCGCCTGTTTGAGTGGTTACTATAAATGAGCGCTTCCGTGCTTTGGAAGGCACGCTAAGCGCTTGATCCCGGCTGCTGTCTATGACAGTGTTCGTAAAACCGAGTTAGAGGCCATCGGGCGGCTTAAGAACCTCTAACAGTCGAGTTGCCCACTCACTTGACAAAGGGCAACTGACGACTGAAGGACAACTGTCACTTGCGTCTGCAGGAGCTACCTTCCGGGACTCCCGGACAGAAGGCCCAGACTACCCACTAAATCCCCAACGATTGTCCAACCATGTCGTTGCCAAGGAGGGCCAAAGGTTCGCTTGACGCATTCTACTTTGACCCTCGCGTCTGGCCCGTTTGCGCGGGCACGGCCAGGGAGAGCGCCCCGGGACAATTTCGGGGCGCTGTGTCCCCTGGGTGGTAAATACTAAAAAGTGACAAACTCAAAGGCCAAATAATGTATGCCATACGATTAAATAAAATAAAGTAGCTTGAATACGTAATAGTTTTTGTTAAATCACTATCTGACCTTCCAACCCGGAGGGGACGCTAAGGCTTTACATTATCTTAAGGTGGTTCGATTGCCATACAAAACGTTATTTGACATTCGCAGGCTAACGGCGTGATATTTTAAGAAACTTATGTAACAAACTTTCATAAGTTGGCTTCCCATTTGCGCCTAATTCCCCCTTTCCTAGAATAAACTTGTATAAACTAGATTAATTTGAGAAATTGGTTTGGGACGTGATATTTTGGGAAACCTATTTTTCTCAAATTAATCTAGTTTATACAAGTTTATTCTAGAAAAGGGGGAATTTGGCGCAAATGGGAAGCCAATTGATGAAAGTTTGTTACATAAGTTATTTAAAATATCACGCCGTTAGCCTGCGAATGTCAAATAACGCTTTGTATGGCAATCGAACCACCTTAAAGTAGAAAGTTTTCGGCTCTAAAGACTGTATCGAAAAGTATAAGGACAAGGTGAAATATGTAATGACTTTTTAAATATTAATTATTTTACATACGTATGTTCTTGGCTTATGTTTGAAATACATTTTAAAACGTTTTACTGTTAATGTTTGCTTTCGGGCGACTTTTCGCACTTGACTTCGGACATTCTCATCAGATTCCGGACAACGATTACGGTGACCGTTTCGATGCTTTTAGCCAGTCTTTTTAGGGTTCCGTAGCCAAATGGCAAAAAACGGAACCCTTATAGATTCGTCATGTCTGTCTGTCTGTCTGTCCGTCCGTATGTCACAGCCACTTTTTTCCGAAACTATAAGACCTATAGGTACTGTTAAAACTTAGTAAGTAAACTTGTAAAGTTCACACAAAAATAGAAAAAATAACATTTAGTTTTGGGGGTTCCCCATACTCATAACTGAAACAAAAAAAAAACATCAAACCCATACGTGGGGGGGTATCTATGGATAGGTCTTCAAAAATGGTATTGAGGTTTCTAATATAATTTTTCTCTAAACTGAATAGTTTGCGCGAGAGACACTTCCAAAGTGGTAAAATGTGTGGGGGACACACATTTTACCCTGTAACTTCTAAAATAAGAGAATAATAAAACTAAAAAACATATATGATGTACATTACCATGCAAACTTCCACCGAAAATTGGTTTGAACGAGATCTAGTAAGTAGTTTTTTTTATACGTCATAAATCGTAAACCGTAATTTATTTTACGGAACCCTTCATGTGCGAGTCCGACTCGCACTTGGCCGCTTTTTTAAATCTGTCTACGGAATCCGCTGCCGAGAAGCATTGCCGAAGTGTACTCTTCATGATTGCCCAATATTCCTTGATGGGACGTACCTCTGGGTAATTTAGCGGATTCATATTCTTATCAACATATTGCACACCGTGGGGTTCCATCCACACTCTGGTGCGGGCAGCATAATGGAACCTAGCGAAATCGGGCCAAAATAAAGTAGAGCCCCTGTGACGTCGAATCAGCGGCAAAACCATTTTTTGCAAACACTCCTTGATGTAAAAATCGGTATTTATCGTGGAAGTAGTGAAAAACGCCGTCGATTTCATATTCCTACAGAAATTCTGCACTTTTTAGCCACATCTCTTACTGGGTGAGACTGGATTGTTCGCAATATTTTAGAGTCGATTTTGCAATTATGTGAGCTAGTTTTTCGACCACTTTTCAGCTTGTCATTAAAAGAGTACTTAGTCTTCGCCGTACTTTTTAATGACATTGTAAACCACTGAACGACTCACCTTCTCGAGTTCTGCGATCTTTCTCATGGCCATACCCTTTTCTCGTATGTATTTGTCCACAATTAGTTTTCGTTGATCGGGTGTTAGGCCTCTTATTTTTGAAATGGACATAGGCCTCCCCCAAAGAGTGCCAAAATGACCGGTCCTGCGCCACCCGCATCCAGCGGACTCCCGCGACCTGTACCAGATCATTAGTCCTAATGTGTATACTTACCTATATTCTTGAAATAATTACTGACCCCCCCCCACCCCTCCTATTTCACGAGCAGGACTTGTCACGTGATGTAATCTGAAAAAAAAAATCAAGTAATTGAGTTCAATACCATATTATCTATGAAATAAAGCGACGTTCATATTTTTAAAACAAATAAAACAAGAATGGCGGCCAGCTAAAGTTGTCCTTATACTTTTTCGATACAGTCTTTATTGCCAGTATATATGTACATATGTGCATATTGTATAAAAGTGGTATCTCTGCGGATAGTTAAAGCCATGGCCCGTACTGCACTTTTGGCTTCAAGAGCAAGACAGCGCGCGAAACACATTCAAATTAAATTGGAATGCGAAATGTCTCACATTTACCCCTGTAACAATACGCTTAATAGGTACCTACGTGTCTCGATAACAACAGTAAGTAGGTACTAGTCTCGTCACGCGTCCCCCACGCAATATTCAACTCGCAACAGTATTGCATTACATCATTCCTCACAGAGGGGCACATTATATTATTTACCTTCACTTTAAATTTGTCCCATAATTTTATCAACTACCCCCGTCCCTGAAGAGGCGGTGTAAATTTTGATTAGTTAACCCATTCACGGCCACGCTAATCTCGTAGCACTACGCCGTAGTCCGTAGCAGCTTAAACTTCGTATGTAGCGAAAAGCGCTCGTAGCGCTCTGACGCATATGTGTACACGTACCGGAAGGCGAGGCGTGGGTGGCCCCCCACAAGGTGGACTGATAAAGGTCGCGGGAGTCCGCTGGATGCGGGTGGCGCAGGACCGGTCATTTTGGCACTCTTTGGGGGAAGCCTATGTCCAGCAGTGGACGTCTTTCGGCTGATATGATGATGATGATGAAGGTCCCAACACGAACAGTGTACCTACAGTGTTTTAAACAGGCTTTTATTTTTTCAAATATTTGGCAAACGCATGGCTATTTAAAAAGCTTTAAACGTTTTTCTAGATGACTTCTGAGCGTTTATGTTATTAGGTATAATAATACTTACACCGGTTGTTTCCTGTGGTATAGTGCGTTTTTTTAGCATTAGAAAGAAGGATAAAGCACAAAGCACGAGGTCTTTTATATAAGACACTTTATGCTACACAACTGTCAGAGTATCTCAAACAGCCATTAAAAAAGCCTTACATTATTGTTGTCAACCCTAAAATGATAGAAGTGTTTTCATTATTTATATCTAAATAATACTTACAACGATATATTTATTTTGAAAGTATTTTTTTTTACTCAGTTATTTTAAATTTCGTTATTCAGTTCTGGAAAGGTTGCATAATAAACAACCTAAAGAAGAAGAGGTCTGAAACGATCAGTTCGTTTTTTTCGCTGAAGACATTGTCAAATTGTCAATCGTATCACGTTTTTGAAGTGGATACTTCTTTGCTCGCGTTCTTGTATACGGTGTATATGGGGTACAGTTCAAAATGTATCACGTGACTTCCGGAATAACTTTTTGTAGAGAAGTGTAATCTGATTTCAAATAATTGTTTGTTACATGTTTTAATCCTTCTTTATTTGCCATTAGTTGTTAATCACAACATGTTATTTAGTTTATGTGGCGGACATGAAAACAATTGCTGAAATGACCGCCATTTTCAATGTATCGCGAGTCAAATAAGTTACGTCAGTCAATGTTGCCATATATACCGATTTATCTTTACTTATACAGATTTTTTTGAATTAATTCAGATATATATGGGTTCCATAGCCAACAAAGAAGTATCCACTTAAACTTAATTAACGGTTGTATCTCCGACACAACCCGCTTCTTTTTTTCTTGGTAATCAACAAATTGTTGATTTCAGATTACGAGATTATTATTACAAGTATCTATTTGTTATTTATATTTAGATTTTATTTTTCGCTGTGTGTGTGTAGTGGCGTACGGACTGCGATGGATCAACCAGAGGTAGGCCCAAGTGGCTTGCAAAAAAGACCGACTCGTTCTCCCCCGAACGTTTTGCCTTCACCAAAAGCAAAGAGACAGAAACAGAGAACAACAAATGAGAAACGTATGGTGGTCAACATAATTTACAAGTTGGTGTGTGAACTTTGCAGCAAGGATGAATTTTATAGTACCGTGAATTGGGGTTAATTTGATCAATTTCAGAATTAAAACATCTGTATCTCCAAAAAATAAGGAAAAAAATGCAAATATCAGTTTTTGGTTTGTGACTAAAAAATATTATTAATATACCACTTAGAAAAAAAAAAAAAAGTCGGTGATCAACTTTATACTGACATCGGGGTTACTTTAAATCCCTCCTTTTTTAACGGATTATGATAGTAACCCTATTAAGGAAAAAAACACTAGAACATTAAAAAAAAAATCCGTGCACAGGCTTAGGATTTATAAAGGTTTATGTGCCTTTGGAGTTACTTTGACAAAGGAAAAAAAGGGTATTTATTTTATATTAAATAAGGCTATCATTCGCATAAGGGTAACATTGTACGTAGAACCGATGGCCATTGGGGCGGAAAGGTTCTCGAGTGGCGACCACGTACCAGAAGGCGCAGCATGGGTAGGCCCCCCACAAGGTGGACTGATGACCTGATAAAGGTCTCGGGACTCCGCTGGATGCGGGTGGCGCAGGACCGCTCATTGTGGCACTCTCTGGGGAAGGCCTATGTCCAGCAGTGCACGTCTTTCGGCTGATATGATGATGATGATGATGAGGGTATCGTGATCAAAGTAAACCCTCAGAAGTGATCAATGACACCCCATGCTACAAATATCGAAAAAAGCAAATGATACGTTAAACATGAAGAGAAGTTTTGATCAATGTAAACCCAGGAATTAAAGTAACACCATTTCACGGTACCTACTTACATAGTTTTATTTAAGTACATAATGAATTGATGTGGAAATACGCTCTTTTTATTTATTGCATAGGAAAAATACAAAATAACTAATATAGGCCTGTTAAGTGCTCGTTCTGTTATGGACTTCGTGACATCTAATATTGTTGCCAAGCAGAAAAGGTTGACGATGACTGCTTTTTTGTTTACCTTATTTCTAATCCTAAAAAAAACGAACTATAGTCTTATATATAACGCTCTTTCATTGTTTACCGTTGTAATATTTTTTATCAAGCAATTGGGGTGCCATGAGCAAACCAATCATTATTATTATTGGAGGTGTATTAAAAAATGTATTGAAAAGTAGGTCATTTACCTACTCCGGTTTTCCTTCACCAATGTAATAAACCTAAATGTTTCGGTAAATCGAAGCACATTTCCACTCCGAGCTAGTATGAACATACCTACCTTAGTCTCTCAGTAGCCCGCACGTATTGGAAATGAGCCCCTGAAGAAATCTTTCCTTACTCCGGTAAGCTCTCAAACTACCTCACTAAGGTAGTTTCACACTAAACCTTATTTTCATCCAACCAAGTTGTACGCTAGTTTATTTATGAAGCCTCAAATTGTACTCAATAATATCCAACTTTACAATAGATACGTAGGTAGGAAGCTACGGTAGCCTAGTGGTACAGGCATGCGGCTGTCAAGCGGCGGTCGTGGGTTCGAATCCCGGCTCGTACCAATGAGTTTTTCGGAACTTATGTACGGAATATTTACCGTTAGCTTTTCGGTGAAGGAAAACATCGTGAGGAAACCGGTCTAATCCCAATAAGGTCTAGTTTTCCCTCTGGGTTGAAAGGTCAGATGGCAGTCGCTTTCGTTTAACTAGTACCTATGCCAAATCTTGGGGTTAGGTGTCAAAGCGGACCCCGGCCTCCTTTAGGGGCACAACCGGGAATAACGCTAGGAGGACGATGATGACAATAGATACGTAGGTAGCTAAAAAGTAACAGCATAGGTAGGTAAGTAAAACAAATCAATGTAGAGATTTGTGCTGTTTTTAATCTTTGACGCAAACGAGTGTTATAAGTTTATCATGTGTAGGTATATGTGTATCTGTCTAACTGTGACATCGTAGCTCCCAGACGGATGAACCAATTTGAGTGCGGTTTTTAAAATCGAAAGACTTTTCCGTCAAGCAAGATAGTTCTTAGCTATGTTTGTTGTGTTGAGTCCGTGACTCTCTGAACAGGATATTGTTTTGTGACTAAAAAAACATTAGAAAAACAAACACATCAACTTCTTTCTTAAGTTTTTTTCCCGGCTCTTAAATTATTATTATTTATTTATTTAAGACAGCGGGGGTCCACAATGGTGTTAATATATACGTATCCTAGGTTAGTTATTATAAATTACATTAGTTTAAATTAAAATACAATGGTGGGAGCAAGTTAAATGACTTAGCAACTTAATTAGTTAAACTGAAAACTTTTAATTAAAACGCGGTAACAACTTTTCCCAGACCCTGGCCTAGAATGCCTATATCTGTTTGGCTAGTTCCTTATTTACATATCGAGAAGGCTCATAGGCTGCTGGTCGTTCAAGGATTTCCATACTTCCACAATCTCCTATATTAATAACAGTCTACGTTGAAAAACAAATTTTACTCAGACTTAATAAAGTCGACATTAGATTGATATGTAAGTTTGATGAGCATTTACGAAAGTTATATGGATATTCACTTGGGTTAACTTTGTTTTCTTATCCTTTAGCTGGCTTTCAAGCCGGGATAATGACTTGCGGAAGTAATTATCAACCGATTCCAGTCAGAAGTTTGTCAGAATTGGAAACTGAATCAGACTTTTAAAATTATATATTAATTTTAAAACCAATAAGTACAAAAGTTCACGAGAAGTTAAAGGTATAAATACTTAAAGTCTCGCAAATAAAACAGGCTTCTATTGAATATTTAATATCCACTTCAACTTCACTTCTAGTGCTGGAAATTATTGACTGGTAAGGACCTAAGTAGCTATGCACTTGGACGTAGGTACATGACTAATGAATTGCGTAATATCTGCGTTTTGCTAACTTATTAGTACGAATATTAAGTACCTACTTACTAACTAAATATAACAGAACCAAATCTGATAATGAACTAGATGTTTTACAGTTAATTATAAATTGTTTAAGTACTTAGTAGCATTTGCAATCTAAAACCAATTAAACTCTGAATCATTTATGAATATCAAAAGAGCTCAACCAGGAAATCGTTGAAAACATAAAGATTGAATAGAAATGGAAACGCGAGCTCTAGATATGTACTATGTAAATAGAAACATGTTACTTTGGGTACAAATAGAGAACAACTGTGGGACGGGACGTTTTATCGTAGCTTACATAGGAACAGCAAGTGGACTCCATAATAATTATTGTAAGCCATATATTTTTTTAAATTTTATTTTATTTATTATGCACATATTTATTTTTCGGACTTTTTCAGAATTTGCAGTTTAATTCAAAAACTATGGGCTATATTAATTAAATAATAATAATCATAATTTCGAAAAGCCGATTAGAACAAAGCCAGCTAGTACCTAGACCTGGCTCTCGGGGTAGCCACCATATGTGTGATGTTGATTCGACGATCATTGTCCCAATAGTCGTTTCTGCGAAAGGTCTAATAGCGAAGAGTCTTGACAACATCTCAAGAGACTCTCGCTAGATGGCTGGGTCAAGGGTCAGATACGGAAGGCAGGACTCTTGGACACCGCGCGGATAGTCAAGAGGTTCCTCTCTCTGTCGCCCTGACCACCGTGCACCGAATTAGGCCCCGCCTCGCTGCCGGCGGCACCCTATTAGGTTAGGTTTTTCTATGTTTAATTTTGTATTTTGATTTTTCTTTTATATTCATATTGTAAAATACTTAACCTGAGAAGGAAGATTAATATACTTTGAGTTAATATAGGATATATTCTTCTTCTTCCTAGCCTTGTCCCATCTACTTGGGGTCGGCTCTCCTTGTATGGCGTCGCCAGGAACGTCTGTCCTGGGTCGTCTCTGGTGATAAATTAGCATCTTTAAGGTTCCTCTGAACGAGTCCCATCCATGTTCGCTTGGGCCTTCCGCGTTTCCTAGGCCTCTCAGTCCTTTCCAAAACCATCCTCGTCATGTGGTCAGGTGGTCGCCTCATGACATGGCCGTACCATCGGAGACGGCTCTCAGTGAGCTTTTCCTGTATTGGCCTGACCCTGAAACTACATACCTCTGACGTGAGTATTTCTAATATGGTCTAGTAGTGTTACTCCACCGGCCTATCTAAGCATTCTCATTTCGACAGCATGCAACTTATCGACGTGTTGTTTCTTGAGTGGCCAACACTCGGACCCGTAGGTCATTGCCGGGCGCACTGCCGTCTTGTAGACTTTGCCCTTAATGTGAACCGGCATTTGCTTGTCGCAGAGCACGCCCGTGAGCTCACGCCATTTCAACCACCCAGTGTTGATACGATTAACGATATCTGCTTCAATGGTTCCATTATTTTGAAAGTTGGAGCCCAGATATTTGAAGCTCGTTACTTCGTTCAATGGATTATCGTCTAGGTAGATTGTGCTGCGGTCGTTGGCATCGCTGAAGTTGCAGTGCATCACTTTGGTCTTCTGCCGGCTCACTCGGAGTCCACCGTCCTCTAGAGCTGTTCTCCATGTTTCTTCGCTGATCAAAACAATGTCATCTGCGTAGAGCAAGTCCCACGGGGCCGACGTTGTATGTGCGATGTGAGGTGATCCATGACCAAATTAAACAGCAACGGACTGAGTGCTGATCCTTGATGGACTCCCACCCCCACATGGAATTCATCGCTAGTGCCAGCGGGGCTCCGAATTTTCGACCTTACGTTGCTGTACATGTCCATGACTATGGATATGTAGTATTCTGGTACGTTTTTGGCGCGAAGGGAATGCCAGATCAGTTTTCTCGGTACGCGATCGAATGCTTTCTCCAGGTCGATGAATACCATATGAAGGTTGGTTTCGTTGTCCCTGTACTTTTCCATCAGTATCCTGAGTGTGTGAAGGGCATCTGTGGTCGATTTACCCGCGACAAAACCGCATTGATTTTCGGTTATATTGGTCAGCTGTAGGAGTCTTTCGCTTATATTGCGTTCCCAGATCTTGAAAGTGTGTGATATCAGCTTTATTGCTCTGTAGTTACCACAGAGTCTCAGATCACCTTTATTTTTGAAGAACGGCACCAGGTAGCTTTGTCTCCATTCATCCGGTATACCCTCGGTCAGGAAACCGTTGAAAAGATCCGTTAGGAAAGAAACTCCTTCATCGCCAAGCCTTTTCCACAGTTCTGATGGAATTTCGTCAGGCCCTGTAGCTTTATGGTTGGCCATCTTTTTTACCGCCTTTTCAACTTCTTGTTTTGTTATACACGGTACTGGGCCTTGTACATGAGGGGTTTCGGGAAGCTCCTTACTGGGGTATGTTTCATTGAGTAAGTGTGAGTAATATTCCTTCCACCTCTTCTGTATGTCCTTATTTGAAGTTAGTAATTGGCCGTTTTTGTCCTTGATATACTTGACGGTCTTAGTATCCTTAGTATTGCCGTGTCTTTGCTTGGCGATCTGAAAGATTTCCTTTTCACTCGCTGCAGCTTCCATTTTGTCGTAAAATTCATTGCGGCAGGATGCCTGGGCTTGTGCAACTGCACGTTTTGCGTCTTTTTTTGCTGTTTTATATAAATCGCGATCCTTATCGTCTTTGCTGTATTGCCAGATTTTAAAGAGAGTTTTCTTATGTTCTATTATTTGTTTGACATCTCCTTGCCACCATTTGGTGTCTGTTTTGTCGCGAATGGGGCCCTTGGACACACCTAGATGTTGGGCTGCTTTTTGGGTGCAAAACTTCCGGAAGTTATCCCATTTTTCATTTGTCGGGTCCTGCTTTTGTACCCCCTGCAAATGGCGAGTGATATCTTTTATCAGGTAACTGCCGTCCTGACTGTTCAGTTTGTGCCAGCGTATTTTAGTGACCTTCTCTTTCACAACCTTGATCGGTCTTGGCATGGTAAATTCTGCTACAAGGATGCGATGTTGCGTGGTCAATGGCTCTCCTGGTATTACTTTGCAGTCCTTGAATGTTTTTAACCGAGAACGATCTGACAAGATGTAGTCTATTTGGGTGTTAGCCCCACCACTTTTGTATGTTACAAGGTGTTTCAGTGGCTTGGAGAAAAAAGTATTTACGATGGCAAGATCGTGTACTACTGCAAATTGTAGTATACTCTCGCCCTCTGCGTTCAGCTGTCCTATCCCCGAGTTGCCGTGTACCCTTTGGTAGTTAGTTGAGGTATTTCCAACGTGGCTATTTAGGTCTGCTCCGATGTATTTCGATTCGTCCCTTGGTATTGATTGCAGTAGATCGTTCATTTCTTCCCAGAATACGTGTTTATCTTGGCTTGAACATCCAACTTGCGGCGCATATGCACTTATGACATTCATACAGGGTTGGTCGTCCAGAGCAAACTTAATCGCGATTATACGATCGCTAACCCGTGTGACGTCTACTATGCGGTCTTGGAGATCTATGTCGACTACAATCCCTACCCCGTTCTGTGGCCCAGTGCCATGGTATATAAGTTTGTAATTGAGGCCTATGTTACGCGCCTTGGACCCTTTCCATTTCGTCTCTTGGATACAACAAATGTTGATGCGTCTCCGGTGTAAAACTTCGCTTAATTCTGCGCTGCGTCCCGTCATAGAGCCCACATTCCAGCTGGCAATACGCATTTTGGGTAGTCGTGTGGCTGCTCTAATAACGGCTCCGTCGCTTCGGGGGGACGCCCTAGCATAATCATTGCATCCTTGATTGGTATCGTCGCCTAAGGGGTACGCCCTAGCATTTTTTATAGTTACTCTCATATTAATTGTACTTGCCATATTAGGAGGATTGGTTTGGCTTTAGGGTTTTACGGCCGGTTGCCACCTGACGCCAAGACAGTGACCTCTCTTGCTAGCTGAGGCTTAGGATGCCGCCGTTGGCTTGCGCTCCTCCGCCGCCATCCTCTCCACGACGACCTGCCTGTCGCCGCTGCCCACCACCAGCCCAGGGTCAGAATATGTCCGAGTGGCCTGGTGGTAGGTGTGTCTGTGGGTCCGCGGGAGGTATTTTATTTCCCTCCTACCCTCCAACGACATTTGCATATCGCTGGCGAGCATTCCCCTATCCGCCACCTGGGGACGCGTTCTCTAGGGGTTACAGACTTCCCCGAGAAGTTAATATAGGATATAATTTCGAAAAACTGAACGACAAAAAAAAACTTTAAAATTATTGTCGCACACCAAATTTCACGAAAAGGTTAAGAAATGCGACCTAGAGGAGAATAGCCGTGCCGACGCCGGACATACGAAAGTATTTTCACCTAAACTGAAACTGAGCACTTCGTTCGCTTCGCTCGCTCGTTCAATTAGGTATTATAATTGTGCTAAGAGCGTTTCAAGTTTTCAACCCGATTTCTTAGGGTACGAATCAATACCATCCGGTCGGCAAACTTACCATACATGCAAATTTAAACACCGCTTACTATGACAGACGATTTGGTGGAACCCACCGTGACACTTAATAACGAAAGAACCTTTTCCCGTTTTAACCTTACTGTGAACGATGCCCCATCCGACTCGCTGCGCTGAGACGGGCAAATCGCCAGTCACCTAACAATGGGCGTTTTTAAAAACGCGGCGTTCAAACCGCGCGGGTGAACCGCGGCGTTTGAACCGCTCGCCGTACGACCAACAACACTTCTGGGAGTGTCAATCCCCGTAGCTCTGCTGCGCTGATGGTGGGTGGGGTGATGTTAAAAGGCAAAAGAATTTGATAATAAAGATATAATTTTCACTGATACACGAGTTTACAATTTACTTAATAGGAGCTCTACTTGTTAGAGCTTGCGGGACACGATTTGTACTGAGCCCTGGAGCCTCTTTTATACCCCTAACTCGATCCAAGTCGAGGGAGCTTAGGCACGCAACATTTTGCTGGTTTAGGCCAATTAAATAATTCCTAATTTATGGCATAAATTAAGGCCTCGCCTACTTTCATTATAAAAAACCAATTAAACATTCTACATTCCAATAAGAAAGCCTTGTTGGAACCATTCTACTTTCAGGAGGGAACTATGGCCGTAGCCTAATATAATGCTGCTGCTTTCAGCCTCCTGACGTGTTATTTCGATTTACAGGAATTATTTTTACATTTATTTTAAGCAGACCTTTTTACATATAATAGGCTCTCTTCGGCTCTAATTACTGAATTTACATATAAATTGTTATAGTACTTCTTTTAAAGTACGGCGCGTCACATGCGCTTTAATTTGACGTATCATTCACTATTCTAGCTTAAATGGTTATATAATTATGCCTGTTTAAGCCGAGCACAATAGGCGCATTTCACCATGACGACCTGTCACTTTGCGATTCTTCCATACAATAATATTAACCAATCAGGAAATCTGACTCGAACTTGACCATTACGTTAAAGGCTCACGCTATGGTAATGCCTTCCTGATATACTCGGGCTTATTAATTTGCTTTACATTTTTCCTCCTAAAATGAGGTTTCCTATATGCCCAGGCATGTTCTGGGGTCCTATTCATTATTAATATTCATAAATAAGCTTACATAAGCAGCGCAATTCGCGTTACGTTACTTATGTAACCATTGCTGTCTCTATTGGCTTGAGTGAATTTAGGTACGCTAGTCACAGATGTAACTTGTTCACGGACTCGCTATAGATATAGTCTCGAGTTGCCGGTTCCTAAGCTCATTTGCCCGCGTCTCTCCCTCGGAGACGGGCGGCTCTCCGCAGAGCGATATTTATGCAATTATTACAATGGGTACTTCGTACCTTTAGCCTCCCTATGGGCTATTCAATATAAATGTACTGTCGGTACATGGTTTTAAAACAAATTACTCGCTTTCCAAATTAGCGGTTAGCTTTATGAGCTGAACTATTGCGTTATCGCATTCTAACTTTAAATAGGGTATTCAAAATACTATTAGGTATTACTTATTTATTATTAGCATAATAAATTGGGATGCTCTGTCCCTCTTATTCTTAGGCATACATCTCCCTCTCACGTCGGCCACTCGCAGGTGGCATGGAAGGTGTGTTCTGTCGCGCACAATCCTCCCCCTCAGTATGAGTTGAAGACTCATACTAAAGACGGTATCGCTAAGCAACAGCACACACCAATGCCTTAATCGTATTTCACTTAATGATCGTACCGTGGTACCTTGATTCGCACTATCTAGTTCACTCACTGTCTTTGATTCGCACTTTCTAGTTCACTCACTGTCTTATTTTTAATTCACTTCACTTGGCTCAGCAGTAGCCATCACTATTAATTTGGACGTGGGTCTTCTAAAGACTCCGTGCTTCGTCTTCACGTCGGCGGACCTGGTTTTCCCATCAGGCCCGGGGTTCGTTGTTATGACCAATCCTTTTGGCCACACGTTGCGCGGGTTGGACGGGTCGGCGATGATCACGCAGTCGCCGATCTGGATCTGTCTTCCTCCATCGTTGGACGATCTTTTGGGTGCGAGGAGTGGGAAGTACTCCTTGCACCATCTCTGCCAAAAGTGATTGGCCAGAGCTTGTACTTGGCGCCATCGTCGCCTGTCGTCTATATCGCAGAGACCGATCAATGGTTGATCGGGTGCGCTAAGCAACAGAAAGTGATTGGGTGTCAACGCATGTTCGTCATTGGGATTGACAGGAACATGCGTTAAGGGACGAGAGTTAATTATGTTTTCTATTTCGGCGAGCAGGGTGTCGAACGCTTCTTGTGACGGCGCCCTCTCGTGCAGTGTGTAGGCGAGTGCATTTTTCACCGTTTTTACCATGCGCTCCCAAGCTCCTCCGGCTGAGGGGTTGCCGGGAGGAATAAATTTCCACTCCATTCGTTGTTTTAACCCGTAGTCTCGTAAGGCCGGTAGCCATTCTTGATGCGCGGCTTTGAGTTCAAGAGCAGCGGCGCGAAATGACGTTTGGTTGTCACTCCACATTATCCGCGGCCATCCGCGACGCGCCGCGAAACGTCGTAGCGCATTAATGGCGCTATCCGTGGACAGGCTGTGCACCACTTCCAGGTGCACTGCTCGTGTTGCTAGGCATGTGTATAATGCCACCCAACGCTTCTCACGTCGTCTTCCAATGGTGACCCAGCAGGGTCCGAAGTAATCTTGTGCTGCATAGGTGAATCCGCGCTGGGGTGCTAGGTCGGGTAACCTCCTCGAGTGTCTGGACTCTACCGATTCCTCTTGATTCGGTTGATCCGCAGGAATGGGTAGTGTCTTGGCCGGTGCGCCCTGGAGACAACAGCAAGTGATAATTTAGTGAACCCTAAGTTATCGCTTGCTGGTGTTACCAATAACCCGACATGGGGGGGTCGGGGGGTTCCGCCCAGGGAATCGCAAGATTCCCCAGGTGCGGCTTGAGGGAGAGGCCATTGCCGTTTGCCTCTATAATAAATAACGGACCCGGAACCCTGACAAATCCTCTGCTATCAGAGGATTCATGTTAGGCGCGGGGGCTGCGACTGCCAGGCCGGGGCCGAGTTGTGGCTGCGAGGGAGAAAACCTCTATAAAAAGTTACAAGGGGACCTGAGAGGGTGAATCCGAGGTCTATCACCCTCTCCCGGCGTAGAGGTCCTTTGGTCGGGTCGGGAAGCGTGTGGTGTCGCCCTGCACGCTGACGACGGGAGGGGGGGCTTTATGGGGAGTTCTATTTTCGTTTCTGCACGAAGCAACGGGTGTCTCCGTGGGATACGTATTCTGCCTACGTATTTCAATGCGCTCAGCCATTGCTGAAATTGCTTGGTAGCTTCAGCAGGGAGGGGCTTGTCCCAATCCACTGCTTTCCAAATTGACTGCATTATGACCTTAGCGGTTACCATATATTGTGATATTAATCCCATTGGATCATAGACGGACATCACTGTTGATAATAGCTCTCTCTTCGTTGGCCCTCTCTTACACGTTTTTACCTCGTCGGGTACTCTTAATAGTTTGATATTAAATCCTAGAGTATCCGTAATTGGATCCCATGTTAGGCCTAGCACTTTCTGCTCTTTGTCTCCTAAACTCGTAGGTTCGGCTGCGCGTTCTCCTACTGGTATCATTTTCAATAATATCGCGCTATTCGTGGCCCATTCTCGCAACTTAAATCCTCCTTGCGCGTGCGACGCGTTCACTTGCTGTGCTACACATATCATTTCCTTTTCTTCTTGAAAACTAGACACGAAATCATCCATGTAGTGATTCGTGTGAATTTCCTTTTCTGCGGCTGGATACTTGGATGCGTTCATTGTTGCGTTGTGATTCTTCACCAATTGTGCTAGGCATGGCGAACTGGTCACGCCAAAGCAGATTCGATTTATTACGTATACGTCGGGTCTACCTTCTCGTCGTTGTTCGCGCCATAAGAACATTTGTGAGGGCGTATCTTCGTCACGTAGTTTAATTTGCAGAAACATCTCCTGTATGTCTGCACATACCGCGAATTCTCCTTCGCGGAATCTAAATAGTATTCCTAGAAGATTTTGTAGAAGATCGGGTCCATCTAGGACGAAATCATTAAGGCAAAATTCACCATTTCTTGCTGCTGCATCAAATACTTGTCTGTATTTCCCTTTATTTTTATTATAGGTGGCGAAGTGGGGTAAGAAATAGCTTACCGGGCTATTCGGTACTTTGATTAATCGTTGTGCATAACCTTTGTCTACCAGGTTACGTATCTTCTTGCCATATTCATCCGCAAACTCCTTGTTGCGGTCCATCTTGTTCTCTAGGTTGCGTAAACGTGTAAACGCCATATTATAGCTTGACGGTAGTCGTGGCGAATCCTCTCGCCATAATTGCCCTACTTCATACCTGCCATGTATTTTCTTGACTGTTGTTTCAAATATTTTCCTGGCCCTCTCTTCCTGAGTTTTGACGTTATCTTTTAAACTGATTCCTAAAGAATCTATAGCGAAATGTCTTTTCACCATTTCATGCAGCTCTAAGTCCGCTTCACTTTGTACATGATACGTTGCGTGTTCGCGGGTACCCAAATTTTTGGGTACAGCGCCGTATATTGCCCATCCTATGGCGCATTTTATTGCTACTGGTGCATTTTTGGGACCGACTCTCATTTCCTCCGGTATCAATAATTGCCAATGATCGGCCCCGATTAATAGTTGTGGTACTCCCATCTCGAAGCAAGCGCTATGCGCATCTTTTAAGTGGTCATACTTTTCAACGAGCTCCTTACTTACTCGTTGTCCTTTTATTTTCAACGCTGGCACTGTGCGCAGCGTTAGGGGATGCTCATCGCTTCCCTCTTGAGCTCTGACCGATACTTTGACCGTCCTGCTGTTTGCTTTATGGCATATTGATCCAATTCCTCTAACCTTTAACATCTCTTCGGGGCCTGTAGCCCCTATCTGGTCTGCGATTTCTTCGTCTAGCATGCTTATAGTTGATGCTTCGTCCAGTAGTGCGTATACTCCTACTTCTCCTTTGGGTCCGGATAGTATTACCGGAATTACTTTTAAAAGCACTTGAGTCGTGCTTGAAACTGAGGCGTAACTATTCTCTTCGTTATGCTCGGGGTTCTGATGAAGCCCTTCTCTCCAGTTCATATCTGGGGCTTCTGACCATCGGGGTTCTCCCATAGGCTCTGTTTCTTGAGCTGTAGCAGCTGCCGTTGCTGCGGTATCTTGAGGTGCGCGAGCGGGTTCTCTTCTTGACTCATTATCGCTATGTAGTAGTTTGTGATGGTAATATGGGCAACCTGGTGCGTCGCACTTTCTGGCGTTGCATGTTGTGCTTAGGTGTCTTCCATTTAGACATTTATAACAAATTCTATTGTCTCTAGCCCAATCCCATCGTGCTCCTACATTCAAACGTAACATTCTGTTACATACGACAGTACGGTGTTTCCCTTCGCAAAATAAACAGACTACATTCGGTGTATCTGCCTTTTCTGTAGCGTATGTCACTCGTGAGTATTGTGGATACACTCTATTGTTAGTCTGTGCCCCTCTCCATTGAGGGCGTGTCTGCTGTCCGCCCCCTCCTGGGGGTCGCATCGGTCCGCGCGCTCTGTTTGTCCATGGATTAGGCGCGCGATAAGGTCCCGCCCGGGTATTATCGCCCGCAGCCTGAGCCGGTGCCCGGGCGTGAGTATATGATGTAAGCAGCTCCGATTCCTCCATAAGGAAATCGGCCAGTCTTTGAGTTTCTACTTTTCCTGCGGGGGCATGTTTCCTCGCATATTCACACCACCTGCTGCGTGGATGCGGGCTCAATCGATCTGTGATCTCTCTGACCAACATAGGGTTTTCAGCGTAGTAACGCTGGCCCAAATCCGTTATTGTACTTATAATGTTCACAATTTTAATTGCGAATTGATTGAGCTCGTGGGCGCTATCCCCCACAGGGGGTATCCTTCTCAAGTCTTCTAACGCTTTATCGACTAAGAAGTCACTTCTTCCATATTGTTTCGTTAGTACTTTTATTATTAGTTCAGGCTGCGTAGCTGTCGAAAGTATGTGTTGTACGCATGCCTTTGCGTTACCTTTTAGCGCAGCCCGTAATCTTGCTACATTTTCGTAGTTCCCGAACTTAAATCGGCGATTTGATTCTTCATATGCGCTTATAAAGCTCCGCCATTCTGATACGTCTCCAAAAAATGGCGGTAGCTCATAGACCTCTTTGGGGGCTGGTCTAGCGGCCGTCTGTAGCCTCTCGAATAACTGCACCATTTCTTCCGGGGAAGTTTCATTCGTATACCTTGTTCGCGGTGTTTGAGGCTCGTAAGGGGGCGACCTTCCGCGTCGCTCATACTCTTGTAGCGGCGAGCGCGTTCCGAATGGTCTAGTGGGGGCGTTGTCCAGAAGAGCTCTATCTCGTCTGAGAGCAGCTTCTCGTGTCTTCTCCTTACTTTCGTCTATCCATCTAGCCACTGAACCGGTCTGTGATAGCTCGTCCCGTATTGAACATTCGGATTCCTCTCGGGTTCGTTTTAGCATTGCGCGTTTTCTAATGGATTCTCGTTCCAAGTTAATTTCTTCCTGTTCGCGTTCGGCATCTATTTCTCTCTTCCTTTTTTCTGCCTGATGACGTAGTTCTTTCCTACGAAGTTCGTCCAGTTGCTCGTTCTCTTCCAATTCTAGTTCCAATATTCTGGTTGTAGATAACCTGCTTTCGTTCGAGTGCGCTGAAATTGGCCGGCGCGGTGTGGACGTCTCTGCGAACGTAACTTCCTTTTCAGTCAAAGTTTTATCATGACGTCCCTCCCCTGTTGGGGGAACACTGATGACCCTACCGCCGGGGGCATCTAGCGGAATGTTCGTAGGCTGGCGCTGCAGCCGCTTCTCTAAGTCCTTTCGCCACAGTATTGTGGTATCCACGGACGGTGATTGGGGTTGACCCATATTTATTAGACGTGCCGGGGCTGTCCCTCCTTGGGGTTCGGCTACGATAGTATCATCTGCACCCCTTGGGGCTGGTGTCTCCATTCTTTGTTCAGGTTCCAAGACTGCATCCTGGGCCTTGGTTGGCGGCTGCATCTTCCGGGCAGCTTTGAGGGTGTGCTTGGCATATGCGCCACTTCCAGTCGGCTTGTCGCGCCGATCAGCCGATCTTCCACGTGCGTGTTCCTGCGCGGCGTCAGCTCCTCGTTCCAAGAATCTTGCTCTTTCTTCATTTTCTTGGGCCGAAGTTGTGGATCTTGTTATCCTTTTCTTATTTCCTGACATCTCGGTGTCTACAATTTTCAGTACTTCAATGCTCCTTCTATTCGAATGCTTGCGGTTGCGCGTTCGGCAACCTACCCTACAAGCATGAAAGGGCGTTTCTGCAATATACCGCACGTATTGCTCTTGGTTTATGATGTCACGACGCACTGACTCACATACGTATACAATATTCCGTTTTTTCACTATTTACGGTCGCACTACAGCACCAAATTTCGAGATACACTGCTCGTACTATCACCGTTGCCTTTACAACCCCCAAGCCAGTTTATTTGAGTACCCACACTTGTATTCACTTTCACTTTTTCGGATCCACAGATCCGGTTCGAAGGACCAAAACGACTGTGAACGATGCCCCGTCCGCCTCGCTGCGCTGAGACGGGCAAATCGCCAGTCACCTAACAATGGGCGTTTTTAAAAACGCAGCGTTCAAACCGCGCGGGTGAACCGCGGCGTTTGAACCGCTCGCCGTACGACCAACAACACTTCTGGGAGTGTCAATCCCCGTAGCTCTGCTGCGCTGATGGTGGGTGGGGTGATGTTAAAAGGCAAAAGAATTTGATAATAAAGATATAATTTTCACTGATACACGAGTTTACAATTTACTTAATAGGAGCTCTACTTGTTAGAGCTTGCGGGACACGATTTGTACTGAGCCCTGGAGCCTCTTTTATACCCCTAACTCGATCCAAGTCGAGGGAGCTTAGGCACGCAACATTTTGCTGGTTTAGGCCAATTAAATAATTCCTAATTTATGGCATAAATTAAGGCCTCGCCTACTTTCATTATAAAAAACCAATTAAACATTCTACATTCCAATAAGAAAGCCTTGTTGGAACCATTCTACTTTCAGGAGGGAACTATGGCCGTAGCCTAATATAATGCTGCTGCTTTCAGCCTCCTGACGTGTTATTTCGATTTACAGGAATTATTTTTACATTTATTTTAAGCAGACCTTTTTACATATAATAGGCTCTCTTCGGCTCTAATTACTGAATTTACATATAAATTGTTATAGTACTTCTTTTAAAGTACGGCGCGTCACATGCGCTTTAATTTGACGTATCATTCACTATTCTAGCTTAAATGGTTATATAATTATGCCTGTTTAAGCCGAGCACAATAGGCGCATTTCACCATGACGACCTGTCACTTTGCGATTCTTCCATACAATAATATTAACCAATCAGGAAATCTGACTCGAAATTGACCATTACGTTAAAGGCTCACGCTATGGTAATGCCTTCCTGATATACTCGGGCTTATTAATTTGCTTTACATTTTTCCTCCTAAAATGAGGTTTCCTATATGCCCAGGCATGTTCTGGGGTCCTATTCATTATTAATATTCATAAATAAGCTTACATAAGCAGCGCAATTCGCGTTACGTTACTTATGTAACCATTGCTGTCTCTATTGGCTTGAGTGAATTTAGGTACGCTAGTCACAGATGTAACTTGTTCACGGACTCGCTATAGATATAGTCTCGAGTTGCCGGTTCCTAAGCTCATTCTATATGGATCGGCCGCGGAGTTAGCGTCAACACCGACTCGGACGTAACCCAGTATCGCGAATTTCAGCTCCTTTTTCGTTTTCGTTAAAGTCGAGCGAAATGAGTGACCCGGCTTAAGCCGGAGAATAGCCGCACCACATCAAGCCCCGCTGCCGCCAACCGCAACCGTGTTCCCGGGTGTACCCGAATGGGGGGAGGGCTCACGGTTGTAGTCTCGGAGGCAGCGGACAGCGTCGTCGGTACTCCGCATACATAAAGAGCAGAATGGCTCCACCGCTCCCGCACTCCTCCGGAGTGCCGCAGGAGCAAACAAGCCGCCCCCGGATTTTCCGCCGCACCCGCGGCATCGGAGACGCGACCAGCCTGGCCCGCGACCCACGCATCCAGCAGGCATTTAAAAATGTCCTGCGCGCATCCGCAGCAGCCTTCACAGCCGCGCGAACGCCGACACCAAGAACACCAACCGGGGAAATCCAGGAGATCCTCGGTCGGCTTGGCCCGCTGAGCCAGGCCGCCGCACCAACGGGCGAAGCAACAGCTGCCGCCGCCCAACCCGGACCGTCCGCCCCCCGCCCGCCCGCCGCGGGCCCTAGGGCGAAAATCGTAAAACCGGCCCCCGCGCCCCAGCCACAGCGCGCGCCCGCAACGCAGCGCCAGGCCCACGCGCCAAAGCCCGCGCCGCGATCGCCACCCGCCCTTGGAGCGGGACAGGCGCCCCGCGCGACAAAGACCACGCCACGACCGCCGCCCTTCCTCGGAGCGGGACAGGCGCCCCGCGCAACAACATCCGCGCCGCGACCGCCGCCCGCCCTCGGAGCGGGACAGGTGAGTCGCGCGCACCGATCCGCGCCGCAACCGCCGCCCGCCCTCGGAGCGGGACAGGCGAGCTACGCACATCGAGCCGCGACCGCGCCACAGCCGCCGCCCGCCCTCGGAGCGGGCAAGGCGAGCCAAGCGACCCGCGCCTCATCCAGCGACGAGAGCGCCGGGGAGGCGGACAAGATGGAAGTCAGTGACGACGAGCGCCAGGAGCCGGCCGCACCCGCGCGCCAGGACCCAGCCGCCGACGCACTGGCCCATCACCCAAGACCACCACCACTAGCTGCGGCACAGCCGCCCCAGCCACCACCACAGAAAAAGCCGCGCCCAATAACGGTGGATAACCTCCCGGAATGGCACGAACACTTCGTGCGAATCCGGGAGAAATTGGGCCGCTACCCAAAGTCCCGCCCATATGGGAACGGGATACGATTCCTCCCTGAGGACCACGACGAGTACCGGGTAGTTCAGAGCTACCTGGCGTCCCTCGGGGACTCCATTTCCTGGTCGGCCCTCCAGCCGAGGGAAGAGATCCCCCTGAAGGTGTGCATCAGGGGGCTCCCCGTTAGCACCGATCCAGAGCACATCACCGAAGACCTGGTGACGAAAGGATTCGCCCCACTCTACACGCGCCACGTAGATGCGCGTGCAGGACGACCCGGCTGCGTGTTCTACGCGCAGCTAGAAAAGACAACCAACCTCATCCCGGCCATCTACGGAGTCCGGGAGATACTGGGGATGACGGGAGTGGTGGTGGAGGCGTGGCGCGGCAAGAAGGGGCCGGCGCAATGCCATCGCTGCCAGGGCTTCCGTCACTCCTCTCATGGCTGCCGCCGCCCCATCAAGTGTGTCCGATGTGCGGGACCACACTTCGCGGGCGTGTGTGAGCGGCCAAGAGACCAGGAGGGGACCTGCGCCAACTGCGCCGGTCCACATACAGCGAACAACCCGGTGTGCCCGGCCTACCAGAGGGAGGCACACGTCAAGAGGGCGGGTACAGCTCCCCGCACAAACCGTCGCGGGCAAGCTGTGCCCCAGCAGCGCACAGTGCAGCCCTCGGAAAACGCGCCGAACTCGCTCATGGCGAGAGCAAACGAGGCAACACCACGCCTCCGCCGCCGAGGAAGAGGCAGACGGGGCAGGGGACAGTCCGCCCCCGCCGCCGCAGCCCCCGCCGACACCCAGACCGCCACCGCCGCCGCACAAACGGCCGCAGCCACCGCCCAGGCTATCACCGCCCAGGCCCCCGCCCAGAACACCCGGACTACCGCCCAGAGCAGGCCGCAAACGGCCGCTCCCGCCTCCGACACCGCAGCGCCGACTAGGCCCCCCCGCAACATTGCGCTCCCTCCCCTACCGATGAGTAGGGAGAGGTCGAATGCGCAATGCATTGCAATCCTGCAGGACGTGCTCGACGCCCTGCAAAAAGGTACAGATCCAGTCCCCATAGTCCTGAGGGGACTTTGGACGGAACTGTACCAACATTGACACTCACATGGACGTTCCTGCGCCGTCGGTCCGCAGATCGCTCGCTGGGCTTCTCCTTCGGGAGTCCCACCCGGCAGGGCTCGATCGCACCGACGGACGAAGCAGATGACCCCACCGGACCAGCCGGGCGTCTCGCCCACCCCAGCCACCCGTCCGTAGTCGCGGACGGCGCCCGATCCCGCCACATGCGGCACACGCCGCGCACGGCTTCACCAAGCCCCCTTAGGGGGGTTTGTGAGATAGTCATTGTCTCTAAGCTCATTTGCCCGCGTCTCTCCCTCGGAGACGGGCGGCTCTCCGCAGAGCGATATTTATGCAATTATTACAATGGGTACTTCGTACCTTTAGCCTCCCTATGGGCTATTCAATATAAATGTACTGTCGGTACATGGTTTTAAAACAAATTACTCGCTTTCCAAATTAGCGGTAAGCTTTATGAGCTGAACTATTGCGTTATCGCATTCTAACTTTAAATAGGGTATTCAAAATACTATTAGGTATTACTTATTTATTATTAGCATAATAAATTGGGATGCTCTGTCCCTCTTATTCTTAGGCATACATCTCCCTCTCACGTCGGCCACTCGCAGGTGGCATGGAAGGTGTGTTCTGTCGCGCACACTAACTAAAGAACACTCTATGTTCCATACTCTGTGGATAGGCCCGGGAAGGATTACGGACAAGGGTGGAGGGATCCGCGTTCCGAACGACTCATGAAACTTAAAACGTACTTGAATTTGAATTTGCCTAGAAAAGCGGGGAAATGTAAATGGAGAAGAGCCTAGTGAAGTGACGTTTTGTTTTTAAAAATTGCAGCAGGATAACTCTCATTTACAATTAAATGCAGGAATTAAAAAAAAATCTTCAATTATCTAGGTAATTTTATTTATTATTTTATTTTAAATTTTTATTGAAACACAATGGTGTAATGCATGAAAAAATCGTTAGATAGGCATTCTCATTATTTTTTGATACTTACGAATTGTTACAATACCGAACGTCAATGTTAAACGGATACGTTTCGACCGTTTCGTAACAAAACCGACAGGGTATATCGTGACTCGTGACTTAAACATCACTTTAACCTACAACTATAAATGAAACCCCAGATGTTAATTTTCCTATCCCCCACATTTTTGCCAATTTCCACAATTAATAAGCCGTCTCCGTAGCCTATGGACGCTAGCAACTCCAGTTATGAAATTAGACGACACAAAATTATCATGGAAAATCAAAAGTTATAATCATCCAGATTACCATAACACCATTTTTAAGTTCCAACCAACTTCCACTTGACTTTTGCCTCAACGTCGCCACCTGCGTCCAATTCGTTTAAACAACTTTACCTAACTAACGCAAATTAGCATCGAAGCGCCGTAATTTCCCAATATACGAAAAACTGTCATGGCGCCACATCTGCGTTACCAAATACTTCCACAAACGATCTTGTTCAGAAGCTATAAGGTTTAAATTTTAGCTTGCGCGTAATCTGATAGGATTTTTGTGAATTACGGTCATTTTTCTCAAGCCGTGGTTGTTTATAAGATTTTTTGCGACGAATATTCTGGCTGGCTGTTAGAGGCAATAAGTCAAGCACAAAAGCCCGTAATGGTCCGTCAGCAGATAGCGTCGTGGAGATAAACGGAGACAAAGCCTTCAGAATGGAGTCTAAATAATGCAGCAGGCGGTTTTATTTCTGCTCAAGTAAAATCAGTGACCGGAGAAGCGATAAGCAGTTAAATTAAATGTTAATGACATCAGAAATATGTTGGTTAAATAGTCATGAAACCCCGGCTACTTGCTTAGTAAATAAATAAATATTTGCGGACAGTCTTACAAAAATCGAACTAGTCCCAAACTAAGCAAAGCTTGTACTGTGGGTACTAGACGAAGATAAACATACTTATATAGATAAATAAATACTTAAATACATAGAAAACATCCATGAATCAGGAACAAATATTCACGCTCATCACACAAATAAATGCCCTTACCGGGATTTGAACCCAGGACCTCTTGCTTCGTAGGCAGGGTCACTACCAACTAGGCTAAAGCGGTCGTCAATAATCATAGCTAGGGTTTCTTTACTAAATGATACCTTGAAATTGTTACCTACTTAACTGTTTATTCCGAAATTTCTAATTCACTTTTAACTACTAATAACGGCTTAGTAGGTAAAGATTTGTTATGTTATGTCCAAAAACACATGAACATGCACTATTTTGAACACATTTTTCACAACGTTATTATTGTGTTTTATAAGTATAAATTCGAAAATAGAAATCTATACAAAAATTAACCAAAAATCATTGTAAAGGGCATTTCTATTGCATTTGTTCCTTAAGCTACTTGCTCTGTACATTCGGCCTCATAAGTTGCTGAACACCTAAGTACCTTGTCGTTTTCACTCGTTTGACAACTTCATAATATACGGCAGTTTAACATGACGTTTAAGAGTCCGCAGTAAGCTCGGCCGAATTTCACCTTCCGCATACAAACGGAGTTTCGTTCTCATTTTAAAACTACGTGTTGGATTGTAACAAAACTTTGCATATTCATGAGGTATATCTAGGTCTGTAATTTGTTTATATGACTCCAGGCCCCGTAGCATGGATGGCGTTATCACGCAATAAGTGACAGGATAAGCGCGTCGTCTCGTTCTGTCGAACGGTGTCAGCCAGGGACGGATAGCTAATCTTGTCACTTATCGCGTGATACGATCCATGCTACGGGGCCAGTTTATAAAACAAACGAAATAGGCAAAAACAAGTTTTGTATGATGCACTTAAAGCTGTTGTTTTTTTTACTAGGTGGTATCTGAAGCTACATAAACTAATTACAGACCTGGATGGTGCTTAACTTATTCTAAGTACAAAGTTTCAGAGCAAACTAGCTAGTCGTTTTAAAATGAGAGCGTAACTACGTTTGTATGGAGAATCGAGCTTACTGGGGAGTCTTAATGCGACACGCTACAAAGGTGTCAAGCCCCTTGTGAGGCTGACCGTACGTAACATGTAGATCTCTCGAGGATGTGCTGCGTTCTTCTCTAACTACCCACAAAAAATCCTAAAAACAATAAGGGTCGCCAATGCACTTGCGGTTCTTCTAGAATGGGGAATGGATGAAAATTTTAGAAGTGCCTGATTATTTTTTTGGTGATAGGAATAACCTTCCTTAGCACCAGAAAAAAGTTGCAGACTTTTCAGCTGCATCAATTATTTTTGAAAAATATAAACAGTTTCCTCACTTACGTTTAGGGTTTAGGACGGCGAATGTCACTTTCCTTGATCCGTCTCATATTACAAAAAATATTTTAAATATCTGACCCTGGCAATAACAAATATAGCTGCTGCAGCTGTCAATATCATTGCCAGTGTCAGTTTACCACGCATTTTTAAGATATTTTTTTTGTAATATGAGACGGATCAAGCAAACTGTCTCATTCGCCTTCCTAAACCCAAAACGTAAGTGAAGAAACTGTTTATATTTTTCAAAAATAATTGACGCAGTCTGCAACTTTTTCTGGTGCTAAGGTAGGTTATTCCTATCACCAAAACAATAATCAGGCAGTTTTTAAATTTTCATCCATTCCCAATTGCAACTGTCCATTAAGCTACGGTGTCTGTTTACCATGCCAGGCAGCATGCTTGCGACCGTCGTACTATAAAAATAAAGTTTATTCTCTATATGTATAGACCTGAAAATGGGGTAGGCGGATTCGCGCTCAGGAGCAAACGTGCTTACATGTGATGCGGCAACACGCGTCCCGCTACACGGGTGTAAGTTGTTAAGCACGTTCTCCACCAGAGATGCATGTAATGTGGTCTAAATATAGAAAGCAGCGGCTTTTACCATTTTCACCTCATGTTTGAAACCTAACTTGGCTATCAAACAAACAAACAAACAAACAATGACTTTATTTACCAAAGGTGAAATTACAAGAATGAGTTTTACAAATTAGTGTGACAAGTTGATTGCTATCGTTGATGCGCTTTAAATAGACTTTCATATGATTTACTATGCAAAAATCAGATTAACATATCGTATGCCAGTTACCCCAATAATTCGATTACGCGTTCTAAAATCTAAAAATAGTAAAATTAAAACCTTATTGCGGCAAAATCACATTTTACCGCTCTTTTTTCACTTTATGTTTTGTACAGAAATAACCAATCTACATTTTTTTTTCTGAACTCAAAACGAGAACGTGTTGGTATTTTTTTTTTGATTCTGATTAATATTGGAATTAACTTGGAATTACATTTAACCATACCTAAAACCGCTGGATGCGGGTGGCGCAAGACCGCTCATTGAGGCACTCTCTGGGGGAGGCCTATGTCCAGCAGTGGACGTCTTTCGGCTGATATGATGATGATACCTAAAACATTCTAATTCTCATGAAATGTCAGCAGTAAACTTTTCTCTTGTATCGTCTCATATATATTCTTGTCTATGTACAAACACTTACTTCGTTCTTCTACGTTTTTTTTCCAAAAAAGAATAGTTCGCCATACACGCATCGCGCATCGCACGCATTCAGTCTTCATAAAAACCTTAATGCTTTGCGCACATTTCTAATGATAGACACTTTCACACGGGCCTTTTCATTTCATTTCACAATGTCGTCTTTTGCCGTTGATAAAAACAAGTTGCACTTTTTACACTGGGTCATTTTACGTCTATTCACAGAAAAGTATACCTACTTATCTGTGAATGACTGTACCCAGTCAGCATCAAAAATAGCTACGCAAACGTAGACGTCAAAAGTCTTTATTAAAAGGGAATTAGAACTTTTGAAGTCTTCGATTGCGTAGTTACTTTTGATGCTGACTGTACACAGATTGGAACACTCAAGCGTCCGCACGCGGAGCGCATGCGCACGAGGATGTACATATAATTATGTTAAGCTGTATGTAAACAGGTAGGAACCTACATAAATCACCCGAGCTCCTGACGGTGCAGTGTGTTGACGATCTGCATATTTTGTTCCTTACTGTCAACACAGCGAAATATGTGTGACACTAGGAGTTGTAAGCGCTTAGATGCTACGGTATCAGCTTAGCAACTGAGGGGTAGCCACAACAGCATTCTGAAAATGAATGCAGACAGAATGTGTCAATGTCTCTATCAAAAACAGTGGGTCGATTGTCTCAGAGGATGTGTGATATACGACAAGTAGTTATTTATTTTTATTTTTTATTGTAATCTTATTTTGTCTTATACTTTTATTTGTTTAGAACTGTTACTTTTGTTATTGTCTGGTTCTGTGTTTTTGTCAATATGGATCACATAGTTATCTGAAATAAATAAATAATAATTACCATAGCAAGACCACAGTCTATGAACCAATACAGTCATTCGACGAAGCCGTCTAGACAGGGCAATCGTGCGGGGTGTGAGGGACGAGAGCGGGTAGGGCGAGCCCGAGCTGCATACATGTAGTTTGGGGCATGACGTTGTCGAAACGTCAAAGGCGTCGGTCCACTGTTACTCTTTACACTATATGGTAAGACTAAGGTTTTATGACGACCGCTTTAGCCTAGTTGGTAGTGACCCTGCCTACGAAGCAAGAGGTCCTGGGTTCGAATCCCGGTAAGCGCATTTATTTGTGTGATGAGCACGAATATTTGTTCCTGAGTCATGGATGTTTGCTATGTATTTAAGTATTTATTTTCTCTTTATAAGTATCTATATCGTCGTCTAGTACCCATAGTACAAGCTTTGCTTAGTTTAGGACTAGGTTGATTTGTGTAAGATTGTCCACAAATATTTATTTATTTATTTACTATTATTATTTATAGGTACTAAGCTCGTTTGGTTTTGTGATATAAAAAAGTCTTCCTATGAATAGAGTGATCCGGATCCCACGGGACTGCACTAGGTTTATAAATGTATTTTTCACTTCTCATGCTCTAAAAGTTCGTCTTTATGTCGTGCGTAGGCGACATAAAGTCGCTTTTTATGCTCTAGAGCATAAAGTAAAATCTTCGTCGAAGACCAAGGCAATCGCTGCAACAGCCACACGAACATCTTTAACTTCATACAACAACCTCTTTATTTTATTTCGTTTCGTTCGTATTCTAAGACCAAGGCAAAGATACCAACAGCCAAAGTACACAATAAAACTTCATGAAATAAACTTATAATTTGTATTTCGTCTCATTTATTATTTTTTATATTTGTTTATTTTTCAATTTAGTAGATCAGTATAGTATTTAAATATTTCTCATTGCTCTAATGTAACTTTCAATTTTAATTAAATTAGCATTTACTATATTTACGTGTTGCTGTTTCATTTCCTCGCAATCGAAGTGAAAAGTAGAGTGTACAACTCGTCCATAAAACCCATTTTACACTCGACTTTATATCTATCCTCGCTCGCAAGCTCGCTCGGATGGATAAACGTCTCGAGTAAAATGGTGCGTTTTATGCACTTGTTGTACAATCTACTATTTCAACACACCTGCTCGTAAAGTAGGTCTTATTACAGCGTATTTACACTGATAATGCAGAATATTACCCATGCCGTGCATTTTACATTACGTTATCGCACTAGTGCCTTTTCATTACATATCTTTTTAAATATTAGCAAAATAATGCAGAATATTACCCATGCCGTGACTTTTACATTACATTATCGCACTAGTGCCTTTTCATTAGGGGGAAGTCCCCTAACGCCGGACGGCACCAAGGACCGGACACTCGTACTTTCACGGCAACTAGCAACGCGAGCGAATCAACGACAAGTGGAAGGGGCGCGGGGGACGTACAGATACCCACACACGCGACGCGGTTTGTCAGTGATGCGCGCAGCAACAGCGGCAGCGATTGTATGTAGTTTTTGGCGGGAAGACACTGCGTCATACAAGATTCGATTAAGTGTTACAACTACGTTTTTGTGTTTAGGTGTTTATTTTTATTAAAGGTAGTATTTCATTGATTTTCGTTTTTTATAATAGTTTCTGTGGATTTTCAAAATACATTTGGTATGAAATACGTAATTGTGACGACTCGCTGTCCCTTACTACCGGACACCAAGTAGTCCCGTAACGCCGGACATTGAACATATCATTCTTTTTCGTTAGTAGATAAACCTATAATGATTATTATTCTATGATGTTTCAGAGGGCAAGACAAAGAAAATAGATCAAAATGGAAGAGTAGAAAAAGAAAGGAAAATGGGATCAAACCAGTTTACAAACTGCGATTGCTAAGGTTTTGTGTAGTGTGCTTAGAGGAATATAAAGAAGACTAGATACAGTGCTCCAGTTGCCATGGGTGGGCTCATGAAGCCTGTGCTGACATTCAAGAATGTTCAGATGCATAAATCTGTGATCGGTGTCAGATGTTTTGAAACCGTCCGGTGCTAGGGGTTCGAAGTGAAGTCCGTCCGGTACTAGGTGCCACTTGCTGAGACTGCATTTTTTTTACCAATGTTTAATTTTAATTTTTGAGTATGTTTAAGAGGGCGCTCGTTTTTTGGTCAGGAATAAGCGAGAATGACGGATTTTTGACGTTGTAATTCTAAGAAACGGAGAGCTTTTTCTAGATCCTGATTACTTATTTGCATAGGTAAACTCCTCATATTGGTCCTAGCCGCCTCCAATTTACGAAGAACTGAATACTTTAACCGAAAATACCCGATTACCGACAGTAGTTTTCTGAAGAGAGCGCAGAGTCATAAGTTTGAGCCCCTAATACTCCATGATGTTATATGAGAACCTACTTGTTTTTTTCTATTTTCACTGGCGTAATATGTTGCCATTGCGCCTAGCCGCCTCGAATTTTCCTTATTCTGTACGTATATATATGTAAACTGTTCTCAATTACACCATATTTGTCAACAAAATCGTACTGAAAACTCAAGGATTTTCTCATTATTGTTGAATAATTTTTGTATTGAATCTTACACAACATTAAAGTTCATGCTTGTACCAACAAGATCCAGTCCAAAAAATATAACTTTTGTCAAAATTTATATTTATAAATAATTATTCAAAACTAGTATAAATTTACCGTCGCGCGGGAATTTATCTCAGTACCGGCTGAATAGCCCTCCGAGATAGACGTGTAGTGTGTTTATTTGTGGCTATTCACGAAGCTAACCGGCCACTCTTTAGATAAAATAATATTATTTTGATCTCCGACTAGGCATAGTTGTTACCAACCTCGGGGTCAAACTATACTGGGGATACATTCGTGAGGCTAATCGAGACAAGTTATGAATTGCATAACTGCCATATATGACGTAGTGTAGCGAAAAGGCTCAAACCCACCGGATACGTAACATTTAAAATTGAACCTTCTACCTAGAACAAAAGTCATACATTTCAATGGTGATGTCTTGTGGGTTGGATCCTTTTGTCTAAACTACGCGTTCTATAGTCAATTATTATTGTACGAGTGATCGTGATACTTGATAGATTTAATTTATTTACTTGTTACTATCAGTCCACCTTGTTAGTATGTATGTATGTATGGGAGTTTGGGTGAAATCTTCAAATTAGGTACAATTGCGTATCTTCGGTGACATAATATCATAGAGCTGGTCTGATGATGGAGTCGGAAGGTGGCCATAGCAACTCCTAAACTCAACAAGATAAAGCCATCGAATTTGGGCTCATTTATTTGGTCATGGCACGGCAAGACTTTGGTGCTGGATGATTTCCAGAGTCTGATGATGGAGCTATAAGGTGGTCATGGAACTCCTAAACTAAACTAGATAAACCCATCTAGTTTGGGCTCATCTGTTTTGTCTTGGTAAACACTTGGAACTCCTAAACTAAAATAGATAGACCTATCTTGTTTGGGTTTGTGTGATTTGTCTGTACAAGTACCCACGAACCAGCGACATAATATGCAGGGTTATTGAAAATAACAAGATGAATAAAAAACTTTTTAAAAACAAGCTTATATGGCGTTTGTTAAGTACAGCACGATCCTACCTTGCATTTAGTTATTATTTTCGTTTATATATAATAATAACACACACCGGGGGTTTACACTGGAAAGGGAGATTTTTACGTGGTTTTATTACATTTCCGAGTCATCATCATCATCATCATCATATCAGCCGAAAGACGTCCACTGCTGGACATAGGCCTCCCCCAAAGAGTGCCACAATGGCCGTTCCTGCGCCACCCGCATCCAGCGGACTCCCGCGACCTTTACCAGGTCATCAGTCCACCTTGCGGGGGGCCTACCCACGCTGCGCCTTCCGGTACGTGGTTGCCACTCCAGAACCTTTCCGCCCCAACGGCCATCGGTTCTACGTGCAATGTGCCCCGCCCACTGCCACTTAAGTTTAGCAATTCGGAGGGATATATCGGTTACCTTGGTTCTGCTGCGGATAGCCTCATTTGTGATGCGATCGCGCAGAGAAACTCCCAGCATAGCCCTCTCCATTGCCCTTTGAGTGACTTTGAGCCTTCTTATGAGGCCTATAGTAAGCGACCACGTTTCCGTGCCATATGTCATCACTGGCAACACACACTGGTCAAAGACTCTCGTCTTGAGACACTGCGGAATATTGGACGAAAAGATGTGCCGTAGCTTCCCGAATGCTGCCCAGCCGAGTCGGATTCGACGATTGACCTTCCCTTCGACATTTCCGAGTATCACTCTTTATTTCGAAATAAATGTTAAAAAAACCGGCCAAGTGCGAGTCGGACTCACGCACGAAGGGTTCCGTACCATTATCTATATCTAAAAACGGCAAAATATATATATCTAAAATCACGTTTGTTGTATTGGAGCCCCCTGTAGCCTAGTTAGTAACTTGGTAGTGACTCTGCCTACGAAGCTGGAGGTCCCGGGTTCGAATCCCGGTAAGGGCATTTATTTGTGTGATGACCACAAATATTTGTTCCTGAGTCATGGATGTTTTCTATGTATTTAAGTATTTATTTATCTATATAAGTATGTTTATCGTCGTCTAGTACCCATAGTACAAGCTTTGCTTAGTTTGGGGCAAGGTCGATTTGTGTAAGATTGTAAAAGAAAAAGAAACAAATAAAAACTAAAATAAAAATAAAAAGATGTATTCTGTTTTTTAGTATTTTTTGTTATAAATAGCGACAACAGAAATACATCATCTGTGAAAATCTCTATCTATCACGGTTCATGAGATTCAGCCTGGTGACAGAAGGACAGACAGGCATTCAGACAGACAGACGGACAGCGGAGTCTTAGTAATAGGGTCCCGTTTTACTCTTTGAGTACGGAATCCTAATAAGTGACATAGGCTCAGAACATAAAAAAAGGGAGAAGTGCCGTACTGCTTAATTTCAACCAAAACCGATGTCCCCAGTTTTCTCCCACCGCAGCGCCCACAGGCACACACATTGAACCGTGTAAAAACAAAGACTCGGGCGTTGCCAGTGAGTCTACGGCAACATGCAAACAAGGGCTGTGATTGGCTTAAACGCACTACACTAGGGGGGCGACAAACGTTAAAATTATGTTTTATCGACATTGATATTAAAATTAATAATATGTTATGATATTACCACCAAGTTGTTACCACAACTTCAACAACATGGTAAGTTTATGTGGTGGTATTTAAACTTTTAGCTACAAGTTTAAATAAGACGGGTTGTTAACTTACCATAAATCGCAAAAGTAAAAAATATTGACAAATACCTACAGAGTAACATAAACGGCTTTTTATAAGTTCGTGTTCACATACATTTAAAACTCTGGTCACATCGATATTTTTGACCTGTAGGTACCAGGCCGATTCGACTCGCATTTTGGCGCGAAATAATATGTCCATTACTCATATTACGAGATTTAAGGCTAAGGGCGAGTATCCACCAAAGATGTGCGAAGATGTGTTACTCGTACCATACATTTTACACCAAGGTTTCAAGCAAGCGAGGTGTCAAATATTCGAAAAGTGTACGGCTCTTATTAAGTGGTCGGAATTATTTTTCTTGAAAATGTTACGAACACATTAACCGAAACAGCGATTTTATATTATATATATATAATATATATATATATAAAATTCTACCGAAACAGCGATTTTACGACTCAAGCATACGGTTCATTACTATACTTCGCGTAACACTCCGGTATACACCTGCTTTTTGGACCTATCGAAAGCCTTCGATCTTGTGTCGTACAATTTACTGTGGGAAAAGCTCTTGAGGGAGACAGCTACACCCAAAGAGCTGGTTTTTATTTTAAGATATTGGTACCATAACCAAATGAACAGTGTGAGATGGGCAGGCGCTTACTCGGAGGAGTACAGGTTGGAATGCGGTGTGAGACAAGGGGGGTTGACGTATCCACGGCTTTTCAACCTGTACATAAATAACTTGATCGATGAGCTCAGCAGTGCCAGGGTTGGGTGCTCAGTTGGTGGCCAAATTATGAACAACGTTAGCTACGCTGACGATATGGCGCTGCTGGCCCCATCGATTGGGGCTCTCGAGATTTTGATTGGCATTTGTGAGAGGTACGTGGAGTCCCACGGTCTCAGATATAACTCTAAGAAAAGCGAGCTACTTGTATTCAAGGCAGGAAACAAAAAACCTAAATCTGTGCCACCGCTTAAACTTGGAGGAACGGAGTTGACTAAAGTCACAAAGTTCAAGTATCTGGGGCACTGGGTCACCGAGGACCTCTCAGATGATCTCGATGTGGAGCGGGAGCGTAGGGCATTGGCAGTGAGGAGCAACATGTTGGTCCGCAGGTTCGCACGTTGTACGAGGGATGTCAAAATAACCCTTTTTAAGGCATTTTGTCAGACTTTCTACACGTGTAGCTTGTGGACCAAGTGCACGCAGAGAGCTCTCAATGCCTTACGCGTCCAGTACAATAATGGTTTCAGGATGTTGTTGGGGCTGCCTCGCTTTTGCAGCGCATCAGGAATGTTTGCAGAGGCTAGAGTTGATAGTTTTCATGCTATAATTCGAAAACGAGTTGCCTCTCTGATGCGCCGTGTGCGAGGCAGCGACAACAGCCTTCTGAACACCATTGTTGATAGGCTGGAATGCCCGATGGTGGAGCATTGGAACTCCTTACATGTTGTAGCTAATAATTGTATTGTCTTATTTTAATGTCTTATTTTATTTTTAATGTGTACTTTATTTTAATGATTGTATATGAACTATGTGGTTCGAAATAAACAAATTAAATAAATAAAATAAAAAAAAAAAATTAACTATTCTCTGTACAGGAAACCAGTTAGGACCTCTGCCAGTAGCATCTATCCATTTTTTTAGTACCTACTCGAATTCTTTGGAAAACTGTAATAAGAAACCGAGATTTCTTCTTCAATTATCACATTTCAAATGAAAGTAAAAAATACTCATTTAGAATAAATTATTGGTAATAATATCACATTTTAAGTTGTTCTGAAGCCATTTGCAACTAAATTATATACTTGTATATACAATTTTAATATGTCTATTTACCGTTCATACTGCAACTTAGTGAAAATCTTATTAGTAGGTACCGTAAACATTTTGTGCCTTTTAATCTTATTAGTATGTTATTAGTTACCTTTGAGATAGGCACCCAACCAAAACAAGTAATTAAATAAAATAAAACAGCGAAAGTAGTCGAAATAAAATAACTAGTATGATATCGTCCTTCTATTTTATCGATTACGCGTAAATTGTAACTGCACTTTGGCACCGCTCTAGTTTGCGACGCCAAGCAGCGGCCGTACCACTAAAAAATTCAAGCATCGTCCATATCCATAGTGGTTTAATACATTGCGCCGTGGTTTACTGTATTGAACGTTCAATGTACAACGCATAGAACAAAAATATGCTTTTTCGTTCGATATGTTAGTTCGATCCCGAGAAATGATGCGGCGTTGCGTTTATTTATTAAAATATTAGTTTTTACTGACTTAAGTGAAAATACTAATACTCACATGTGGTGCGTGACTCCACCATTCATGTAGGTTTTAGTTTCATTCCTATTTTTGCATGTAACCACGCTACAATTCGGCATTTTGAGTAAACGTAGAAAAACATTTCAGATTCACGGCAAATTGCGACTAACATGCGGTGGGCAGTGACATGCCCATTTGGCCATGTCGCACCGACACGCGCCAAGCCCCCGTTTCATATCTATTCCTTTTTATCATCTGAGGTTTTAGGCTTTTGAATAAAATCACGCATTAATTAATTGTATTCTAGATAAAAAGCTGTGTTTGTATAATTTATAATTTTCAGTTCCTTTGGTAAGAAACGGACATAGCAATTTCTATAAAGGGCCGTTTTTTTTTACTGTATATAACAAAAAAAAAATTCTTCAAGAAATGAATACGTAAGTACCCAGTAATTCCTAGTAGTGGGTCTACTGGTATAATTTCATTACATTACTATATTTAAATAAGACTCAGATAATATGCAAACTATTAATATCCGTAAAACAAATTATTATTCTTATTACTGACAACTTTAAAACTCGTTAGTTTATTTTATACTAAAAAAACGAAACTAAATATACTTTGTCATATCATAGTATTTTAATACAAATAGAAAACTTGTGCTCAAAAATCAAATACTTAGTTTATTCAAGTTATCTTACTTCGCTAACATGATGTTCTAGAACATATAGCGAAGTAATACTTACCACTTTTTAGTGCAAGTATCAATATCGGTCACGGAGTGAATTCCAACGGTGCGCTATACAGCTATTTGCATCGGCAAGCTCCGCGGTTAGTTCTATCCCGATCGCACTTACATATAGCTAGAAAGGGACGGCACCCGCGGCTGGTGCGATCTCGCTGTGCATGTGGGGGTTAGGTACGTTTGTGTGGGTGGTAGTAGTATTTACACACACAAACGCACTACGCGTGTCAAAATACCGAATTCTGAGCGAGCGCTTTTTTGAAGAGCACTCTTAAGAGTGCACTCTTAAGAGTGCTCTTCAAAAAAGCGCTCGCTCAGAATTCGGTATTTTGACACGCGTAGTGCGTTTGTGTGTGTAAATACTACTACCACCCACACAAACGTACCTAACCCCCACATGCACAGCGAGATCGCACCAGCCGCGGGTGCCGTCCCTTTCTAGCTATATGTAAGTGCGATCGGGATAGAACTAACCGCGGAGCTTGCCGATGCAAATAGCTGTATAGCGCACCGTTGGAATTCACTCCGTGACCGATATTGATACTTGCACTAAAAAGTGGTAAGTATTACTTCGCTAACATGATGTTCTAGAACATCATGTTAGCGAAGTTAGATAACTTGAATAAAGTAAGTATTTGATTTTTGAGCACAAGTTTTCTATTTGTATTAAAATACTATGATATGACAAAGTATATTTAGTTTCATTTTTTTAGTATAAAATAAACTAACGAGTTTTAAAGTTGTCAGTAATAAGAATAATAATTTGTTTTACGGATATTAATAGTTTGCATGTTATCTGAGTCTTATTTATATATAGTAATGTAATGAAATTATACCAGTAGACCCACTACTAGGAAATTACTGGGTATACTTACGTATTCATTTCTTGAAGAAAATTTTTTTTGTTATGGACAGTAAAAAAAAACTGCCCTTTATAGAAATTGCTATGTCCGTTTCTTACCAAAGGAACTGAAAATTATAAATTATACAAACACAGCTTTTTATCTAGAATACAATTAATTAATGCGTGATTTTATTCAAAAGCCTATAACCTCAGATGATAAAAAGGAATACATATGAAACGGGGGCTTGGCGCGTGTCGGTGCGACATGGCCAAATGGGCATGTCACTGCCCACCGCATGTTAGTCGCAATTTGCCGTGAATCTGAAATGTTTTTCCACGTTTACTCAAAATGCTGAATTGTAGCGTGGTTACATGCAAAAATAGGAATGAAACTAAAACCTAAGTGAGTATTAGTATTTTCACTTAAGTCAGTAAAAACTAATATTTTAATAAATAAACGCAACGCCGCATCATTTCTCGGGATCGAACTAACATATCGAACGAAAAAGCATATTTTTGTTCTATGCGTTGTACATTGAACGTTCAATACAGTAAACCACGGCGCAATGTATTAAACCACTATGGATATGGACGATGCTTGAATTTTTTAGTGGTACGGCCGCTGCTTGGCGTCGCAAACTAGAGCGGTGCCAAAGTGCAGTTACAATTTACGCGTAATCGATAAAATAGAAGTACGATATCATACTAGTTATTTTATTTCGACTACTTTCGCTGTTTTATTTTATTTAATTACTTGTTTTGGTTGGGTGCCTATCTTAAAGGTAACTAATAACATACTAATTAGATTAAAAGGCACAAAATGTTTACGGTACCTACTAATAAGATTTTCACTAAGTTGCAGTATGAACGGTAAATAGACACATTAAAATTGTATATACAAGTATATAATTTAGTTGCAAATGGCTTCAGAACAACTTAAAATGTGATATTATTACCAATAATTTTATTTGTTTCTTTTTCTTTTACAATCTTACACAAATCGACCTTGCCCCAAACTAAGCAAAGCTTGTACTATGGGTACTAGACGACGATAAACATACTTATATAGATAAATAAATACTTAAATACATAGAAAACATCCATGACTCAGGAACAAATATTTGTGGTCATCACACAAATAAATGCCCTTACCGGGATTCGAACCCGGGACCTCCAGCTTCGTAGGCAGAGTCACTACCAAGTTACTAACTAGGCTACAGGGGGCTCCTATACAACAAACGTGATTTTAGATATAGATATTTTGCCGTTTTTAGATATAGATAATGGTACGGAACCCTTCGTGCGCGAGTCCGACTCGCACTTGGCCGGTTTTTTAAACATTTATTTCGAAATAAAGAGTGATACTCGGAAATGTCGAAGGGAAGGTCAATCGTCGAATCCGACTCGGCTGGGCAGCATTCGGGAAGCTACGGCACATCTTTTCGTCCAATATTCCGCAGTGTCTCAAGACGAGAGTCTTTGACCAGTGTGTGTTGCCAGTGATGACATATGGCACGGAAACGTGGTCGCTTACTATATGCCTCATAAGAAGGCTCAAAGTCACTCAAAGGGCAATGGAGAGGGCTATGCTGGGAGTTTCTCTGCGCGATCGCATCAGAAATGAGGCTATCCGCAGCAGAACCAAGGTAACCGATATATCCCTCCGAGTTGCTAAACTTAAGTGGCAGTGGGCGGGGCACATTGCACGTAGAACCGATGGCCGTTGGGGTGGAAAGGTTCTTGAGGGCAACCACGTACCGGAAGGCGCAGCGTGGGTAGGCCCCCCGCAAGGTGGACTGATGACCTGGTAAAGGTAGCGGGAGTCCGCTGGATGCGGGTGGCGCAGGAACGGCCATTGTGGCACTCTTTGGGGGAGGCCTATGTCCAGCAGTGGACGTTTTTCGGCTGATATGATGATGATGATGATGATGACTCGGAAATGTAATAAAACCACGTAAAAATCTCCCTTTCCAGTGTAAACCCCCGGTGTGTGTTATTATTATATATAAACGAAAATAATAACTAAATGCAAGGTAGGATCGTGCTGTACTTAACAAACGCCATATAAGCTTGTTTCACGGGAGGTATGGATGACCTATTGGCGCTGACCCCTGCAGCAAGGGACTGGCTACTCAACTTAGATATTAAATTGTAATCTTTTAAACTTGTACTCATTGTTAGTATTGATTTCAACTGTATAAAAGCCATACGATATATAAATATATATATATATATATATAGCTTGTTTTTTAAAACGTGTTATTTTCAATAACCCTGCATATTATGTCGCTGGTTCGTGGGTACTTGTACAGACAAATCACACAAACCCAAACAAGATAGGTCTATCTATTTTAGTTTAGGAGTTCCCATGACCAACTTCCATCATCAGATCCTTTAAATCATCCATCACCAAAGTGTTTACCAAGACAAAACAGATGAGCCCAAACTAGATGGGTTTATCTAGTTTAGTTTAGGAGTTCCATGACCACCTTCCAGCTCCATTATCAGACTCTGGAAATCATCCAGCACCAAAGTCTTGCCGTGCCATGACCAAATAAATGAGCCCAAATTCGATGGCTTTATCTTGTTGAGTTTAGGAGTTGCTATGGCCACCTTCCGACTCCATCATCAGACTAGCTCTATGATATTATGGCATTGTCACCGAAGATACGCAATTGTACCTAATTTGAAGATTTCGCCCAAACTAACATACATACATACATACTAACTAATCATAATGGCCGTTGGGGCGGGGAGGTTCTCGAGAGGCGACTACGTACCGGAAACTGCAGCGGACCCTCCACAAGGTGGACTGATAGTAACAAGTAAATAAATTAAATCTATCAAGTATCACGATCACTCGTACAATAATAATTGACTATAGAACGCGTAGTTTAGACAAAAGGATCCAACCCACAAGACATCACCATTGAAATGTATGACTTTTGTTTTAGGTAGAAGGTTCAATTTTAAATGTTACATATCCTGTGGGTTTGAGCCTTTTCGCTGCACTACGTCATATTTGGCAGCTATGCAATTCATAACTTGTCTCGATTAGCCTCACGAATGTATCCCCAGTATAGTTTGACCCCGAGGTTGGTAACAACTATGCCAAGTCGGAGATCAAAATAATATTATTTTATCTGAAGAGTGGCCGGTTAGCTTCGTGAATAGCCACAAATAAACACAGTACACGTCTGTCTCGGAGGGCTATTCAGCCGGTACTGAGATATATTCCCGCGCGACGGTAAATTTATACTAGTTTTGAATAATTATTTATAAATATAAATTTTGACTAAAGTTATATTTTTTGGACTGGATCTTGTTGGTACAAGCATGAACTTTAGTGTTGTGTAAGATTTAATACACAAATAATTCAACAATAATGAGAAAATCCTTGAGTTTTCAGTAAGATTTTGTTGACAAATATGGTGTAATTGAGAACAGTTTACATATATATACGTGCAGAATAAGGAAAATTCGAGGCGGCTAGGCGCAATGGCAACATATTACGCTAGTGAAAATAGAATAAAACAAGTAGGTTCTTATATAACATCATGGAGTATTAGGGGCTCAAACTTATGACTCTGCGCTCTCTTCAGAAAACTACTGTCGGTAATCGGGTATTTTCGGTTAAAGTATTCAGTAATTCGTAAATTGGAGGCGGCTAGGACCAATATGAGGAGTTTACCTATGCAAATAAGTAATCAGGATTTAGAAAAAGCTCTCCGTTTCTTAGAATTACAACGTCAAAAATCCGTGATTCTCGCTTATTCCTGACCAAAAAACGAGCGCCCTCTTAAGCAGAGGTAGCATTTTTGTTATTTTAGTTTGATTTTAAAGTTTGTTAACTTACTTAATGTGTAAATAAATGTAAAAAAATACATATAGTTTTTTTATTTTGTTTGTAACCCTTAGGTGTCCGCCACTAGGGGACTTCCCCCTACATATATTTTAACATTTTAATTTTTTATTTTTATTTATTTTTTCCTCGCAAATGTGTTGAAAAACGTCGTATGAAACACGTGAGCATTGGTCATTACACTTCTCGTCTCCATTAAGCCTTCGCCTTCGGCTCAGGCTTAAAAACCGACTCGGGTGTAATGACCAACTTAGCACACTTGTATCATAATGTACTATTCTAATACTAAGATTGGCATACTGGTTCCGGTACGTGTGGAAGCGCGCGTGCAACACATTGAAATGCGATAGGGATCGGAAGCGACGAAAACAAAAAAGAGAAAATACGTGCGAACTACTCGGGAAATATCACGACACAACACGATACTGCTATAAAAAAAAAAATAAGGTCAAAAGATGACGCTGTTCGACTACAGAAAACTGTGCCTTGTTTGTGTCTGTGTATTGCCCTACAAACTTCATAATGACAGAGCGTTTCATAAAAAAAAAATGCTAATTTCACTATCAGTCAACTTCCCTATTGTCACCCATGGCAATATAAGAGCCCAAATTGTCCTATATTCGGGCACAACGTCAGCTGACTGCGTCTCGGCTGGGCTACTTCGGCTTATCGCACATATTGGGCGCGATGATTTAACGCCGCGTCGCGACGCAGCCGCGTACGGAAATCGGGCGGTGTTGTCGTTGTAACACTCATGAGCGAGTTGTTCTGGCCCCGTAGCATGGATGGCGTTATCACGCGGTAAGTGATAGGATAAGCGCGTCATCTCATTCTATCGAACGGTGTCAGCCAGGGACGGATGCTCTATCCTGTCACTTATCGCGTGATAAGGCCATCCATGCTACGGGGCCTGACGTGTGTTAAGAATGCAGTGGAGGATACAAGAATCAGAAGAAACATGTATAAAAGAGTTAATTACCTAGTTGCCCATGGAAATGTAAGAGCCGAAACTGTCCTACATTCGGGCGCAGCGTCAGCAGACTGCGTCTCGGTTGGCCTACTTCGGCTTATCGCGCATATTTATGGGCGCGACGATTTACCGCCGCGTCGCGACGCAGCCGCGTATGGAAATCGGGCGGTGTTGTCGTTGCAACACTCGTAAGAGTCATAAATGAGTTGTTTTGACGTGTGTTTTGAATGCAGTTTATGTTTATAAGTATACTAGCGACCCGCCCCGGCTTCGCACGGGTTGATATGTATGCAAATAATAATAACATGCATGTATTATACATATAAACCTTCCTCTTGAATAACTCTCTCTATTAAAAAAAACCGCATCAAAATCCGTTGCGTAGTTTTAAAAATCTAAGCATACAGGACAGACAGACAGCGGGAAGCAACTTTGTTTTATACTAGGTAAAACTTAGGAATGGGTTCCTTCTGTCAATTACAGGCGTTTAAAACGTTATAAAAATTATAACGCTATAATTCCGTTATTTGCCGAGATTTGTATAGAAATTTTCAACATATCGGTATTTATAACGTTATAATATCACTATTTTCATAACGTTCTAATGCCTGTATTATCTCAGATAAAATTCCCGTACTTACTATTTATCCAGTTGATGGGATGTGTTTTATTTAAACCCATCCCAAAAACAATAATAAATAATAAATCAATATAAATATTTGGGGACAATCTTACACAAATCGACCGAGTCCCAAACTAAGCAAAGCTTGTACTATGGGTACTAGACGATATGCATACTCAGATAGATAAATAAATACTTAAATACATAGAAAACATCCATGACTCAGGAACAAATACGCAATTCAAATAAATAAAAATTAATAAATAATAAATATTTGCGGACAATCTTACACAAATCGACCTAGTCCCAAACTAAGCAAAGCTTGTACTATGGGTACTAGACGAAGATAAACATACTTATATAGATAAATAAATACTTAAATATATAGAAAACATCCATGATTCATTCATGATGAATTCTCTTAATTGCACACCTCGATCAATTTATAGTGGTGGGTTATCAGTGTGAGTCCGGAAGACGTGATAGTAGAAATCGTAAGTCCCCTTTTTGTCGCTGATGAAACTCCGGCACTTACAAATTATCCAGTCAATTTGGCAGCCATATCACGACAAGGTGCATCACTGTTGAATCTCGCAAAGTGTTCTACTTAGCTCCATCCCAAGAACAACCCAGTACAAAATCTCCTTATTAGGTACACACCTCACTCAAACGAAGAAGAGAACAAAACAATCATGTGTAGGTAGAACATATAGAATAGAACAAGAACATAATATGCAATGTTAATCAGGTACTTTACCTCACACTACGTAGCGTACTAATTTAGCTTTGTCCGTAACCTAGACCATGATGCAAGGAAATGCTTAGAGGGTTAACACGACCTGCATTGCGACGGAATTAGGTCGACGTGCGACCATGCAGCACTTGACTCACTTATACCGACCTTGCGTGATTATCGTACCGACGAGAATTCCAAAGTCGCGAAACTTTCTACGTGGAAAGTTCCTAGTAAATTTATGACATTTTCTTTACAGAAAATGGAGCGAGTGGCGGGGTTAGTCCGCTGCTTTTGAAGCAGAATCGTCATCGACTTACAACTTACGTACATATACACGTGCAGTTTCTAAATGGCGATTATTTATTTAATCGTATGGCAAACATTATTTCACCTTTAAAGTTAGCCTCTCTTTAGCACCACCCAGGGGACACGTGCAGGCGATTGAAATGCATAGACAAGAGTTAAGACTACACTACACCAGTGCCATATGTAAACTCACTACAATAAAAGGACTAAATTTACAGGGAAGCCAGTTACAAAGAAAGTTTAGATCGCCCATGCTACTCAATAAATCACCAAAAAATTTCGCCTCAATAAGATAAATCGGTCAGGAGTGCATTTCCCGTCTGGTATTCACAAAGCTTAGGTACTGACTACTCGCCTCAGCAAACGAGTAAAAATCAGTGCCAAGCTGTCTTCATATATTTGACACCTCGTACGCTTTACAGGTACAGTCACGAGCTTTAATTTTGGACCCATTTCCTTCAAATGTTGTTAGAACATTCACAATGCAATAAGGTCGAAAATTTCAGTTCAATTATAGCGGTGAAGTGTCAAGATAAGACAATTAAATGACTTATCGAATGGGTACTTGAATAGGGAACATTACGCAAAGCTCTGCGTAGGGGGCGACACTAACACAAACCGTAAACAAACCGCCATGACGTACTATGTCATATTTATTAACCTAACAAATAATTGATGAAAACGCGTTAAACTACAATAGTTTTATTGTCATTCGTGTGTAAAATACCTGTACTGTGATATTAAAATGGCATCCTATAGCCATTTAAAGGTGGATGAGGGATTTTTTTTGCTTTACGTCGTATTGCCGCTTCCCATAGTTTTTGTATCATCGTTTCCTTCGGAAATGAATGATGCCCTTCATTCTTGCATCCAATTACGCAGCACTGATGCATTTTATTTATTGAAATATTCTCTTCCCTATTTGATCCAGAGCTTTGAAGGACTTGTCAAAGTTGTCAAAAAAACTGTTTACTAATTGTGATAGTGCTGCACTCTGGCGGCAGAACATTGCAGTAATGTTCCCTATTGATAACCTCTTTGCAAAAAGCTACCATTACGGTTTTCTAATTACGAACATGTGGCAGTGTCAGACAAGCAAATTGAGAGAACTATCATTTTCACGAAATATAATTTGCAAGAACAAATATGGCCGGATGGAAAAATCGGAAACGATCGTTTGACTCGGTGCGCCCGGTTGACGTCACTGAAAAAATCGGAAACGATCGTTTGACTCGGTGCGCCCGGTTGACGTCACTGAAAAAATCGGAAACGATCGTTTGACTCGGTGCGCCCGGTTGACGTCACTGAAAAAATCGGAAACGATCGTTTGACTCGTTGCGCCCGGTTGACGTCACTGAGCGGTGACACTACATTAAAATATTTATTAGCTTGCTATACGATATTCCACCATAGGTGGGTCCCAAATTAAGCCTCGTGACTGTACCTAGTTTTCCCATCTCTGGTAGATATTCAATTCACCCTAAATTTTAAAATGCGTATACGTAATTTTTACAAATCACTGAGTTAAGTATAAATAGTGGCTTGTGGTTTTGTATTTCATAGCTGCTATGCTATTCATAACTTGCTTCACCGCATTGCTCACCCCAAGCATAACTTAACGCCGGTATTAATAATAGCAACGAGTAAGGCCCGAATCACACTGGCGCGAGCTGCGGTGGGGCGGTCAATAGTAAATTTGACAATAGCTGTCAGATTACTATTGACCGCTACCACAGGGCGCGCCAGTCAGTAAGAGACTTAATCAGTCCCCTATTTCACCAAGTTGGCAATTTGTCGTCTGGCAATGTCAATATGACATACATTGCTGACGGTACCCTTTGGGTACGGAACCCTAAAAACAAAACAAAGAGTTACGACAATAGTCAATAACGTACCTAAACGGAAAATTGCTGACTTATTACAATAAAACCGTCCAAGTGCGAGTTGGACTCGCGCACGAAGGGTTCCGTACCATTATCTATAAAAACGGCAAAAAATCACGTTTGTTGTATGGGAGCCCTCCTTTAAAAATATTTTATTTTGTTTTTAGTATTTGTTGTTATAGCGGCAACAGAAATACATAATCTGTGAAAATTTCAACTCTCTAGCTATCACGATTCTTGAGATACTGCCTGGTGACAGACAGACGGACGGACGGACGGACGGACGGATGGACGGACAGCGAAGTCTTAGTAATAGGGTCCCGTTTTACTCTTTGAACACGGAACCCTAATAAATGATTATTGATTTCAGTTCATGATGACGTATTTTTACATCGATCAAAGGTAAAATTCCCCATGGAACTAAATAACCCGTAGTTAACTTTATTGCATCTGGATATAGAGGTGGAATAAATTCTAAGTCAAACCTTTCCACGCTGTGACCATTTCTAATCTAACCCTATTACAGCCGCCGCCGTAATATTTCTAAGTTAACACGACTGCAAACCTCAATTAAGTCTTTATAAAAACCAATTTTATGTCATTAGCTAGGTGCCTTAAAAATTGGGTTAAAATAAGAGCAAAATCATGTAAGAATGTTTAATCTGGTGCCTTTGTTTTGAGGGACTACTGGAAAGCTAAGGTCAAAGGGCTAATTTAAATAATTGGCTGTGCCCGGCGGCTATCAGGTATTCTCAACGTTTTACCTCAGATCGAACCAGTGTAAGTCAGACCTCCATTTCCTCGTTGATATTACGCATCCCGGCGTCAAGATATAGTAGGGGTGAGCGGTGAAACAAGTTGTGATTAGCAAAGATAGTCATAACGCTTACCGTCAAATCGCTTGAGACGGCCCAGTGTAAGTCAGACCTTCGATTACGCATTGTTATTATGAATCCAGGTGTCAAGGTTGGTAAGGTAGATAAGGCGGTGCGGTGAGGTGAAGCAAATTGTGAATAGTATAGCGGGGCTACCAATAATTAGCCCGGTAGTCATTAGAGAAAGATTCCGTTTCGGACCCTTAAAAGGGCTCGATTTAATGATTTTTATAGCTAATCGGAAAGTGATCAAAAAAACTTTTCTTTTTTAAAGGGATCGGGTCTCGTTTTTATAATAAGTCTAAGTAAACTGTTGATTTCGTTTGCTTCTTGATGTTTTTAAACGCTGTTTTTTTATCAAAATGCCGATTGCTTGAATGGTTTTTAGGGTTCCGTAGCCAAATGGCAAAAAACGGAACCCTTATAGATTCGTCATGTCTGTCTGTCTGTCTGTCTGTCTGTCTGTCTGTCCGTCCGTATGTCACAGCCACTTTTTTCCGAAACTATAAGAGCTATTCTGTTGAAACTTGGTAAGTAGATGTATTCTGTGAACCGCATTAAGATTTTCACACAAAAATCGAAAAAAAACATTAAGTTTTAGGGGTCCCCATACTCAGAACTGAAACTCAAAAAAAATTTTTTTATCAAACCCATACGTGTGGGGTATTTATGAATAGGTCTTCAAAAATGATATTGAGGTTTCTAATATAATTTTTTTTCTAAACTGAATAGTTTCCGCGAGAGACATTTCCAAAGTGGTCAAATGTGTGTCCCCCACCCTGTAACTTCTAAAATAAGAGAATGATAAAACTATAAAAAATATATGTACATGCAAACTTCCACCGAAAATTGGTTTGAACGAAATCTAGTAAGTAGTTTTTTTTTAATACGTCATAAATCGTAAACCGCAATTTATTTCACGGAACCCTTCATGTGCGAGTCCGACTCGCACTTGGCCGCTTTATTTTTTATTTTTTATTTAGGACCTTCAACAATAAGCATACCATTACATAATATTGCTCATGCACAAATAAAAACTAAGTACCTTATTAATTACAGAGGAACACAGCATGTGTTATCGCCCTCTCTTTCGCCCACTATCGCATCACGCATGTCATCCATACTTTTTTCACTTACAAACTCCTTTCCGCATATCACCCGCACTATGGCCTGTCTGCCAAATTTAAAATAATGACACATGTTAATGTCGAACGCAATGAAAGAAAAATTGTTATAATTGAAGAGAGAATAAAACGATATCTGAATAAATACGCAACAAACCGCGAGAAAAGAATAGTTTGGTGCGCAAGAAGAAGTAACTAGTGTCCCTTGAGCTTACTACAAGTGGCGGCCGCCCGAAAACCTGCATTCGGAACATCAGGTACGGCAGGCCTCCATTAAATTCATTACCCTTTCAGCACAGACCAATTCGTCCCTCTAGGCCTACGGTCTTCTACCGCACGGTCCTTCGTTCTCTTTTCTTACCCGCGTTATCATTTCTGGTCCTTCGAACCGGATTTCTCCTTTCTTCTCGCACCCCGCGCCACATCTCATTCATTCATTTATCGCGTATTTCTCCCACACCGCCCTTATAAATTACCTAAACTATTTAAACATAACCGCTCCCGCAGTTTAGGTACATATTATAAGAGTTTTCCTATTCGTAAGTATAATATACGTATCGTTTTATTTTTATTCGCATAGACCGCACCGCGTAGTCCACGTACTACAATTTTAGCCGCTTCGCAATATGGCGAAATTACATTTAAAACCCGAAAGTGTCGACAGCGAGTATTATGAATACGAACTGTCGATGCTCGAGGCGAAACGCAATATAATCTTTACACTCGTTCAAGATATTTATAATAAATCGCTATTTATAATTAATAATAAAAAGCCATGTACCACCGCCGCAGCTTCCTCGCGCGACAAACCCGCTAAGACGCCGCCGCCGCGCAGCTTCGCACCCAACCCACAAAGTTATGTGGCTAGTGCGAACTTACGTAAATGCATTTGTAACAGCATTGTTCACGAGCATTTATACAAATGCCCGGCCTTTAATAACTTATCGCCATCCGAGCGCTTCAAATGTGTTAAGGAACATAACGCGTGCGTCAATTGTTTAAGCATTAAACATAGAACCCGCGAATGCAATTCCGAATTGAAATGTCGACTTTGCCGTCAAAAGCATCATACGATGTTGCATTTTGATAAGGACAAAAATGAAAAAACCGTGACGTATGACGTGTCAAGCGCATCCGCGAGTGACGGAGCGATATCATCGCTGCCCCCGTCAAATCTAACTTGTAACACTTCCACTGCCCCGCACGTACTCGCAGTCGCAAACAACAAGGAGTTGGGACAAGCTGTGAAATGTACGACGCGTAATACAATAATATTGTCGACCGCGAAGGTTCTTGTTCACGACAGTATGGGTGGAACACATCTTGTGAAATGCTTGCTTGACTCCGCCTCTCAGAGTAATTTCATCACGGAAGACTGTTGTATGCGCTTAGGTTTGACGTATGATAAAAAGTCGAGCGTAACTGTGCGAGGCATTGGAGGTGCCGAGAAACCTAGTAGGGGTACCACAAACTTTAAAATATTTTCGCGATTCAACAAAGACGCCAACTTTGACGTTTCGGGTCTTGTAGTGGACCGCATTACAGATGACTTGCCGTCAGTCGTTGTGGACACGTCCGCTTTCGTGCACGTTCAAGGGCTCCCTCTAGCAGACGACACGTTTGATACGCCCACCACAATAGATGTACTGCTGGGTGCATCCATATTTCCGCATTTGTTGCTGCCGAAGATTATTCAAAGTGTGGTGGAAGGAATACCGCCGGCTATCCAGTCGGTACTGGGATACATAATAATGGGTTCAGCCCCTGCTTTACAGGTGCCACGAAAATTTACATCCGCATGCTGTGCTTTCGTCCAAGATTCTATGGACCACCTCCTTAAAAGGTTCTGGGAACTTGAGGAGGTGTCCGCTCCGCCCGCTCACAGTCAAGATGACATTGAATGCGAGGACTACTTCCACGCCACCACTACGAGGGATGCTAGTGGTAGATACACAGTCGCGTTGCCGTTTCGCGACGATGTATTCAAGCTTGGAGAGTCGCACTCTGCTGCTTATAGGCGTTTCCTTTGCCTTGAAAGGAAATTAGAGGCATCGAGTACTTTACGTACCGCCTATGACGACATCATTCGTGAATACGTCAATAAAGGGTACACATCGGAGGTAACGAACTCGAAGGATGCCTCACCCGCACCTGTTTACACGATTCCGCACCACGCCGTCGTGCGTGAGGACAAATCAACGACGAAGGTGCGTATGGTACTAGATTCTAGTAGCAAGACCAGCTCAGGCCTATCCCTGAACGATGTTTTGCACTCAGGACCTAATCTACAGGGGGATTTGTTTTCAATCCTCTTAAACTTTCGCTTGTTTAAGATAGCCCTTTCAGCCGATTGCCGTCAGATGTTTCTGCAGATCGGCATTTGCGAACGTGATCGCCAATTCCAGCGGATCTTATTCCGATTTAGCCCGCAAGATCCCATCGCAACATACGAGTTCAACCGTGTTTGCTTCGGAATGAAGTCGAGTCCGTATCACGCCCTTCGCGTCGTACGCCAGCTGATTGCAGACGACGGACATAAGTTTCCAACAGCAGCGGCGATCGCATCCTCATGCACATATATGGATGACGTATGCTTTAGCATAATGTCAGAAAACTCGCTGCAGCAGGACGAATCCATGGCAATCGCCGCTTCTAAGGAGCTGATCGACCTATTTAAATGCGGTCAATTTGACCTCGTAAAATGGACTTCTAATTCCAATGCTGTTTTAGAAGCCATACCCGCCTCGCATCGAGCTTCCGACGTTGAAATTGATCGGGGGGTGTCTCAAAAGGTCTTGGGCTTGTGCTGGAACAAGCTTAGTGATAACTTTTATTTCAAAGTCACGGAGCCAGACTCGGCGTGTACTAAAAGGACAATTTTGTCTGCTGTCGCACGTCTGTGGGACAATGTGGGCTTGGTAGCTCCCGTTGTTTTGCACGCAAAACTTCTTATTCAGGAGCTTTGGTTAATCAAGTGCGATTGGGATGACGTTCCCCCACCCCATATCGTGAATCTATGGGAACAATTTTGCTCTGAGTTGCCAAAGCTCAATGAAATCCATATACCGCGCCATCTTGGAGTAGTACAGGACTGTACTGTGAATCTTTTAGGGTTCAGTGATGCATCTGAACGAGCGTACGGAGGTGTTGTTTACCTTCAAGTTCTAAATGGAACAGAAGTGACAGTCCGACTGGTGTGCTCCAAGTCAAAGGTCGCTCCACTTAAAACACTCTCTGTTGCGAGATTAGAATTATGTGCAACTGTTCTCCTGTCTAAGCTCATGCGCAAGGTCTTGGACAATTTTGAGCCACGTTATAAAACAAACGAAGTTTACGCCTTCACCGACTCTAAGATCGTCCTCTGCTGGATCCATTCCTCACCGCACCGCTGGCAAACGTTTGTTGCTAACCGTGTTGTCAAGATTCTTGAATCCATTCCCGCCACCTGCTTCCATCACGTGGCTGGGTTGGAAAATCCCGCGGATTGCTTGTCACGCGGCCTGTCTCCAGCCAAGCTAGTGGATCATCCTCTATGGTTCAGTGGGCCGCCATGGACTTCTAAGCATCCATCAGAATGGCCTTTGAGAGAGCTTGATCGTGAATCTATCGGTGAAGTGCCTGAGCTTAAGCAGCTCGCACACGCCACAACTACGGAGTCTACAGAATCACCGCTTTATTCACTTGCGCAGCGAATTTCGTCGTGGTCGAGACTATTGCGCATCGTGGTTTATGTTTACCGCATTTTAAAACCAAAACCTCGCGCCACGGCGCTTACTCGGTCTGATCTGGAGTTCGCTGAAAATAAAATAATTGTATCGTTGCAGAAAGTGCACTTCAGTGACGATATAGACAAGATAAAAAATAACAAATCTTGTTCTCCCGCTTTACAAAAGCTTAATCCGTTCTTAGATAAAGACGGTTTAATCCGCGTCGGTGGCCGACTATCAAACGCTGCGCTAGAATATTCGCAAAAGCACCCAATTGTGCTTCCGCGCCGCGATCACGTGGTCAATATAATAGTTGACTACTTTCATAGGAAACATTTACACGCCGGTCCTGAAACACTGATGTCCTTACTCAGGCACCAATATTGGATACTCGCAGCCCGTCGGGTCATTCGCGAGCGCGTTGCGAAATGCAATACGTGCTTTAGAGCGAAACCCCAAGCATCGTTCCCACTTATGGCGGATCTTCCGAGCTGTCGCGTAAACAAAGTGGACAAAGCGTTTTCGCATACAGGATGCGACTACGCCGGCCCGCTGCAATATACGCCTGTTCGTGGCAGAGGGGTTAAAAGTCGCAAAGCATGGTTGTGTATTTTCACCTGTCTCACAACGCGCTGTTTACACATTGAAATAGCGACGGAGCTTAGTACCGCTAACTTTCTAGCTGCTTTAAAGCGCTTTTTATCGCGTAGTGGTCCAGTGCAATGTCTGTACACGGACAATGGGACAAACTTTGTCGGCGCAAATTCATATTTGAGGGACCTGTATAAGTTTCTGGATAACTACCGCCCATGCTTGACGAGAGAGCTGGCCGAAAATAGAATTGAATGGAAGTTTATTCCTCCGGCTTCTCCACATTTTGGAGGTGTGTGGGAAAGTATGGTCAAAATTGTTAAAAACCATCTGTTAAAAGTGATTGGGAGACAAATTTTGTCATATGAAGAATTGCTGACGATCCTTACCCAAATAGAAGCACTGGTAAATTCTCGGCCACTAACCGCTATGAGCAGCGATCCAGCTGAGCCATTAACACTAACACCGGCTCATTTTCTCAATACTGCGCCGCTGCTTTCCCTTCCATCACCATTCATCGAGTCAGCTAACCTGCTCGACCGACATGCCCTTTTAGATGGAATGGTGCAGTCATTCTGGAAGCGATGGCGTGCCGAATACTTGCATCAGTTGCAATCGCGGGCAAAATGGACCACGCCATCAGTACCCATTGCTGTTGGCTCAATGGTGATTATAAAGGTGGATAATACGCCACCATTCGCATGGCCTTTGGGCATTGTGGAAGCAGTTCACCCTTCAAAGGACGGCACAACCCGTGTTGTCACAGTGAAGACGAGTAGAGGCAGTTTTACCCGCCCGGTCGTGCGACTATGTCCGCTGCCTAGCCAATAGTATTATTACTTCCTTTTTCTCTTATGTTTATTAGCGTGAGTCTCGCATTTTTTTAAGTTTTCTGGTTCAGCTTAGTTCTTTAAAGGAACCCTTTAAGGTCGGGGGGAAATGTTATCGCCCTCTCTTTCGCCCACTATCGCATCACGCATGTCATCCATACTTTTTTCACTTACAAACTCCTTTCCGCATATCACCCGCACTATGGCCTGTCTGCCAAATTTAAAATAATGACACATGTTAATGTCGAACGCAATGAAAGAAAAATTGTTATAATTGAAGAGAGAATAAAACGATATCTGAATAAATACGCAACAAACCGCGAGAAAAGAATAGTTTGGTGCGCAAGAAGAAGTAACTAGTGTCCCTTGAGCTTACTACAAGTGGCGGCCGCCCGAAAACCTGCATTCGGAACATCAGGTACGGCAGGCCTCCATTAAATTCATTACCCTTTCAGCACAGACCAATTCGTCCCTCTAGGCCTACGGTCTTCTACCGCACGGTCCTTCGTTCTCTTTTCTTACCCGCGTTATCAGCATGCAACAATTAACAGTGAAAATAAAAATAAAAACAGGTTACAATTAGTTTTACTCCTATTCAATGTCAAGATTCAAAAAGAGACAAATCATAATTTATATTTATTTTTATTTTATAGTCTATGCATGGAGCGTTACGATTATATGTAAAACTCTTGAAAGCTTCCTCATACAGTATAATATTATTTTGTAAAAAGTATGACGGTATCAATCTGTACTACAGAAACGATTATTTCGGCAGAAAAAGTTCAATTCTTCATTCTTTTGGCTTCTTTCGTTTCCGCAATCCATTTATTGTCAATTTCACAGGATTGTTCTGCTAGTAAATGTATAAATATATAAGCAAGTCCGAGTATTTCTTTTGTTTCGTGCCTCGCCTGTGGTTCGTAGCGTGTCCTCTCCTGAATTTTGCAGACCAATTTGTTAACAGCCAGCCGGACATAAGTCTTTTAAATATTAAATGCGTTGCCTCCGACAGCTACAATTATGGGATTATGTCTCTGACTGTTTCAACGGAGGTAATCTACTTTTAAAAGGGGATTAGGACATAATTCAACTTAACATTTATTTGGAAGCCGAATAGAGTAATATTTTAATCCGGTTTGCATTAGCTTTACTAATTAAGCCAATATACTATGTAGTTATTTATGTGGTTATGTGATTTCAGTTTGAATTGTAAGTTCGAAGTTTATTTCAATCTGCAGTTTGAAGTATATTCCATAGTTACGTAAACACCACTGCATAAATTAGTATCTAGCCACGGCTTAAGAGAGATATAGATGTAAATAGGATGTCGATAAATTCGGTGTTTGATGAAGTCGTCTAACTTGCCAAGAAGTCAATGTCGAACTAGATCAATGAATCAATCATTCGTCTATTAGTCTAATAGAAACTAATAACTAACTTTGACTAATAGAAACAACTATTAGTTGTTTCTTTAAAAGCGCTAAGATCTCTACATTTCATGTCTATACATTTGATTGCATGGGAAGTTTGACAGTTATAAACCCTGTTCCAGCCGAGGCAACTATAGTAAAATAACCATTATATACGATATTTCCAAATATATTTTCCCAGCGTTAAGTTTTATTTCCTCAAAAGTAGGACGCCTTAGGACAAAAGACGTCAACGTCTCAGCCGGCCGGACGTCCCTCGTGAAAGAGAACAAAGTGCACAAACATGTCGCGCAATGACAGGGTTCTGTGAAATAGACCCGTATGTGTGGAATTTTACAAATGGCGGCTATTTGAGAATGTCCTCAGCTCCATTTCGTTCGTAAAACGATAGAGATGTAGTTCGCTAACGTTTGGTGGGAGTAAAGACGAGTAACGGCAAACATTGCTGACAATTTTTTTTCTTTTGTGTGCGTTCGCGCTCAGTCTTTAGCTTGGACACATTCAAAGGCTTTTAGGGCCTAATTATGTTGCTGAACTCGTATACAGGGTGACGGGAAAGTCGGTACTGTCAGTATCATCTCTCCTGTACCGGCTTGTTAGTTTATTTCTGGAATTTATATAGGTATGCACAGAAACTGTTACCAATGCATGATATTGTAAAAATGACTATTAAATATTACTTACAGTTGTACACTCAGCGTCAAATACTCTGTAGCAGTCAATGTGGCCAAATAGTTCGGTGCACCATACTAAATATATGGTGTACCGAAATTATTTGACTACTTTGGTTGCTACAAAGTATTTGACTCAGAGTGTACAAGGATAAAGCTCTTATGATTTTGAAGTCTATGCTCTTTCAGCGTTGATAAAGAAAGCTTTTTACGTTTAACGAATAAGGCGACACGCTGTCACGATTCTACGAACAATTTCTGCTACGCGGATTATGTTGCTACGTACTACACCGTAAGCTACGAGAATACCTTAGCACAATATTCACTGCCAAGAATCGCTACACGCTACGCTCGTCGCGCTACGAGCATACCTTAGCACAATATTCACTGCCAAGAATCGCTACACGCTACGTTCGTAGCGCTACGAGCATACCTTAGCACAATATTCACTGCCAAGAATCGCTACACGCTACGCTCGTAGCGCTACGAGCATACCTTAGCACAATATTCACTGCCAAGAATCGCTACGCGCTACGCTCGTAGCTAATCCCGTGGTTTTCCTCTTATTTAGCGGAAAACGCCTACGGCAGAGGCGCCCGCTCGGTGGGTTCCTAGCAGTGAAAGTGTTAGCATCCAGCAAACGAAGAAAGCTGTTAAATGATTTCCAATACGGATTGCAGTTAGATTCTCGCATTCAATATAGCTACATACAACACAGTCATACATAAGAGATTTGCTGTGCTTGAGCAGAATTGTACAAGAATTCCTTACAATTTTCGCAAATTCAAGCTTAATTATGCGGTAACCGTATCCACGGCCACATAATGAATAAATTTATCGAGTAGACATCTCGCCGAGATGCTCTGTAGCCGGAATGCGTAAATAAAATGTTTTTCATCCAAATGAATAAGTTACCTTGGATTAAAGATCGGCTTTCATGAATGAATGTATAACTTGTTTTGAATCGGGATTCCTGTTTTAATAAAGTATTCTGAAATCATTACCCTAATCTTAATTGTAAAAAATAACAGTTATACAATTTTTCTCCCCGAAAATGTATCGTTAACCCATTCATGGCCAGTGACGACACATATGCGTCAGAGCGCTACGAGCGCTTTCCTCTACATACGAGGTTTAACCTGCTACGGACTACGGCGTAGCGCTACGAGATTAGCCCGGCCGTGAATGTGTTAAGTTAAGTACCTACTGTCTTGCTGTAAGCGATACTCCTTTTTTACATGTTTAAACTATGATTACTTTGTATTCTAAATTACGCTGTTTTGCCTTATAAGGTTGTATTTCATATCAACTAGTTTAGCTTTCATCGGATTAAAGAGTAATAATTTATAATACTCGTAGGTCCTGCGTTGAGTACCTAAGCTAATGTTTTGTCAATTTGTGCTCCGAGAGGTTTAGAAAATGGAAACCAAAGTAGGTATCAAGATTGACGTCAAACTGGCATTAAACTTTGATTGTATATAAGAGTAGCGTGTTTCACGATTTTCAAATATAATTGTTCAGCAAATATATATTTCACAACGACTAATCTCAAACAAATTGCCATGTTTAAGCTATACCTCATCAACATTAGGTACTTCATAGAAATAAATACTTAGGTAATTGTTTTAACCTTGGGTTAAGCTAGCCCTCAAACGCTAGTTTTCAGTCTCAAACCTTGGTCCAGTCTGTTTACAGTTTAGTTTTCAATTATCCGGAACACCGTACAAACGGCCCACACTAAAATATTCAGAGCCCCCTCCACTGTTTTATTCATGCGGCCATCTGTTGTGGCGGTTTGTTGCCTCGCATACGTGCTTGCATACATTGTGGGTCGCAGCGACCTGAAACATATGGGCTGGGTTCTAAACTTTCGAGTCTTCCAAAATTTGAATGGCAGGAAAAATAAATAATAGTGATATCTCAGGCAACCCTTTGTGTGACTTTCAAAAATTGAATGAGAGAAACAAGAAGTGATGGCGATTTTTTAGGGACGTCTCCTTTGTCAATGCAGGCAGATGTAGTCCCTAGCCACGGCTCTGGTATTGTAAAAAAGATACTCGTATGGAATTCAAGGTATTTTTCAAGTTCATGTCCATGCGTTATCTGCAACAGAAGTTACTTTTAACCCTCTAGCTTTTTAAATAATAAATGTCAAACGCCAAATGATACAGTTGCACAGTGGTCGTAATCTTAATTCACTCCCTGATATTAAGAGAAGGTTGTTGCGTCCTAGTCGCTCGTCACAAGCAAAAAATATTTCACGTTTACATAGCAATGTATACAAGATACCTTTTTAACCGACTTCAAAAAAGGAGGAGGTTATATGTTCCACTGTATGTATGTTTTTTTTTACGTATGTTTGCCGATTTCTGCGTCTATTGTGGACCGATTTCCAAAATTCTGTTTTTATTCGAAAGAGTATACTTCCAAGGTGGTCCCCATTGTCACCAAATCAGGATCTGATGATGGGATCCCAGGGAAATTGAGGGCAACCCTCAAATTTTATGGGCACGCATGTAGTGATTTCGGTATTTTCTATTATAATTCGTGTATTTACCTTCGGAAATCGCAATTTTGGTGAAGTGGAACTGATACTGAAGACCACAGATGACTTATGGAACTTTTCAAAGATGTAAAGTACGTCAAAGATTCTGACATGATTCCGTTGAAGTAGCAGCACTCATGAAGTGGTATTTCTCAGATCCTTTAGGAATCAACGGAACTCCTCAAATATTATCAGCCCACAGATAGCGACTTGGGTTTTTTCTGTAATAATCAACGCATTTGCTCTCTGAAAGCTGTGCATGTGGTAAATTGGAAAGGAAATGTGGAAATATTCATGAACCTATGTGGCTTGGCGAAGTACCTACTGAATTGAAGTCGGTTTAAACTTTGTTTTTAAAGTAATTATTAAGATTTATTGTTGTGTAATGGGGATGATTTGATACAAATTAGCATAACAAAATATTTAATCAAGCAATATAATTTCCAAACTGGATATTGCTTTTTCTTGCTTTCGTTTCAGGACGCTCCTTTAGTTGTCCATATGTTTTTCTTGTCTTTGAACGCAGTTTGACATCCATGTCCGTATTTGTTTTGGGGAAGCATAATGGACGCAGTAATCGTTTCGTTATCGTGGGCCGGTCCACCTTTGAGCAGATGGTGGGACAACGGATGTCTTCGTTGTCAATGGTCACCTACACTCATACACGGAGAAATTTCTTCTGGAAATATTCGAGTAATTGAACCCCGACACTAAATTAGTTTTAAAGCATAGTTAGTGCTATAAACTGTGAGTCTTCGAGTCACTTTCTGATCTCCTTTTCAAATCTTACGTACGTACCTAGTAAGTAGGTCACGTTAGTAAAATATGCAATTGTATGTAGGTAACATGTAACTATTTAACCTAAACCTATTTACAAATTAGTTAACTCTGTACTATGATGTCAATGAATGTCTATATTCACACCAACAAACTGTTCCGACGGTTTTGTGAGACCCAGTAAAGTTTTAAGTTTAGACATATACTCTGTTTATTAAATAAATAAATAATGTGAAGTAAAATTTCATCTGAATAAGTCTGTATAAAAAATCCTCGTTCTGAAATATATTTAGCGACCATTTTATAAAAGTGGTCCCAGACGCATCAATCATTTTCAACTCACTACACAAGCCAATCTTGTCCAAAAAAGTGTCACTGTACATTCATCATATCCTTGAACATATTCAAAGCTATGGCAATTTTGAAACTAGTCACGAAAACCAACACAGGCAACACGTTTTCTGGCAAGTACTTCAATATTTTAGGCAAGATGATACTTTTAGAGTAATACTTAAAAGAGCATTTTCATATGTTGGTGGCAATGCGCATATGCGGAAATGTGTTGACTTGAATACTCTGAATATGGAAACATTTTACTCGTCAACTATAAAAAAAGGTCCTATGTAGTGCGGCTTCTATCATATATACGTCTTTTGAAGTAAGAGGAGCCAAGTGAAATGATGTTAGAATAAAATATCAAAGAGAACTGAGGATTTAAAATACCGTATGAACACAAACGTGCAGTGCAGATGGCACTGGAAAATGTTTCCTCCTTAATTTGTTGAATATTTTCTTTCTTTAGTGTGTCATAGTGTGGAAATATTTTTAATAAGAATAATATTTTGCACATCCTATATATGCAACATCATCGAAATAAATTTAAAGTGATATGAGTAGTTACTTACACACACATTTAATCTCAGAGCAGATTAGTCGCGGACTAGTTATTGTGGACTGGTCACGGTTTGGTACGGTGCACATTAACATGATATATATATTTTTTGCGACTTTAAGACATTGCAACAACGGTATCGTTATTACCAATATAAAATTTTGCGACAAGTGTAGATTATTTCGGTTTCTTAGGGTAGAGCGCCATGGATTTATAATAATAAATTTTGAGGTAGGAATGAAAATGCAAAAAGTTAAATATGTCTTTATTTATTTATTTATACTTTATTGCACTAATATAAAAAAATACAATTGTCGGACTTAATGCCTTCAGGCATTACTTACCACTCAACCATTGGGCTAAACAGAAACTTTTATTGGATGTAGTTCAAATTCACAGCAGATACCTGTAACAGCTCTGTGCCACATTTACAGCAAATAAAAATATTCTTATTTCCATTTCATTTTTCCATTCACTATTAGACTTCATCCCCTAGAGGCGAACAGACTAGCTAGACAGTGCGGCAGTGACAAAGGATCGGATTTGTTGCCTGTCCAGACTCAGTTATCTCACTCACTGTTACCATCCAAGTAGGTATACAACGACTTGCTTTTCTTGTTATATCTCTTAGACTACCCCAGGAATATTCACATCAGTACAAATTCCATTACGTGTGTAATTTTAAAGTTAGATGTTAGACCACGTTTATGCCAGGAACCTGCCTCGTTGGCGCTTTCCTCTACTTGGTGGAAAAACGGCATTGGCTATGAGCGTAGCGCTACGACATTTTTGGTAGTGAATGTGTGTTGCACAACGCAACGCGGCTGCTCAAAAATAAGTATTGAAATGCTTGGGCATTAAAAGCGTGTCTAGATGACGTGAGCACTTTGTCAGAACGATATGTTAGAGCTCCACACCTACTTGCGCAATGAAAAGGAGTTCTTCGATTAATCTGCAAAAGTTACTATAATGAAGCTAGAACTGGTAAAATATAATATGCAAATAGCTGTTGCAGCTATAATAAACACGGATTCACGGATTCAGTTCGCATTAGAATGTCTGTACAAAATGTACCGAAAAATATACAATTTACAGGGTACGTAAGAGTACATCCTACTAATATTACAAATACGAACGTTTGGATGTTTAGATGTTTGTTACTCAATCACGCTTAAACGGCTCAACCGATTTGGATGAAATGTTGCACAAATATAGTTATAGCCTGGATTCAAATATAAGATAGTTTTTATCCCAGGTCCACGCAGACGAAGTCGCGGGTGGAAGCTAGTTAATTATAATTTTGAAACTGTGATAATAAAATGATAGCTTGTAATGTTCCCAATAGAAGTCAAGTCAAGTTTCATCTCGCTACGAACATTTTTTGCGGCGCGTTCTGGCGGCGGCGGCGTGAAATAATAAAAGTGATTTATACAACGTTCTAGAGTCTCACGAACAATGACTGCCACGAAGGCTTACAAAGGCTGTTGTTGCGAGTACACGCATCTCTTCGTAGGCTTAGATCCAGTGGCAGAATGCATAGCTTGTTGTATACCGAGTTAAGTGCAAGTGAGTTTTTAACCGACTTCAAAAAAGGAGGAGGTTCTCAATAATCTCAATGCCTGTATTTTTTTATGTGTGTTTGTTACGCGATAACTCTGTAATTTTTGAACCGATTTAATTTTTTTTTCTTTGTTTGAAAGCTTATACTTCGAGATTGGTCCCGTTGTCATCAAAATAGATGATAGGATCCTGGAGAATTCGAGGGAACTCTTCAAATTTTATAGGCAAACTTGAAGTGATTTGGCTACTGATTTGAAGTCGGTTAAAACTTTGTTTTGGAAAATATATTATTCTAGACACTGGTCGTTGTGAAGTGCTTATGAGTGCCATATTATAATTTTTATTACTTCATAGTTTAACTGGTTTTCTGTGTGTGTTTGTAAGTGTGGATTTAGACCAAGAAATGTACCAAGGTGTATAAATAAAGAGGTAAAGTTTTTAGTTTCGTGAGTTTGTAGCCTTGTGTTTGTATTTAGGTCTTAGTATCTAATTACCCAGCGGTATAAAAGAAAACGTGCACCAGTATATAGTAGACAGGACTTTTGGAATGGGCGCGGGTGGAGCCGCGCGGGCAGCTAGTATTAGGTATATTTTTTTGTACAGATGACTTGGCAATTTTACTTTAAGATCTCGTACTACCAACTTCGTGCTATACCGGGAAAAGCAGCGACTGTTTAAATAATACACGGGAAAGTAAAATATGACGGCAGATTGAGAAACCTTCCTTTGTAAACTCGCGTATGAAAATTACAGGCAGGAATTTAATATGCATGCGATCAGCGTTTGTTTGAGCGTCGCATTTAGTTCGAGTTTCCTGGTTCACTCTTCCTTAGAAGGATAGTTCTTATAAGTACCCTATTCCATATTAAATTACAGGCAGGCATTAAACACCTATGCATGCGAACAGCAGCGTTTGTTTGAGCGTCGCATTTAGTTCGAGTTTCCTGGTTCACTCTTCCTCAGAAGGATAGTTCTTATAAGTACCCTATTCCATATTAAATTACAGGCAGGAATTAAACACCTATGCATGCGAACAGCAGCGTTTGTTTGAGCGTCGCATTTAGTTCGAGTTTCCTGGTTCACTCTTCCTCAGAAGGATAGTTCTTATAAGTAGGTACCCTATTCCATATTAAATTACAGGCAGGCATTAAACACCTATGCATGCGAACAGCAGCGTTTGTTTGAGCGTCGCATTTAGTTCGAGTTTCCTGGTTCACTCTTCCTCAGAAGGATAGTTCTTATAAGTACCCTATTCCATATTAAATTACAGGCAGGAATTAAACACCTATGCATGCGAACAGCAGCGTTTGTTTGAGCTTCGCATTTAGTTCGAGTTTCCTGGTTCACTCTTCCTCAGAAGGATAGTTCTTATAAGTACCCTATTCCATATTAAATTACAGGCAGGCATTAAACACCTATGCATGCGAACAGCAGCGTTTGTTTGAGCGTCGCATGCAGGAACCGATTTTTGACTTTCGAGCGCTCGACTCTTTCACTTGAAAACTGACTAAAATGATGAAATACTATTTTGAAATAGCGATAGAAATTTGCAAAACGAGCGGTATTGACCACTTGTATTCAACTCTATCGGTATAAAGTAATTACCTGCAATTATGACATGACACTACAATCGTATTTACTTTTATTTAATTTTCGAGCGCTCGAAAGTTAAAAATTGGCCCCCAGTTCGATTTCACTATTCCATTAAAGACCAAAAACCATACGAGGAAAACCACTTTTCAACGCAAAAATAATAGTATTGTTATGCTTGAAAAGCACTTAGTGGTCGAAATGAGTAAAACTAGTACAATATTTCCCTTTGATATTCTCGATAAACGAACGTACTCGTAGACGAATTAGTCCATTAAAATTCTAATGTTATATGGATACCTATCATGTAAAAGTCTCCTAACCCAAATGATCTTCTCGTCCTAAAGGGTCGTTTTGTTGCCGCCATATTTTGTAACTGTTTGTTCCTTACTTATATTACGAGTATAAATGCTTCTATACCGACAAGTAGGGTGCCTACAAAGAGCTGCGTAAGTCTACATACTAGAATAAGTATGTACCTACTCAAGTCTATTAAATATCGCATGATTATAAAATAAAATAAAATAAAAATAAAAAAGCCTTTTATTTTTCCATATAGGTTACAGAATAAAAATTCCTTTGTTAGCTTTTACGTATGGACCCCTCTTCGGGTAAATGCCTCCTCCAAAGTCGCCCATTCGTCTCTTTGTTTCGCTTTTGTAGCCCAGTTTTCTCCTGCTATCGCTTCGATCTCGTCTTTCCACCTGCCCTTAGGCCTGCCGACACGTCTCGATCCTGCTGGCCCTGCCCACATGGTCACTGTTTTCGTCCAGCGGTCGTCTTTGTATCTAGCGACATGTCCTGCCCACTTCCACTTCAAGCCTTGAGCGAATGAGAGTGCATCAATTACTTTGGTCCTCTGTCTTATCTTTGCATGATTTATCCTATCCGAGATTTTTATTTTTAATAGTTTTCTTTCTAGAGCCCTCTGAGTACTTCTTATTTTTCTTCTGGCGTTAGCATCAAGTATCCATGTCTGGCAGCTGTATGTGAGGCAGGGCAGTAGACAGGTATCCATTATTTTTTTCTTCAGATTCATGTGTATATCAGAGTTCAGTACCTTTTTGTAGCCCCAGTATTTGTTCCACATACATAAGTGCAATACGTCTATTTATATCTTCTATGTTTCTTTTGTTGGAAAACGATACTTTCTTTCCGAGATATACAGGGTGGAATTTCATAAACTGTACATAATAAAAGGAGAAAAATTTCAGCCAATTTCATCGGTGAAACGGTGTTTTTTTTTTTTTCTAGTCATTAGTTTTTTTTTTACAGAATTTTGAAAATTTTTGTAAAAACTCGGGTAATACACCTAATTCAGACGGTATAACTTTTGATCCAATGGTCCTAAAATGAAAATAAAAAATGCAGAGTATTACCAAGGAACAGGTTAATAATTCTTAATAACAATAAAAAACCAACTAGAAGAGAAAATCCGCAAAAAAAATTATTGTTTTTGAAAAATGGCTTCAAAAATTACGAATTTTAAAAGAAAAACACAATTTTCTGAAAAAAACGCAGATTTAGTTACCATTTTTTTTGCTTAGTATTAAACCTCACTTAATGCCGATTCTAAAACCGTTTTTAAACTGTCTCAGACTTTGAAAAATACCACGCAAATGGGTACGTAAATCAAACCATAATTTTATTAATTTTAATCCTCTTAAAATCCTTAATGACCGTTTGTTCACAGGTAGTTGAAGGGTGTTATTGGGTTTTAGGTGGAAATGACAAATTACGTACTAAGTATTAATCCTCACTTAATGCCGATTCTAAAACCGTTTTTAAACTGTCTCAGACTTTGAAAAATACCACGCTAATGGGTACGTAAATCAAACCATAATTTTATTAATTTTTTCTACTCCTGTACCGTTATCTGTCATTTATATAGGCTGTAGCTCAAATACAATGACACCACTAATAAGTCATCGCAAAACTCTATGCTCTATGGCCCAAAAACGCACTGTTTAGCGTACTTTTTTGGTTCATACATTTTTCATAAAAGCACTGTTTAACTTCTTTTTAAATCGGCCGCTAAAGCCGCTATATTGCAGTGGTGCCAACTTCATAAACAAATATTTCGAAATAAAAGTATTTATTTACGATTTAACATTTGTATATTATAAATTATTTACTACAATAATAATAAATCATCATCTATTGTGTGTTAAATTACATGTTTTATAAATTCTTGGTATTATTTATAAAAATAAACAGTTCGAATTCGGTCCGGGTCCGGATTTGGTTTGGTTCGGGTGGCAAGTGCAAACAAATTAAAAAAAAAACAAACCATAAGCAAGAGCTGTCACATATCCGATTTCCCACCAAAATACAGTTCAAAATGAAAAGACGAAAGATGATAAACTATTAATACTAAACTATTAAGATTTTATTCGTGTTTGTGAAGACAAAAGTGTGCGTTCCTTTTAACATGGTCGAAGAAATTAATAACTGCACTCCTGAAGAAATTGCGTGAGTAGCAAAAGTACGAATAGAAAACTTGCTGCCTGAAAAGTTTAATTATTCTGTAGTCTGCTAAGTATTTATTTAAAATTTGTCGTAGAAAAATAATTGTATGCAACGGTGTATAACTGGTCTAAAAACGCTCGTGGCGTCTTTAATTGCGATGCTCGCCAAGGCTCGCATCGCAACCCACGCCACTCGCCTTTTAAGACCCTTCTTATACAACAGTTGCATAAAATACTATTAATCCTCTTAAAATCCTAAAACGCCGCGGTACCGGTGTTGTGTTTGACTTTATTATTCAAAATCTGCCTGTATTTTTTTGGTTTTTGTATATCCAAGGAAAAGGAAAGTGAAATTCCGCTATGGGAAGGGAAAAGCGGAGGGTATTTTTTGTCAGAGAGATCGCGCACTCGATGCGGGGGGTGTGTGTCCGCGTGGGCTCGCCCTTCGGGCCTTCGGCCCTCGGGCTCGCGTAGAGAGCGTGCTCTGAAGGGACGCTTCGGGCCTTCGGCCCTACGCGGAGCTCGGCCTTCGGCCTTCGCCTGCCACGAAGCTCACCTTCGGGCCTTCGGCCCTCAGGTTCGCTTTTAACACACTCGGGGTAACCCCCGAGTGTGTTACCACTCACTAACGTGAGTGGTAGCACAACCTTAAACTCCCGCAGCTCGGCCTACGGCCTCGCAGGACGCTTCGGGCCTTCGGCCCTACGCGGAGCTCGGCCTTCGGCCTTCGCCAACTACGAAAGACACTCGGGGGCATAGACGCACAGTCCTATACTCCCGCAGCTCGGCCTACGGCCTCGCTGGACGCTTCGGGCCTTCGGCTCTACGCGTAGCTCGGCCTTCGGCCTTCGCCTACTACGAAAGACACTCGGGGGCATAGACGCACAGTCCTATACTCCCGCAGCTCGGCCTACTACGAAAGACACTCGGGGGCATAGACGCACAGTCCTATACTCCCGCAGCTCGGCCTACGGCCTCGCTGGACGCTTCGGGCCTTCGGCCCTACGCGGAGCTCGGCTTTCGGCCTTCGCCTACTACGAAAGACACTCGGGGGCATAGACGCACAGTCCTATACTCCCGCAGCTCGGCCTGCGGCCTCGCTGGACGCTTCGGGCCTTCGGCCCTACGCGGAGCTCGGCCTTCGGCCTTCGCCTACTACGAAAGACACTCGGGGGCATAGACGCACAGTCCTATACTCCCGCAGCTCGGCCTACGGCCTCGCTGGACGCTTCGGGCCTTCGGCCCTACGCGGAGCTCGGCCTTCGGCCTTCGCGATCCTCGTTTTCTCCTGACACAATTGATCTCCGGGAAGGAGTCATGGTGGGGGTTAGGTTTTGATATGGGTGCATAGAGGTCGGCGAGGTTACCACCAGAAAAATCTGACTTCTTCGGATTTGGCTCTAAGTAAAAAATTGCTCTACTGCCCGGCTAAACGGTAAAAGCTAGGTTAGGGGTGCTTGACCAAATGTCATAGAGAACTGCGTGCAGTTTTTGCTGGCGGAAAAAAATAAAAAAAAAACGAAGCTTTGAAATTTGGCTAGCGGGATTCTGTAGGGCTCTAGATTCTGAAAATATATTTTTTTTTTTAGCTCTAAAAAAAATTTTGTATGGGGAATTTTTTCGTTTTTTTTTTCCGGCCAAACCGCGCGACTTTTGAATAAGGGTCTCGACCAAATGTCATAAAGGTTCCCAAGGGGAGTACAACCGCATTTTTTTTTGGCTGAAAAAAAAAACTTTTTTTTTTGAAATTTCAAATTGGTCGCAGCGCGCCGAGATTTGGCATGCGGGGACTTGAGGGGCCCAAGAGTTGTAAAAAGAAAAAAAAATTGGAAAAAATCCAAAATGGCGGACGGTACGGGCAAAACAAATTTGCGAGGCCGTAGGCCGAGACTTCGAGATTGGTCCCGTTGTCATCAAAATAGATGATAGGATCCTGGAGAATTCGAGGGAACTCTTCAAATTTTATAGGCAAACTTGAAGTGATTTGGCTACTGATTTGAAGTCGGTTAAAACTTTGTTTTGGAAAATATATTATTCTAGACACTGGTCGTTGTGAAGTGCTTATGAGTGCCATATTATAATTTTTATTACTTCATAGTTTAACTGGTTTTCTGTGTGTGTTTGTAAGTGTGGATTTAGACCAAGAAATGTACCAAGGTGTATAAATAAAGAGGTAAAGTTTTTAGTTTCGTGAGTTTGTAGCCTTGTGTTTGTATTTAGGTCTTAGTATCTAATTACCCAGCGGTATAAAAGAAAACGTGCACCAGTATATAGTAGACAGGACTTTTGGAATGGGCGCGGGTGGAGCCGCGCGGGCAGCTAGTATTAGGTATATTTTTTTGTACAGATGACTTGGCAATTTTACTTTAAGATCTCGTACTACCAACTTCGTGCTATACCGGGAAAAGCAGCGACTGTTTAAATAATACACGGGAAAGTAAAATATGACGGCAGATTGAGAAACCTTCCTTTGTAAACTCGCGTATGAAAATTACAGGCAGGAATTTAATATGCATGCGATCAACGTTTGTTTGAGCGTCGCATTTAGTTCGAGTTTCCTGGTTCACTCTTCCTTAGAAGGATAGTTCTTATAAGTACCCTATTCCATATTAAATTACAGGCAGGCATTAAACACCTATGCATGCGAACAGCAGCGTTTGTTTGAGCGTCGCATTTAGTTCGAGTTTCCTGGTTCACTCTTCCTCAGAAGGATAGTTCTTATAAGTACCCTATTCCATATTAAATTACAGGCAGGAATTAAACACCTATGCATGCGAACAGCAGCGTTTGTTTGAGCGTCGCATTTAGTTCGAGTTTCCTGGTTCACTCTTCCTCAGAAGGATAGTTCTTATAAGTAGGTACCCTATTCCATATTAAATTACAGGCAGGCATTAAACACCTATGCATGCGAACAGCAGCGTTTGTTTGAGCGTCGCATTTAGTTCGAGTTTCCTGGTTCACTCTTCCTCAGAAGGATAGTTCTTATAAGTACCCTATTCCATATTAAATTACAGGCAGGAATTAAACACCTATGCATGCGAACAGCAGCGTTTGTTTGAGCTTCGCATTTAGTTCGAGTTTCCTGGTTCACTCTTCCTCAGAAGGATAGTTCTTATAAGTACCCTATTCCACATTAAATTACAGGCAGGCATTAAACACCTATGCATGCGAACAGCAGCGTTTGTTTGAGCGTCGCATGCAGGAACCGATTTTTGACTTTCGAGCGCTCGACTCTTTCACTTGAAAACTGACTAAAATGATGAAATACTATTTTGAAATAGCGATAGAAATTTGCAAAACGAGCGGTATTGACCACTTGTATTCAACTCTATCGGTATAAAGTAATTACCTGCAATTATGACATGACACTACAATCGTATTTACTTTTATTTAATTTTCGAGCGCTCGAAAGTTAAAAATTGGCCCCCAGTTCGATTTCACTATTCCATTAAAGACCAAAAACCATACGAGGAAAACCACTTTTCAACGCAAAAATAATAGTATTGTTATGCTTGAAAAGCACTTAGTGGTCGAAATGAGTAAAACTAGTACAATATTTCCCTTTGATATTCTCGATAAACGAACGTACTCGTAGACGAATTAGTCCATTAAAATTCTAATGTTATATGGATACCTATCATGTAAAAGTCTCCTAACCCAAATGATCTTCTCGTCCTAAAGGGTCGTTTTGTTGCCGCCATATTTTGTAACTGTTTGTTCCTTACTTATATTACGAGTATAAATGCTTCTATACCGACAAGTAGGGTGCCTACAAAGAGCTGCGTAAGTCTACATACTAGAATAAGTATGTACCTACTCAAGTCTATTAAATATCGCATGATTATAAAATAAAATAAAATAAAAATAAAAAAGCCTTTTATTTTTCCATATAGGTTACAGAATAAAAATTCCTTTGTTAGCTTTTACGTATGGACCCCTCTTCGGGTAAATGCCTCCTCCAAAGTCGCCCATTCGTCTCTTTGTTTCGCTTTTGTAGCCCAGTTTTCTCCTGCTATCGCTTCGATCTCGTCTTTCCACCTGCCCTTAGGCCTGCCGACACGTCTCGATCCTGCTGGCCCTGCCCACATGGTCACTGTTTTCGTCCAGCGGTCGTCTTTGTATCTAGCGACATGTCCTGCCCACTTCCACTTCAAGCCTTGAGCGAATGAGAGTGCATCAATTACTTTGGTCCTCTGTCTTATCTTTGCATGATTTATCCTATCCGAGATTTTTATTTTTAATAGTTTTCTTTCTAGAGCCCTCTGAGTACTTCTTATTTTTCTTCTGGCGTTAGCATCAAGTATCCATGTCTGGCAGCTGTATGTGAGGCAGGGCAGTAGACAGGTATCCATTATTTTTTTCTTCAGATTCATGTGTATATCAGAGTTCAGTACCTTTTTGTAGCCCCAGTATTTGTTCCACATACATAAGTGCAATACGTCTATTTATATCTTCTATGTTTCTTTTGTTGGAAAACGATACTTTCTTTCCGAGATATACAGGGTGGAATTTCATAAACTGTACATAATAAAAGGAGAAAAATTTCAGCCAATTTCATCGGTGAAACGGTGTTTTTTTTTTTTCTAGTCATTAGTTTTTTTTTTACAGAATTTTGAAAATTTTTGTAAAAACTCGGGTAATACACCTAATTCAGACGGTATAACTTTTGATCCAATGGTCCTAAAATGAAAATAAAAAATGCAGAGTATTACCAAGGAACAGGTTAATAATTCTTAATAACAATAAAACACCAACTAGAAGAGAAAATCCGCAAAAAAAATTATTGTTTTTGAAAAATGGCTTCAAAAATTACGAATTTTAAAAGAAAAACACAATTTTCTGAAAAAAACGCAGATTTAGTTACCATTTTTTTTGCTTAGTATTAAACCTCACTTAATGCCGATTCTAAAACCGTTTTTAAACTGTCTCAGACTTTGAAAAATACCACGCAAATGGGTACGTAAATCAAACCATAATTTTATTAATTTTAATCCTCTTAAAATCCTTAATGACCGTTTGTTCACAGGTAGTTGAAGGGTGTTATTGGGTTTTAGGTGGAAATGACAAATTACGTACTAAGTATTAATCCTCACTTAATGCCGATTCTAAAACCGTTTTTAAACTGTCTCAGACTTTGAAAAATACCACGCTAATGGGTACGTAAATCAAACCATAATTTTATTAATTTTTTCTACTCCTGTACCGTTATCTGTCATTTATATAGGCTGTAGCTCAAATACAATGACACCACTAATAAGTCATCGCAAAACTCTATGCTCTATGGCGCAAAAACGCACTGTTTAGCGTACTTTTTTGGTTCATACATTTTTCATAAAAGCACTGTTTAACTTCTTTTTAAATCGGCCGCTAAAGCCGCTATATTGCAGTGGTGCCAACTTCATAAACAAATATTTCGAAATAAAAGTATTTATTTACGATTTAACATTTGTATATTATAAATTATTTACTACAATAATAATAAATCATCATCTATTGTGTGTTAAATTACATGTTTTATAAATTCTTGGTATTATTTATAAAAATAAACAGTTCGAATTCGGTCCGGGTCCGGATTTGGTTTGGTTCGGGTGGCAAGTGCAAACAAATTAAAAAAAAAACAAACCATAAGCAAGAGCTGTCACATATCCGATTTCCCACCAAAATACAGTTCAAAATGAAAAGACGAAAGATGATAAACTATTAATACTAAACTATTAAGATTTTATTCGTGTTTGTGAAGACAAAAGTGTGCGTTCCTTTTAACATGGTCGAAGAAATTAATAACTGCACTCCTGAAGAAATTGCGTGAGTAGCAAAAGTACGAATAGAAAACTTGCTGCCTGAAAAGTTTAAATTATTCTGTAGTCTGCTAAGTATTTATTTAAAATTTGTCGTAGAAAAATAATTGTATGCAACGGTGTATAACTGGTCTAAAAACGCTCGTGGCGTCTTTAATTGCGATGCTCGCCAAGGCTCGCATCGCAACCCACGCCACTCGCCTTTTAAGACCCTTCTTATACAACAGTTGCATAAAATACTATTAATCCTCTTAAAATCCTAAAACGCCGCGGTACCGGTGTTGTGTTTGACTTTATTATTCAAAATCTGCCTGTATTTTTTTGGTTTTTGTATATCCAAGGAAAAGGAAAGTGAAATTCCGCTATGGGAAGGGAAAAGCGGAGGGTATTTTTTGTCAGAGAGATCGCGCACTCGATGCGGGGGGTGTGTGTCCGCGTGGGCTCGCCCTTCGGGCCTTCGGCCCTCGGGCTCGCGTAGAGAGCGTGCTCTGAAGGGACGCTTCGGGCCTTCGGCCCTACGCGGAGCTCGGCCTTCGGCCTTCGCGTACCTGGAAGCTCACCTTCGGGCCTTCGGCCCTCAGGTTCGCTTAAAGACTCTTGGGGGGCGTAGGGTTTCCGCAAGCGCGCTTTGAAGGGACGCTTCGGGCCTTCGGCCCTACGCGGAGCTCGGCCTTCGGCCTTCGCCTGCCACGAAGCTCACCTTCGGGCCTTCGGCCCTCAGGTTCGCTTTTAACACACTCGGGGGTTAGTGAGTGGTAGCACAACCTTAAACTCCCGCAGCTCGGCCTACAGCCTCGCAGGACGCTTCGGGCCTTCGGCCCTACGCGGAGCTCGGCCTTCGGCCTTCGCCAACTACGAAAGACACTCGGGGGCATAGACGCACAGTCCTATACTCCCGCAGCTCGGCCTACGGCCTCGCTGGACGCTTCGGGCCTTCGGCTCTACGCGTAGCTCGGCCTTCGGCCTTCGCCTACTACGAAAGACACTCGGGGGCATAGACGCACAGTCCTATACTCCCGCAGCTCGGCCTACTACGAAAGACACTCGGGGGCATAGACGCACAGTCCTATACTCCCGCAGCTCGGCCTACGGCCTCGCTGGACGCTTCGGGCCTTCGGCCCTACGCGGAGCTCGGCTTTCGGCCTTCGCCTACTACGAAAGACACTCGGGGGCATAGACGCACAGTCCTATACTCCCGCAGCTCGGCCTACGGCCTCGCTGGACGCTTCGGGCCTTCGGCCCTACGCGGAGCTCGGCCTTCGGCCTTCGCCTACTGCGAAAGACACTCGGGGGCATAGACGCACAGTCCTATACTCCCGCAGCTCAGCCTACGGCCTCGCTGGACGCTTCGGGCCTTCGGCCCTACGCGGAGCTCGGCCTTCGGCCTTCGCGATCCTCGTTTTCTCCTGACACAATTGATCTCCGGGAAGGAGTCATGGTGGGGGTTAGGTTTTGATATGGGTGCATAGAGGTCGGCGAGGTTACCACCAGAAAAATCTGACTTCTTCGGATTTGGCTCTAAGTAAAAAATTGCTCTACTGCCCGGCTAAACGGTAAAAGCTAGGTTAGGGGTGCTTGACCAAATGTCATAGAGAACTGCGTGCAGTTTTTGCTGGCGGAAAAAAAAATAAAAAAAAAACGAAGCTTTGAAATTTGGCTAGCGGGATTCTGTAGGGCTCTAGATTCTGAAAATATATTTTTTTTTTTAGCTCTAAAAAAAATTTTCTATGGGGAATTTTTTCGTTTTTTTTTTCCGGCCAAACCGCGCGACTTTTGAATAAGGGTCTCGACCAAATGTCATAAAGGTTCCCAAGGGGAGTACAACCGCATTTTTTTTTGGCCGAAAAAAAAAACTTTTTTTTTTGAAATTTCAAATTGGTCGCAGCGCGCCGAGATTTGGCATGCGGGGACTTGAGGGGCCCAAGAGTTGTAAAAAGAAAAAAAAATTGGAAAAAATCCAAAATGGCGGACGGTACGGGCAAAACAAATTTGCGAGGCCGTAGGCCGAGCTGCGGGAGCTTAAGGCTTGGCTTCTATTCCTTGGCCCGAGTGTCTTACAAGCGAACCTGAGGGCTGAAGGCCCGAAGGTGAGCTTCGAGGCACGCGAAGGCCGAAGGCCGAGCTGCGGGAGTATAGGACTGTGCGTCTATGCCCCCGAGTGTCTTTCGTAGTAGGCGAAGGCCGAAGGCCGAGCTCCGCGTAGGGCCGAAGGCCCGAAGCGTCCTGCGAGGCCGTAGGCCGAGCTGCGGGAGTTTAAGGTTGTGCTACCACTCACTAACCCCCGAGTGTGTTAAAAGCGAACCTGAGGGCCGAAGGCCCGAAGGTGAGCTTCGTGGCAGGCGAAGGCCGAAGGCCGAGCTCCGCGTAGGGCCGAAGGCCCGAAGCGTCCCTTCAAAGCGCGCTTGCGGAAACCCTACGCCCCCCAAGTGTCTTTAAGCGAACCTGAGGGCCGAAGGCCCGAAGGTGAGCTTCCAGGTACGCGAAGGCCGAAGGCCGAGCTCCGCGTAGGGCCGAAGGCCCGAAGCGTCCCTTCAGAGCACGCTCTCTACGCGAGCCCGAGGGCCGAAGGCCCGAAGGGCGAGCCCACGCGGACACACACCCCCCGCATCGAGTGCGCGATCTCTCTGACAAAAAATACCCTCCGCTTTTCCCTTCCCATAGCGGAATTTCACTTTCCTTTTCCTTGGATATACAAAAACCAAAAAAATACAGGCAGATTTTGAATAATAAAGTCAAACACAACACCGGTACCGCGGCGTTTTAGGATTTTAAGAGGATTAAAATTAATAAAATTATGGTTTGATTTACGTACCTATAAGCGTGGTATTTTTCAAAGTCTGAGACAGTTTAAAAACGGTTTTAGAATCGGCATTAAGTGAGGATTAATACTAAGTACGTAATTTGTTATTTCCACCTAAAACCCAATAACACCCTTCAACTACCTGTGAACAAACGGTCATTAAGGATTTTAAGAGGATTAAAATTAATAAAATTATGGTTTGATTTACGTACCCATTTGCGTGGTATTTTTCAAAGTCTGAGACAGTTTAAAAACGGTTTTAGAATCGGCATTAAGTGAGGTTTAATACTAAGCAAAAAAAATGGTAACTCAATCTGCGTTTTTTTCAGAAAATTGTGTTTTTCTTTTAAAATTCGTAATTTTTGTAGCCATTTTTCAAAAACAATAAAATTTTTTGCGGATTTTCTCTTCTAGTTGGTTTTTTATTGTTATTAAGAATTATTAACCTGTCCCTTGGTAATACTCTGCATTTTTTATTTTCATTTTAGGACCATTGGATCAAAAGTTATACCATCTGAATTAGGTGTATTACTTGAGTTTTTACAAAAATATTCAAAATTCTGTAAAAAAAAAACTAATGACTAGAAAAAAAAAAAACACCGTTTCACCGATGAAATTGGCTGAAATTTTTCTCCTTTTATTATGTACAGTTTATGAAATTCCACCCTGTATATAGTCATTGACATAGTCAATATGTGAGCCACTTATTGTGATTGGTCTTTTTTTGTGGTTTGTCATAACTTTTGTTTTGGTTGCATTGAGCTCTAGACCTATGTTCTTGCTGGCTGTATTTAAGCATGATTATAATGTATTAATTTTAACATTATTTAAAATGAAATATAATAATTATTAATTAAGTTGACATGTAAAATAGAGTATTATATCAAGAAATAAATGAATGAATTAATACAATATATTGCATACTGCATGCCGAATTCGCCCCGTGATAAATAAATGATCCAAACAAACTAAATATGGCCTTAGCAATGTTTATTGCAAGTAAAGTGGTAATCGATGATACCATTATTCCAAGTAACTTCAGCATTTTACTAGGATTTTGTAAATACCACGTCAGAATGTAAGCGATAGCACAAGGACAATTATTTGTTTCATTCATATGCATATAATATCAACACATCACAGCTATTAACCTACTCGTAAGTACGGGTAGGTATTGTGCCTACATCGTCATTTACGTAGCAATTAGGGAATTGGCACGACCGATTGATTTGAGGCATGGCTAAAGAGTGGACCGGTCCTAATTTAGTGATATTTTGACAATTGAAATTATATGTAAATCCATCTTGATTCATGTGCTTCCTTTTGCGTGAGCGCCTGACGATGTGTGTAAGCGAGATGCACTATTCAGGGGGATTGTAATGAAAGTGTTGCTTATAAAATAGAGGCGAAGGCCCGAGGCAGTCGGCTAATCCCCAGAGACTGCTGAGATCCTAGGTCAAAGATAGCTAAGCTGTTGGTGAACTAACTGTCTAACACTCTACGCGTTTCTGGGTCAATATGAAGCGTGATAAGGGATATACTACTTCTTAGGGTGTTGTTACTTCGGTATATAAATATCTAATGCGTTGCTCTAATCGATCTGCCGTATTTTTTATCAGGCATATCATGATATGCCTGGTCAACTATTAGACAAATCATGAAATGGCGGCGTTTCACGATATGCCTAGGAATTTCGTGATCTGCCGGATTTTACGATCAGCCGCCGACATATACAACCCCCAGAGAATGTTGTTCAGATTATTCATAAGTAATCAGAATCGAATATTTGTGGCACATTAACAAGTATCACGAAATGGGCCCTATAATGCTGGTTTTGCAGGTACCCGCTTGTTGTCCATTGGGTACATTCAGTGAGGACAAGGAACGAAAAGAAAAATAATTGGCAGGGAAAATCACTTATATCGATATATTGATATGTCTGTACCAAGGTACCAACAATAAGAAACAGCCGGAGCCCGAAATTCTTTTAAACATTTTAAATAGTTTCAAAGTGTGTAAGTACAAAAGTCGACAGTAAGTAAAGATAAAGATCTCAATCACATTTCAATCTGTTTCCCGCATTCGCTTTTACGCGTGGCAAGCTAGCATGTCAGACCGACTCTACGCACTGGTCGAATACCTACTATGTACATATGTGTAATAATCGTGCCATCCTTCTTCAGAGGGGGCATCTTTTTCTGCAGTGGACCTAATGCCGTCTTGATTCCCGCCTAGACGAACGTTGCCAACGGCTGTGTCAATGCATCATTCCAGTAGGTACGAGTATTAAGGCAATTGGGGGTTTGCCGGAGTGATTTATATAATAGCTGCGCCTAAGCGCTAAGTTTAATTTTATAAATATTTGCATGCCATTGTATGGTGAATAGTGCAGTTCTACATCTAATATTGTACATCTTGTGTACCATAATTCTAGCAAATAAAAATTTACTTTACTTTTACTGACTTAAAGTCAACCACCGCGACCAAGGCAAATATTAAGTGCAGCTTGACGCTTAAAAGGTGTTTCATCAACCACTCGTTACTCGCCGGTAAACGTTAAATATGGCGCCGGCATCTGCCATCTCATAGAAATCGGTCAGACTTTCCTAAACAATCAAATTTACTTACGATCACCAACGGTTTGAAACACTGGCCTTAGTCGATCAAGGGAATTAATTGATATGAGTTGTCGGAGAGCTACTTATTTAAACACTAAAATGTGATTGGGATGGCAATGAGGCGAACTGAATTGAGGCCTTGAAGTTAGTCATGTCAGTCGACGACCGTTTGAAACTTATGCTGCCTGAAAGGTGTACTTACACTGATATGCCGGGCTCAAGAAGTTTCTGAAGATGGCGGAATCTTGTAGCGCTTAGAAATAAAATACAGTTCAGAATACTTTTTAACCCCCGACACAAAAAGAGGGGTGTTACAAGTTTAACGTGTCTGTGTCTCTATGTATCTGTGTGTTTGTGTATGTATGCCTGTGTGTCTTTCTATGGCATCGTAGCTCTTAAACGAATGGCCTGATTTTAATGCGATTTTTTTGGTCCGAAAGCTGACGTGATCGTGATGGTTTTTAGCTACGCTTCAACAAAATCGGTTTAGCCGGTTTTGAGATATTGAACTTTGAAATGAAAATGTCGCGGGTTTTTCAACTGTTCTAAGTTGTTAATTATCTTACTCGAGAGTTGTGGGAATCATGGCGATTCATATTCAATGTATGACGTAATATTACTTAGGAACCCGGGACTGTCATAATATACTTTTCTAGACCCATTTTGGTCGGCGTTTAAAAAATTACAACCGAATGACACTCTTAACCCTACGAGTTAAAATGCATGTTAGATTAGCAATGTTTGGTCGATATAACGCATCTGCCTGAGAATGGGTTAAATTAATATCAGCAGAGCAAAATATTTGGTAAAGTTACTCAAGTAACTGAAGTTTCGTCCTTTCCCTTAAGATGTCATCCTGTCACTCACAAGCCACCCTGTGTGAAGTACCCTCCGTACAGCCTTATTTAACTTCTCAAAAGAAATAAGCACGCCTTACATTTTATATTAAAAGATAAAAAGTAATGAAATGTCACTCTTGTGTCTCGTCAAATCAATTTTGTTCCATTTCGACGGTAGGTTATAAAATGTGCATGAATTTAAAATGAGTTATAGGTAAATTAGCAATTTTTCTTACTTTATCAGGTAATATTGCGTAACCTACTCGATATAAAGTGTCTCGAAAGTCACGCAAGATTTGAATTTTAAAGAAAAGGTTTTATTTTGTTATTAAATATTGTAACAGTACATGTGCGGATTTTTTTTTAGAGCGAATTCACTTCTCGTTGTACCTATGCGATTGTCTATCATTGTTAGTGGTAAACAAAGCGATTGTTTTTTATTGTTAAGTGTAATTGATACTGTAAATTTGTAAAATAAATGTTGTAAACTTCAACACTTTTTCAAACAAAAGGCGGCTTCACGTCTAAGAACAGGAGGTCCACATTAAGAAATACTACTGAGCAATGTTGACCATTTTGTATAAAAAAAAAAAAAAAACTAAGATTACTTTAACAATAGATTCGCTATTCGAGTATCGCTAGTGGCACGTGGCTATTGTGGTTACACAATTGCTTTGTTGGACCGATGGGTCTTAAGATAAGATCCGGTCTAGAAAAATAATCCGCACTATACCTACACAGTATATGTAGAGTTATGTATGGTGTAGCATATGGGTGCCACCCCAGTAGGTACTCTTTTGTCGAAATTTCGATGACAACAGAGCAATTTTCCATGTTACTGAATTTCGTTGAAAGCAGCGTTGAATGTGAATTTGTCGACAACCGTTACGAACGTCATCGTACTCTGGTTGTTATGGCTTAAATTTGACAGATAACGTCATCGCAATGCAGTGGGCCTTCTGGTGCTTATTATTCTGTGGCAACACTACCTTGCTCCATTGCCATAATTACTTCGCAGGCACTCCCAAGTTTCCCAACTATCTAAATTTGACAGATAACGTCATCGCAATGCAGTGGGCCTTCTGGTGCTTATTATTCTGTGGCAACACTACCTTGCTCCATTGACAGAATTACTTCGCAGGAACTCCCAAGTTTCCCAACTACCTAAATAACAAATTTAACGTCAGTAATAACGGTTGAATGTGCCGTTAACCAGCTCACTGCAGCGTTGCTGCACGTATCACTGCATCGGAACTAATCTCGTGAGAACTGCGGAACCAAACAACAAATGGATGTGGGCGAACGTTGAAACATTTATCAGATCTGGGGTTACCACTATAATAAAATGAGACGGATAAATATTTTGAGCTTTACTGTTTGTCGTTAGTTTATTTTGAGGACCGGCTTAAGGTGAATATAGAGAGAGATAGAGAGAGAGAGAGACGTGCGAGAACGTGTCTCCATTTATTTGACACTTAGTTATCTGTCAAGTATGCGAGGTTGAAAACACATCGCTAGCGACCCTTTAGCATAGCACATTGGGCTAGTGGGATGTGTATGACTCTGTCTGCGAAGCTGACGTTTCTGGTTTCAAATCCCGATATTAAGGTCTAGTATTTGTGCAATGTAATGGCTATGTTTCTTTCTGAGTCTTGGATATTGGATGTATTTAAGTAGGTATTTATCTATTAAATATATCGTCACCTGGAACCCTTCAAAAAATAATTATTGAGATTACCGTGCGGCATTTTCGCCTAATATGTTATATTTATGTTAGGAGTTAATGTACCTAAACTAAGTAGGTACCTACGTGGAATCTCCTTTTGTTTGGTTTACTAATGGCTAATTAGTTGTGCATGTGATTTATCCATTCAAAAACATTTCAAAGAATTGGCCAATACGTGTTCTATGTCATCTCATAACTAATAAGTCTAATAACACATGTATTCTTTAGGTACGGCTTGATAATTTATTTGTAATTGTGCCGACAAGGCACATTCTAAATTAGCGATTAGATATTGTATAATACGTGCCGTAGATTAAGTACATACGTGCGAGATGTGCGAATGATGATACATGTAGCTAACCGTATATATACCGTGTGAGTTAATGAATAAACTACTAGTGTGTTGACAGTACTTCAGAGTCTCTCTCTGAGTGTGGACTGCCATAATCCCCTCTGGGGTGAAGTCCACACTCACCCTGTCTACTCCCCCATCAACATTCTAATTATTGCCAGGCAGTGGACACTATCCTCAACCACCAACCTCCATCTGGCAAAGTAATGATATGATTTACATTCAGTAAATTCCTAAGCACTTCTTTGCCGGAGCTTTTATGAATTTTGAGTGACTTACATTGTCACTTAGCTTACAAACTGCATAGATCAACGTAATTGCCAAATCGTCAGAAGGTTATCAAAGTAAACCTGCCGTAAATACTATTTATATACCGGCGAGTGGCCACCCCAACGCAGACAGAAGCCGAGAAAAGCGCGGAATATATTTTTTAATGAAATTTGCTCTCCTTGGCAGGTCGACGGCTTATTAAATTTGGATCTGCCCCAATTTTCCGCTGCATGTCCGCTGGGATAGCATAGTTTCCCGGAATCGCGAACCGACTTGGTCACTGTTTGACTTCGAATGAACGCATCTAGTGTGTCCTTCTATTTTAGAATAGTCAACTCAAACAGAAACAAGTCAGTAGGTACGAATTAAGCCTATTAAGGATTTAAACATCGATGCTCTGTTCATTTCGGATCACATTGCTTATTCACGAAGATAATCATGTTATTGTTACTGCGAAATTGTCCAAAACAATAAATCAGCCACAAACAAATACAATATGCTGAGTGAGGGAGAATTAAAATATTTTTCTTATTCTTATAAATAATACTACTTATAGTTTTGCATATAAAAAAAAAAAAAATTTGCGGACAATCTTACACAAATAAACCTAGTCCCAAACTAAGCAAAGCTTGTACTATGGGTACTAGACGACGATATAGATACTTATATAGAGAAATAAATACTTAAATACATAGAAAACATCCATGACTCAGGAACAAATATTCGTGCTCATCACACAAATAAATGCCCTTACCGGGATTCGAACCCAGGACCTCTTGCTTCGTAGGCAGGGTCACTACCAACTAGGCTAAAGCGGTCGTCAAAATCCTTATACAAAGCGGGCAAAGCGAAAATGTTGTATATATTTCAACAAACAAGTTCTTACTTTTTATCATCCCGAAATAAATAGAAACAAGAATAATTATTATAAAAAGATTTTAGAACTAAGCAACGTCATCTGCACAAAGTTTGTATGGAAAGCGACACAAAACGTTTCCCCTGTTCAGGCTGTGCTACCCGTGATTCAAGATTGATTGCATTTGTTTATTTAGAAGTTGATTATGCTGCCCACTTGCTCGGAGCAGGATGCAGATCATTGCAAATATAACTGTTTACAAAGGAATTGCATTATCTTATTCATTATTTGTTTAATGTGGAATAAACTCTCGAATTAGATTATATTGTTGTTACTTTGCTGTTGTGATAGATACCTAATTTAGACAGGATACAATGTTTGTTGCGTAACTTTGCAACAGAGGGGTAATCACGTAACGTTTCAAACGCGAGTTAGGACTGTTTAACTGTAATTTTTCCATATAAACTTTGACATTTAGATCAACCTAACGTACGTACAATGCGTTACGTGATCGACCTGCAGATGTCAGTCCGTTTCGAAATAACCCTGCCGGCTATTACTTACAATGCATTTCGTTCATCCCGGTACAATGTAAAACAAAAAAAACAAACCGTAAATAGCACAGGGATGATAGCCGTAGAGACCAAGCTGTTAGAAATTTCCTGAAGTAAATAGTGTTGGGGCTTTATTTGTGAAAATGGATATAATAGCTCTACAAAATTCGCATCAGATCAGAGAAAAATAAGAAAGTTCGTTTTAAGATCGATCACGTAGTCCGTTTGAGACACACTATACAATTTTTACTCAACAAAGACGCGGGGTTACTTAGGTATATAATTATAGACACATAGTCACATACTCATTGGTGAGTGGGTGGACAGGTGTTAATTAACCTGAGGTTGTGTCCCGAGGGCTGGCGACTGCAGGTTTCTTAGGATTAAACTGGATCCTAACACACATGACACAATTACCGCACATCCAACATTATTTCCAGGGGTTCAATTCGGGACATACGCTACGCATTCCAATATGGTTTAAATGTGTACTGGCTTGGCGTACGTGGAATCGAGCGTTTTACATAACTTGTATTTGTAATTAAACCCCCACTATGTATGAGGTAACGTACGGAGCTGAGACGTGGACGGTGATGCTAGCCCACCGACTACATGTCACTCAGAGAGCTATGGAAAGGTCTCGAAATCTCGCTGAGGGACAAAGTCCCGAACGAGATTATCCGGCAGAAGATCAAAGTGACTGACATAGTTCAGAAGTGTAGCAAACCGAAGTGGCAGTGGGCTGGTCACATCTGTCGCAGAACCAATGGTCGATGGATTAAGCCGGTTCTCGAATGGAGGCCACGGCTTGGCCACATGGACAGTTGACGTGAGGAGGGTAGCTGGTAGTGACAGCATGGCGAAAACGGGAGAGCGGGTCGTGTGGCGTACCTTGGGGAAGGCCTACGTCCAGCAGTGAACTACACTGGGCTGTATGTATGTACATATGTAGGTAAGGACCGTACCGGAAAGAAAGTAGACAACTTCAAAATGGTATTATTTTTATTCTGCGTGAAAACTGATAATGAAACAAAAAGAAACTGAAAATAAGGTCTTTATAAAGAACTGTTTTGAATGAATTCGTCGTATTTTATGTATTTTGCCTGCAACCTAACTTTCTTTTTGATGTGTCTCATTCAATTCTGGACGATCACTTTTGTTTGACACATTCACTGTTCCACTTTTTTTTAAAGTTTTCAACTGAGGTTTCAATGATAGACCAATATCACTCAATTAGGTGAACTTCTGGACAATTGGGAGGAATCATCTCCTTATCCACTACTTCTACCTTATAGGCTTTATACCATTCCTTCGTTGTTTTAGAGTAATGACAAAAAGCCAAGTATGGCCAAAATAAAGTGCTACTCCTGTGCTTCTTTATTAGTGGTAGTAATCTTTTCTGTGTGACGAGTGCTTGTCACTGTATACCGTAGCGTTCAAAGTACTTGTAGTAAATAAAGAAGTATTGCGCATTGAAAAATCGCTAATACTTTTTTGCCAAATTTCTCGATGTTGATGGCCTTATGTTTTCGAGTAACCTTCTATACTAACCTTATAAGCCTGCACCGTAATAAATTGAGGTCCTGGTAAGGCTTTAAAGTCCAATTTGCAATAGGTCTCGTCACCCATTATAATGCACTGATTTTTCTTGGTCAATACGGTCGTATAATTTCCTTGCCAGTTTTCTGACAGCTATTGTTTGATTTTCATCTCATTTTGGTTGTTTTAGTTTTTATAGGTCTTTAGGTTGCATCTTAGTTTGATTCTTTGTATCATAGCCGAAGAAGTTTTGGCTCTTTTGCCGCACCTCGAATTGAAAGGGCGGATATTGTTTAAACATTCTTACGACTTTCTTTTCTCATGCCAAGTCGGTTGTCCCCGGTTTTCTTCCAGATTTAGGCAAATCTTGGAGAGTACAGAAGTCAACAAATTTATTTATTATCTTGTGCACGCCCGCGGGACTGAACTCGTACTTTTTAACCAGTTTTCTAATCGTCATACCTTTTACTTTGCACCAATCGTCCAAAATATTTTTACGAACGTGTTCGCCCCATGTTGACAGTTTGACAAAAGTAGTAATTGCTTTTTGTTGCAATTAAAAGAAAAGGATATAGTTCGTTATTTAAAAAAAAAAATATGCCGATTTTATGTACGCACCAGTTTTTAGAGATGCCTAAAGTTGTCTACTTTCTTTCCGGTACGGTCTAAGTATATGAGGTGAACAGTGCTATGATAATTTTGTGCTACATATCGAGATATATTTACTCGTAACTTGCTGGGTTACCGCGTTGCTCTGGTCACTATGTGTGTGGTAAAAAAGAAAAGAATTGGACGTGCCAGAACGAGATAAAAGTAGAAATATGTTTTTTTTTTATTGCCGAATAAATTTAGGTGGAGGACGTTAGATCAAAGATTTCCTTGGGATCCACACTGGTTCCTCGCCCATACTAAGGTGCGTCAAAAATACAAAAAATGTGATATTGCCAAATTTATTTCGTTAAGACTACTTAAACGAATACACATACCTATTTGAATGAAAAAATACTTCGTTTATAAATGGCTTTATTTGCTCCATACACCGTGTTTCGTAGCACCCCGTGCTGGGAAGAATATACATCGGCGTAGCACCTTAATTACTCGAAAAGTCGGATTAGAGCGGATTATTTCTGAATTGAATCGTATAAAGTAAGCTTTTACCTAACGGTTAATAATAATATCGACCGGGGGAACGCGGACGTGTTTTGAAAGTCAACATGTAATTGACGTAAGTAAAATATTTGTGTAAAAATATTCTGCTTGCGTAGCAGCTAACTTATAATAATGTAAACCAATATTTCAAATATTTTTATATGACAAATAATTGTACATACCTTGGGTCTGAATATCCATCACACAAAAAGTTCACGGGAATAATAATAATCCCAAGATATAGGGAAAACAACACGTGGTAATTACGTGAGTCACTGATAGGGCGATAGCGAACTGCAGACGCTTGCACTTTGAATGCCGATATTGGAATGAAATAAATTAGCTAATTGCACTTAATTTATATTTTCTTGTAGCTTAGACTTAGTAGTTACTTTAACGATGAGCCATGTCCTGATTATTAATACTTCGATTTTTCATTTTTGACGTATGAGGGAAACCACCGTGGGATCGCATGTTGATAGATTGAAAGGCAAAAAGCTGGAAAATACGTTGCTCGTTGGCTGGGCTTCTATACAGCTCGTGTCCATTTGATTGCGCTCAGCGATTATTATTGTTATACAACTTTAGTAAGGTACCTGCTATTGGCCTAGCAGGGACGGTAACATAGGTATCAAGCGTATTAATAATTCAAAATAATGCAGTGGCGATGTTTTGTTGTGCAATTCCTACGGCTCCGTTGGCGTTTTACAAATAGATAACCTGTTACAATATAGGGTACTGTACTGGTACGGGTTTGCCCGCGATTTCTGCAGCAGTGTAAGCGTGACAATGTAACAGACAGACAGACGGACTGAGTTACTTTCTCATTTAAATAAAATACCAGTGTGGATGGATGACATTCCGGAGGGTTCATTCTACCAGGATTACGCCAAGGAGCGAATATAATATGACGTGAGTTATACATACTGTAGGTTGTGTGTGGTGCGTCACGAGTAACTCGAGCCTGTGTGTAAATATTGTAAGGGGATCCCGGGGCCCGCGGCGGAAAATAAATAAACCGTTTCCGATTCGCCAGAGAGATTACTCAAAACAGGATTAGCACCAACCTCTGATTGCAAAGTAGGTATAGGCAGGTATTGGATTTTATTATTAAGTACTCTAAAAGTATGTACTTAGTTATTAATTTAGATCGATACGTTGTATTGCTGTTTAGTCTTCAGGAGCTCTACTCAACTAATGGCGGTATCAAACAAACAAGAATAATAAAATAACCTATTCGGAGGTTAAACGTCAAAGTATTAACTCAATTCGGAAAATACTCAACTTTTGTTAGGTCGAACAGACACTTACTGTACCTATAGAATATTTTTTATTAGAACACAGACAATTTGATGACAAGATCTACGGACTAGTCTAACGTGGTTCTATTCTAACTCAGGATTAATAAGTTTCTGTAAAAAAATCATTTTTGGTACTAGCTTTGTGCCATGTACCATCATCAACTACTCATTGAGACGATTCTAACGAGCCCAAGCTCGATGGGGTTGTGTCGTTATATTGCGAAGTTCCTATGGCCACCTTCCAGCTCCAGCATCAGATCAGCTCCAAATCATCATAATATTGCATTGTCATGCGATATATACATATGCATGCAAAATTTCAGCTCATTCGGATTACGGGAAGTGACTGAAAAATGGATTGCAAATTTTGACAGACAACTTACATATTTACATACATACGAACAGTGCAAGTTAATATAAAGCTTGTAAAAATAACGTTGCATACATAGCTACAGTCAGCAGCAAAAGTAGCAACGAGGGTCAAGTGTTCAAAATGACCTACACACGACTCTAATGTCAAGAGGATAAGGACTGTCTAGATAATTTTGAGCATGTTATTTTGCGTAGCGACTTCTGCTGCTGACTATACCTATTACTCGACGTTTTTTTTTACGAAAAAAGCATCTCATCTTGAGTCTCATAAGCCTTTTTTAGACCTGGGGACCGATTTTTGACTTTCGAGCGCTCGAATCTTTCATTCGAAAACGGACAAAAATTACGAAACGCTCTTTTGAAATAGCGATATAAAATTGAAAAGCGAGTGGTATGACCACTCGTATTCAATTATATCGGTAGAAAGTTAGTGCCTGCAATTTTGACACTAAAATCGTATTCACTTTTATTTAATTTTCGAGCGCTCGAAAGTCAAAAATCGGCCCCCAGCGCTTCTGTGGCATATACATATTATGTATACTTATGTAGGTTTATATTTTTCACCTTATCAAATCACAAATGAATAAGCCGCAATGGTGTAAATGTATCTTGACATAAGACATAACTTATACACCGTGTAGGTACCGGACCCGTATCCCGTAAATAATGCACTTAAAGTAAGTTTCATTTACATTTATCATAAAAAATCACGCTATTCTTATTCTTAAGAACTATGAGAAATTTACATAGTCTTCAGGACACTTTAGTATTATTTATTACTGTCATTATTCTCTCCCAACGACCGCAACCACAGTCAAAATAAAAAGATTTTAAGACTAACTTTATTAAAGTATCCTTAGTACTTACTTACGATTCCATCTAATTAGGAAAGCAAACTACTTTGCCTTCAGGTTATTTTTATATACGATTAATTATAGTTAATTCAAGACATTAAAAACTCAGTAACAAACACATTCAAGACAAAAATTCATACACGTCACGTACAAATATTTGCCTTACCGGGATTTGAACCTAAGTATTTATTTGTATGGCACATTTAGGTGTTACAGTTTGACACACATCAGGGCCGTCAGCTTCGCAGGCAGGGTCACTAGCCCGGTACGTAAACATGCACCTTCGATAATTCACAAGAGCGCGATTTTTTGTTAATATTTAGAACATAATGAGTACTACTAGTAGTAAAAAGAGAGAGTGAATTCTAAAGTGGATTTAGGTATGACACAGCGTTTTCTTAGCGACCTTTGTAAATTCAGGGAAAGATTAAACAAGTGGTATTTTTCTTAAATAGAGTGTCGCATTTAACTGTTACAACCTTCCCTATAATTTACTAAAACTTTCGTCAATGGATAACGTCAGTATAATCCAAAACGAATAAAAAAAAATCCTCTAAACGATTATTCAAGTGAGTTTTGGTAACTGACTTGTGTTAAAAACTATCAAAGATAACGACAGTTTGAATTAATAATATATTCATCAATAGGTTAAATTTATATGAAAAAAATAATTTTGAAAGCCTTCCACTAGTCATTTAAATATTTTTTTTGGAGATTTATGTTTTTTGAAATCGTATCCGGTTTTGCTGACGTAATCTATTAACAAAATTATTAGAAAACGATAGGTAGGTAACATTTTGAATAATCAAATGCGTTGCATTATTGGAGAAAACAATGACTTGTATAATCTTTTCAAAGTTTTACACGTGTTCCTAACAAAAAAGTAAATTATTCGTTAATCTACGTTAGAAAATCTTAAAAAATATTTTTCGCTGTTAGTATTTATTGTACTCTCGCTGATAACAAAAAAATCTCACTTGTGAATTATGTTAGTTTGACGACCAATTACAGTGTTCGCGTACTGGAACGTAGTGTTGCTAAATGGATGGTAACCATCAAATTATTGTAATTTTGTATAAATTACAATATATAAATAAAATCATAAAAAGATATGAACTTTGAAAGTTTAGAAAAAAAATATATAATTTTTTCGTCGAAGCGTCAATTTAGCTACTTAGATATATATATATATATATATATATATATATATATATATATATATATAGAATAGAATCCTTATGTTTTTATATAAACAAAATTTTATGACAACTATGGACCTAAACGCAGTACTTCACGACCGAAACAGCAATTTACTTGATTTTCCATACAACGATTAGTACAAATAGCAAACTGTGACGTCATACTTTTATGTTAATTAGTATGAAGCGTTTCTCTGTAGAGGTCCGTCTTTGACTCAAATTTTTGGGTATTTATGTTCTTTAATTGTAGTTGCTCCTTTACATACATTTGTTCCTCTCCAAAAACTGGGTCATTTCTGGATGAGACTAGCACGGGACCGGGATAAGTGGCGTACGCGAAGAGAGGCTTATGCTCAGCAGTGGGCGATTACAGGCTGAAAATGATGATGATGAAAAACTGGGTCGAATGGCATCATAAAAAAACTTAGGTCACAAGCCAATTGTGTGTAGCTTTAAGTGTGCGTGTCCACGAGAGATGTGCGAGGCGGCGGAGCAGTGAGCGAGGAAAAAATCCATCAACAGGCCCCTATTGCACCAACTTGACTATTGTCACCTGACGACACTGATAATTCGCCATACATTGAATGTTTGAGAAGTAAAGGCTGTCGCTAGGTTATTTGTGGAACCAGGCCCCGTAGCATGGATGGCGTTATCACGCGATAAGTGATAGGATAAGCGCGTCGTCTCATTCTATCAAACGGTGTCAGCCAGGGACGGCAGCTCTATCCTATCACTTATCGCGTGATAAGGCCATCCATGCTACGGGGCCAGCAATGTACGGAGAATTGTCGTTGTTAGGTGACAATTGTCAAGTTAGTGAAATAGGGGCCGGGGACCGATTTTTGACTTTCGAACGCTCGACTCTATCACTCGAAAACTGTCAAAAACGATGAAATGCTATTTTTGAATTACGAGCGATAGAAAATTCAAAACCGAGTGGTATTGACCACTCGTATTCAATTCTATCGGTAGAAAGTAAGTGCCGACAATTTGGACACTTCACTTGTATTCAATTTTGGACTGACAATGAACTTAGAAAGAGATAAATAAAGATACCTTCTGTTTCAATTGATTGATTAGCTGGTGTACGATTAATATATTTTATATTATTTTTCTGCTGAATTTTGTGGCTGAATACAAAGAACGTAGTCTTTTGGCGGGTTCGTTTTTTAAGTTAAATAATTTAACTTGTCTGTCTATCTAAGACAGAGATATAGGTGATATGATATGTAAAGGCCTGGCAATGATTCATAACAACTTGTTATACTTAGAATAAAAAGTATGAACTGCTGTCTCATTCTAACTAAACAAAGTTGATGTGACAAATTGTATAATTTGTAATTTGTATTGTTTTTTATAACAGGCGGGAAACTATACGTTTCGTTTACTAGGTATTATTTACTACGCTCTTAGTTTTTTTCTGTTATGTAACGCATAAAACACAAAAAAAACACTTAAATAATAATATCATAGCTATAAATACACCTTCTAATGATGTTTTATTTTTATTCCATGTGTAGAATACAATTTTAAATAACCAGTACTTATCGAATTTCTGCGTACAACGAAGCGCAAAAGTATAAATAGCCAAACCACTAGCTATCGAGTGATGAATTTCAAAAATACCTATTATTGGGTTCATGCGAAAATAATCGTGACAAATTTTCGTATGCGATTATTTTCTACCGCTCGCTTTTGATTTCGAGCGCTCGAAAGTCAAAAATCGGTCCCCAGGACGCTACTAGCGAGCGAAGCTAGCAATGGTTGTTTTTATCGTCGCATGCCGCTTCGCAACTTTGCACAGCTCTGGATACTCACCCTAATGGCCTGCCGTATAACAGATCGGTGATCACCTAACTTTTCCAACGCACGTTAGGACAACTCAACTGTCATTTTCCCAAATAAAAAGTGACATTTGAACGACGAAGGCAGTACATTGTACAATGCGTTACGTCAGGGGTCGGCAACCTTTTAGCAACCAAGGGCCACATAGGAGCTAACAAAAATTACGCGGGCCGCACTTCTTAATTATTTGTGACTTTATCAGGGAATTCCAAAATTCAGAATTCAACGCACTTTACATACAAAACAGCTAGGAAGGCTCGCGGGCCGCAAGAAAAGGTCTCGCGGGCCACCTGTTGCCGACCCCTGCGTTACGTGATCCTGATCGAGCAGCCGCTTAGTAACCAATTTTTCTCCGTTCACTATGCCGGGCTAAACCAACACAGTACAAAGAAACGATTCGACTGCTACTTTTTCCATAATTTTCAATGTATTTGTGATGCACTTGATTTTTCATTTACAGGAAAAATTTCCATTAGGCAGTACCTAGTTATTAAGTTACAAACGGGGAGGAATAAAGGCTTCTTTTTAATTAAGCTGCACTTTTATGAGCAACTTTTTAATTCTACATTAAAAGAGTATTCCCGCGGCGATGAAAGACACTGAACTAACTAGTTATGTATTAATTAGGTATTGTAACTATTATTGTAGGTATTATGTTAGTAAATGAACAGTAAAAATAGTATTTAACTAATAAAACAAACAAAATAATCGTTTGGCCGAATGTATTTGTCTGATCTTACGTTTGGCCTTCCAGCGGTCCAATCGTTTTCGTTTTCTAGTGACTCAATTACATTTTTTTATTAATTTTTAGGCACACACTGAGGTTTTTAGATACATAATCCCTCTTAATGAGAGTATTTTTTTTAGAAATGACATATGGTTATGGAACCATGGAGTTACTAATCGACATAATCATCTCCAGTCCTACCAGACTTAAGTACATACAAAATTGAATTCTATTCTAAAGTGATTTGATCATTGAATCGTACCTATTACAACCTTTTTTTCCCATTCCTACCTACTGCTTCCTCTATGTTGAATCAGAATGAATACCTCTATAGACAAGCCCGTCCCATCTCAAAGGAAAACCATTTCCAAACATTCCAACAGATTCTTTTAAAAAACGAGTGCAAAATTCATTTTCATGCAGTCCGTGGAATTTTCTAGACACCTTTTGTTAAGTAAAAGCGCGAGTTGGACTGACACCGATTGCTTAACGAAAATAAAAAGTCCTTCATTTCTGTATACAATCGCATATTCGTCAATAAGTAAATTCATTTATCAACATAAATAGTGCAGTATAACGAAAGTATTAACCCTTTTATCTTAAAAAAAGAGCCCCACTCCTTCTACAGACAAAGACAAACAGAAGTCGGGGGTAAGGAGTTTCTTGTGAATTAATCGATATAGGTATACGTCTAAAGCTTGAAATTGAAATACTTCATTTTCTATTAAGCAATATTGTCTGCTAACGAAACTTTTATAGGTGAATTTCAAGTTAAAAGGAAAAATTGTAACACTCTAGTAAGTCCGATATTATCTACATACTTCATAAACTTTACATACTGGTTGCGTGGTGTTAAAATTGATAACGTCGTGTTGCTAAATGGATAGTAAACCATACATTTTTGACGTGCAATTCTGGATCGTCGACTAAACTGAAAGAGTTGCTACAGTCCGGAGCTCTTAGAAAAGTATTCGGGATCAGGTGAAATAGTTTATTTTGGCATAAGAATTGTGTAAGAGCGAGCAAAAGAGAACTAAAGACCCGGATCCTATTCTAAATACTCAGCAGAAGCGTCTGATAACGAAATTATAAATTCCGTTAATACCGATCAAAGTGAAAAAAATAACCACCTGTTTAGAGCAATCCAAAACGGAATACAAAGGTCGCGGTCTCAAATCCCGCTCGCGGCGAATAATTTTTCACTTTGGTCGGAATATAGTGCAAATTGTCACAATTTTCAACTTTCATGTGACAATGCTGGCTGAAATCAAGTCAAGGTCTATAAGAATACGTGTCCTAGGTGTATCTCGAAAACCGTGTAGGCTCGGACAAGAATAGGTCTACGGTCTCCCCCGCCTGTCGTTGAAGGCGACTAAAGGGGGTCATCGGGGTCGCAGTGTTTCTGGCGGGGGCCGGGGCACTCACCTAAAAACCCCAGGGAAGGCGACCATCGTCATCCTAAGACGAGCCAAATGTGGCGAGGCGCGAGGAGGGCTCCAGTGCGTTCAGTATGAGATCCTGGAGTCCTCCGCATGAGAGCGCAGATGCCGGCAGCCGTGGAGTTTTTAGTGGATAGAAATACCACATAACCCAGTCATCCCCCGATGACTGAGTACCTGGTACGCAGGTTTCCTCCACGAAAAAAAAAAAAAAAGAAAAAAAAAGGTGTAGGTATCTCGAAGCGAACCCCTGTTTTCTACGGAACCCTAAGCGGTCCTGTTCCGCACACCTCAGGTTATTTAGTTCCCGCGTCAAGCCACTTTGCATTTGCGTTAAACGTGAAATATAATGTTGAAATCTCACAAAGCCTTGCGCGGCTCTTTGTTCCTGAAGCTGGTTGGAATTCACTAGGACTTGGTCAAAGAGCGTCGGTTCACTATATGGGCGTGTAATCTAGTTCACAAAAGGCGTATGTCAGTGTGAAACTTGTTTGGGAATACGACATTTTTGTTGTATTTAAATGAAGAATGTATGTATGTAGACGTCACACGTGGGTTAATGGAGCTCGAATAATCGTAGGGCTATTATAACGGTCCTAAAAGGCAATGCAGTGATCAGTTATTTGAAAATATCACTCTAATTTTGAAAGATTTACGGTTTCAGATAAACATTGGTCTGGGAAATAAAACTTCGGCGAAATGAATCATTTGGGAAATAATGTTAATACCAAATATTAGTAAACCTCCGCCAGAATCGACTCGGTTAAACGGTAGGTCTACATAATAGTATAGTATGTTTATGATTGCGATAAAAAAATTGCGCAATTCATTACTTTCAAAGTAGGTAGAGTGCAGCATAACAACGAGTGATCAAAGCAACAGAAACAATTATTGTTTTATTAATAAAATTGTGCTCGTTTTGCGTCGCTCCGTTAAACTCCACCAGTCCTAGTCCAGTTACTATCTAAATTGTTATTCCAGCGATGCACAGACTTCAAAGTTTTTATTTCTCAATAACGGACAAAATTCGCCAATTTCTAATCTCATGTGTGCATTGTTCCAAATTCAACTTAAACAACAAGTACTAAGGTCGAATCTACGATTCAACGGTTACATAAGTTGAGAGTTTGCTAAAATTATCTATGAATATTTGGAGCGTGCACCAATATCGAAAACAAAACAAAATCGCAAAGTTATGCGCACCGGTGACAGCGGCGCTGTCGTCTATCGGGAGTCGTGAATTTTACGTGCTGTGGCATTGGTTCCGGTTTTCACCACCTTCGTTGATGCGAAAATCTGTACCTTAAAACTATAGTCCAGACTCCAGATGAACAACTGTGATCCAAAGTAGACTAATTAATTTCTGCCAATGCTATTGACTTTTTAAGTTGTTTTCTTAGTCTTTATTTGCCTGTTATAGTTTCCTCAAATATACCTACAATAATAATCCTCAGACCAAGAAAAAAAGAAGAAAAAAAGACAGACGGAGCATGACAAATAACCTAGTGAAGCCGGTTTTCAACCAAGCCTTATAAGTTTAGCACACGCTCACGCACACGTAAACTAATTAAATTGCACAAAACTCGAAATAGGTGATTGACAGCATTGCGACACGTGCTAAAGAGTTTTGTGCAATTTTCTTTGTATAAGTGTGTGTGAGCGTGATGTGCTAAACTTATTTGGCTTGGTTAAAAACCGGCTTCACTAGGTTGTTCGTAATGCTCTGTCTATCTTTTTTCTTGGTCTGAGTAATAATCACACCGAATCGTGTAACATTTGAGTTCATTTGGACTATAAATGGGAGGTTTTACTGTAGCTACAGGCTTCGTCACACACTGGATGCTCACTTTAAGGGTAAGGCACCAAACCGTCTGTACTTGATCGTAGGCGGTGTTCGTTAAAATTCGAATGTATGAAAAGTTTGACAAGTTTCTATGGAATAACAGCTGCCGGCGCCATTTAATTTGTAACGGTGACCGATCTGTAATCGCGAGTTGGTGCTGCAATAATTGTGGGAAAATGGAACGCATTAAACCATCATATTAAACCATAAATTTTCTACGGTCTAATACTGGCTGCTCTATGTTTGTTCGGTCCATGGACATAGGATACTCTGGACAGGCTATATGGTAATAATAATACCACGAGTGAGCGCAGTGCTATACCAAACGCAATAAGGTGACAGAAAGAGATATATCATTCGTTGTCCTTGTCATAGTTCCACTTTTTTTTGTTGGGCACAACTGATTAAGTATGAAATTGTGCCCAACAAACCATTACCCGTCCAATTTAAGTAGGTTGTTTATGGTAAGCCATCAGCCATTTTAAGACCAGTTTTTAATTTAGCTGCATAGGAGCCTTTCCGTCCCTCGTTGTGGCATAACGTATAGCCTGTCCAGATTATCCTATGTCCATGGTTCGGTTTATTAGTGTATGATGTTATTTCAATTTCACATTTACAAATACCCACATGTCAGTCTTCTGACGTGAAATATTTAGTTATCTCCAAAACATAATTTATTGAGAGTATTTTGTTACTGACATGCAAAAGTACTTACAAACTAAATACACGAATTTAGAATTATGCCCTCTGTCAATTTGGCGACACGAGTTCCTATTCACATTTGTTGTTGACTGGTGACGTGGCCAAAATTGAGCCAGTTGGCCAGAACGCCAAAATTGAGCCAGTTGGCCAGAACGCCAAAATTGAGCGAGTTGGCCAGAACGCCAAAATTGAGCGAGTTGGCCAGAACGCCAAAATCGAGCCAGTTAGCCAGAACGCCAAAATTGAGCCAGTTGGCCAGAACGCCAAAATTGAGCCAGTTGGCCAGAACGCCAAAAAAAAGAGAAGACTGGTGACGTGCTCGACGTTGAAACTGTAAAGTTATATTCCTCCAACGTAAACCATTCTCGGGCTCAGGACAAGTTGTTAACCGTGACAACGCGGCGCAGCGACAACCCATTAATTCGACTAATTCGCTACTTCGCTCACTACTGAGTAGTGCCATGCCGTCGCCAGTCTATTGTTTGAGGTTCCCGAGCTAAATTATGACGCTGCTAAATCAAAAAGTCTTATCGCTGACTAAGATCCATAAGACATGAGCCTTTTTGAATTATTTCGACAGTTTGTGTTGAAATGCTTTGTGACTTAAGAGGCAACGAATTTCATGTTTCACTGTAATGGTTTAATTATATAATTTTAAGTTGTTTTTCCTTTATTTAACTTAATAAGAATAATTAGGTGTGAGTGCGAGATTTAAGTTTTGCAAGTATTACTCGTAGGTACTTATATAGTTTATAACTACGTTTGCAATAGGTGACGAATGAACTCGTCTAAGCACCTGCAACAAACACATTGGGTAATCTATACTTCGTGTACCTTATCTCCAGAAGTAGGGTCAGGTGTCCACCAGTTAACCACCTTTTGTTCTAAAGACCATATATCAGATTTTTTCAATTGAAATATATTATTATTTGTAATAATGTATAGGTAGGTTAGTAGGCTACATATTTGCATTAAGGAAATGTTCGATTTCCTTATAATTTTTACACTTTTTTTTTTAAATATGTGATTTGGTTACCTGTGTCCATACCAGGAGACACTTTAAACCAGGGGGGTCGGCCAGAGTTAACCATACTGTACACATTTATTCACTAATTTATACAATTTTATTTCTTTCAAAATAATAACTCCATATTAAATCGGGTTTTATTCATTATATAAGAACATGAAATGCCTTGAAAAATATATTTGCTTTCACATAATCATCAAAAGGAAGGTCGCGGGAGTCCGCTGAATGCGGGTGGCGCAGGACCGGTCACTTTGGAACTCTTTGGGGCAGTCGCTTTCGTGAAACTATAGTGCCTAATATGCCAAATCTTGAGATTAGCTGCCAAAGCGGACGGGCTTCTTTAGGGCACAACCCTGAATAAAACTAGGAGGATGAAGATGTGAACTTTGAGGAATATGGTTTTTTTTGCCCGACTTCGGCAGAGCGGAAAGCAAGGGATATGATTTTAGAGAGTGCGTTCCACCGTAGCGTTTAAGATACATAACCGATTTTGATGAATGAGGTATCAATTCATTCGAGTACTAATTTTCTAATGAAATTCCATAATTACAACCCAAAATCTATGGTAATTTATGAATAATATTTGGTAGTAGGGGGGGGGGGGGGGGGGTGGTGTTACCAGGCTGTATCTCACTGATACCGTGATAGTTCCAGTTGAAATTTTCACAGATGATGTATTTCTGTTGCCTACAAATACTAATAACAGAATAAAATAAATATTTTTATTGATAATGGTACGGAACCATTCGTGCGTGAGTCCGACTCGCACTTGGCCGGTTTTTAGTTCGTTTTCAGTTGTCGTTGTACAGTTTTTGAACTTTTTATGCTTGTTTGTTTTACAGTCTGTGTAGTATGACTCAAATAACATTTTAATTTCGTCTAAAATGTTATGCCATTAACGCCGTGCTAACTTTAACCCGGTTTTCTGTAAATTTTAACCCTTCGGCGCACCTGTCGCCGGCACACTTCGGGTCACTTTTGCCGGCACGGGCAGGGTTAAAAGGGTGTACGATAATGATAAATGACCTAACCTTTGAGATGGTGGAGGCTAGATGCTAATGTTGATGTTTGTATGATGTTTAAGTATACATTAAAGTCGTGGTTTCCTTTTAGTACAAGTAGGTAAGGTATGTAGGTTATACGAAAAGCCTTGCTTAACGTTAGCATGTGAACTATACTGGATACATTTATAATATAATAGTGTACCTAATCAACCACAGACTGTAATAGTACATTACTCGCCTAGGGCGGTAAAACAAAAACTGTCTCGTGTCGCAGGTATTTGAAGTCCGAGCCGAAGACAAGGGTGATAAATATATGCTACGTATCAGAAGCTTTCTTTATTACCGCCCCCAGTAGATGTGGTATATCCGCAACTAGAACCGGTAGTTTTGGCATGTAATGTTGTGTCGCCTAAAACGTTGGCTTGTTGAGCGCTCGTTCTACACGTACTCGTACGTAGCCTAGTTGGTAGTGACCCTGCCTACGCAGCCGGAGGTCCCGGGTTCGAATCCCGGTAAGAACATTTATTTGTATGAAGAGCACTAATATTTGTTCCTAGGTCATGGTTGTTTTCTATGTATTTAAGTATTTATTTATATGTGTAAGTAGGTAGATATATAAATTATTATATAGCGTCGTCTACTAGTAGTACCCATAGTACAAGCTCTGCTTAGTTTGGGACTAGGTTGATTTGTGTAAGGTGGGGATACCCATATAAGTATATAAATACAAATAAATTTGTCCTTTAATTTGAAATGTAGCGTCTTATTAGACACGCTTATAATTATTTCATCTCAACAGGCTCAGCACTCACTATAATGAAGTACTCAAATTACGTTGTAACCACGCCACTAAGCGCGACACGTCTGCGAGGTACAGTCAGCCAAGAAAGTGGTCTACCACTTTTCGACTTTATTGCATACAAAATAAGGTCCAAAAGTGGTAGACCGCTTTTTTGGCTGATGGTACACTCGGCCCTATTAACGTGTTAACCAAGTTTGGATTCGTTATGGCTCCCAGGGTGTTAGTGGCTACGCTATTACGAGCCCAAATGGGGATTAAACAGATTATTCGTAAAACGGCAGGCTATTTAGACCACCTTTGCCCGAAATTCTAAGCCTAGTTAATCGTTATCCGATATTCTAAGACTACTACAATACAAATACCTACTTTTTATTGCACACCTCAAAACATGAATCAGACACAGGACATAAGAACTTAGAAGTAGAGGTTAACAACAGGTGCTCTTATCGCTAAAGAACGACCTCCTCCAGACCAGCTTTCGGTAGCGAAAAAATTGCAACAAATAATTACAATAGGGAACATTACGCAAAACTCTTCGTAGGTGGCGACACTAGCAGCGTTGACATAGTATCTCGTTCCCACTTGAGGTATTGTCTATGCAAGCATCCTTGTCACTCATTTGACAATCAATTGTGCATGTGTGTGTGAATCCCTATATTTCTATACTGGTTTACTATTAGTGGAAGTGCTGCCTCTGGAGGCAGAACATGGCAGTAATGTTCCCTATTAGTTTGGTAGAAGTCCCAATTTTTTCCGGATACAGAAGAGATTTTTATTAGTTTGGTCACTCCGTAGTTATTGGTTTATTAGCATGGTGCATGATAGTTTTTAACATACTATGAGGTGAGCGAATGCTGAGGTGTAATCACGTAACGTTCCGAACGCGCGTTAGAACAATCCAACTGTCATTTTTCCATATAAAATTTGACATTTAGATCTACCTAACGTGCGTACAATGCGTTACGTGATCAACCTGCTGATTTACAATTGTCAAGTCAAATATGCGAGATACTTAACTCCACGCCAGATAGAGACGTAAAATTTTGTACTCACCACGGGCGGTAATAAAGAAAGCCTCAGAGCGCATATTTATCGCCCTTGCCTTCGGCTCGGGCGTCAAATACCTGCGATCTGAGGCATTCTTTGTTTAACCGCCCTAGGTAAGTAATGTACTATAGTAATAATCACGGCATGGGCCTTTATTCAATAACAATACTTTCACTTTATTATAAGACATCGTAAATTTTGTAGCATTTTCATTTTTCAGTGCAGTAGTGTTATTAACAGAATTAGTAGGAACAATGCCAATCGTTATGCCTAATTAGCGTCAATAATGATAATATTAAACTTACTCAACAATTTATATTCATATTTTCTCTCAAGAGCAAAAGTTTCGGGTCGATGAAATACCGTCATATTTCCTAAAATAGTGCAAGGTTGTATAGTTTTTTAACCTTGTCATGATCTTTATTAAATTTTACATCTAATCTGCAGAAATAACAGTAAAAAAAACACGTTACCAGGTTTAAATCGGACTCGTAAAAACCCATGAAAAAAACAACGTTAACGGAGCGAGATATTGCAAAAATCGTCATTTTTGGATGTTAATATTTTTATGATAGGATCCCGGAAATTGCTAATACATTTGGGTATTACGAAGAATAGTTTATTATGTCAATAAGACTAGTGTTAAATATTAAAAAAATCCTATTGCGGTTATTTAATTTAGGGTGACCCGAAACTTTTGCTCTTGAGTGTATACCAACTCCACCAGAGGGATAATCACGTAACATTTTCGAACGCGCGTTAGGACAGTCCAACTGTAATTTTTCCATATAAAAATTGACATTTAGATCTACCTAACGTACGTACAATGCGTTACGTGATCGACCTGCAGGTAAACACGACCTAAGGGTGGACACAATCACGTAACATTCCGAACGCGCGTCGGTAAAATTTAACTGTCAATTTTCCATATAAAAAGTGACATTTAGACTTACCCGACGTTCGTACAATGCGTTACGTGATCGACCTGCAGGTTGCACCGAAAATGCTACAAAATGTACGAAGTCTGAATTTATAACTATAAAATCTAAAATTCTAGCATAATTCTAACAGTTAACCATATTTAATAAAATCGAGCTTCTTAATTACTCTCAGCTAAACAAACGAGCGAACCCCAAACATCGTTGACCCAATTACTCCCCTAAACAAAGCTGACTGTAGGTACTCATTAAAACTGTACTTGCGAATGTGCGCGTCTGTTCGCATGTCTGTCGGTGACAGGCCCGGCGTGTGTTCACGCCTTTAGCCCCAAGGCAAGGTTAGGACACACAGGGAAGATTATGTGTCGAACTTTATCTAAATATTTCATATTCATGATTGTACTTTGGCTATTTCATTTTCAGCACTGATTTGTCTTGTCTCCATGTTTTGGGGCTGTCTTTATTATTACCTACTTCAGTAATATTTACAACGAGTATATTTATTATTGCTTTTAATACTGAACCAAATTATTTATAGTCCATTTTTGAACTTAGTTACGAGTGATTAGATCGAAATAAACTGCTTCGATGCTGCTAACCGGGATAGAGAAAAAAAGTTTGTTATCGTAAATAACGTTCCTACAATCAACAGTTTTATCAAAACCACAGTTTTTAACAGATATCTCCATATGTGTAGTTAGGTTCGCTTTAATTATCATCATGGGCATTTGCGTCTATTCCAGACGATTTAAACATTGCTATGGACCAATACTAATAATAATGTAGAGGCCAATACGAAACTTCGAGTTACGATTTTTTGACAAATCTGTACCTTTCACAAACACTCGGATAATGTTTGCTGAATGAAACGGGTGTCGGGTAGGTCTAAATGTCACTTTTTATACGGAAAATTGACAGTTAAATTGTACCGACGCGCGTTCGGAACGTTACGTGATTACCCCCCTGGCACCCCGAGCTGCTATTGAGATGCCTGCCCTTCCCCCGAGCAAAAAAAACCTACCCAATTTACGATTACAGACCGATGAACGTTAAATATGGCGCCGGCGGCCGTCATTCCATAGAAACTCGTCAAACTTTCCATAAATTCAGATTTGAACGAACACCACTTACGATTACGGACGATAATAGAGCTACGGTAGCCTGTGTGGTCCAGGCATACGGCTGTCAAGCGGCGGTCGTGGGTTCGAATCCCGGCTCGTGCCAATGAGTTTTTCGGAACTTATGTACGGAATATTTACCGTTAGCTTTTCGCTGAAGGAAAACATCGTGAGGAAACCAGTCTAATCCCAAGAAGGTCTAGTTTTCCCTCTGGGTTGGAAGGTCAGATGGCAGTCACTTTCGTAAAACTAGTGCCTATGCCAAATCTTGGGATTAGGTGTCAAAGCGGACCCCGGGCTCCTTTAGGGGCACAACCGGGAATAACGCTAGGATGATGATGACCCCGGGCTCCTTTAGGGGCACAACCGGGAATAACGCTAGGATGATGATGACCCCGGGCTCCTTTAGGGGCACAACCGGGAATAACGCTAGGATGATGATGACCCCGGGCTCCTTTAGGGGCACAACCCGGAATAACGCTAGGATGATGATGACCCCGGGCTCCTTTAGGGGCACAACCGGGAATAACGCTAGGATGATGATGACCCCGGGCTCCTTTAGGGGCACAACCGGGAATAACGCTAGGATGATGATGACCCCGGGCTCCTTTAGGGGCACAACCGGGAATAACGCTAGGATGATGATGACCCCGGGCTCCTTTAGGGGCACAACCGGGAATAACGCTAGGATGATGATGACCCCGGGCTCCTTTAGGGGCACAACCCGGAATAACGCTAGGATGATGATGACCCCGGGCTCCTTTAGGGGCACAACCGGGAATAACGCTAGGATGATGATGACCCCGGGCTCCTTTAGGGGCACAACCGGGAATAACGCTAGGATGATGATGACCCCGGGCTCCTTTAGGGGCACAACCCGGAATAACGCTAGGATGATGATGACCCCGGGCTCCTTTAGGGGCACAACCGGGAATAACGCTAGGATGATGATGACCCCGGGCTCCTTTAGGGGCACAACCGGGAATAACGCTAGGATGATGATGACCCCGGGCTCCTTTAGGGGCACAACCGGGAATAACGCTAGGATGATGATGACCCCGGGCTCCTTTAGGGGCACAACCGGGAATAACGCTAGGATGATGATGACCCCGGGCTCCTTTAGGGGCACAACTGGGAATAACGCTAGGATGATGATGACCCCGGGCTCCTTTAGGGGCACAGCCCGGAATAACGCTAGGAGGAGGATGACCGCTTACGATTACAGAGGGTGTGGTGCAACCCACCCTTATCCTGGGTTCGCTCAAAAAGTCACAGAAATTAATGTACTTAAGTACAGTACGTGTGTGTGAACGCGCCTTTACCTCGCAGTTATAGGTTCCGCCGAGCAGCATTAAAATTTCACCACATCATTAAACTTGTTGGATTTCGCATTTAGCAGAGTTTTGAACTGAAATCCTCGTTCCACGGCCCTCGTGCGTTGTGGACAAATTAGTAGGAACTTCGTGTGGGTACGTTAAATTAAATATTCAACTGATATTAGGAACACGATTATTGTAAACGTGAAGGTTAGTGAGGATGTTTAGATGGTTGTTCCTTTTACACGCAAAAACTACTGAACGGAGTAGGTAATAGAAAAAGCTTAAGCCGGCCACCTACGCTAGGTTTATAACCCATGGTTATGCCTGCACAGTTAATGGGGTTGGCCGGTGAAAGCTAATTGTAGATGGCGCTCTTATATATTCCATACGATGAGAGAGAGAGACAGAGGATCGATGGTCCCTAACTTGTATGGAAACCATATACAGTTCTTAGGCAAAAATCTTCCCCATAGCTTTAATCCATAGCCTTTTATTTTTAGCCTTTTTCGGAAAACGGTGGATTCCCACTTCAGAGCAATTCGGGACGAAACATTAAGTCATTTTCGCAAAAATAAATAAAAACTACTTCCCGCCATACAAATTTAGCTTTTTTAGGGACCATTATTGGTGCTGTCAGTTTGACAATTGCCAGCCCCATTAGTGCAGGCAAACAGACGTTCAGTTATGTCATACACACGTTCAGTTACGCCTGCACAAATTGAACTGCGTTGCGTGGGTGGGCGGCTTTACGTGCTGGCATTGACTCTTGTATTTAAGTGACATTTGTTCACAAATGTGATATGTGCGTACTAATGCAATACTCGTAATTAGTAATTTCGTTTCGCAGGCAAGTTAGTTAGTTATACTGGGCGTTTTCCGCAAGTCGACATCCATTGTGCCTATTTTGCGTGAAACGGCGGTGTGGCGCTACTCTAACCACCCCAGCTCGTTTAAAAAGTTGGTGAGTGCCTTGGTGTTGCTGACTGCGTCCCGTAGTCTGTAAGGGAGAACCTAGGTGCTTCATTCTGTATACTTCTACCTCCTTGCAGTCCAGTAGTATATGTTTGGTCGTTTCTTCTGCCTCCATGCACGCTCTGCACATGGGGCTGTCTGTGATACCTAAGTTATAGAGGTGTCTGTTCAAGGTGTTGTGTCCTGTTATTATACCCACTATCTTGCGCAGTTGGTTTCTATGTGTCCTTAGTAGTGTGGTTGTGAGTTTGTAGTCGCGTTTCGACAAAATCTCTTTGGTCTGTCTGCATGTGTCTATCTCCTCCCACCTCCCAGTATCTTTGGTGTAGGTCTTTAGTGTGTTGGTCCAGTTGATTGTATATGTAGCTTTGTGGCAGGGGCAAGATTGGCTCCGGTCCGTATGCCGTTGTTTCTGAGCCTTTCCTGGCCAGTTCATCCGCTGCATCGTTTCCTCTTGAGCCACTGTGCCCCTTGATCCATTGTATAGTAACTTTGTTTTTATCTGCGCACATATAAGTTTAAGTGACATTCGTATATCAAGCTGGATGTGATGTTATCACTGCTCAGTGCTTGTAGTACCGATTTACTGTCTGAGAGTATCCGTATGTTTGTGTTTTCGACTTGTCGTCTCTTTATGGCATTGCAGGCAAACTGTTCATACAGTTTTGAGGGAAAATGTATTCGATTAAGTTTTTATTTATTCGTATGGCTAAATTAAAAATTAAAATCGTTCTTAGTTAAAAAAATAAAAAATAAAAAAAATGCATGCAAATTAGAGCAGTACACCCAATTGCTGGATCCATTGGGTTACGTTGTTATCTAGGGTGAACAAGTCGGCTGGGTTGCCCTGGTACTTGGTGAGTGGGCACTCGCGGATAATATGGTCCATGTCCTGCACCGCAGCTCCACACTCGCATGCTGGAGACTCCCTCCATCCACATTTGTGCATGAACTCTCGGCTCCTACCCCAGCCGGTCCGCAGCCTGTTTAACTGGCACCAATTCGATTAAGTGTCTTGGTACTTTGATTAGTGAATAAATACATAAATAAAATATCAGATCATCAATTATATATTTTTTTAATATTCTGATATTTTATCCTGAGCATTTAAATTGTGTGAGCAATTAGCGTGAGTTGTGAAACAAAAATTTACTCAGTGTCAGTTTTGTGACGTAAATTAAGCATACAAATCATGTGAAAATGAACTTCTTTCACATGTAAACTGTGCCAGTCTTGAGATGCTGAGATGCGTATTATGTAAAAGCACATACCATTTTATGTGTGTTGGTATGTCGAAGTCGCTGTATAACAAAAATATAGGGGAACTCGAATGCTCCTGGCGCTGTCCGTCGTGTACAAATGTTACAACACGAAGAAAAAACGACAACAATCCACTCCCTAAACAATTGGAGACCACATCACTCGAAGACTCTAATATGGCAATTAATAATATGTCTATAGACAACTTATTAGGAGACGAGACACAGAAAACCCTCTTTGATGACACCGTCGGGTCCGGCGGGTCCGTCGGAATACATCAACAACACTCAATGCCACAGCAAACTCTCACTTTATTAGAACAAATAGGCTTACTGCTCGATTCGAAACTGGAAAAAAATAACAATACTATAATAGACAAAATGAAACACCTTATACACTCGGAAATAAACACGGCTATTAGTAAATTAAGGCATGACTTTACTTCAGAGCTCAACAACCTACAGGAAAACCAGCAACTTTTGACAAAACAATTAGAGGACACCCAGCTGAGAATTGATTTTCTAGAAAGCGAAAACCTGAAATTAAAAAGCGAAATGGATCAACTACAATCATGCATTTCAAATAAAAATATCTCAGACTATACTTTAAAAAGTATCGACACTGAAAAGAAATTTGTTATTTACGGTCTAGACGAACATTATGGAGAAAATGAATTATCTTTATTCCACCGCATCGACAACATGTTTCATGAATTATTAAATATAAATATAAACGGTTTTATCGAATCGGCTAAGCGTATTGGAAAAAAAGGAAAACGTCGCCCGCTTGAAGTGGAGCTCATAAGTAAGCGAATGACAAACTATGTCCTACAAAATAAAATGTGCTTCAAAGACACTGGTTATGGAGTCTCCGAAATGTTAGACGGCGAAGCCTTACAAAAAAGAAAATCTCTAAGAGAACACCTTCTAATCGCGCGTCGAAAAGGACAGTTTGCTGTAATAAGGAACAACCGGCTATACATCAATGGAGCTGAATACAACTCGCCAACGCCGAAATCCTCAAAAGTTTGTTCTTCAGCCTCAGAGGATAATACCATCTTAAGTAGGACTCATAATGGCGCAGTCGATTCAAATAGGACTAATAATTTGGAGAATAAAAAGGAGAACAGAAATAGCGCACCTTGCGAGCTTTTTCGTGTATAATAACTTATTCATCCTTCATCAAAATATAAACGGATTGGTGCATAAAGCTGACGTCTTAAATGTTCACTTGGAAGAATTGAGAAGCTCAGAAAAACCAATCGATATAATCTGCATTACAGAACACAATATGAAGCCAGGGGACGAAGAACAACTTTTAATTTCAAACTATAATTTAGCAACTTGTTACTCTAGGGAAAACAGAAATGGAGGGTCTTGTATTCTAGTCAAAAATTGCCATAAATACGTAGTCTTAACAGATGTTCTATCCACCTCCATTTCAAATGTATTTGAATGCTCGGCTATTGAACTGAAGGAACATGAAATTATTGTAATTTGTGTATACAGACCTCCTAAGCTTGATAATTGTGCTATAGATATATTCTTAAATAGATTAAACATAATTTTTTCTAAGATATGTTATAGAAGCAAGAAAATTATTGTCTGCGGCGATTTCAATATCGATACATTAAAGAGAACTAAACACTCTCTACAATTCAAAAATTTGGTACTTGGCTATAATTTAAGATTAGGAATAACAGAACCTACGCGATTGCAAAGTAAAACATGTATTGACAACATTTTGCATAATGTACGAGGTGGTAAAACAGAAGTGATTGATTTGGCAATTTCTGATCACACAGCCCAGATATTGAAATGCCCAGTTAAAAAAACTTACCTACTGCCATACTGGTATATAAAAAAACGAGACTATAGCGCAGAAAATATAACAAAGTTTGTCGAATACTTACAAAGTCTTAACTTCAATAGTGTGTATATGGCTAACAACCCAAATGAGGCTTTCGAATGTTTTATCGATGATTTTCAATTATTTTATAACTTATGTTTTCCACTTGTCAGATACAAAATATCAACTTTTAAAAAACCGAAATGGATAACTAATGGTATTCGAATTTGTTGTAGGAAAAAAAGGAATTTGCTCTGGAAATATAGACTCTCTCCTAATACACGGGACAAAAACTACTTAAAAGTATATTCTAATAGACTTAAAAAAATTATATCACTCACGCAAAAGTCTCAAAATGACTATTACATTAAAAACTCATCTAATAAATGTAAAGCTACATGGAATATCATAAAAAAATCAAAAACTACCTACTTGAGGGAAAATATTACCCCCATAAAACATGACGGTATACAAATAAATGACACGAAGATTATCGCACAAACATTTAACGCGCACTTTGTTGAACAAGTTACATCAAATAACAATGCTGACATCATATCTAATAATCCTAATTCTATATCAAAAAATAATCTTACTATGACATTTAAATCCTCTAATTCCATTTTTATGAAACCCACATGCCCTCATGACATTCATACTATAATTAATTTATTAAAAAATACGCCTAGTACTGGTTTCGATGGCATTTCATGCAAAATTGTAAAAAAAGTAGCGCATATAATAGCACCAGTAATCAGTTATATTACAAATCTATGTATTGAAAAGGGTAGTTTTCCTGAAATATTAAAGACAGCCGTAGTGAAACCTCTATTTAAGAAGGGTGACAAAGAAAATATGAATAATTACAGACCAATAGCCCTATTATCAATCTTTTCGAAAATTATCGAGAAAGTTATTTACAATAGCCTTTACCAATACTTTGAGACTCACGACTTATTTGCAGCAGAACAAAAAGGTTTCAGAAAAAACAAGTCCATTAATATGGCAATTTATGATCTTTTAAAAAAAGTTATGACGGAGCTAGACAAAAAAAGACCCGCTGTTGCTTTATACATGGACATGTCGAAGGCTTTCGACTTTGTTGATCATAACATTTTGTTAAATAAATTATATAATTATGGCGTACGTGGTAATGTTCACGATTTAATTAGATCTTATTTAACCGGACGAAAGCAAATGGTTACAATAAATAAAATTTGTACTAAATCAAAGACTGAAATATCTGTATCATCTGATTTTAAAGAAATAAAATACGGAGTGCCCCAAGGCAGTGTATTAGGCCCCTTGCTTTTCCTTATCTATATTAATGATTTGCCATTGACTACTGAGCACTCAATGATCATGTTCGCCGATGATAGTACAATAATATTTACTGGAAATAATACACAAACAATACAGATTGAAATTAACAAAGCAGTTGACACAGTAATTACATGGTTGAATACGAATAATTTATGCATTAATTTAAATAAAACTAAGATAATGAAATTCAAGCAAAGAGTTGATAGAATACCAAATCTCACCGTGACATACAAAAACCACCAAATTGACGAATCAGACCTTACTAAGTTTTTAGGATTAAGTTTAGATAATAAGTTGACATGGAAAGATCAGATTGACATTATATGTAAAAAACTTTACAAATTCTCATATGCATTATATAATCTTAGTAAAATAGTAAGTCAACCAGCTGTTCTAACCGCCTATCACGCGTATGTTACTTCGACTTTAAGATACGGTGTCATGTTCTGGGGCAATTCCACAGACAGAGAAATGGCCTTTAAAGCACAGAAACGATGTTTACGATCAGTATGTAAAATACCATCAACGGAATCTTGTAAACCGCATTTTATCAGACTTAGCATACTTCCACTACCGTGCCTCTACATATTCGAGACCGCAGTTTACGTTAAAAACAATATGCATCAGTTTTCTGTTTTTAACAGTACTCGCCAATGTCATAAAATATTTACGGAATCAATAAAAACGGGTCTTCTTGCTAAAAGTGTTTTCGGAATGGCACCGAAAATCTATAACAAATTGCCAAAAAATCTATGCAAAGTAGAAGATTTAATAGAATTCAAAAAAAGCCTGTTTACCCTTTTAGTAAAAAAAGCCTATTATTCACTGAATGAATATTTTACAGATTGTGAACTATAATAATATAATACTTACTCTAAATTAGATGCATGCTGCTCCATCTTCTCATAAGTATTTGTATGCCATATGGCAAAACATAGTGGTACATAATTTTAAGTTCTTTGACCATCCATATACCTATGTTTACAAATAAATGATTTTGAATTTTGAATTTTGAATTTTGTAAATGTCGTGTTTTTGCATATCATTTATAAATTGAAAAGAAAAAGTTTATTTTTATACAAACTAAATACTTTATTGCCGTCATTAAACTGACACTGAGTTAAGTTTTGTTTGACGACTCACGCTAATTTTTAGTCGGTTATAAAAGTCGAGGGATCGAGACTTTTAAGCAAGTGCAAAGATATGCATCGATTTAATCCTCTCATAAATATGTACCTACCGAAACTTTAATCCGCTGACGTAACAGGGATGAGACATATTTATGAGCAAGTTGTATGTAGCCATATTTTTTCACTTGACTATACCTACAAATCACTTAAAGATACTTCTTTGTTGTCTGTACTCGTAAAATATACAACGTGTCCCAAAACTCAACGATAAGCCGGCACCAGAGGATGGAGCTGCTTATGATTAGTCGAGAAAAAATAAGGAAAAAAATATATCTAAATAAGTAGCTCCATCCTCTGGTGCCGGCTTATCGTTGAGTTTTGGGACACGTGGTAGATATATTTTATTTTATATATTTAGATATATTTTTTTCCTTATTTTTTCTCGACTAATCATAAGCAGCTCCATCCTCTGGTGCCGGCTTATCGTTGAGTTTTGGGACACGTGGTATATCTGAATTAATTCACCAAAATCTGTGTAAGTAAGTACAGATAAATCGGTATATATGGCAACATTGTCTGATGTAGCTCATTTGACTCGCGATACATTGAAATGGCGGTCATTTCAGCATTATTTTCATGTCCGCCACATAAACTAAATAACATTTTGTGATTAACAACTAATGGCAAATAAAGAAGGATTAAAACATGTAACAAACAATTATTTGAAATCAGATTAGGCTTCTCTACAAATAGTTATTCCGGAAGTCACGTGATACATTTTGAACTGTACCCCTATACAAGAACGCGAGCTAAGAAGTATCCACTTCAAAACAATGTCCTTGACTGCTGTGATGTCTGTTGCCTGAAGTAAATAATATATGTACCTACATACTCTCATCATTACTGAAAAATCAAAGAAATAAGCGAAGTACGATTTTATGTTTCACATGGAATCTTTGTGTAATGGTTTGTTTATTATCTTTATTTCGGATCAAAGTATGCAAGTTACTTATAGATCTGCTTAAATATTAATTATTAGTACATCATAAAATCATAATAAAGCTCCTACCTGAAAATATATTTACTGGTGACTTTGTTACAAACTTGCTTGGCCATTTTCTAAACAATTTCCCTCGCAAGCATAAAACTGTTACAACGAATAAAACTAGCACGATAATAACACAATATGTGGCCCGCCGTAAAATTGCTGTGGCTAAGAAATTTTAAGCCCAGTGCTATGTTCTGTTCAGCGAATAAGAAATAAGGACACGAACCCTAGGATTTATGTGCTTTCTTACTTACGGAGAACACAAGAATTGTTACTCGACTGAAATACAGAAAAGGCTGGAAAGAAGAATTGGATTGTACAATTGCCCGATTTGACCAAACTCGAATAAGGACTTCATCATATCATAAGAACTTAATCTGGGAGTAAACGTAAAATAGTACGGACTGATCTTGAAACTCTTTTTGTTCGGTCGAATTGACTTATAAATAACTTTCCTTATCTTTATTCTCTTCCAACATCATAATTGTATATACATATCAACGTGTTGCTATGTTTATACAATTATGATGTTGGAAGAGAATAAAGATAAATAAATTACTTATAAAGTAATTTAGGTTTATTTTGACGATATCCATGAGAGGTCCAAAAAAAAACGTTAAAGAAACTGCCTCCAATATAGTTCCATGTCCAAATTCTTCTGAAGTTATTTAAATTAGTATAGTGTAATAATATCTAAATATATTAGTGATTATTATAAACAAATAAAAAAACATGATGTTTACAAAGTTTTTCACAACTAAAGACTAAGTAAAATAATCAAAATTAATGCTCGGTGATAAATTCGTCAATGATATGCCATATTTGCATATGTATACCTACTGTAAATAGTTACTGATGTTTTTATTCAGAATCGTTGCGAGCGTTCAACAACATTAAAATTACTTGACATTCTGTGGTAAAGTTTGGTTAAATGATTTTCTACTTTACCCTCTGAAATTGAATTTGAAATTCATTTATTTGCTGAACATTACGTACACAAACTAACAACGTTTATTCATAAACTTCACGTTCTATTAATTACTCAGTGTCAGGGTGTGTTAGATGTGGAAGTTACGAGCACGCTTTTAAAAAATATATTTTAAAACTGAATCAACAAAAAAATCTAATATACCTACCTAATATGAAGGGTCCACGAAAAGAACATGTCTGGTCACATTTTTTTTCAAAATGAGATTTTAATGTCAACATTTTGAGTTCGTTATTAACTATAACGTGTTATTAAAATCTCATTTTGAAAAAAAAAATGTGACTGGACATGTTCTTTCCGTGGACCCTTCATATTGAACCTGCTCACAAAATTTCACGAGAATCAGTTTAGAAATGCGACCTGTAGAGGAGAACAGCCGGACAGCTGAACATCCGGCCATCCAAACATACGAAAGAATTTTGGCCCAAGCTAAGCTTCGCTATTTCTACTATGGCTTCGCTTCGCTCAATCGTTCAGAGATGCGTTTTGTCCCTATCCCACAAATAGGTACAAAAGTCATACTTAGTAAAAGATAAAGACAAATGAATGTTAACGCCATTTTAACTAAAATAGGTTCGATGAACGTTTATGGATAAGTGTATATGCTCCTGTTTTTACCACCCCACATATAAAAACCAGTAACTAACGTTTCCACCCACCGCAGCACTAGCCCAGCGTGTGGTCGCTTTGTTTTACTTTGTACGTACAAATACGAGCAAGTTTCTTACTGATAACTATCCAAAGCTCTTACGAACTTTCCTCTGTAGTTCTAATTTCAACTTTAACAACGCGGGCTAAGGATGGTTTTCCTAATACAGTTGAGAGAGCTAAGAGGATTGGATTGTGAATAAGGTGAAGACTATCTCTTGATTAGAGTCGTGCTGAAGAGAACGCTCGGGTGCTTAACTTTCCGCGTTCATTTAGCTCTTGCTTATGATTTGCTTGCACATTGGATTTGTCGAGAAGTGGGCTTTCTTTGTCACTTGTTGAACACTTAGGGCACGTCTCGGAGATAAAAAATGGTCAAGTCTGCGCGGAAATCGCACGCTGAGGGTTTCTGACCATCGTAGAGGATGCGTTGGGTTGAGAGGGAGTAAATTGTCTTTAACTGTCTACAAAACGAATCCTCAGATGTACCTATATACTAAGTGTTTTTGTATATAGAAGTAACATCTGCTAACGCCTTCTAATAATTAAGTTTATATACTCTGTTTATTAAATAAATAAATAATAATAACAAAACTATACAAATGAAAGAGGATAATTGAGAACTTTGGCGCGCCAAGCAGGATAAGAACCTGCGATGCGAATATGTGGTTAGTCGCTGCTATAACTGAACTTAACTTATTCAGAAATAATCACTCGTTTTGCCATTCTTTTTAACCGACTTCAAAAAAGATTCTCAATTCGTCTGTATTTTTTTTGTGTGTGTTTGCTACGCGAAACTCGGTAATTTCAGAACCGATTTGAAAAAATACAGGATTACAGTTGCCTTAAATAAGGAAACATCCGCTGTCGGCAGTGTAGTGAATTGATTGTGTCGTTGTAGTGGCAGTCCGTGCTGTTCGTTAACGACGCTGCTGAGACGCTCGAGTGTCCGTCTTGTGATGGCGCATTGTAATAACGTCACTGACTGCAGGGGCGTCCATGCGTATATAGTGGAGTTAAACTCCAAAAAGATATGGGAAAAGGAAAAAAAAAAAAAAACTGACTGCAGGGCTGTTATTCGGAACGCGCTAATGCGCCTCACCTCACCCGGCCTTACGAAACTAGACCTCAGCCCCGGTATTCTGTAACTTCTTTTAAGCTCACCTCAACGCTCACCCACCAATAGTGGAAGGCTGCTTGCTATCATTGGGCCGGAGCTTTGATTGGACCATTTAAATATTTTAGAGCATGCGTAGAGTTTAAAATATTTTGATGGTCCAATGAAAGTGCCGGTCCAATGATGGCAGCCTTCCCCTAATCTGATAATATATATTTGCCCCTATACAGTTACATCTTTTTTTAAGCAAAGCTCCACAACTGACCCTCGTATTTCTGGCCAGATAGAGAGATTGTATTGACCCGAATAAAACCGGATCCGACCCTAATATTATGTCAGCATTTACATAAAGATTAACGCTACGAGCTACGCTATAGCACGGCTACGCGTATCTCGTAGGCTGCTACGAAAGGCGATGCCACAGATTTAAAATAACAAATGACGCATTCACACAGAATGGGCATTTTATGTATGTAATGTATGTATGTAAACAAAACAAAACAATTATAACAAATAACACTAACAACTTCACAATAAAAACGAAAATATAATCACGAAAGCAAACTGGCAAGGAAAGTGTAGGTACGCAGTTAAGAACTTAATTGTACACCATAACAGGTTGTATTAGATTAAAGTTCACCCAGGACACCTAGCAATAATTTTTAAGGTTATAAAAATGGGTAGTACCCATACTTTTTTTTTTACACCCTCTGCTAAAGTAGGATGTAAGACACTTCGTAGGGATTCCAAACGACACAAACAGCCAAACAGCTTCAAGCTTACTCGTACTTCTGACTAAAGCTGTATATCGGTTTTATTTGGCTTACCTGAAAATCACATGCTTAGTGGCAACAACTACCTTTTTAAGCACAGGTGAAATCGAGAGCTGTTATGAGTTTAACATGTTTATCTGAACGGAAATATTTATTTGTCATTAAATCTGGTATGTAGAAGTGGTGTCACATAATAGTATTAATAGTTATAGAGCGATACACATTTAGACTTTAAAAAGCCATGCACATAGGTATACTAAAAAAATAATAAACATTATTATTAAAAAAAATTACATGCATTAATAAAACTTGTTGCAAAGGCGTTAAGCCTTTAATGTGGACTATTGCAAAAATTATGAAAGTGACAATTAATTATCTAAAACTCATTCAGAGCGTAGTAATACTTTTCAACAAGAAAGTTAAGTCTGTGTGCCTGTGGCATCACAGCTCCCAAACGAATGAACCAATTTGAGTGCAGTTTTCGTAGAAATCTTTGTTTATCGATTATTGAGATGGTGCTTAGCAATTTTTGTTGTGTCGCGGGTGTTTTAAATATTTTATTGTACCAGTTATTTTCTCGTTTTTCGGGCACATATATCATCAAGTGACGTAGCTATCGAGCGACTTGTGGTTTAGGGAAAGGTCGAGGGCACCAGACCGCATGGAAGGTCACCGATGAGACGGACAGACCAGATCAAAGCCGCAGTAGATCAATCGCTACACGCAATCATAAGAACGGCGACTGCAAAGTCTGCAAAGACTGGTAGCAAAGGTTCACGACACGCCGCCAATGCGGCGTGTCGTGAACCTTTGCTACCAACACCTGGCCTCGTAGCATGGATGGCTTATCACGCGATAAATGACAAGATAGAGCATCCGTCACTGGCTGACACCGTTCGATAGAACGAGACGACGCTCTTATCTTGTCACTTATCGCGTGATAAGGCCAACCATGCTACGAGGCCTGAAAGAAACGACCACTTTGTCAAGAGCGAAAACCTCGAAGAAAAATAAATTGTTTCCTGTTACTCCAATGAAAGTTTCTTAAATGTAAATGTTGTGTGTTGTCTGTTCGCTGCAAGTCTGCGACGGTGACAGAGGCGACTAAATTTCGGATTAATCAGCGGGGCTTGTTGTCGTGGCTATTTTTAGCTCGGGAGCAAAGCCCCGCTTTCTACAAATGGATTGGCTGTATGGTCTGTTGTAGGAATATATCCTACGAATAAATACGCAATATACTGTACCTAACGCCTTGACTGCAAGGAACCCTGCTAGCGGGCACCTACGCCAGTGTAAGGCCTGAGTGGACGCTCGAGTCGGGCGTGTGGGGGAGCGGGGCGTGCAGCGTGCATGTTAAACAAATGAAACTCATACTGGTGTCCTGAGTAGACGCTGCACAAAGCGAATGCACGCTCGCCCGCCCCGCTGCACGCCCCGCCGAACGCTCCGCTCCGAGCGTCCACTCTCAGGCCATACACTAAAGTTGCTTTCAGCTACAAAGGAGGACAACCACGGGATTGGCTACGAGCGTAGCGCGTAGCGATTCTTAGTCTAATAAAGGCTTCCACACACCGGTCGCGTGCGCGGGCCCGCGGCGGGCCCGCGTTCGGTGTGTGTTTGAAGTGTAGTTTTAATGTTTTACAACCGGTGTGTGGAGGCCTTTAGGCCTGAGTGGACGCCCGGAGCGGAGCGTTCGGCGGGGCGGGCGATCGTGCATTCAATTTGTGCAGCGTCTACTCAGGACACCAGTATGAGCCTCATTTGTTTAACATGCACGCTGCACGCCCCGCTCCGCCGCACGCCCGACTCGAGCGTCCACTCAGGCCTTACACTTAGTTGAGCTTGGATAAGTTTAATACGGCTAAATAATAGACTCGAATAAACCTCCATTGAACAAAGGAAAGACACAAATGAATCATTAGTCCTAGCACGTCAACGCGCCAGCAGTGAATGGGCTTTTAATTAACAAAGGCTAGGTGCACGTCAATGGGCGTGGGCTTGAATGCAGTGGGGATCAACTGCACTCGACACTAAACTGGCTGCTTGTACGACAGATGTTGCTGTCGATCGATAACGTGTGTATGCCTATTTAAATATGCCTGAATACATCATATTTTTATTGTTAGTAAGTTAAATGCAAAGAAGAGGTCGATAAATTGCAGGGACCGGGAAACCCATTTTTAGGCTTAAGCCCATCTAAATATTTAGTCATCCTATCAATTTGGTTACCTTATGATAGGACTACTCTATCATTGGTTAACCCTATTGTTATGGCAAACATATCGGAAGGGGTAACCATAAGTCAACCTCAAACCCTATTGAAAATATTGAAATAGGGTTTTTGTTTAGGGTTTTTATTGAGTTATGGTAACCTTATCATCACCTGCTTATAGTGCATAATTATATTTAAGGTGGTTCGATTGCCATACAAAGCGTTATTTGACATTCGCAGGCTAACGGCGTGATATTTTAAGAAACTTATGTAACAAAATTTCATCAATTGGCTTCCCATTTGCGCCAAATTCCCCCTTTCCTAGAATAAACTTGTATAAACCAGATTAATTTGAGAAAAATAGTTTTCCCAAAATATCACGTCCCAAACCAATTTCTCAAATTAATCTAGTTTATACAAGTTTATCCTAGGAAAGGGCAAATTTGGCGCAAATGGGAAGCCAATTTATGAAAGTTTGTTACATATGTTTTTTAAAATATCACGCCGTTAGCCTGCGAATGTCAAATAACGTTTTGTATGGCAATCGAACCACCTTAATTTATGTCGCAAGTCGTATTCTAATATTCGTTAAAATGATATCCGTTTGAACTGGTTTAAAACCCTATAATAGCGAAACTATATTGATAGGGTTTTCAAATTGGTAAGTGGCAAGCCAAGTTAATTCGCTCAATAGGGTTACCATATCAATAAGGTTACCTTATCATAAGGTTACCAATATGGATAGGGTTTTAAGAACTACTTTAAAAACACCCTGTTTAGGGAAACCGGTTCCGGTCCCTGAAGAGAGCTTGTAGACGATAACATCGGGAACTCCGTACGCAGAGGAGAGCGCCTACGAGCAGAGCGCCCGCTTAGCGGGTTTCTGGGACGCCTCGACTCTTGTAAACCATGACGCCGTGTAAGATACACGTTTACATCTCCCGCGCGCGAGAATACAAGATGTTCCACTCGGGAATGGCTTTTTAGTCTAATGCCAATTTTTTTATTTCCTGAACAAAATATGCAACCGTGTTTTGGCTTCTGATAACCCACCTTATGTTTTAGTACCAAAAATGTATGTAATTTTTAACAAAATTGGACTTAAATATGGGACGTCGCCTATCACAAACTTTCATTAAGCTAAGTCGAATTGAACTCATAAACAGTGCTGTTACCCGCCGTGTGAATGTCCTCATAATGAACAAAGTACAGCAATCGCCCGTCAATAGTGCGCCGGCTTCGCTACACTGCCAGTGCTGCAGTGTGCACGCCAGATGTCACTTTCTGCTATTGGATTGTGAATTATGAGTTTGCATTTTGCTAATTGTTTTGTTTCTTATCAAGTTCTATGTGAAATAATTTTAAATAATAAGTAGAAAGTCACTGTCTAGAAAAAATGGCGGACTCTTTTAGATATCTTAACTGAATAGAACATCATACGGCACCTATCGTACGTCGTTATTGATTTATTCAATTATTCAACCCAAGCTATTTTACCACGTTACCCGAAATCGACCTATTTTACATTCAATAATAAACAATAAACAACATTTAAAATCCTAGTTGTATATCGCATTATGGTATCGTTAAAACGGAATGTAAATTCCCCTGTTAGGTACATATTATTTTATTAGCGTGTGAATGGAAACCATATATCGACGCAATTCAAATTATTGAACAGAATTGCAATTCCATTTCAATTCTATTTCAGCGATGCCAATAAAGCCCGTTATATTCAGCTCCAATTTACACAATGAATGTAACGAGACTTAAAATTGTTGCAAAATATAATTTCGCCATTACCAGGCTGAATGAGGCAGTGCGGTCCGGAATCCTCGATTATGAAATCATTGGCCGAATGGAAATATCAATTAGCGATCCGATTGGTCCGCTCGGCGAGTCCAATTTGGAAATACAGTGTGCGATGTTGCGCTTTTCTCCAGCTTTTTTTTGTAATGTTTTATACAAGGGGTAACCCTATATAAAAATTTACAAAAATTACATGGCGTCACCATCGACGCAAAGCTCCATTTGACCTGAGCAGTGACGAAAAAAAAGAAGTGTTTTAAAACACGTGAGAGTTCTGAGGGTTCAGAAAATCACCAAAACTGCATTTACACTCTCATGTAGACGTTACCTCTGCAGTGCACTCTTTAGGCCTCTCACAGACTGGCGCGGCCTGGCCGCGGCGGTCAATAGAAAACTTGTCATTAGCTGTCTTTACTATGGTCCGCGACCGCAGGCCGCGCCAGTATGATGCAGGCTTTAAATGTGATATTACCACAAAACAGATTTTAGTGATATTACTATGGCAATTTGACGGTTAAGCTGGTGTTGCCAAATAATTTTAATGCTGACTTAATGTGGACTACGTCTGTCGTCTATATTTTTCGGAAATAAACTCGTGAATGAATCTATAGTTTTATAAGCAACGAAACTTTGCTCATAAACTTCTTAAAATTGAGCGAAACACCATTAAAGTTTTAATTTAATAAGTACAAATTGTAACAGCAATACCGCCGACGGATAATGCTGGCTTATTTTATTGCGGGTTAATTTTAAAACTCGTCGACATGAACGCAAAAGTCAAACAAAATTAAATGTGTTCAGAATTGGAGTATTTTATCGTGAAACTCTGTAAACTCTGTCATGTAACATGTAGGCAACTTAAACACAAATGCACTGCGAGGACGGTTAGCTGGAATTTTATTTAAATTAGTTGTTGCTAATAAATTTAAAACAGTTAAAGCGTGTTCATCCCCACATTAAGCGATGTAGTTATAAATGCATTCATAAAAACAGAAAAAAGTCATGTGGGATGCGATTTTTATCTCTGGGGGATTAAAAAAAAACAATTGTTTGGAGGAATTCAACTCGGTCGATTTTTGATCTAATGAGTAGGTAATGTCTATTGTCCAGAGGGACAATTAGGCCAGCGTCAAAGCTTTCAAGGCGCTACGCCGATTTTTTTACCTTTTAATGTAGGCGGGCAGTAAAGAATCTGTACATATTTTTTTGACAAGTGACACTTACAACTGACTAATACCGCACCGCCAAATGTGGCGTTAGGGCCAGTTTCACCAACTTACGATTATAGCTCACCAAGTCGCTATTTGACCCTGAGATAGTGTCACTGTATACGTGGCTAGAGTCATATAGAAACTTGTCGGGCTATACAGACCGATCAATATTTAATATGGAGCACGCATCTGTCATTCCTTAGAAACTTCCTATACATTCCGATTTTAACGGAAACGGCTTACAATTACTGACGGTTTGGTGCATTCAACCCTTAATCTCACATTGAGCCCCAGCTCTGCATAACTCCAATCCAGTTAAATCATTCTTTACTTCACTGCAAGGACACTTTGTTAATGAATTTCAAACATGTTCAAGCAAGCTGCTGTTTACGCCGAAATTACATCGAGAGGCTCGTCGTAAGGGAATTTTTAAGTTGTTTACGTTATGACTGGCGAGCTGTTTGCGCCGTCTCAGCTTCCCGTCGGGCGGAGTCGCAAAATACTGAGAAACACACGGCTTGTAACTTCAGACGTGTCCGTCAGTGGTGGATCCAGGATTTTGGTTTGACTGTTTGGTGTAGTATACAAAACTTAAGTGGTAATGGTAACACAATAACATGTTTAGACGGCGACGCACGCGCGGTGCATTTTCTGGGAGTCAAATAACGAACCGGCCTCGAAACCAAAGATGTAATATAAAAAAGAAATAGATATATGTTGTCTATGTACGAAATTCCCTGTTTAAAAATGGATAGGCACATCTGACAGCTGAGACGCGTTTACGTTTCCATTGACGACGCGAAACTAAGGCAAGTTGGTGCAATTGACTCAATTTTAGTGTGCCATTTGTGGAGCGTTGATAACCTGCCTACCTCTTTTTCATCATTGCTCGAAACCCTAAGTACACTTCGGCCAGGTTTCCTCCTTCATAAAGATCGACAGCTTATCATTTGGCACTCTCACCACAAATGAACTGTAAACTCACTTTATTGTGACTGTGGTCTTCTTGGTGAAGGGACATCTCCAGTTGGGCTGCTACAAATATGACCGCGATAAAGATGCCATTCCCCTGTGTCGTACGTCTAACTACTATGTACCGGTTTTCATTGCTCTCAGCTGATACTAAACATCGAGATCCAGTATAATCCAAGTGCAAACAAAGTCTCGTGTGTTGCCTCCAGGTGAGGCGAGGAGGGCGACGGGTAAATACGGTCTTGAGATGGTGGTGACCACTTCCTCGGCAGGATAAGTGTCAGAGTCTGTTGGCTGATATAATAAAAATATCAAGAGCAAGACTCGTTAGTTAATGAAGGAAGTAGTTACACGGTTGTTTACAAATCTGGCCATAAAGTAGCAGTCACCGCCCGCTACGCGTGTGGAAAATCCCGCTTTCCGGAGACGTGAATTTTTGTACTCATCGCGGGCGGTAATAAAGAAAGCCTCAGATCGCATAGGTAATTTTTCCCGAGCCGAAGGCAAGGGCGTCAAAAACCTGCGATCTGAGACATACTTTGTCTTACCGTCCTATTGAGATGGTAACATGGTTTACCTAGTTTAGTAGTCAAATACTCAGTATTAACGAAACAAAAACATTGGAATGAATACCATTTTAAGACAACAAAATATTATAGTTTATGGCCGTACTTGTCACGAAAAAGGCGAGTTATTGCCTTAGAGCTGTGAACGATTTCAATGGAAATCGATACAATACGAGTATGCATAGAGTCTTTGGTCAAAACACACACTTTATTTGGAGTTCTGTTACACAGAGCTAATGTCTTTTATCCCATACAATGGCCTACGGTTGTTAAATGTTTATTCCAGACAGAGGACTATGCTGCACGCCAATCTGTGTTGCACATGTTGGTAACTATTAGAACAATAGCGTCGTCTGAAGGAGAGAGCGGCGCCGGCGTCTGCAGAGATGCACCAAGGATGACCATGCAGTTCGAGAACCCTTACGTCACTATAATTAGAGTTGGAACTTAATATTTATAAGTTATAGTAATGTTTGTAATAATGATGGAACGGTTGGCCGTCTCAAGATGTCAACCGATGGGGAGGACTTCACTTGATAATTGACGGGAGGAGCGTGTACATCTGATTGTGTTGATAGTGTTTACATATACGAGTATTATATCAATGATAATTGTATAAGATTGTCAAAGAAGAGTGTTCGACAAGTCTATACTATGTGAAACCTATTAATTAGATTGTAACATCAGTGGTCGGCAGTCTACGCAATAATTGAAAGCTAAGTACCTACAGCAGTGGTTTTTGGGATTCGTGTTTATTCGGAGTTAATTACTAAAGATCACAGTAATTGCACTGCCCAGTTAATAAAGGATATTATTATAGAAATCTCTGTACTTGACGGAATAAGCCAAATAAACACGACCAGATTGTATTGTGGGTTTTATAACTGTGGGTGTATACGAGGATAATATTGTGGTTGTAAACACTCCTATTGTGACCAGTTAAGGTGGTCTAATGTATCAGTGAAAGAAATAAATAAAGAACTCTGTTCAAAAGTAATAAAGTTATGATACTGAATAAGAGTAATGAGATACGAGTTCGACCCTCGTATCTAAAGTAATAGAGAACCTTATCAAGTAATGCAACAAGGGTTCGATTCCTTTGTGGTGTCAAGGAGTATTCAACCTTCAGTACTGGTGTATTATTGATAGTACCTACTTTTTATCGTGTGTGTGTGTAATTGTTTTCCTAAGGAACAATGTCTTGTGAATTGTATTCGATTAAACATGTTTAACTCGAGAAACTATATGCACAAAGTACATCCTTGTAAAATACTATCGTTTTAAGAAGTTTTATAAGAAACTAATTAAGTTGTGTACCTTAATTAGTTAGAATGATGTGTCACTAAAGGCGTGGAGGTTTTTCCGGAAGCTCGACTGACTTTTCCCAACCACATTATGCCCAGGAAGTGAGTCGAGCATCAAATAAGGGTTTAACTAGCCTTATTTGATATAATAATAAAAGTTTCGATTTTGCTTTTATATGAAAGATTATCAATTACTCATTATTTGATTTAAAATACCAACCAAATGCTAATGATACTATTTATCAAATAAATACTACAGTTTAATATCTAGACCAACAAATAAATATCAAATATTAGTAATACTAACTATTAAATAAATACTTTGTTTAAAATATTTAAACAAACAAACAAATAGCAAATCATTCAAATATTAATCCAATCGAATATCAAACAACAAATCAAATAAACCAATAAATCAATAAATGATCTTAAATTTTAAAACTAATACTTTGTTTTCTTTATAACACCCTTCCTGGTAACGCAGACCTTTCCTTTATTCGACTACCTATTTACATTTACATTCTTAGGCTTCAACTTACCTAGACAGGCTATATCTAGGCTAGGCTATCTAGGCGCACCCTTAGGGGCCTGGTGCCACTTCACGTGGAGCTCGTGACGTAGGATTCTAGACTTTGTGTTTTAATAAATAATACACAACTAGTAAAAAGAACTTGGACATTAAAAAAAATACACAACGTAGGAAACTAATAATTATTTGCCATTATGACGATCACTGCTTATTTATTGTGTTATAAAGTTATATTTAAAGCTATATTGCAAACGTATGGAAAGTTCTAAATAATCGAAAGGTCTGAGAGGGGAGGTTTAAATTATAATTAAATAATTGCTTACAATTTTAATTAATACATAACATTATTCGTATCGCGAGTCCGCTGGATGCGGGTGGCGCAGGACCGGCCATTGTGGCACTCTTTGGGGGATGCCTTTGTCCAGCAGTGAACGTCTTTCGGCTGATATGATGATAATGATGATTATTCGTATGATCTGAGAGGGGTGCTTTGGATATCCTTTGTATTGTAAATAATATATAGGTACCGATAAAATTATATGAAACAAGTTTATCGCATGACGGTTCCGAGACATTGTACCGTTTTTTTTAATTACATAATTCTAATCTTGTGTGTGTGTTTTGACCAATTATCTTTAGATCGTGAATATTGTGTTTATTATAGGAACTCTTGCACTCGTTTACTAAAGCGCATTGAAATAGTGGAATAGTTTTTTGTGTTTACTTAGTAGTAATGTCAGGGCGGAGTAAATTGCGAAGTGGACGTTATCGAGGCGAAGATAGTCAATTAATTGTTACGACGGATAGTAATGTAGAGCAGACTAGTGCGGAGTTTAAAGCGAACCAGCAACGTGGTTTCAAAATGGTGCAAGAGAAGTTTGACACGCTGTCTAAGCGAATTGATACGTATGTAGATATGACAGAGATACCTAGAGTTCCGGTGTTACAGACGGACCCGAGTAGTGTTAGACAAAATGTTTACGTTATGCAGCCCGATATAGCTAAACCTTATTTTAAAGGCAGGGAGGATCCTAATCCGATGAAGTTTATTACATGGTTTCGTAGATATATAAACCTTTTGAACGCACATGATAGAATTTTTGATATTGCAATGGAGTGTTTACCAAAATCGGCTCGTACAATGATGGAATTTCGAAGTAGGTATTGGCGAACGTTGGATGAGTTTGAGAACGAGTTCAGACGTATATACTGGAGTGAACAGCGACAACAAACAGCATTGTACAATTTAATGAATGGGTCTTATAATCCATATGGTGATTTAGATATGAGCGAACATTTTGCTACTCAGATGGAAGTCGTTAGCTCACTAACGATTCCAATCGAAGAAAAGATACTAGTTATTTGGCTTATGAGGCATTACTCAGAGCATGTGCAGCAATTGTGGTTTACCAGCAATAACGAAGCAAATTTTAATACAGCATTTGAACTTCTAGCTAAAATTGACCTCAATGTTAGGTGTAACAGTCATAACAGTACTATTAATCGAGTAAATAATGGTAATTACAAGTCACAAGAGCAACTTCAACGTATGAGTTCGCACGATACGCGTGGTGATAAAAGAAAACCCAATCGTAGACCCAGGTCGACTAAAAGGCTGTGGCGTGAACAGAGCGGTTACTAAAATAATGAGTTGGTTCCAAGTGGGAAGAAGCTTGAAATTCGCAATCAAGTGAATCTTAATCCATTAGTGAATTAATATATACGGAACGTTATATATCCGTTAATGTTTGGGTTGGGGAGACAAGTGGTTTAACTTTATATTCAAGTTGGATATGGTGAGATAATAAGATGTACTTAAATAAGAATTTTGTATTTCTAACAGTACAATTACTTATTGGATTTGATTTATTGTATTGGACAATAACGGGCTGAATTGAACTGATTTTGACTATATGGTAGCGAGTCCAATTATGTGTTTGATAAATTGTAGTTATAAATTTTGTTATATAAGTGGTATTAAGCGTAAAATAGACACGCCCGATGATCAAAGTTATACATACTTACATATTTATAATTAAAGCAATTTGATTTAATTGCTTAACTATTTACTTACAATACAATGAACGCTTTGTGGTCTTTATGAACATGCTGAGGAAAGCAGATGTCATCGTTCATGGTATTATTTTTATATAATATATAATTTGTATAGATTTAAGTTGAAGGTAATTAATTATACAGGTGAGAAGTTGAAATATTGACCAATAGTCAATGGTTCGTATATTATTCTACGTACAGCAGTGAGATTTTTAACGACGTTACAGGTGATTTGGGTAGTTGTACTGAATTATGAATACCTTGGATGGATTTTGATGTGATGAAAGAATATAAGGTATTTTGTTTGAAAGTCTGGCCAGACTTGTGCTGTATGAACTTCAAAGATGAAGAATGAATTTCAACCTTGTGTGTGATGTACGGATTTCAGAGGTGTTTGACGATTTTCAGAGGTGAAGCATGATTTTCCGAGATCGAAAATGATTTTCGGAGATGAAGTACTACAGATTAAGTGTGTATAATATTACCATAAGTGGAAATATATATATATAAACCCGGTATTAGACTGTGCGGTACATATATTTATATAAACCCGGTATTAAACTGAGCGGTATTTACTACATATAAACCCGGTTTAAGACTGAGCGGTATATCTTGTGGAAAAATATATAAAAACCCGGTATTAGACTGTGCGGTACATATATTTATATAAACCCGGTATTAAACTGAGCGGTATTTACTACATATAAACCCGGTTTAAGACTGAGCGGTATATCTTGTGGAAAAATATATATAAACCCGGTATTAGACTGTGCGGTACATATATTTATATTAACCCGGTATTAAACTGAGCGGTATTTACTACATATAAACCCGGTTTAAGACTGAGCGGTATATCTTGTGGAAATATATATATAAACCCGGTATTAAACTGTGCGGTACATATATTCATATAATCCCGGTCTTAGGACTGAGTGGAACTACATATATAATCCCGGTCTTAGGACTGTGTGGAACTATATATAATCCCGGTCCGCTGGACTGTGTGGAAACAAACATATAAACCCGGTCGTAAGACTGCGTGGTAAATGTTCATAACTATGTAAGTATATAGCTACAAGCCAGCACACATCGAGCCCAGCGCCGAGCAGTTTGATAAGTGATGGTGAAAAAAGCCCACACCCGTCACATCCCTCAGCCATGACGATACAACAATGAACATATTCCATATGGGCAAAGATGTAAAGAATTTCATACTAATACTTAAAACAATACACAGTTTGTATTGAATGTGCTTGTGTTTATCAAAACAAACTTATATGAGGTTTCGTAGGAGCCCAGATCGTTGACTTCAGCAAACGATACATACAAATGTAAATGATAGAAAAAAAGGCACAGCGTTCACAATTTATAGTTCTATCTAGACCATTTTTTATTTAATAACAAATATATTTATTACAGAGAGTATCACTCCTTGTTGCAACAGAATATTAATGTACCAGAAAGTTGCTTTTCCAAGAGTACCTTATGCTTATAGTATTAAGCTCTTGTCTTCCTAAGCACGAAATGTTTCGCATAAGTTAAGTATTGTACGTGGTACGGAAAAAAACGGAACCTATACTTATGTCCGTCCGACTGTCATTTAAAACCCAGGTACCCATCAAAAAAAAAAACCTTTAGCACCAGCGTTAAAATTTTACTATAAAAGTATTGTCATCTAATGAAATACACAATTTTGTAAGATGATAATAGACTGATATCTGACCTGGCTAATATTATGATTAGCAATATTTTGTTAACTATGATAACTAAATGTAAACCTAGTAATCACTTTTTAGTGAAGAAAGCGAAAATCTACGGTTTTAGCTTACTCCAGAGAGGGGGGTGAGATGGTAACATGGTTTACCTAGTTTAGTAGTCAAATACTCAGTATTAACGAAACAAAAACATTGGAATGAATACCATTTTAAGACAACAAAATATTATAGTTTATGGCCGTACTTGTCACGAAAAAGGCGAGTTATTGCCTTAGAGCTGTGAACGATTTCAATGGAAATCGATACAATACGAGTATGCATAGAGTCTTTGGTCAAAACACACACTTTATTTGGAGTTCTGTTACACAGAGCTAATGTCTTTTATCCCATACAATGGCCTACGGTTGTTAAATGTTTATTCCAGACAGAGGACTATGCTGCACGCCAATCTGTGTTGCACATGTTGGTAACTATTAGAACAATAGCGTCGTCTGAAGGAGAGAGCGGCGCCGGCGTCTGCAGAGATGCACCAAGGATGACCATGCAGTTCGAGAACCCTTACGTCACTATAATTAGAGTTGGAACTTAATATTTATAAGTTATAGTAATGTTTGTAATAATGATGGAACGGTTGGCCGTCTCAAGATGTCAACCGATGGGGAGGACTTCACTTGATAATTGACGGGAGGAGCGTGTACATCTGATTGTGTTGATAGTGTTTACATATACGAGTATTATATCAATGATAATTGTATAAGATTGTCAAAGAAGAGTGTTCGACAAGTCTATACTATGTGAAACCTATTAATTAGATTGTAACATCAGTGGTCGGCAGTCTACGCAATAATTGAAAGCTAAGTACCTACAGCAGTGGTTTTTGGGATTCGTGTTTATTCGGAGTTAATTACTAAAGATCACAGTAATTGCACTGCCCAGTTAATAAAGGATATTATTATAGAAATCTCTGTACTTGACGGAATAAGCCAAATAAACACGACCAGATTGTATTGTGGGTTTTATAACTGTGGGTGTATACGAGGATAATATTGTGGTTGTAAACACTCCTATTGTGACCAGTTAAGGTGGTCTAATGTATCAGTGAAAGAAATAAATAAAGAACTCTGTTCAAAAGTAATAAAGTTATGATACTGAATAAGAGTAATGAGATACGAGTTCGACCCTCGTATCTAAAGTAATAGAGAACCTTATCAAGTAATGCAACAAGGGTTCGATTCCTTTGTGGTGTCAAGGAGTATTCAACCTTCAGTACTGGTGTATTATTGATAGTACCTACTTTTTATCGTGTGTGTGTGTAATTGTTTTCCTAAGGAACAATGTCTTGTGAATTGTATTCGATTAAACATGTTTAACTCGAGAAACTATATGCACAAAGTACATCCTTGTAAAATACTATCGTTTTAAGAAGTTTTATAAGAAACTAATTAAGTTGTGTACCTTAATTAGTTAGAATGATGTGTCACTAAAGGCGTGGAGGTTTTTCCGGAAGCTCGACTGACTTTTCCCAACCACATTATGCCCAGGAAGTGAGTCGAGCATCAAATAAGGGTTTAACTAGCCTTATTTGATATAATAATAAAAGTTTCGATTTTGCTTTTATATGAAAGATTATCAATTACTCATTATTTGATTTAAAATACCAACCAAATGCTAATGATACTATTTATCAAATAAATACTACAGTTTAATATCTAGACCAACAAATAAATATCAAATATTAGTAATACTAACTATTAAATAAATACTTTGTTTAAAATATTTAAACAAACAAACAAATAGCAAATCATTCAAATATTAATCCAATCGAATATCAAACAACAAATCAAATAAACCAATAAATCAATAAATGATCTTAAATTTTAAAACTAATACTTTGTTTTCTTTATAACACCCTTCCTGGTAACGCAGACCTTTCCTTTATTCGACTACCTATTTACATTTACATTCTTAGGCTTCAACTTACCTAGACAGGCTATATCTAGGCTAGGCTATCTAGGCGCACCCTTAGGGGCCTGGTGCCACTTCACTATGCGGGTAATGTAACCACAACTTGCTATAAAGTCGCGTCGCGCGCAACTCGGCAGCTCCTGTGTCACTCGAACTGATCGGTCTCAGTCGCACTTTGCTAATTAGAAAGAGGTTACTCGTCTCGCGTCGCGTCGCGCGAACCGTCGTGTTTACCCGCTGATGGGCTGGAGCGCGAGTTTACATCGGTAACTTTCGTATTCGAAACTAACTTATACATTTGTTAGAGCAGTGGCGCCCTCGCAACTGCAGATTATAAATAAAATAAATAAATAAATAAATATTTGCGGACAATCTTACACAAAACGACCTAGTCCCAAACTAAGCAAAGCTTGTACTATGGGTACTAGACGAAGATAAACATACTTATATAGATAAATAAATACTTAAATACATAGAAAACATCCATGACTCAGGAACAAATATTCGTGCTCATCACACAAATAAATGCCCTTACCGGGATTCGAACCCAGGACCTCTTGCTTCGTAGGCAGCGTCACTACCAACTAGGCTAAAGCGGTCGTCTGAATTTACATATATTATAGTTAGTTGTTGGCGAGTAATTAGAAAAGTCTAATCAATCCCCGGTGGTAGTCTGCCAAAACTCAATCCTTTTAAGTCTCTCATAGACTGGCGCGGCCTGGCCGCAGTGGTAAATAGTAAACTGGTCATTAGCTGTCAAATTGACTATTGACCGCCACCGCAGGCCGCGCTAGTGTGAATTTGGCCTTAAGATTCCGCAGTAAGCTCAATTTTCCATACAAACGTAGTTACGCTCTCATTTTAAAACGACTAGCTACGAGTAGTTTGCTCTGAAACTTTGTACTTAGAATAAGTTAAGTACCATCCAGCTCGGTAATTAGTTTATGTATAGCTTCAGATACCATAGTAAATAAAATACAGCAAAAAGTTTTTCATACAAAACTTGTTTTTGCTGTATTTCGTTTCTTTTATAAACTGGAGCCATATCTGGGGGCACAGCAGTGCCCCGCCAAGTCGAGCAAAACAAAGAGGCACGGCCGTACCATCCTTTTCTCGATAAATTATTTACAGACCTAGATATACCTCATGTCATTGTATAAATGCAAAGTTTCGTTACAATCTAACAAGTAGTTTTAAAATGAAAACGAATCTCCGTTTGTATGGGAAGGTGAAATTCGGCCGAGCTTACTGTGGACTCTAAGGGACCGTTGCACCAACAGCATGGCAATTATGTATAACTATTTAGGTATAGAACGGTTAATCCACGAAGAAGCTCCCTATTTGTGCTTGAAAACAAAAACGAAGTGCAATTCCGTGGATTGAGCTAGCTATCACACATTTTCGTCTCCTAATTCTCAACCTAGTGGCCTATTCCTGGACGGTCTTCACACTGCTGACTGTATGGTCACCCTGTTATCTAGCTACTGGACTCTCGCCAGCTTAGCACTCCTGGACCATATTATGCGGCAATCTATCAAAATATTCTCATAACATATTTAATATTGTCACCCCAATACTGCACTTTATATGGAATAAACTGCGCAACATTTGACATACCAACTAAGATGTATTAGATGCTTAACGGACTTTTACTGTAAACTGTATTTTATTTACTTTACTCGGAGAATAAACAACGTTGAAGAGACAGACTCGCCGTTAGAAGTTTATTTATTTTATTTATCGATGTTTATGTTTGTACCAAATGTATAATTTGTACTAAATGTAAGTATTATGTTTGTCGAGTAAGTAGTAACGTTTGCCAGAGTGTATAAAATATGTGAATTATGCTAGACTTTACACAAAATCATTTCTCCCGCTTTGAAATTATCCAAACTTTGTGTATAAATGAGGACAATCAAGAATAACAAATGTGATGAAATACTGTCGTGAAGATTTTTAAATAAGAAGACACGCTTTTATGTAAAGCCTACATGATCAAAAAATACAACATAATGTCTTATACCAACCGAACCTAACCCTAATGTTTCAAAATGAAAAGCTAGAATCATATAAGATAAGGGTATCCGTAGACACCCGGATTGCATACCTTTCTGTTGTAGACAGGTAAAATACCTCTAAGAAAAGCGCTTAAGCCTGACACTGCGAGCCCGGGGCTTCTCAATTATGAAAATCCAAAATACTACTTCCTAATTAACCCTTTAACGCCGACAATTCGTCTCGTCACCCGGTATGCGATTCACAACTAGCCTCGACTCACCTCACTTTTAGTATATGTTGACCCAATGTTCGTTACAAAGTTAGGTATATTCATCCATCACACTATGACTTGTTCTATAGGTTTGAGTTCCTTGTGTTTAGCAAAGTCGCCGAAGCTCCCGAGCATTTGCTATGCCTTCCGAATATTTATTTATATTTTTTAATATTTGAGTGTATCCCGACCATAAGAGTCCTTTAAGCCAGCGGTTGGCCCACAATCGTTCACCGCGAAGTTGCGTCACAGAATTACTAGTATTATGGTGTTATTAAATAGGTGACGCGCAAACGTGGTAACCCTAGCTAGACGGAACAGCACATAGCTATGCGACTGAGGTGGAAGGCGTGATTGAGTTTTTTCTGTCAAACATCGAGTTTGTTAGACAGTGGACCATCTCTACATAGCGTAAGGCGAGTTGTCGTTGTGAATGGCTATTCGTTCCGTCGCCACGTCACCTGCCGCCGACAGAGACGCATGCGTCGGCCATCGCTCACCGCTTAATTAACACGCGTGTCACCCACGTCCCCATATGTTGTTTCCAACATATCGAGGACAGTAAGGTTGACGCGAGAAGTCATTTGTCTTTGCCTCTAAGGGTGAGTTCCACCAGAGATGTGCTTTCAATATATTTTATAGCTAGGTGTCAACTTAAATCAAAGTAGCAGAAAACCAAAAGCTACTAGGCGAGGCGAGCGTAATCCGACTTACCATCAATTTGACCAAAAGAAAATAGAGTTTATCCCTAGATTGGTCCATATAATTTTCACGTTTGACTTCGCGTTAATAAGCCCGTATCTCAGCCCAAACACCACCACTGAGCGAGATGGTCGTATACAAATCTCAATAAGTGTGGCAGAGAGAGATATGATTAATTCGATTATTTGAAAAATTACCCACCCGAATTAAGCAGGTTGATTACGGTAAATTGTCAGTGATTTTAAAACAAGTAATTTAGCTGCATATAAGCCTTTCCGTCCCTTACGGTGAACTAACTAAAGATATACCTGCTTGTCCCCTTTATAGGAATCCTTAGACTCTTTACTTGTTTGGTCTAATCCAGATTAAACATATTAGATTGAAATCAAATTTGTCGCGTGCACAGGTCAGAGCATGCATCAAATAAAATTTAGATTTCGATAGATTCCGACAGACCCCTAGACGGATAACATTTCATTGTTAAACCCCCGAAGTGTGAAAAGAGCGCCGGCTGCGGCCGTCCCAATAAATTCACTTGTGTGTTCCGATACTCGGATATCCATGTTTGTTTTGTCCGCTTTATGTACAAATTATGAATTCAAATAAGTACGAAGGGCTGACGCTATAAAATATAACTCCGTTCAACGGTCCGTGTGGATCCTTTGGCTTTATGAAACGTAAAGAGTGACTTGATCGTAAAGTTAATGCGTTTTTTTAACGGGGTTATGAATAAAAATTATGAGAACCTTCGTGTTTTAAGGTCGTTTATTTATAGGTATTTAAATAGTTGGATAGGTGTGAGCTAACAATTTAAATTAAGAATATTATTAACGCATATTAAGGTACTAAAAAACATTTAAGTTTGTACTTATGTAAATTCTTTCACCAGTAATATTTAAATTAGTGTTTTACAGAAATGCGACAGAACATGGGATTTTTTTATAAACTTATCCTTACTCTTAGTATAAACCAGTGATATGTCATTAAGATCGAGAAATGGAAAACATCGCGTTCTTTGAAACGCTGTTCTGACCAGATTAGGAAATAATAAGGACTGATTTTCAGATGTATAATAGAAACATGATTGCTTAAAATTTCCTCTATAGAATAGAAACCAAATTTGGGTATTTTTACCTTTTTATCTCAGCCTACTCAAACAATACATAATTTTACGAAGCTAATTGCTTCGTAAAATTATGTATTGTTTGAGTTAAAATGATTACGAGTAATTCTAAAATAACTTAGATATAATAAAAGGGCCATTCCTGAAGAGTGTTGCATCTCGTTTTCTCGCGTGCGGAAGACATAAGCGTGTCTCTTACAAGGGCGTGTTTTTTTGCAAATTATCGCCTCGAATCAGGCATCCCCTTAAATCCAATGTACCTTTTAGTAAGGCTCAATACGACGAGAGATACGCAAGTAACAAATATGGCAGCAATGACTTTGGCACAAATCGATAAGGTGCGCTGGGAGTGAAGGACATGCATATCTATCTGCCAACACAGCGAATCCTCAAGTGAATAAAGGGTCGGCAACGCGCTTGTGATTCTTCTGGAGTCACAAGTGTCCATAGGCGACGGTACCAGCTTAACATCAGGCAGGCCGTAAGGTTGTTTGCCACCGTCGTAGTATAAAAAAAAAAAGGTTCCTACCCTGTGGCAAACTCACAATGCATTTGGGAAACAACAGTTTGTGAACTAGGTACATACATTCCGTTTTAGGGTCCCGGAAAAATTAACAAACGTGATATTTTATCAAGTTTTACAAAATTTTGACATAAACTTCATGTTAGTATAGTCCCTTACTGTGAACCGATGGCCGTTGGGGCGAAAAGGCTCTCGAGTGGTGACCACGTAACGGCAGGCTCAGCGTGGGTATGTAGTAGCAGTAGGTGGACTGATGACCTCGGGAGTCCGCTGGATGCGGGTGGTACAGGAACAGTCATTGCCACTCTTTGGGGGAGGCCTATGTCCAGCAGTGGACGTCTTTCGGTTGATATGATGATGATGAATCACTTACTGTGCCAGGAACCTGCTAGGTGGGCCCTCTGCTCGAAGGCGCTTTCCTAAACAAACGGTTTTTAGTGTTCCGTAACAAAATGGTCCAACGGAACACTTATGCGATCACTCGGAGGCTGTCCGTCTGTCACAGCCAGTTTTCTCGAAGACCGTATGACATAGGAAGCTGAAATTTGGTATAGATATAGGATTTTACTTTAAATTAGTGACCGACCGAAACATGTTATTTTGCCGAAACCGAAACCGAAGGTTCGGTTTCATTGTAGTTTCGGCCGAAACCGAAACCGAACCTTTTATAAAAAAAAAAAAAGTCCTTAAAAAGTCGAAAAAATGTTAGTAAGCCCGTTTTTTTCTAAAATTAATATCTCGCCGACCTATAATTACATTACAGGTTTCTACTTTCAAAGATTTATCACAATGAAATTTCAGCACAGTTACAGAGGTTCTGTTTGAAAATTTAACTACCCTATAAAGTGAAAAAAATACATTATTTGTAACACAAAGTTAGCGATTTTTTAAGTTTCGGCGCGGCCGAAGGGTTCGGCCGTTTTTGGCCGATACCGAAACTCGGGCCGAAACTTGATTTTTTGGCCGAAACTGGCCGAAACCGAAACCGAAATTTCGGTCGGACACTACTTTAAATGTTATCAGCTACGACCGTAGCGCTACGAAATCTGAATGTGTTAAGTAAATTTAATTAGGTTAGACTATGACGTATACAAAATCTTGTACAGCTTAATTTTGAGTAGGTTAGTTTCATGGTCGGATGGGTATTCAGACATTTTTTTCTGATTCTCTTACAGTTGTCTTCTTTGTACACTTTGTATTGTCATTTTTACAAGTGCCGTGAATCGCTACGCGCTACGCTCGTAGCCAACCCCGTGGTTTCCCTCGTATGTAGCGGGAAGCGCGTATGGCGTAGGCACCCGATTGTCGAGTTCCTGGCACTGAATGTGTTAACCCATTCACGGACACGCTACGCTCGTAGCGCCACGCCGTAGTCCGTAGCAGCTTAAACTCCGTATGTAGCGAAAAGCGCTCGTAGCGCTCTGACGCATGTCGTCATGCGCGCTGAATGGGTTAATCAAGCTTGAATACAGCGTGATTTCCCTGATTGACAACTTCAATAAAACATCATTGGGTTTTTTCTGTAACATATTTTTCAGAGTTTCATTATTTTGAGCCTTAGTTACAAAACAAGTAAAAAACATTGTAAAATTAAGATACCTAAAAGTAGAAGAATACATCCTGAAATCATTACCTACCTACCACCTTCTTTGTAACCGACAACCATGTAACATGTGCCGTGTATAATTAATGTGATACAGAACCCCTAGCGCGCGAGCCAGTCTCTCACTTAACCGGTTTTATGCGCAGACAGGCTCGTCTCCGGCAATTTGCACCAATAATTCGCGCTGTCAGACAGCTGGGCTGTCTGTAGGTATTCAAAATACTTGCACAAACAGCTAGAAGCAAACCAGTGCAAGTCTGACCTCCCTTGTTACGCACCTCGGGGTAAAGATATTCTAGAGACGGCGTTGTGGTTGAGTGAAATATATATTTCAAATAGTTTTGTTTGACTTTTGGAGGCCTTTTACATCTCCAAACCAGGTTACTACTGAAATTCATAATTTCAAAGTAATGTTTGCCATAATCATAATTTGTGCCCTAATTAGTTTTTCTCAGAAACTGTCAACTTTTCAGGATATTTATAAAATTAACTAAACCTAACCTACAGGGTTCTATAATTTATCCTAAAAAAATACGGTTTCAGAGAAAATCAGTTTTTTGGCAAATGATGATTATGGCAAATAATAGCGTTATGTTATGGCAAATGAAATTATGGAAGGTACCCGCTCCAACCAAACCTAATTGTTAGACCAAGGAGACTCTTTACATCTCCAAGCTGCATGTTTATTTAATTGTTATGGAACCAGGGACTCTCTCGGCTAATGTGTTGCCAGGTATTTTTCTAATCTGTCAATATTGCTAGGTACTTTCAAGTCACTTAATGCTGTAATTATTGTTATATATGCAGAACTTTTGACATTTACTCTTTCACTGCCAGGAAGGTGCCTAGTGGGTGCCTACGGTGGAGGCGCTTTCCGTTACTTAGCGGAAACAATACGAGATCGGCTACGAGCATAGCGCGTAGCGATGGTTGGCAGTGATAGTACAACTTAGAAAAGTTGAAAAACCCCCAACATTTTCATTTCAAAGTTCCATATCTCAAAACCGGCTAAACCGATTTTGTTGAAACGTTGCTAAGAACCACCTCGATCACGTCAGCTTTCGGATAAAAAAACCGCATTGAAATCGGTTTATTCGTTTAGGAGCTACGATGCCACAAACAGACACACACACAGACAGACAGACACACAGGTACACAGATACACAGAAACGTGAAACTTATAACACCCCTCTTTTTCCGTCGGGGGTTAAAGAAAGAAAACATTTAGAAAACATTTATTCGTGGACAAAACAATGGGTGTAAAAAACAAAACACAGAACGTAAAAATAGCAGGGTCCACGAAAAGGCCCCGACTCAGCATGGTGCTAACCTAGAAGGCCAGCGCTGGTCTTCCGTCGGAACCTTTACATGAGTTACCTCCTGGAAGGCAACACAAAACAAATACCTACGCTAAACATAATATATCTTAAAACTATTCCAAATCCAACGCCAGAGTGGCACGGCCCCTTAAAAAGAGCCCTTGAGGTGTACAACAGACAAAATATTCGATTTTTGAATGTTTGTGTCGAGACTGTTTGTGAATAGGTAGGATGGCTGCATAGGCTATTGCGCGCCCGCGCCAATCATTCCAATCAGTTTTTCAATCATTTTAAAGGCTCTCGACGCCGCTCTTTGGTAATGCCGCTTTGACGAATTTTTACCTCTGTTTTTACACTTGAAACGAGATTTTATCGCTCATTGATTGTATTGAAGGCGCTATGAGTTTCCAATATTGTATGGTGCAATTAAGGATTGCATTGAGAATGCAGCCTTGTCCATGACTGACAGAAAAAGTTGCGACGCATGTCTGTTCGTGATAAAGCCTGAAATCACTTGAGTGATGTGGATAAATTTACTGACATACATAACTAGGTAGTTCAATATGGTATTTTGTGCGATATTATTAGGTCGCTAGTTACAAATAAAAAATAGGATGTCCCCTTATTTCATCGACATACATTCCAGCGAATGTATTATTTCGTAGAATTTTTATTTCATAAGTACCTACAGGTTATTTTTTCAGAACTTTAACCCTTTTCAACCGACTTCATAAAAAAGAGGAGGTTCTCAATTCGGTTGTATTTTTTTAATTATTTATTTATAGATGTAATAGTCAATAGCTCAACTGGGTCTGAGTATTAATATTTTTCATTAGAATATTTAGAGTTTTTCCAGCAAGGTACTATAAATAGGCTTATTTTTAGACAATGATGACACTCAAGTTTTATGTATTACTGAACATTAGCTTAGACAAAAACAGAACCACAAATATGTATCAAGAGCAGCACGAACTGCCAACCAACTGTCATGCAGTTTGGCAGTAGATTTATTATGTAACAATTTAATGTGTCCTTTTAAGAAATAAACGATTTTATATTTATATAGAGGTGGCAAAATATTGGCAAAATAAAGTATAGTTTAAATTTTTGGATCCCTTTACACGAAGAAGAAGAATATTTATATTATTAGATAAATTTTGTCTTTGTAAATTTTAAATTAGTGAGTTTATCGATAAGTACATACACTAAGCACGGTACCACTCTAGTCATACTGACAATCACCCCGTAAAAATGTCAAACGCGAATAACGCGATACATTACTGCGTCATTACGGTAGTCCCTAATCTGCGGCTTTAGCTAGCAAGCAATGCAAAGCAATGGCGAATTTCATAATCGATTGCGTATTTATTCAAAAAACTGTTATTTTAGTACTTACCGGTGATAGAAAATCGCTCCAAGAGGAACCTTTGGGTCCTGGCTTGCCTGTCGGCACGACTAAATTGCAGAACGCGGCACGTTTTTATTTTTAATACGGCAAAAATCGTCAACCACGGTCAACAGACAACTGATCAGCGTTTTGACTGCGTTTGACAGCTTTATGAGTGTTCACTCATAACATCGGCTACACGCACCCCGCCCATTACCGTTTCTATAGTATTTACTTGTTCTGTGGGGAACACACTTTTGGAATCGAAAGTATCATTTTCCGCTAATCGAAAATGACATGAAATCAAAACATGATATGAAATTCGGAAAAAAATCCTTTCAGACTAAGTAATGATTCGTCGGAATTTTATAGCGTAGGCCATTAAAATGTCTGAACGAATTAAGGAATTAGGTACTCTGCACGGGTATCACAAGACGGCTGCGACATACTCTCGAGCTCTCTCGCACTATCCGTCTCTTTCTAAGCGGTCTAATAAGAGAGAGACGGATAGTGCGAGAGAGCTCGAGAGTATGTCGCGGCCGTCTTGTGATAGCCGTGCTGGGGGGCTAGCACAACAGACACAACAAGCGCGACGCGAGTCGAGAGAATCTACCCACCTCTTTCTAGTTTGCACAATACGAGTGAGACAGGAGTCGCTGAGTCGCGCGCGACACGACTTAGCAGCAAGTTGTGCTAGACGTACTGGTCTCGTATCATTGGAAGAGACGGGACACTAAATAAAAACAAAAAATTATCAATTTTTGATGACTTCATAACTTTCCAAGCACTCACTTATAGTAGAATAGAAAATAATTTCCTAATGGTTTCGGGAAAATCCTTAATACTCGAGCAGACGTACCCGTCAAAACACACGAAATATGATGACGACGCTTCCCCGGGGACCCCACCTCGCCGTGTTACGTGCTCTGCTCCCACTTCACCCTGCCAAACTAAATCCAATCTAATCTTCAATGCACAAGACTCAAGTTAGAACGAAATAAACTCCGAAAAGGACTATTCCGTATCTAGAATTAGGTCGAAGCTACACAGGTGTTTGCATCTTTTGACATATTGATAAACGGCCGGTGTCGGATTTGCTGCTTTCTCTGTTATTTATATTGATATTTTCCGCCGATACAGCCTAATAAATAAAAAAAATATGGAAGTGGCAGAAACTTGAGTTTTTCTGATAAAAACTAGCGTTATCGCGGCGTAGGGCGTCCATAAATCATTTTTATGCGGATATTATCACAAAAGTGTTCAGGCTTCGTGTTTTTGTGTTAATCGGCGGATAGAAATCTTTATACTAGTCATTTTCTTGAAGAGTTATTGGTCTGAGTAAGTATGACGGCCATCGGCGAGAAAACCATTAATTACCTTATTTATTATATATTCATTCTTTAAGTTGAACAAAAGTAAGAGGGGAGGATTGTGCAACATAATTACATGAGATAAAAGAAATAAAACGTGTTTTCCTTCATTTCCATTAAATTCTTTATTTCTCTATCATACTGGTATTCTAAGTAACTCAAATTTGAGGATACGAGTATGTATCCGTTTTTTAGTGTTAGTCAGATATAATCTTGGCTTGGTATTAAGAATTAGACGTCCGAGAGGTACCTAATTTGACGCCCGAAAGCAAGAACGATAACTAATTTTGGTACGGAAAAAGAATACGATTTGAGGCTTCAAGCTGGTCCGATTATGAAGACGGAAGGTACTCAAGGTACTCCCTTTTTTACGTGGGGCAATGCATTTGTGCATCCCGCCTGGCTGGGAACCAGGACGGGTATGACGTACTCCCGGGAACGAACCGGACTACCGTCAAAAACCCAACTGTACATTTCTACGCGCTGCTGACGGAGCCACGGGGACGCTGTGCTGGCGCACACAATTACACAATATTTTTTTTATTATTTCCTTAAATTAACACTAACAGACAGGCTATGCATGTTAATTATACAGGAGGAAATTATACAATAAGGAACTTAGGTCTAGAGCATTGGGAATAGAGTCAGTATCAAAAAAGTATGGAATTCGAAGCCGTTATAGACTCCAAATGTCGGCTGCTAGTCGAGAGAAATTGAGATTCCGTGCTGTGGAACATATCCAGTTTGTTGTCGCTGTCCAGTATATCATTGAGAAGAGTCAAGGCATGGTGCAGTGGAGAGTGAGATAGAGCACGAGTTCGTGCCGCCGGGACAGCACATAGAATGCGGCGACGGGGGCGGAGTTGAATACTGGGGATAGGACGCACTTGGAGTGAAATAAGAGATAACAAAGAAGGGTTACTCATTTGGCCGCATATTAAACGAAAGAAGTATTTTATGAGGGACAAATTCCTTCTGCACTCCAGAGATGTATGATTTACCATTCCTAGTATATAGAGAGTAGGATAAAGATGTGGATAATACCCAAATAATACGGAAAAGGAAGCGTATGAATGATTTCTGCACCCTCTCCAACATAATTGTATAAATATACCAATCATCTTAATAATTGCTTTACTACTAGCCCGATGATAATTATAAAAAAAGCGGCCAAGTGCGAGCCGGACTCGCACATGAAGGGTTCCGTGAAATAAATTGCGGTTTACGACTTATGACGTATTAAAAAAAACTACTTGCTAGATCTCGTTCAAACCAATTTTCGGTGGAAGTTTGCATGGTAATGTACATCATATATTTTTTTTAGTTTTATCATTCTCTTATTTTAGAAGTTACAGGGGGGGGACACACATTTTACCTCTTTGGAAGTGTCTCTCGCGCAAACTATTCAGTTTAGAGAAAAATTATAATAAAAACCTCAATATCATTTTTAAAGACCTTTCCATAGAACCCCACACGTATGGGTTTGATGAAAAAAAAATTTTTGAGTTTCAGTTCTGAGTATAAAACTTAATGTTTTTTTTCGATTTTTGTATGAAAATCTTAATGCGGTTCACAGTTCACATTGTGATCATGATCACGTAAGAAGAAGTTTAAAAAAATATAGCAGAGCTCCCGAGGATGTGTTGTGTTGAGAGTGAGGGACCCGCGTTCGTCGCTAGCTATCAACACAACGAATCCTCAAATCAATAATGGGTCGGCAACGCGCTTGTGATTCTTCTGGTATCGCAAGCGTCCATCGGCTACGGTATCTCTAACCGTCAGGCAGATCGTATGCTTTTTTGCCACCGTAGTAGTATAAAAAAGAAGCGGGTTGTGTCGGAGGTACAACCGTTATTTAAGTTTAAGAGGATACTTCTTTGTGGCTATGGAACCCTAATGTTTCTGAATTAATTCATTAAAATCTGTATAAGTACAGATAAATCGGTATAATATGGCAACATTGACTGACGTAGCTCATTTGACTCGCGATACATTGAAAAGGCGGTCATGTCAGCATTATTTTCATGTGTTTCATAAACTAAATAACATTTTGTGATTAACAACTAATGGCAAACAATGAAGGATTAAAACATGTTACAAACAATTATTTGATATCAGATTAGGCTTCTCTACAAAAAGTTATTCCGGAAGTCAAGTGATACATCTTGAACTGTACCCCTATACAAGAGCGCGAGCAAAGAAGTATCCACTTCAAAAACATAATTCAGTATTTCGCTTTATTTGAAGAGTTCCCTCGATTTCTCCAGGATCCCATCATCAGATCCTGACCTGACTATTGGACCACCTGGGAAGGATACACTTTCAAACAAAGAATTCTCCATATCCTTCCAGGCGTCTTCGAGTAATCGGGAAACATACATAAAAAATAAACGATTCCGACGAATTGCGAACCTCCTCCTTTTTTGAAGTCGGTTTAAAAAGTGATGTATGTAGATATAGATATCTAATGGTGTGCCTCTATCAAAATAAATAAACCCCATTTCACGTCCCTGATCATTTCGACTTCAAACAGTTTTAGTACACTCGAGACTGCGGTATCTCCCGTGAATGAAATGTGCCGCGAATAGGGTTGCCTCTCTCGGGGCTGAGTGCCCGTGAGCTACGTTTTTCTATTAAGTGCCACTAATCGACATTAGGGGAAGCAGGGTTTACTGAATTTTTATACCTGCCTCGGAAATATGTGAAGCGTTCTTGTAAAAAATATGTGTGTGGATATTTTTTAAACTAAATTACGTTGAATTTATCTTTCAGTTGGGATCAGATATCTAATTCCACAAAGCGCTTTTGATGTAGCAGAATGTAATGAACATTAATTAAAAATACTTTTGCGATTTGTTTTAGCGCACGCAAAGACAAGCGTACGTATATATTTATTTGTTAGTTGCAATAAGCTAGCGCTGCTATTTGACTTTTGCTGTGAAAGGGATACGTATTGTAAATAGGGTTGCCTCTGTGATATGAGGCGCAGTTACTAATTCATAAAATGTCGTCTTGAAAAATACCTTATTTTATTTCTGACAGGCACCGGAGAAGCAACCAGCTGTTCAGACTCACGATATCCAACTTGCTGATAAATATACTCAAGAGCAATGAAAACGGGTACAATTTGCAGAGGATTTCTATACAAAGTGTACCCGTTTATTTGATCTTGACTGTATTTAACGCCCACATAAAAAGACAATGGACTCATATTTTTGTGGGCCTAGCTTGATTTGTGTAAGATTGTCCCGTAATATTTATTATTTATTTATTTTGTCGTTTCTAAAACTTACTAAATTTTAAATTGATGGCTCGTTAAAGCTCTAAAGTCAGGGTATAAAGCACAACATTCTCTGGCAAACGAAGTTTTAAGTAAGGATTGAGGCGTAACTTTTAATTATTACAAAAGCCGGGGGCGCAATGGTTTCGTCAAAAAGTTATAATAAATCATCTTTTTTAGCGAAAAGGTCAATGGATAATGAATTTGCGTAATGGTGTCATCATTCACCCGTCAGAGCGATTTAGCGAGTTTTATAGCTCTCCTAAAAATACCACTTTGTTTCAAAATATTCCTTAACCTTGTAACCGCCATAGTCTGATTTATAAGACAAAATATCCAGCTCATTTCACCGCAGTCTGATATGTAAGACAAAATTTGCATTTGCTTTTTACAGGACATTAATTGGTCTATCGCATATGCAAGCCCTACTGGTGTACCTTCGTATCGGCGGTGTATAAAAATTCTAAGCGGTTAAAGGGTTAAATAAGAGATGTTCTATATAGGGACCTAACGTATTACCGCGATATGTGTATCCTTGCGAACGACGTCTAGCAACGTTGCGCCACGTCATACAACGTCGGTAGCATGTATATTGTAGTCTTTGGTCGGTAGCGAGATGTGTCACACGACGTTGCCAAGCGACGTCCGGCAACACATCTCCCTGGACATTTGTGACGTAGTAAATCTCTGGTTATATTTCAATAACAAAGCAGTACCTAAACAAACCATTTAAATACAAGGAGTATCGGCAAGAGCAAGTAAACTAAGCCTGATTTCACTTTATCATTAATGCATTTCATTTAAGTATCATCCTCAACCCATAAATTAATTCATTATCAGTGCGTCGCGCAAACGAATAAATAGCTATGAGCCAAAGCAAAAGGAAGCGTATGGACTTATATTTTACGAGTTGTCCGCGCGGCTTCGCCCACCTTTTGCTACGAACGCAGGCAAACTCGCGGTATAAAATATAGCCAACAACCATTCAGAAAGTCCATTCTATACGCAGGTGAAATAATTTTAGAAATTTTAGAAATTTTAGAAGACGTAGGCTCAGAAAACGGATATTTAAAAAGTCGTAGTGCTAGTTTGGATCATAATACGGCTGCCTTAAATTTAATTAGCAATCTTGAGCCCTTCCTCGAGGAACTATAGCTATTCGAATCCTGAGTTTTTGATTTTCGCTCGATAGAAAAAAATCACGAACATAGGTCTCAAATACACTTGAAAAATTCGTAACAAATTATGTTATTTCTAACTTAAAAACTTTCTTAAAATTGGTTCTAAAAATCGGCAATATCATGTTCGAGGGAACTTAGCTATTAATTTATTTATTTATTTAAACGCACAAAAAAATAAAATTAAAAAGCATTTATTTTATTTATTCGTATGGCTAAATTAAAAATTAAAATCGTTCTTTCTTAAAAAAAAAAAAAAATGCATGCAAATTAGAGCAGTACATATCCGCGCTTCCGAACACGCACTTCCATCTCGCTCACGCTTATGCTCAGTGAGAGGGAGAAAAGACCGTTAGCCTACGTCGCCTTAGCGGTTCCAGAAAGTACGCATTACATACAAACATAGATTTTACAAAGCAACAATATCACAGCATTTTCTTCTTTATAATATTAGTATAGATAATATATTATTTCAAAATACGTCAAAAACGCACTGCAAAATAGGAAGAGAAATATTATAATACCCACTATCCAGGTAAAAACTTCCAAGTTTGGGTCAAATTTCAATTTGCCCCATCTCACCGAACAATGAAACAACACTATTACAGCAGAGCTACCTTTCCCAACCCTCGTTAGCTAACCAAATAAACTTAACCGTCCATCATCCAAATTTGTATCAGAACCCGTCTAAAGGGTTTATACTAATCGCGCTGATGCATCGGAAACCGGCCAGTGAACCGTATTACCGGGCCCAAGGGATATTACGGACATTTTTCAGACAATCCACTTTACGTTTAAATCGGTTTAGCCCATTGAAGGATTCGGGGTCGCGTTTTAAATTTATTAACTCCCGCTTTCTTGTCATTTGTTACGTTACGGTTGTATAGTGGGGATCGATTTAATTAGATTGAGGTTTTTTAATCCAGCACAGCTTGGCAATTTGTTTTATATTTAAATATATAAAGCAATAATTATTTCTGCTGTCTGATATAATTGATCGGTTATAAATTGTATACCGAGGAAGGCATCCAATGATGCTTTTCTCATTCGATTGAGGTGAATGCGTATTTATGATATTATCTAACTTAACAGTTTTGCCAAAGACTGATCAAATATGGAATATCTATGTCAAATTATAGGAGTACTTATATTGTTTTTTTACGCTGAAGATGTATCTGTAATAAAGTTTAGGTAGAATTTCTTTTGATAGTTTGGTTTTTAGTGTGTAGGTTACTATCTTTCTTTGTTCGTTTTGCCATTTTAATATTTGTTCGCGCCGCTCCGTAAACTAGTTTTAATATTTAGTCTTAAGTACACAAAAATGACACTTACACCTTTGCATTAACGTTCACTTTAGCTTGTATTCCTTTCACTAATCAAACACTCACACATCAGGACAAAGTTGTAGTTAACCAATCACAGACACTCTCACATACATACGTCACAGCCACGCCGCGCTAGACTTGCATTCCGAATCCTACACGACAAAGACATAACTTAACTTGTGCACCCTCAACTTAATAGCAGATAACATAGACCTGTTTTCGTGTTCTCTGAATGAATTCACAAAGTCAGCATTGTTTATATTATGTTATAATAATACTTAGATATACATGGTAACATGGTTGTACAAATAGTTACACTATTGTCTTAGGTTTAGTACCTGTAAAGATAGTTGTAAGTGTGGAAATAAATAAAATAAAATAAAATAATAAAATAAATAACCTCTGTAATTTAAAAGGAATTATAAGCATTTTATCGAAGAATCAGAGTTTCAATCATCTTCTTGCTCCTGTATGGAACAATATTACTTATGTTTCTTTATTACTTTAATCATACTATAAAGACGGATGTTTTAATATTAAGTTTATATTTCGTTTAAAAAAATACAGATCTCCTTTTGTCGCAGTAAGCGACATAGGCCTCCTATCATCCTTATGTAGCGTCATTTCCAGCCATGGACGTTTTTCGGCTGATATGATGATAATGATGATGAGACGCTAAGGTTTTCAAGATATTCTAATTCTAAATTATTAGAGTGTCAAAGAAGTAAGCGATTGATTCAGAAAGCAACTCCTAGAATTCCAATAGAGCCTTAAAATAATTCAGCAGCTACTAAAGTGATTTATTTAATTAAGACCCCATAAGTTCTACAAGATTAACTCTGGAACTAAGTAATGTCGGCAGCGAAGGTAGCACGACGTTAATTAGGGGACAAATGTCGCATTTCTTGCTGACTGTGCCACTGAGATTTTTCCTAAGGAGGGGAGACCATGTCATGTTTCTCGTAATAAGATCTGATTGTAGAACCTTTGGCATAGGTATATTTGGTTCTTTTGTACGTATTTATTTTCTTTGTGGCGGGTACGAGTAAAATATAAGGGTGAATGTCTACCAGTGATGTGCGAAGCTGAGTTTTCAGAATCAGCACGAACACCCAAGACACGGTTAAAACAAAAAAAATCTTCGTGCACATACATATTATAAAACAAGGTCGCCGGCCGCGTACGTCTGTATGTATCTTATTAATAAACGACTTGACCGATTTTTTTGTAAATAATTCACTACATCGATTTATTCCTACCAATTCAGATGATTTGGGTGTTTTCTCGACGTGACAAATGGCGCCTTATTTAGACAAATGGCAACGTCACACGCTTTTATTGAATAGGTACTAACTTTGTCACTATTACTTACTATTGTCGAAGTTTATTTTAAATTCGTTGTCTGGAACTTCGCCGCATAAATTGGTTTTAAAGCAAAGCGCATCTTTACTAAAGTTTTTCTACTATTCAAATTAGACCCGAAAACTTATTGCACACAAAATGTTTCAGGTATTAAATGAAAAAAAAACTGGATCTGATACACAGTAGGTCGCTAGGTAAAGTAAATAAAAATACATCTTGCACCACCCGTGCGACAACTCCGTAGTAAATTAACCTGATAACTTCCTCTTCTCTTTCACTGGATAACTCGATAAAAAGCCTGAGATGCCATTAATTGGAGGGTCAACCCAAGACATACATTTATTATTTCAATTTGAAATCATTGTGTTTTGCTCGCTTGTTCTCACCAGTCAACTGAACCTGACTGCGAGAGTACAGACGGACTTAAATAGGCAAGTTTTTAAACTCGGGTACGCTCTTTTGCAATAAGGCAGTGTGCACAGGGGAAACATTTGCTTAACCAGAGAAGGTTTACAGAAAATGGAAATCGTTGGAAATATCGAGAATCTAATTTGTGTTTGGTGTGTACGACTGGTCTGCGGGTTGGGGTCACGGTATGCGCTCCACACATATGCCCTTGTGGCACAGACGTGGACTGATTGGGTCTCCACGGACTTTGTTGTCAAAAAAGTGCAGGTCGCTTTTCAAGACATGCAACACTTAATGACATAATCCGCCGGTCTCTTGCCACCATCAATGTGCCTGCTCTTTTTGAGCCGCCTCGCATTGTCAGAGATGATGGCAAAAGACCTGATAGTGTGTCTCTGGTTCCTTGGAGTTTGGGAAGGATGCTTGTGTGGGACGCTACCTGTATAGACACACTGGCACCGTCCCACCTCCAACGGACTAAATACTTCTAAAGCGGGTGCAGCGGCGTAAACGCCGAACTTCTGTAATGTAGTAAATATAGAGGCCTCGGCGGAGAGTACAACTTTGTACCCTTTGGCGTCAAGACCCTCGGTCCGTGGGGTCCCAGTGCGCGTAATAATTTAATTTAGTTAATTTTAATTATCATCTTGTATTTACTTTAGAAAATAAATGTTTTTTCTGTTTTATATGTGTGTTTTATATGTGTGTTTTCTGACAATGTGTGCGGGATCAACAAGAATACGATGACAGCAAATGGACAAATACCAGATAGTTAATGTTAAAGTTAATTCGGTATTTTGGGCTACATTTCAAGGATTACTGAATATGGATGAATGCTTACGAACTTATAGGGATAATTAGTGATATCGCAACCTTGTGGAGTTTGGTTTATTTTTGTTCAATTAAGTTAGTCAAAAAAATTGCTTTATTTAGCCTTCATATAGGTCATAAGTAACTGCTTACATAATAAGTACAAAATATCTATATATGTAGTAGCAAAGTGGGTAATTTAAAGCGGTGAGTAAGCGTCCTCTGGTCCCCGCCAAGCCAAGCTTGTATCAACCCTTTGATAAATTACGACGCTTCAAATTATCAAAAAAATGTTGTGTCAATTCAATCGACGCAGCTACGGTAAATACCAAGTAAATACATTGATGTACACTTTTTAAAACGATGCCAACTCTTACACAGATATATATATCGTGTCAGGAAATGTGAAAGCTCTCTTAGGGTTATCTTCGCTCTCTTGTGCCAAATTATTGTCGTGTGTGTGTTACACCGTTAAAATGTAAGTATGTATATTATTTACACATTTGTGGTTTTAAGCTTTGAAGCGCTAGGACCTGAATAACAACGAGCTTAATTCATCGTTTAGTCGACTTACAAAAACATCCCGCTAATAGGGTTTCAGCGAACCCGAAAACAACCTGAAAAAGCACTGAAAAAGCTCCGTATGAAAGCTCGCCCAACATTTGCCGAGCACTTCGCTAATTCCTGAACTGAAGCCACAGTACAAGTATCATCCAGTAGCTTGACGTCTAATGGACTCTGGATACATTCTAGCTAAACATTTAATTAAAGAGCCAGTGATTTAGGCCTGTCTACTTCATTATTTAAGAAACCTATCCGACTTAAGTAGGTATAGGTAAAAAACTAAACGAAACCCTTCTTGCAATGTGGTTGTGTACGGTTTACGTAACCTTTGAAAGGGTTCCTTGTATGACGTATAGGTATATAGGTTGAACGCGGGCTGGGTTTCCGCAACTCGACGTCATACTGCGCCTATTTTGCGTATGGGTTTTGGTACTACTCTTATTCGTGCAAACCCAGTTCCACCAGGAAGCCTAGCAGACCCTTTATGTTGCCGACGGCCTCCGGTAGTGACCCCGGTGTTCCGTGGTGCTTTACCCTGTATTCTGCCACCTGGTATGACGTTTGAGCCTATTGGCAAAAATGGGATTCGACAGCGGCCGTGGCATATGGGCGCCGGCAACTCCAAGGGACTCGAATGCTCGTTGCCAACGCTTTAAAAACATGTACGCTCTTTTTTTGAAAATGATGTTGTCTTTTGAGAATATCATGGCCAGGCGTTAGTTCCACAGCCGGAGCGTTCGTAGGAGGAAATCCCTCTAGAGCCTGACTTTCGTCGGAACACGCGCAAATATTATAGCGTTGCTTAGGGCCTGGGCCTGCTCATCGATCGCTTCGCGTTTTAACGGCTCGCAAATTGCAAGTGTGATAGTGCCCTTAAGAGTGTTTATGCACAGGACATGATATGCGTTTCCATACTCATCTAACAACTCGCGTCTATGGCCGCTGAACGACGTGCATGCCCATAAAAAATAAGTCGTGATCGTGACCATAAATAAACTGTGATGCCTTTTAAATTGACCTCCAACAGCGCGGGTACAGTTGGCTTCGATTTATTGGCAATGGCTGATAGAAGGCTGGGAGTTCTACTCACTTCAGAGCGGGTGCTGGACGAATAGAAGCCAGTTTTCCAATATACAAATGGCAATTGAAACTGCTACGTTTAATTTTCAAAAAGAACTGCTAATAATCTTAGGATTCAACGTAACTTTGTTTTAAAGTGAGTAATGTAGACTGAAGATGACTTGGTATTGATTAATAGGTCTACATTCATTTTAAATGTAACTAACTATACAGCCATTGGTTCATTTTCACAAATGTTAACTGGAAGAGATCCCTTAAAGGGATACGTTCGCCTTTGTACCTATTTGTATTTTCCTCGTGTACAATAAAAAGTTTTACTACTACGTACTACAATTGGTATAACTTGCAGGTTGTATGAATCAATATGGAGATTATGACCCGTTTCCATTGCTCTTTAATGCCAATATAAACTCCTGGCAAGTAATGCGTAGGTATTCGGTATATATGTCTCATTTATTTATGTAGCTAAACAAAGTGAAGATGACGCTACTTAGTAGCGAGTTAGCGACATCTTGCGATATTGTGAAGCTATAGCTTGCATGCAATATTGGGTTGACGAAGCAACAATCACTTTACATCAATTACGTCTAAGTAACCATGCCTGCAGCGGGTACTACCTTCGAGTTAGCGTGGACGTTGTTACACCGTAGAGCTTATACTGTTTAGATGACATAGCGCGGTGATTATCACAAAGATGGAACATTGGTATATCTCTTCCTGTACATATGTGACAGGCATAAAAATGTTTTTTTTTCATACAAAAGGTGGCCTATGTTACCCGGAGAATTTCGAATCGATTGGTATCTACCTCATTTATAAAAATGTAAATACAAACATAGGAGCAGGTATAGGAATAAAGGAGAGGGCAAATGCACAAAAGATCCCACTGGGTCGAAGTGCATCCGAAAGGGCCCTCACCTAGATAAGATAAGATAAGATAAGATAAATACAAACATAGACTGCTAAAAACATGTCAGATCCCTTCGGCTCTGCCGTAGTCTGGCAAAAATAGATGAATGTCTTAATGATAATGCAACACTTTCTTAGGCTGGCTGTGTGGCGGTTTCAAGATTAAAACTTAGGGACTTCACAAAAATAAATACCGAATAGTGTAAACGAAACTTTAGTCGTTAAATGCACATTGTAATTTGACGGGCGATTTTTTTCTCTAAGTCTATCCATTTGACCAGGAGCGCTGGAAAGGGCTTGAAAGGTCGGAATGTATTTAATCCATAATATACGCGATGAAATCCGTAAGTATACCTATTTGTTTATGTAATTAAATAAGACGGTTTAAACGCATGTTTTAAATGTATACCAGACGAATAAATAATAAAGACAACAGAAATTTCGGACGAACGACAACAGACACTTGCTCGTTCTAAAGCAGCACGATTAACACATTGTGTTAAAACCACTTAAAATTTAACTGAATCTTCGGTCTGACAGGCACCCATACCGCACATCATCGCGGACCCTTTGTACTTACCACGACTATGTACCTACACGAGGTACATACCGGTCACAACGACATTAGGCTGCATTACCGGCGGGTCACAGATGCTGCTCCATGACCTACGCGTAATAGGCTTTCATCAGATTATTGCTTGCCTTCCATGTTGGCTGTCTGTGTGTGTTTGCTTATTGTGCATGAGATTGAGGGTAGGTCAGGCGATTTATTTTATTATGGAGCTTGGGGTGAACCTGATTGTGATTGGCATTTTGTATTTGAGAATGGGTAAGTAAATGTCATTACTGTATTGTCTTGTCTGTAAGTGTAAACGATTTGGTTTTTGTAATTTCGATGATTTTTAATTATATTTTGACGTTTCGTTGTGCTGACTTGCCCATATCCTGCAAAATCAATGCAAATTTATGAAAATATCACAATCATAGTTACATAGTTTAATCATACAATACATACATTAACTCACGCATATATTCCTAAAAGGGGTAAATAGAGCACTTGAAATGTAATTTTTAGTTCCACTAAAATGTGATCTTGCGGGGTCGAGACACCAGCCCACTGCCCGCAACATATCTTAGATAGGTATTAATAAAAACTTGTACCCTAAATAGCAGCTAATTTCTCCACCGTAAATTCCATTCAATTGAGTAGGTACCTACTGTGGAAACTATATACCTAGCATAAGTTCGTACCAACGTCAATCCCAATCGCATCGTATTAGACATATAATTCCATTACAATAGCGGTCCCTAGAGCCGCCGTTTGACAGAGATCCTGCCTCTCCCCTCTAGTAAATACTATTTCAGTTTAATTCACTTCGAAGGCTTAGGATTTGTGTAAACCGCAAATACCAGCTTGCTCTTGCAGATAATAAACTTTAATTTCCAGCAGGTTTTTCGAAAACAAACACTACTGCGTTGGGTTAGAGTGCAATGGATTTGTATTTTTATTTCCAAGGAAGCAGGTGAGTTTATGATTTTTGTAATAAATAACTTTTCTGGAAATTCGAACTTTGAAATTAAACGAAGTACTTCAACTGTCATAGCGGCGTCAACGTGTTAATAATTTGCTGCCCTCTCTCTTTCGATCATATTACTTAAGTAGATATATTTTTAACAAAATAGGTATCTGGGCCTATTTCTGCATATGTGCAATACATAGTCATCTCTCTCATTATGTATTTCATAGAATAAGTTATTTCATTAGAAAGTAAATAATTAACCGACTTACACAGATTGATTGTTTTCCATGAGAAGTTTTTCTTGGAAAAGGCGTCAGAAAGCATCAATATTTGTAATATTTGTTTGTGCAAGTAAGACATCAATAAAGCACACCACACAAAAAAATTACATATATATAGGATCAAAAAACACAAACAATTTTATATAGCTACATGAAAGTTCAAGTAAGAAATTTAAAATTCAACCGAGCAAGAAATTCGAATGTTCGCGAAAATCAATTCAATAAGTAGTAGTCAGAATAAGTAGGTACTGGCTTATGCTGACGTATTGAAATGATTTAATAATTATATGAATCGTCTATATCCATGTGTTCCTTTTGCGTTTGCAGTTCTACGATGTGTGGTATAACATTGCAAAATTACATGTAGGACCCGGAAAACTTCTGAATTACCTGCCGTGTGGACTTCAAATGAGCAATTTATTTTGAAAAGTCTTCACTGGTTGGAAAACGAGAAATATCAAAGAGTGTCCTATTTAATGCAACTTAAATAATTAATCAGGTTGCGAGCGGCTTCGTTAGTTCAGACTTTCAGCGAGGTTTTTACTCGTAGTAGCACTACCATCGGCGCCTGTAACTCTTTTACTACTTAGGACTACATGGTATATGGCAAATTTGTTTTAGGGGAACTAATTGTTTACAGCAAATACTTATGCCTTAATAGTAGGTAATTAAGCTATAGCTAGGAAAACAGAGATCAGCCATATAGACCATCATATTCATAGATCCATCAACCAGCAATGTAATACCTACACGTTATGTGATTATTATATGTTTTTAATTAAGTATGTAGGTTTACTTTTACCAATTTTATCCACGATTTTTTTTTCTTTCTTTGTTTCAATGGTTCTTTTATACATTACACTACCGGGTGCTGTATTTATGTGCGTCTCATGACACTGTTAGGGTCAACATCCGCTCAGTGTACCCGTTACATTTCATTAAATTGTCGAAAGGGCCTCTACGTGTTGAATATGTGCTACTTGTCTGATACTTCAGGTCCACGCACGCTTCCCAATGGTTCGGAACACCTTTGTCCCGGAGCGGGAAAGATTGAACAATATAAACACACTTCAAAACAATTGACATTCTAATAAAATGCCGCTGTGCTAATCTAAGACATCGGTTACGTAGCTAATTCTGGCGTCAGTTCAGTCCATCAGTCAGATCAGAATGGTGAGAGAATGGTCGTGTATCCGTTGTGAATGACAGATACAGCCAGATCAGAATGATGGACTGAACTGACGCCAGAATGAGCATACGTAACCGATGTCTATCAGAGGGTGTATTTTATCAGCCAGACGTCCAATGGGGTTGGCCGGTGAAAGCTAATTGTAGATGGCGCTCTTCTAGATTCCATACGATGAGAGAGAGAGACAGAGGATCGATGGTCCCTAACTTGTATGGAAACCATATACAGTTCTTAGGCAAAAATCTTCCCCATAGCTTTAATCCATAGCCTTTTATTTTTAGCCTTTTTCGGAAAACGGTGGATTCCCACTTCAGAGCAATTCGGGACGAAACATTAAAGTCATTTTCGCAAAAATAAATAAAAACTAATTCCCGCCATACAAATTTAGCTTTTTTAGGGACCATTATTGGTGCTGTCAGTTTGACAGTTGCCAGCCCCATTGTGTCATGCAATAGCCCATTACTGAGTCCACCATTTTCAATCAATTGTTCTTATTGGTACATTTTGGATCCTATCAACACAGTATTCCACAGTAGTCCTTAAACCTTGGCGGGTACTGTTTCTATGTGCGTCCAATAATCGTGTCGTATATGGGATTTCTAACTACTAGCTACCCGCGCGGCTCCGCCGCTTACACAAAGAATCTAACGGTATAAAAATATAGCACATACTTAATCATGTAGGTCCATTCTAACATATAACCTACTGAAGAAAGGGTTTTTAGAATAGGATGGGTATCAGTGGCGGCGCGTGAACATTTTCTATGGGCAACCCGGAACAAACAAAGTTATGAAAGAGTTTAGAGTATAAAAATAAATAGAGTATATATATAAATTTTAGGCAAGCTGGTGGGAATCGTCTTATATGAGCACTCCGCCACTGATGTGTATAGTTTCTGAGATTACCCCGAATATACAAAGACCGTTAATGGTTTAAAATAATATTTTACTGGTTATAGTTGCATTTGACTATTTATACCGCTAAATATTTTAATAGGTACTAATTTATTTTTCCCAGTATTTAAGTCATATCGGTTTGACAAATTACAAATTAATTATCTGAACCTGAAATAATTTGGATGGTTAGAATACCATCCAAAATATTTTGTGTCAGGCCAACAAAGTCGCCAATGGTATGGTACCCGAAAAGAAAATAATTGAAATAGAGTTTCGTTTTCTACTTCTTTATAGGTACTGGAAATTGGGCGAGCCTATCGGCGCCTAAACTACGGCATTGTCTAAGTAAGGTTGACAAAGCCGTCTATGTCTATTTCAATTAAACCTCATTCTTCTCCCAACATCTCGAATATGGGAAAATAAGTTTGTGTATAAACTTTTTTGAAGTAAACAAATGCATGGCAAATAATACTGACGTATCTATCCAAATGGAGTCCAGAAATAATATCTATCAATTAATTAAATTTCAAGTTAACGATGTCAATAAAAAAAAATTAACAGTTGACACAATACATCTGTCAGTTTTTGTAAACATTGTTTATAGGAGACCTTACATTTTCTATTTTCTTAAGTTTCTTAGTTTTGTATCCATAATATGTGGCCTACTCAACATTTATAATTTCTCATGCTGAAGAACTTACTGCAGATTTGAGTTAAATTCTTGTATGTTTATTTATATTGTCATCTCAAGTCAAACCAGGATTACGTCACGTGATGTCACGCAGCGAAAGTCACGTGGTCAGCGCACATCAGTTTTTTTTAATTAAAATTTTAGTGCCCTACCGATAAAAATTGCAAATCTGCAGCATGAGACGAATCAAATGACGTATATCATTTATCAAAATCGGACCATAACTGTAAATCTGATAGCATGTACAAAAATCGGCCTAGCATAATAATAATATTGATAGATAGATAGATGCCTAGTTAGTAAGCCTTAGTTGCCTGAAAGGAATGGTTATATTTATTATTTATATTATAACGCAGGTTCAACAAGAAGTAGGTACCCCTTACATTTCATTAAATTGTCGAAAGGAAATCTGTAGGCTTCGGTTTGGCGCATGCCTCCCAAAGTTCGGGGACACCTTGTCCCGTGAGCAAAATACATGCAATATGTACCTAGTGGTATAATATTATGTAACATTCAATGTTTCTGTATTTACTATCAATACATTAGATGTATGCATCTAACTGCCGCCATTATCGCCCGCATCATTATCATAACTTCTAAAGAACTAACATAGTAATGCAGCAATAAGAAGCAGATATACCTAAATCCGGCGAATGACCTTGTAGTAGCGCAAAAAATAAAACTGACATTCAAGTCATCTTCAGGCCACCTTGACAAAAATCATTCTTCGATACGAACTGGTTTGGAGTATATGACATGACTATAAAAAGCTTCTTCTGACACAACTGAGTTCATAATTAGCATACGTATTTATAGCTATACTTAGGTATTATCATTACACAAAATAAAATCAGAACTTACCCACCTGTCAAAAACCTAACGTTACATCGTAAAACAAACAATGACAGAGCGAGTGCCGTTCACAACTCCAATAAAAGTCGGCGTTAACAAAAGTAACAATCAATTAATGAGAAGAACCCCAAGATTACTTCACATTCGCTTCCTTACAACACAGCCGAGGGAATTGAAACTATAACTCTTTGTGATAAAGTTCATATTAGTTGATGGTAACTATGTACAATTTGGATCTCGCTTTCATGGCTAGATTGCTCGGTGCGGTGCGGTTTGAAAGTCAATAAACAGTTGTCATTAAATCGCCGATCGATAGCCAGAGCATCGATTCTATTTTCTTTTCAACCAGCATCGAGGAGATTCTCAATTTGACTCTAAATATGTAGGTACTTTCTTTTCATTCGTTCAAAAATTCCACACACTTTATCAATTAATACGGTTTCTTTTCACTCAAATTGGATTTTCATCACTGTTATTGAGAGAATGAGAAAATAAATGTGGCGTAATAGCTAAAAATAGAAATGTTTACTGAAGCAACACAAGAGAAAATTAATTAATTAAGTAATTAGCAGCGTCGCAGAGGACGTATCAAATTAAAATAGTAAATGAAAAATGAAGACGTACATCAACATCAAAGAAAATAAATGTCATTACAGAACCAGTACCTAATACCGTGTTTCCTGTGATAATGAAGTGAGCATTAAAATATAATAAATAAATGTTTATACCTACCCACTTTGGTAAAATAATAGTGTACCTACCTATTGCGTTCGCTAAATTAATAAAAGTGATGTTATGGATTGGAATTTCGTTTTTATCACTCGGATCGTTTGTCAAGCAAACATCTTTAGAAAAGTATCTTGTAATTGTATTACGACTTGTTACAGTTGGTTTTGAGAGGCAAATTGTGCGTTCCCGGAAACATCTTACACCGAGATTGACAAAGAAGTAAAAAGTTCCAACAACTTTTTATGAGTCAGTTAAAAATGCAAAAGAATCACAAAATCGCCTAAGGTACACGGGCCAATGTTTGAGACCCTAATTCTAATAATTGGCAGTGCCTGCTGTCACGTTTATTGCTACAACTTAAGATTGAATGTGCTAACTGTAATTGTTAGGAATCAGAGAAATACACGGGGTTTTAATTTGGTCTGACATTGGTGTTTTAGAACAGATATGCAGTAATAAGTATGTACTTACAAAATATAGTCATTTTATGTTACCGGTTTCGTAAAAAAATTATTTATACCTGCATCGTAAAATAACAGCACCTATAAATGCTACAGCCAATAAACCTCACTTTACTGCTATTTATGAATGCTGCTCTTTTTTGTTTAGTACGTATTTATTTGGTAAGCGGCAGGATAATCATTATTTAGTAGGATATACTAACTAGTAGTATTTATTTATCTATACAAAGCATCGTCTAGTACCCATAGTACAAGCTTTGCTTAGTTTGAGATTAGGTTTGTTTAAGATTGTCTCAAATATTTATTTAATAACACAACTAATAACTCTAACAGTATGCTGGGCAAAAACTATTTTCTTCCTAGGCTACTAGAATAAACCACGGGAAAACATCGTTGGCGTGTTTTAGAAAGTGACGTCATATTAGTCGCGACATCTATCAACTAAAAGAGACAACCTGGTACCTATTCCATTTGTGATGTGACCGCGGCTCCAGTACGGCATCACAGGACACCGCGCGAGCTGCGTCGCGGCGAGACTATCCCTCTTTCTAACTAGAACGCTTAGAAAGAGACGGATGGTTGACATCGATGGTCTATGTCGATCGACGACACAGCCCGCGGGCCGTCCTATGATAACTGTTCAGGAGAGTGTCGTGAGTATTTTAGTACCTACACACCGATATTGAACTCAGCCCCCGGCAATGTTCGTCAACATCAGGCATGCAAATTGTACTTAGACGCTGCAAAAATCAACCGCCATTTCTGTTTTGTCGCCGCCAACTTCCTTGTTAAGTAAATGAACCTTTGTATAAAGATGAGAGCTGAGGACCAACTTTTATTTAACTTTATTCTCTGAAGTGGGATTCCTTTTTGTATTAAGTAGATAAAAAACGACAACGTCCATTATAATTTGTGATTAGAGTATACTAGCTACCCGCGCGGCTCCGCCGCGTATACAAAGAATCTAGGCGGAGCGACGGTATAAAAATATAGCACATACTTAATCCTGTAGGGCCATTCTACATATCCCTTATATTCCCCCCGAGATCCCTTATAGGGATAAGTTCGCCTTTGTTTTGTACCTACTATAATCTTACATATCATGTTTATGTATTAACCTGTTTTGTGTACAATAAAGTGCTTACATACATATAACCTACCTACTTACTGAACAAAGGGTTTTTAGAATAGGATGGGTATAGTTTCTGAGATTACCCCCAACATACAAACTTACATTTCACAGACATATCACCTGTTTATTATTAGTATCGGCACAGGCTATTTATAGGTAGGTACCGCTAAATAGTTTAATATCTACTTATTTATGTTTTCCAGTATTAAGTCATATCGTTTTGACAAATTACAATTTAGTCCCTGGGCGAAAAATACGGAGAAAACGAATTTTCCCGGACATGCGACCTATCTAGATCGATACCTCGCCCCCGTAAACCCCTGTATTCCAAATTTAATCGAAATCGTTAGAGCCGTTTCCGAGAACGTGATTACAAATATATATATGTACAAATATTGCTCGTTTAATTACAAAATTTATATAACCAACCTCCTACCTGTAATCAAAATATATTTATCTGAACCTGAAATAATTTGGATGGTATTCAAGTCAGGTCAACAAAGTCGCCAATAGGAGTCCCCGGCCATCCGAAAAGAAAATTTTGTAATCATAATCAAGTTTCGTTTTCTACATCTTTCTTTATACGTACTGGAAATTAGGCAGAGCCTATCAGCGCCTACTTCATTGTACTAAGTAAGGTTAAAAAAGATTTAATTAAACCTCATTCTTCTCCCAACATCTCGAATATGGGAAAATAAGTTTGTATATAAACTTTTCTGAAGTAAAAAAGAACATGGCAAGTAATACTGACGTCTCTGTCAATAAAAAAAAACACATTTGGCACAATACGTCTGTCAGTTTATGTAAATAAACAATATTTACAAAAGGCCGTTTACTTTCTATTTTTCTTACTTTTCTTAGTGTTGTATCCATTATGTCGCCGACTCAACATTTATAATTTCTCATGCTGAAGAACTTCGTACAGGTTTGAGTTTAATTCTTGTTACCTTTGAACATTATAGTGAGCAATTTTATGACTTTTGTGATTATAGTATTTAATATTATAGAAATTAAACTACTTATCAAATAAAATAACTTATATCTAAAACTAAACTACTTATAAAATAAAATTACTTACAAATAAAATATTTGACCGAGTTCGCCGTCGCTGGGCAACGTGCCCAGAAGGCTGGCAGCATTGCCACGTTGGATGGCAATGCTTATCCTCTGTGCGAGGTATGAGCCAGCCCTCCGGTCACCCGTTATTTCTGCGAGTCGCTTCGAGCACTCTTTAAAGACCCTGTGGGCACTTTCCCCCCAGGGCCCTAAGGTCTCAACCCCAAACGGCTCAAATATAAATATAAATATATTCTTGTTTATAATTTTACATTATCATCTCGAGTCAAAACAGAAGTTACGCCACGTGACGTCACGCAGCCAAAGTCACGTGGTCAGCGCACAGTAGTTTCTTTAAATTTATATTTTAGTAACTTACCGATAAAAAATGAAAAAACGAAGACCTTATTGCAAATCTGCAGCATGAGACGAATCCAGTGACATATCATTTATCAAAATCGGACCATAACTGCAGATCTGATGGCATGTACAAAAATCGGGCTCGCGTAATAATAATATAGCTATATAGATACAAGATGATAATTAACAATTAACTAAATTAAATTAAAATTTTAATTTTAATAAATAATAAATTAAATTAAATTAATTTACTGGATTACCGAAATATATTTATGCATATAAATCGGCTTAACGTTATAATTAATCGCCATTTCAGTACAATATAAATTAAAACGAAACGAGCGAAACAAGGTTTCTTATATCGTTTAAAAATATATAACGTTATACTCAAATCATGGTCACCATACCGCTGTATTAAGCCCCTGCTAGACGGTCGCCAACACGCGCCTCCGACCGAGCGACCTTGGTTGGCACCGACCGCTGTAGTATGAAATTTAGCTCCAAACAACTGTCTACACGGTCGGTGCGTACCAAGGTCGCCCGGTTGGAGGAGCGTGTTGGCAACCGTCTAGCAGGGGCTATACATGTTGACATAGCGTCATGCAGTGTACGGTGGGCAAATATCAAATCAAATCTTTTTCTAATTTGCAAAATGATTAGGTAAAATCGGAACTCGAAACATGACTAAGTATATATGTATTTTTCGGCAGCTGCACTGTTCCTTCTGAACCTCGCAGCGCACACTGGAACTCTATCAGCGACATCAATACGAATACATATATGTACCAGTGTGTAACCGCCATACGATAAATAAATAAATATGTATTTTTTTTTCTGATCACATCTCCTGTATATTGTCACTTTAATTCTCTCTCTAACGTACACTACCTAATTATAGTTCTTTTTTTTTGATCAAGACAAAAGAAATACATGATAATGGTTACAATACCCATCTAGGCAAAACCTCGAAGAGGTTTGTGTGCCAATGGGGAGTTAAACATTAGGAGTAGATTAGAATTAGAATTGTAATGTTCCCATAATAATGTCAATGGGTTGTTCTTCTTTTTAACCCACAATAAATCGTCTTTTGTCTTTTTCAACTTTTGATAATTATGGATTTAATGTTTGATTTTAATAAACGTTGCATGTATTTTTTATTAGGACTAATTAATGATTCTTTCCGTGTCGATAATGATTTTTTTCTTTATGGTGGTTTTTAAGAAAATACTGAGACAGAGTGGTCGTTTTCAGCGGAGACAACATTTTGGATTAACTACTACTCTATCACGCGATTTTATGAAAAACAAACTTATAAAAAAAAGCACTGGATAGAGAAAGTGAAAGACTATTTAGTACTAATAGATGAATAAGTAAATGTATGGACGTATATTGAAACACTAAATAGTATTTTTCACAATCGTGTTATAATAGAGAGCTTTTTAGTCGAGTACCGTGTTTAGGCCACGAAGCTTGCTGAGTGGCCTAAGTAAGGTACGAGATTAAAAAGCTTGATTATAACACTATTGTGAACAATACTTTTTGTACGAGTTCATTAAAATTAATTTTCTACGAGTCAACTGAACTAATTAAACAAACTCGATACTGTTGAAACGAAGTGCAGCTCATCGCTCGTACGCTTGTTGATATCTTAAAAGACATCAACGAGCGTACGACATCAAAGCGATTCTATTGGTCCAATTCATTACAGTTCAGTAAAGCAGCTACGTGATTGGTCGAATTTATTTTAGTTGTCTGGAGCGTATCGAAAAGTAGTTATTTCGATTGTTACGACAGTAACATGGACTACAACTATGAAAAGAGTGACGTTGCAGTATTCTCTATGAAATCTTAATACACATATTTTAATCGTCGAGTACAAAAACATTAATAAACAATACTATAACTAATGACGTATGGTAAAATGAGGACAGGAAATTGTAGAGGTTAAACAGAAGAATGGCCCTATTACCAAACAGGACTTTTCTCTATATTACGAGTAAGTATAAATTAAATATGCAGTTTATTAGCAGCATAAACTATACACAGGTACTAACTACTACCTCTATAGAAACGCGAATTCGCGAATTCGCATTGCGGTCGGCGCGGAATGCCATGCATCCGAACTGCCAAGTGTACTGACCACCGAACTACAAGTCTAACATTCCCGACCCTGGCACATTACGAACTGTTGAAGTAGTCTACTAACGCCAGTTAACTGTAAACTATTCCGCCACACGTATCTAATACTATAATATGTCTGTATTAATGCGAACGCATGTTTGCCTGTTACCTTTTGGCGATTAAATCATGAATTATTTGATTATGATGATGATTATTTGATGAAATTGGGTTATTATCACTGCGTAGTTATGAAGGAAGAGTGCCACTTAAAATCAAAACCCTTCATTTTGTTATTATTTATCGAAATACTCTTCGCTATTTATTCACACATTTCTAAAAATAGTATTTTGGGGCGAAACCTAATATTTCATTTCGGGGACGAAATCCGTCACTCAAAGCGTGGCTGCTCAAATTGAACAAAAGATATCGGATGTCGCGCTTAGCTAATGTTTAAGGAGCTTTAGCAATGTTGACTTTATCAATGGGAAAATCCTGAATTAAGTATGAAACTTATTTTCCGTGTAATTGGCATGGCACCTTATGGTCTTATTTGTATAAGGTAAACTCTATTACACATCATCATCATCATCATCATTGTCAGCCCGTAATCGCCCACTACTGAGCATAGGCCTCTCTTCGAGTACGCCACCCGTCCCTATCCTGAGCTAATCTTCTCCAGAAGTGACCCGCGATCTTCCTAATATCGTCCACCCATCGAGCTGGTGGACGGCCGACGCTCCTTTAACCTAGAAGTGGCCACCAATCTGACACCTTTTTGGTCCACCTACCATCATTCTGCCTGGTAAGGTGTCCTGCCCAGCTCAACAGACATAACCCACACTCACACAATCCTCCTCCAACCATCACTCCTCTACAGAAACACAACCCTGCAAATATGTAAGTTTGAGAGTAAGTAGTGGTGTTATTACCAACACCAACCATTCTGTGCACGCTGGCCGACCGGTGGGTCTCACTCTGGCTGAAGCACTGGGTGCAGCTGCATGCCCCCCTACATATAAACCTATGTAGGAGATACGGCAATAGAGAAATCTCTCAGGGACCGAAGTCCAATGAGAGTTGTTGTTATATATGTTATATTTATGCAACTGATTTAATAGAAACATGACATTAAAAATAGGTAAAAATAATAATAAAATGTTCAATGATTAAGTAATATAGATATTAACATAGCTATAAGTACACACTAACCATAAATATATGAGTCTAAGTTACTTGAAATAAATGATAAATTAAAATTAATAAACTTCGATAGCGCGATGCAGAACTCGTCAGATTTGACAGGAGTGACGCCACACCTATATTAATATAATACTAACCCTAGAATTAAGTAATATGTTGCTAACAAGTTATGGACTTTGTTCGAAATAAAATTACTTGAATTGAATTGAATTACCGCTGTGGTCTTCTGTAAGTTGGAGGTACTTCCCCAGTTGGGCTACGTCAAATATGAGCGAGATGATTTGCCGCTGTTAAACCTTTTCGAACTTATGCTGATTAGGTATAGTAAAGTATAACTTAGCCATTAATAAAGCCGTCGGTGGTGATGCCACAATAGTACATTACTTACCTAGGGCGGTTAAACAAAGAATGTCTCAGATCGCAGGTATTTGACGCCCGAGCCGAAGGCAAGGGCAATAAATATGCGCTCTGAGGCTTTCTTTATTACCGCCCGTGGTGAGTACAAAATTTTACGTCTCTATCTGGCCAGGAAGTGGGGTTTTACGCACGCATAGCGTGCGGTAATTCCTACTTTATGGCCAGGTATGACGTAAATTGTATTTAAGTTTACCAGGGTCCAAATTTGTAGGGACAAACAACTTACGTGAAACGTATTCGCTTCGTTGCCGATCGTTTTACCGGCGATAAAAGCAATAACACAACGAAAACAATAAAGACATTTAAGTATAATGTAGTTTCAGAACGCCATTTCGCAGATTGTCTCGTTTGACGACAGGAAATTGTTTGCCCTGGGTCAGATGAAAGGGGGAAAGAGGGGGTGGATATAGGTACTAATGAGAATATATTTTTCTCCAACTTACTCGGAAATGTTTCCATTAATGGAGTAAAAACACACCTCGAAGTTTATCGTTATATGCATTGATGAGATAATAAATTAAAAAAAATGGAAATACTTCCCGGACATGCCCGGGAAGTAAATATTATTGTGCAGGTTACTTACTTTTAATTTCATGCAAGACTACAAATTCACCATACAGCCAATTGTCCAATAGTCACGTACAAAAACCGACATAGATAGAATAATAATTGTGTCCAAATCATAAGACAGTTTTTTTAGACTTAATTATTTTCTCGGACTGATAAATATTTTGTAACAAATGTATAGTTTTTTTAAATGTCTAATGCGTTTAGGGATTGTCGATTTAACTAAATGTAATAATGCCTATATTTATATTTACTAATACTATAAGTTTTCTTTTATTTATTTTCATTGCTATGTTTTATGTGGAATCAAATATACAATTCGGACCCAATACTTTAAACTTTAATATCCTTAAAAAAAAATTAGGCGGGAAACTGGAATTCATTTTGTCAAAGATTTTCTGCCGTGTTATTTTTACGAAAATAAAATGAGTTCTACAAATAGTGACGAAGATATCCCAATGGGTACACCACCAGAATTAGCAGCAGAGGCAAAGTTGGCGAGAGCTAACTTGCTTCCGCCTAAATCCGAAGAAAAATATTTAAGAACGTTCGCAAATTTCAATTCCTGGCGAAAGAAGAAAAATACCAGTTCGTTGTCGGAAAATGTTATTTTGGCGTATTTTAACGAACTTGCAAAAGATAAAAAACCTTCTACTCTGTGGGCAATGTACTCAATGCTGAAAAGTACTATACAACTAAAATATAATATAAACATTAAGAACTACGCGAACTTATTGTCATTTTTGAAACGGAAATCATCCGGTTTCAAAAGCAAGAAATCGAAGATTCTTACCAATGAGGATATCACAATATTCTTAAATGAAGCTCCAGATGAGATTTTCCTAGCAATAAAGGTAAACATAATATTGTATAACTGACTTAAATATTATATAACATTCAATTAAAACTCCTGACATAAGGTTTATTTTTATTACTATTAAAGTGTTGAATTTGTTTAGATTGTAGGTAGATTGTTATATAAACATGTGCGAAATAAATATAACCTTTTAAGATTTTGTTTTATTTCCTCGCATATTTGGAGAAAAGCAGTATACAGGCCTCGGCAGGAATGTCATTTCGTGGATTCGTATCTATTGAAGGACTCGGCTATGCCTCGTCCTTCAAAACCATACTCATCCACGAAATGACTTTTCCCGGCCTCTGCAGTAATATACTATATCCTTATAGAATGTAATAAGAAAGAAAAGAAAGAATGAAAAGAGATTTATTGCCACACATTAAACACATATGTACCTACACATACACATTAATTTTAACATTCATTCAGGATGCTGTTGGGACTGCCTAAGGTGGTGTAGCGCCTCGCGTATGTTCGCCGAGGCCCGCACGGACGGTTTTCAAGCGATCCAACGCAAAAAAATCGTGTCGATGCTGGGCCGACTTAGGGGAAGTACCAACAGCATACTAAGTGTCATTGCAGACAGTATGTAATATGACTGCCCAATCTTGTTGCACTGGGTTGGGCAAATTAAGTCCGTTGCACAATTGGTGTGCAAATAGAATAAATTTCATACTATAAATAATGTATAACTAGTATATAAGACTAACATTTCTTCATTCAGTAAAATACTATATATGGATGTATGTATAATATCCGAAATAAAGATTTAATAATAATGGTGAATAATCTCACATACCTAAAAAGGGAAAATACACGGCCTGATTGTAAGCGGAAACCGTAAACTTGAGTCGTTTTCAACTGTATAGGAGGCTCTTGATTTGAGGGTTCGCTGTGTTGACATCGTCATACTCGTTTTATTAGAAAGAGTCTTTCACGTGCATTGCAAGCATTTGTAAAATGGCCACTGGTCGTAAATCAAGACACTGATTAGTCAGTTGACGATTGAACGGTAAAAATATTATGACTCTTGATTCGGTTAAACTCTGATTTCGTGCGCCTCCGAGGTGTAATTCATCCAAACTCGGTTGACACTGACACTCATCGTACAGCCGCCAGCGTCACGCAAACGTGCCGATTCTAACTAGACGTCAGAAGAGCACGTGCTATACGGGTGAGTGATTTGAGTTTTGTACTGTCAAACATCGGTTTTGTGAGACAGAGGACCTTCTGTGAGGGGTAATCACGTAACGTTCCGAACGCGTGTCGGTACAATTTAACTGTCAATTTTCCATATAAAAAGTGACATTTATACCTACCCGACGTTCGTACAATGCGTTACATGATCGACTGTAGGTAAGTACTATTATTTGTCCCGTGTCTGGGTTGAATATAATGATTTATTTGTAAACTCACATATTTTATTAGTTTATTTATATTGTCTACGTGCTCCCTTAACTGAAAACCCACACGTATTCAAATTCTACGTGACGTGGGCGAGACCGCACGAAAATACACATCTATTTATATAATCACGCATTAAGTTGTGGCGTTATGTGAAAAGGCTGACGCAATCCACAGACAAAACCTCCGCCATTGCTGTCTGTTCAACCGTAAGTTCAGACGAGGACTTTTACAGCACAAGATTTGTTGGAGGACAATTACGTACATTTTGAAGCCAACGACCGTTCTTGGATCCGGTCGGTCGCTGTCCGTTCTCCTCCCAAAGTATAATTTTCTGTTTATGGTAATATGCTGCTTGCATTCCGGAATTCCGGAATTTCGAAATTCCGGAATCTCGGGCAATTTTTCCTATATTACAATTCCGGAATTGGTACCCTCAGAATATCGGAAATTCCGGATCTGAAATTTTAAGTATTTCCAGAATTTTATGACCGTCTATATTCATAGTTTGCCATAAAACTATATATTTAAAGTGGAATTATCATACGTTAAGCTCCTTGAGCTATCAGTTTGTAATATAAGCATTGATTTTGCTCGCAAATACCTTGTCTCTTGAGAATTATGAGAATCAATGCCATTATTGTTTTACCATTATCTATTCGAGTATTGTTCCCAGCCCAGTTACAGTTAAATAGTAGTGGAAATTAGATATTAGTAAATGAATCGAACCGAACCGATGGCCGTTGAGGCGGAAATGTTCTCGAGTGGCGACCACGTACCGGAAGGCGCGGCGTGGTCTCCACAAGGTGGACTGATGACCTGGTAAAGGTGTCCGCTGGATGCGAGTGGCGCAGGACCGGCCATTGTGGCACTCTTTGGGGGAGGCCCATGTCCAGCAGTGGACGTCTTTCAGCTGATATGATGATGATGATGATGAAATGAATTTTGTAATAGTTATTTATATTCCGCTGTCTCCACTTACCTGGTATATAATTCAAGTGTGCAACGCGAACTTATCCCTGTAAGGGATCTCTTCCAGTTAACCGTTGAGCAATTTAGTTGAGCAGGAACAAAAGATAGACAACCACGACCATGTGTACACCTATTTACCTTGACACGTATTTACCTTTACGCTTCAGTAAATTAATCTTAATATTGGAGAGCCACAAATTTTTCAACTTTTCTTTGAGTGATGCCACAGACTGGGACTGTCTAAAGGACAACGGCAAGCCGTTCCACAACTTCACAGCACGCACCGTGAAAGACATAGAATAAGCTTGCGTCTTATTAGACGGTAATGCAAGGATATACACCTGCATAGGCACTAGTTTTACGAAAGCGACTGCCTTCTGACCTTCCAAGCTAGATAGCAAGCAAGCTAGTATGGCATTCGAAACAAAGCTCACCAATTGTTTACCTCGTTTTTGTCAAAGCGTAAACAAGTCGTAAAACTACGTGCAAACGGCAAATTGGTGCAATCAGATACAGGTTATATCAATTTAGGTATTCCTCAAGGGTCAGCTTTAGGAAATACCCTATTTTTATTATTTGTTAATGACCTGCCGTCGAATATCGTAGCCGGGTTATCAGTACTGTTTGCGGATGATACTACCGTGTTGGTCGGTGCAAACAGCTATGAACAACTAAGCGTCAAAATAAACGCGGCTTGCACGCAACTCCAAACATGGTTCGCGGCTAACGGGCTGTTACTGAATGTAGCCAAATCCAATATAATGCTTTTTTCTGGCCGTAAAGTACCAACGCCATTGTCAATGGCAAGCTGTTCAATGCCATTGTGTGAGGAAAGCAGGTTCCTTGGATTTATAATTGACTCCAATTTGAATTGGAAGCGCCATGTTGACAGTCTGTGTGACAGATTGAGTAGTGCTGTCTTTGCGTTGAGAAAATTAAAGCCGCTAATCTCAGGTGATTCACTGAAACAAGTTTATTTTGCATATTTTCATTCACTCATGTCCTACGGTACCCTCCTTTGGGGTAACTCCACCAATGCGCAAAGAGTTCTTGTCATGCAAAAACGTGCAGTTCGGGTACTTGTAGGAGTCAAGCATCGGCACCCCTGTCGGAAGTTATTCTCAACGCAACGCATAATGACACACTACTCACAACATCTGTTTGAGCTTCTCTTATTTGTAAGAAAAAACATCTCCCAGTTTGAACGTGTGAATGTACCAGGCAAACAGCTTCGTTCAACTGGGCGCCTAAGGACAGTTCCTCGTCGCATGGCGCTTTCAGAGAAAAATCCCCGGGTTATAGGGCCTACTTATTTCGAGCACCTACCCGCCGATATAAGAAACGAACCTTGTGACGAAACATTTAGGCGTAGACTGAGAAATCTTTTGTTGGATAACCCTCTGTACTCTGTTCATGAGTTCATGGACATGGTTTTTTAAGAGTTTATTTGATTTATTGACAGCTATAATTTGATATGATTTCTTGTGTAACATTTATATTCTATATTCAACTTTTAAATCGTACCTAATGCATAAATTGACATTGTTTATTTGTTTAATAGTATGTGTCTATTAGTTTTTAAATGACAATCCGTAATTGGAGCTACGATTTCCACTTTGTGTATTTACATTTTGAATATTTTTAAATTTTATTTCTTATTATTGACGATCGTGATAAGGATTCTTATAATTTTGACATTGTATGCAAACCTATATTGTAATTTTTATCTCGAAATAAATAAATCTAAATCTAAATCTAAAATCTAGAGGGAAAACTTATTCTTGAGCTAAAAGCTCTTTCAGTTCGCCGGTTTTTGATCTCGTAATAAAAAGGTTTTACACACTGTCTTATGGTGAAACGGAAAGCTGGTTGCAAACGTTTATTAATGGACATCCCATCTACACACACACACACGCACATATACACACACACACACACACATACGCGCACAGCACACACTTTAATAATGATACAAGCCTAGTCTAATTTTTCTTTCATTTAAAATGTAAATTTAGCTTAAGTAGTGAGGAATTTTCAAGTTAATTCATTGCAATTAATTTGCCCTGTCAAGTAGGTAATGAGTTTCCATGTGATCAATTTCTTAGGTATTTATTAGTTAATAAAATTATGCTGTCAATCGCTTTCGCAGAAGTCTTCATTATGAGTTATTTTTTTTTGTAATAAATGATTTTATTTTTGTATTTATATTGGGATTAGACCGGTTTCCTCACCTTTCCTTCCCCGAGAAGCCATTGTTAAATATCAAATCATATTTCGTACATAAGTTAGTGGAAACAAGGAAAGGCCTTTGCCCAGCAGAGGGACACAAAATAGGCTAACAAAAAAAAAAGTTAGTGGTACGAGCCGGGGTTTGACCCCATGACCTCCAGATTGGAAGGCGCATGCCTTACCGTCTGCTATTAGTGAATCATTGCTATGGTGTACTTATCATGTTAGAATTAAAGGATTTAGAATCTTCCATGTTTAAATCAAACAGTTCTAATCAGTGACAGTCAGCTTAATTCGATCTAATTTGACTCGCGCCCTTTTAGATTACCTACCTCCACAGCGCGTAGCCAATTGCAAGAAAAACAATCGAATCCAAGCCCTAAAGCCTCTATAAGCCTCTATTCGGTTCATCGCTTTCATATCTGTTTCGTATTTCAATATTAATACGAAATAATAATTTCTTGCTCGTTCTGTCACAAGAGCTTGACACGCGTAGAATGCACGCGAGATATATATTAGATACCAAGCTACGAGTATAACCAATGATAGATCCCTTTTAACGTTGGGGTAATGCATTTACACTTCCCGCCCGGTCGAGAACCCAGAGCGGGTACGACAGACTAACCGCAGCGAACTCCTTAGACTACCGTCTAAAACCCCAACGATTGATTCGCTTTCCTCATGCGACCCCTTGTGGTACGTTCCAGAATTGGCCCCCAGGTCGTACCGTGATCGTCTCGTCAGGGAGCCCACCGGCGGTGTACCCGTAGTTCCCCGAACGACGTCGTTCTAGTAACGCGCGACCCGCTAGGCAATTTGCTTTCTATTTCCCAACAAATAGACCATTTGCCAACACCAAAGACAAGACGTATGGCTCCGAATTTCTTATTATTATTGTATTATTTTGGCGTGATAACCTAAGTACAACCTACCTACCTTCTTGATTATTTAAATCATGAAGAAAACTTGACCTTTATGTTCATCTCAAAGTTATTCGTTATAATTTAACATAAGAAGCTCATAATGACATTTCATCATGACGCATAAGTGTATGGGTTTTTTCACAGAAACACGACTTAGGTACCCATTCAAATTGGACGACTTCAAACCATTAAACGTAAAAAAACGTATACGACTTACTTAAGGCGAGGCAGGTCCATGGTCTTCTCTCCCTCTCACTGAGCATAAGCGTGAGCGAGATGGAAGTGCGGGTTCGGAAGTGATTTACATCACTTTTAGTACATATTAGTTGATTTTTGTAATACTAGATATTTTTTTTTATCTGTCCGTTTATTAAACTAGAATAATAAAAAAGCTATCCTTTTGATAAAAAAAAAACATAGATTGTCGTTGAAAATTATAAGATCTCGAACATTTAAGTTTATTTTTATGGATTATTATTCAAGATTTTTTACAGAGTTACCAAGCCATTTTTAGGGTTCCGTAGCCAAATGGCAAAAAACGGAACCCTTATAGATTCGTCATGTCTGTCTGTCCGTCCGTATGTCACAGCCACTTTTTTCCGAAACTATAAGAGCTATACTGTTGAAACTTAGTAAGTAGATTCACACAAAAATAGAAAAAAAACAATAAATTTTTGGGGTTCCCCATACTTAGAACTGAAACTCAAATTTTTTTTTTCATCAAACCCATACGTATGGGGTATATGGATAGGTCTTTAAAAATGACATTGAGGTTTCTAACATAATTTTTTCTAAACTGAATAGTTTGCGCGAGAGACACTTATAAAGTGGTAAAATGTGTGTGTATCCCCGCCCCTGTAACTTCTAAAATAAGAAAATGATAAAACTAAAAAAAATATATGATGTACATTACCATGCAAACTTCCACCGAAAATTGGTTTTGAACGAGATCTAGTAAGTATTTTTTTTTGAATACGTCATAAATCGTAAACCGCTATTTATTTAACGGAACCCTTCATGTTCGAGTCCGACTCGCACTTGGCCGCTTTTTTAAATATTATGTTCGGTTATAAAACTTCTTTGTTTCTCTTTCAGTCTACAGTAATTTTTCTGTATTCTTCATTATTTCTTCACACTGGAAGCTCAAAAATCAATCTTTTCGTCAGAGCGTGAACCTGCCTCGCCTTAAACGACTTACTATTCTAAATATCATACCACTAAATAAATGCATTCGGTTCTTCTCCACAAGCGCAACCCGCATAATTCCCAGTTAAGTTTCAAGTGGAAAATAAAATAATATGGATTCGAAACCCCAGCGACTTCATACGTAATAACTTTTCTTTCAGCAATAACAAACGGTTGGCGACAAAAACTGCCTTTATTAAAGCTTGCACCGCACTTCGCTACCTTCCTGCCTATGTCACACCACAGCTAAAATAAACACCATAGAAATACTTTTCAAACTGCCAATTTTCGTGGAAAACATGTTTCGTGGAGAGGAAAAAGTATCAACCGAAACAAGCGACTTGTTCAAATCTACACTTTGATGTAATGTATCACGGTTGAAATTGCAGTCCGTTTATCAAACAACTTTATGCGCTGTCGTGTTTGATGCAAAGATTTTTTAGTCTATGGTGTATGTGAGTTTGTGGATATGTCAAATGTGTAGTGGTAGTTAATAAAATGTCCACATGGAGCGTTTGTGGGATGTTGTGGGAATATTAATGAAAGTGGGCGTGCAACAGCCGCTTGAGTGGTGGTTCACTCACTTCTGTTCTACACAACACCTCTTAGGACAAACAATAGGTTGTTTGGAAGAAATCGCTCTTTAGCGATAATACCGCCCATTGTTGGCCTGTATTCATTAAGTTCTGCCCAGTGTTTTTTTATTGAGGTGTGCAATAAGGAGTAGGTACTTGTGTTGTATTGTGCCTACTGTAAGGCCGTGTTTACGCACAGGTGAATGGGCTTGTGACCTTAAATTTGTTTACTATGCCATTCGAACCAGTTTTTGTAGGTGAACAAATGTTTGTATAGAAGCAACTACATTTGAAGGACATTAATACCCAAAAAATCGAGTTAAAGATGGACCTCGCTGACAGCAGCCGAAACGCTTCATACTGATTGGCTTTAAAGTATGACGTCCCACCGTGCAATTTGTACTAACCGTTGCATGGAAAATGAAGTAAATTGCTGTTACGGTCGCGAAATACTGCGTTTAGGTCCATAGTTATCATACAAATTTGTTTTTATTAAAGCGTAAGGATTCTATTGGTACCTTTAAATTTACTCTTGGACAATAAATTAAAAAAAATTTTTTTGCTAAACTTTCAAGGTTCATATCTTTTTATGTTTTGAATTATATTTTGTAATTTATACTTTATTACAATCATTTGATGGTTTACTATTCATTTAGCAACACGACGTTATCAATTTTAACACCACGCAACAAGCCTATTGTAGCGCGACACGCTGTGCGAACTGTCAGGTTTATTATGATCAGCGGCGACGGAGGAGGAAAACGCCAATGTTAAATACAAAACTGCGTATGGTTAGATTAGATAAGATTTCTTTATTTCATCGTATAATAATACAATATAAATTCCCCTAGTTCAATTTACACGACTTTATATTACCTATAACCGTCAAATAAAAATAAAAACTTTACTTAAAATAAAATAATATAAATGCAAATTATAAATGTCAATATAGAAGTTAGTTTAAACTAAAATAATTAATGCATCACAAAAATATGTCCGGGACGGTTAGAATTTTACAATCTCGAATCATCAAAGCACTCCGCCTTCGGCGTCGAGCTTCTTATATCCCCTCGCTTGTAAAATCATTCTTATAAACAAAACCATTCCAACTGACCTTGAAATACGATATACAGGATGGGCCCTGTAATAGGGGCAAAAAATTCAACGGTTGATTATCAAGCCTGTGAACAATTACTTCCAAGTGGTTATACGTGAAAAAAAAAGATTTAAGATAAGTTTACTTGTATTTTTTACTCTTCTGGAGTGCTATGAGTAGCTTTTTTTTTAAAACAAAAAAAAAACCCAAAAATATATTTTTAAAACAAAAATGCAAACACTATTATGACTCATTACATGATGTTACCTCAAAATCTGCATTGACTGCCGTGATATGATCTCGTGGTGCCAAGATACATTCCTTGGAAGTCTTAACTTTAGATCAAAATTTCTCCGAAACCATAAATATTGAAAGTTAATGAGACACAAGGGGTTAATGCAAATGCTCTAAGGAAGCGTTCTTTTGAATATCCTAACATGCCCCAATCATTGTCGTTACTGTTTTCCCATGTACATAGGTATTAGGTACACAAGCTTACTGCCTGCCTGATGTCAAGTAGGTGCCGTAGCCTATGGACACTTGTGACTCCAGAAGAATCACAAGAGCGTTGCCGACCCTTTATTCACTTGAGGATTCGCTGTGTTGGCAGACAGAGACATGCAAGTCCCTCACTCCCAACACAGCGCATCCTAGTGAGCTCATTAGGGTTATCATTGATAATTATCCTTTCGAACCATGCCTGTTAGCTAGTTTTAGTGTTTTATTTTTATCTATTTCATGTGTCTAACATAGTATTTTTAGGCAATTAGAACCATAATGGCATGTACGGTGGAGGAAAATGAAGGTTTGGCACATGTCGACTCTATTTGAATGACGTTAAGGTTCAAAAGTGCTAAACATTCAATTTCCTCGACTGTACAATACAATAAACGCTGGGTTAAAATTAAATAATTCTCATGGACATACCTACTATTTTTGGTTAGCTATCATATCTACAAGTGGCTATTAATAAAAGTAAAAAAAAAATGCCCTTTGTAATACTAGGCTTCCAAAAAATCTTGTGTTACAGTCAGCATCAAAAGTAGCTACGCAAACGAAGACGTCAAAAGTCTTTATTAAAAGGGAATAAGAACTTTTGAAGTCTTCGATTGCGTATTTACTTTTGATGCTGACTGTACGAGCCGGGGTTTGAACCCACGACCTCATTTATTTTCCACCTACTCATATTTCAGTCGCATAACAACACTACACACTACAGCTACATTTGGGATCCGCAACCTGTCTGACTCACCAGTACAACTTAACCTAGACAAACGTAACCAATATTCGTAACCGGATGTCAGACTTACACTGGTTATCTGAGGGTTGTTAATACCAGCCCAGTCCGTACCGTATTTGCAATGAGGCCGTTTTATTTATTCCGCCACCGTTTGTACAACAATGGCCGAAATCTAAATGTAGATGGACTGAATGAATATTGAGATCACGTACAATCATAATGAAAGTTTCTCCTCTGTTAATGTAAATAATTTGCCTCCCGCGGGTATGAGAGGGCGGTAATAACGTGCTGTCGAAAAGTTTGATTTGTGCATTAATGTTGTTTTGCGGCTCTAGAGCGGAAAATAGTACTTGTTGGTGTATTGGGTTTGGACTTTTGATACTGTTTTGTGAAGCTATAAAAAGGTAAACATTATAAGTACCTATATAAAATTCGCATGCGGGTGATACAAGTTACTGTGACCATACAAAGCATAAAGATGGTGACATTCAGCAAATAAAAGTAGCTAGTTTGTAATATGCACTAATAACGAATATTTTCGTTAGACCGTCCACAGAAATTGACAGCAAATATACCCTACCTATAATATACCTAAACATATTTTAGTCCGTAAAATTTAGGTTCACATGGAAAACACATACTGTATACAATTACCTCACAACAAAGTACTTGCAAGTTGTATACATAACCCTTACATAACCACATGAAATAATAACGTACCATTTCATCCGGAATTAATGGGATTCCAGTTGAATTACACCCTTATCACGCAATTTCAATTATTCCGCGAATCAGACGTTTTGCTGAACATTTTTACACAATTCCCGTCGGAATTTGGTCGTAAATAAACATCATGAACGTATTGTAACTGGCAATTTGCATCAACAATTCAACAACAATCAAAGTTACTTCTGCAACCTCATATTCAACGTCTAAAATTTGTAACGAATGTGAACCTTAACTGCATAGGTCAAAGTTGTAATTTAAATATTAATTAGAAAGTTTGTTACGCTATTCCGAGTTACTTTTACCCTTTGATATTATGGACACGTTCGGACAATTTCGACACTTTATCGTGTCACAGTGTCAGTTTTCCGGTATAAATATTTGCGTCGATGGCTGCCGCTTTCATATGCAAATTCTTTTGGGCCATTAATTCAGAGGGGCTGTAATATAATGCAATAATAAAAGCGATTTAGTGCAGTTTTCCACCCTTTCGAGCGCTCGCGAGTGCTTACGTACGCAATATTTCTGATTATGCCGCTATATTTCATTTCCTATCTCGGATTTATCCTGAGAGTTTTGGGGTATGGTAAGGTGGTGTATTCCAATTCCAATATGTTTTAAAGCTTACGAACAAAAGAACATCAAACATCTGAATCTTCTTCTTTGTCTGCCATGCCCTATCGCGCGTCGGTGACCACCTTTGCAAAGTCTATCCTATTCTTGGCCAGTCTTGCGAGCGTGGACGCGACCTTGATGTCCATCCATTTTTTTGATATTATCGAGTCAGTTCACCCTTCTTCTTCCTGCATAAGTAACTTAATTACTTTAAACTTTAGTTGCAATTTTTTGATTGATTATTAAATCCACAATATTACTTAGTATGCAATGTGTTGAAAGTATAGGGGCCATATTGTAGGGTTGAAAGAAATGCTTTTTTGTGGATTGAACGACCTTGGCCTTGTTAATTCGTTCGTTCGATACCATAAAGCTGGTCTGATGACGGAAACGGAAGTTGACCATAGTATATTTAGTACCTACTAATAAGGCTCAATCAAGTGATACGCTAGAAAAAGATGGTAACCGCTGAAAACCGCGAAATACGAATATCTCCATATCTATGATGCTCTACATTGTTTGTGTGAGAGTTGGATAATTCTTAACCTCTGAACCTTCACGGCAAGAGTGCGTCTCACACTTTACCGATCTCATACAATATTTCATCTCCAACTTTAGCGGTAAGACGATCTTGTTTCCATCACATTATCTCAAAGCTCGAATTCCGCTGACTATGGAATTTGCAATTTTCGATAGAATATGCGTGTTGTTTGATGATGGCATTTCATCGTTCGAACTTGTGGAAGACCACAGAAAAATATTATAATAAGTTTGTTAGCGAGGTAACGTTATGAGTGAAATAACTAAATCTTAGGGGACAATTTTACACAAATCGAACTAACCCCGTAGTAAGCTCATTAAGGCTTGTGTTATTGGTACTAAATGACGATATACTTAATGGATTTTAATACGTAATACATATTTTATTTGTCGTATGGCGTTTACACACTGGTACACAGGTAATATAAAATTAAAAGTTAAAAATTAAAATTTACAATTTTGCAGATAAAAGCTCGCTTCTTTTGTCAGGTGTTTAAAGTCCTCTGCTGAACCGTTGTATCTGGTGTTGGGGCACTCGAATACTATATGGTGTATTGTTTGTTCCGGGTTTCCACAGGCGCACGCACGCATACATAGAAAACAAACAAGACTCAGAAAAAAAAATATCATGCTCATCACACAAATATTTGCTCTTACCGGGATTCGAACCTAGGACCTTCAGCTTCGTAGGCAGCGTCACTACCCACTAGGCTAACCGGTCGTCACAATTTCCCACCTTTTTGAAAACCTAATGAACAATGCTAAATTGTCCTTTTTACACGACTTTTTCATGTGCGAGTAACATGAAAAAATCGCGTAATAGGATAAAATTGACATTTTTCTGCACACTATCATAGCCGTTTGTGGTTCACTGCACACTATTACTTTTTTTGTTAATATCTAAATTTTTAAAACTTATTTTGTTTGTTTAAATATGGGATAGACCTATACTAAGCGCGCTGCTCATATGAGACGGTCCCGTTTAAATGAGACAAACGAAGAAAAGGATACGGCTTTCTCAAAGTAGGAAATCTACTTCCAATGCCATTTCAAAAGAGACTAGTGAACAGCGCTTTCTCAAATTACATGAAAAAAGTTAGAAACAGGGAGTAAATTCAAAAGCGTGCGCATCGTCTCGGCTTGATCCACGATCGTCTCACAATAGGGAACATTACTGCAATGTTCTGCCGCCAGAGGCAGCACTACCACTAATAGTAAACCAGTATAGCAATATAGGGATTCACACACACATGCACAATTGATTGTCAATTGAGTGACAAGGATGCTTGCATAGACAACACCCCAACAATACCGCAAGTGGGAACGAGATACATTGTCAATGCTGCTAGTGTCGTTATCTACGAAGAGTTTTGCGTAATGTTCCCTTTTGAGACAGAGGCGTAGCGCAGCAAAAAATCCCAAATCGCTTCAAGTGTGCTTATATAAAATTTTGAAGGGGTCCCTCGATTTCTTCAGGACCCCATCATCACACCCTGATCTGATGACCATCGAAACATCTGGGAATTTGAAAAAAAAAACAAATCCGTTCAACATTACTCAGGAGTCCAAATACAACATTTCAACCCCTAGTTTTTCACCCTTAGAGGAGGTTTTTTCCTGAAATTTAAATGGAACCAAACGGCCGGAAGCATATCCTTCCAATTAAAAAAAGATTTTTCCAAATCGTTTAATAAATGACGGAGTTCAGAAGTAACAAACATAAAAAAACCGCTCAAGTGCGGGTCAGATTCGCGCACCGAGGGTTCCGGACCACCCCGTACAATAGTTATTCACATAATTAGCACGTGTCAGTTTATACTGGACATTAAATTTTCAGATATGTACTTAAAAAATTACGGCTTTCGCAATTTTTCCATTATCTGTGCTATAAGACGTAGCTTCGTACAAAATTTCAAGATTTTGAGTTCACGGGAAGTACCCTGTAGGTTTTGATTCCCTTAAGAATTTCAAAAATTTGCATAAACGGCTGTATCTTTTGATTGCGTTAGCTAAGAAGTTTGATTTTTCCACAGCTTTAAGGGACAGTAGACTTGAGTATTTGATATAAATTTCAGTTTGATACATTCACGCGTTCCTGAGAAAAAGGGTCTTGACAGACGGACGGACGGACAGACAACAAAGTGATCCTATAAGGGTTCCGCTTTTTCCTTTCGAGGTGCGGAACCCTAAAAACAGCCGAATTGAGAACTTCCCCCTTTTTTAAAAGTCGGTTAAAAACATTTTTTTTAGATTTATAATTTTCTTGAAGAGTGACAAGTTCGAATACTATGATTACAACCATCAACAAATGTTATTTCCCAGAGCCTCTTGAATGTTTGATGGTGAGATGGTAACATGGTTTACCTAGTTTAGTAGTCAAATACTCAGTATTAACGAAACAAAAACATTGGAATGAATACCATTTTAAGACAACAAAATATTATAGTTTATGGCCGTACTTGTCAGGAAAAAGGCGAGTTATTGCCTTAAAGCTGTGAAAGATTTCAATGGAAATCGATACAATACGAGTATGCATGGAGTCGTTGGTCAAAGCACACACTTTATTTGGAGTTCTGTTACACAGAGCTAATGTCTATTATCCCATACAATGGTCTACGGTTGTTAAATGTTTATTCCAGACAGAGGACTATGCTGCACGCCAATCTGTGTTGCACATGTTGGTAACTATTAGAACAATAGCGTCGTCTGAAGGAAAGAGCGGCGCCGGCGTCTGCAGAGATGCACCAAGGATGACCATGCAGTTCGAGAACCCTTACGTCACTATAATTAGAGTTGGAACTTAATATTTATAAGTTATAGTAATGTTTGTAATAATGATGGAACGGTTGGCCGTCTCAAGATGTCAACCGATGGGGAGGACTTCACTTGATAATTGACGGGAGAAGCGTGTACATCTGATTGTGTTGATGGTGTTTACATATACGAGTATTATATCAATGATAATTGTATAAGATTGTCAAAGAAGAGTGTTCGACAAGTCTATACTATGTGAAACCTATTAATTAGATTGTAACATCAGTGGTCGGCAGTCTACGCAATAATTGAAAGCTAAGTACCTACAGCAGTGGTTTTTGGGATTCGTGTTTATTCGGAGTTAATTACTAAAGATCACAGTAATTGCACTGCCCAGTTAATAAAGGATAATTATTATAGAAATCTCTGTACTTGACGGAATAAGCCAAATAAACACGACCAGATTGTATTGTGGGTTTTATAACTGTGGGTGTATACGAGGATAATATTGTGGTTGTAAACACTCCTATTGTGACCAGTTAAGGTGGTCTAATGTATCAGTGAAAGAAATAAATAAAGAACTCTGTTCAAAAGTAATAAAGTTATGATACTGAATAAGAGTAATGAGATACGAGTTCGACCCTCGTATCTAAAGTAATAGAGAACCTTATCAAGTAATGCAACAAGGGTTCGATTCCTTTGTGGTGTCAAGGAGTATTCAACCTTCAGTACTGGTGTATTATTGATAGTACCTACTTTTTATCGTGTGTGTGTGTAATTGTTTTCCTAAGGAACAATGTCTTGTGAATTGTATTCGATTAAACATGTTTAACTCGAGAAACTATATGCACAAAGTACATCCTTGTAAAATACTATCGTTTTAAGAAGTTTTATAAGAAACTAATTAAGTTGTGTACCTTAATTAGTTAGAATGATGTGTCACTAAAGGCGTGGAGGTTTTTCCGGAAGCTCGACTGACTTTTCCCAACCACATTATGCCCAGGAAGTGAGTCGAGCATCAAATAAGGGTTTAACTAGCCTTATTTGATATAATAATAAAAGTTTCGATTTTGCTTTTATATGAAAGATTATCAATTACTCATTATTTGATTTAAAATACCAACCAAATGCTAATGATACTATTTATCAAATAAATACTACAGTTTAATATCTAGACCAACAAATAAATATCAAATACTAGTAATACTAACTATTAAATAAATACTTTGTTTAAAATATTTAAACAAACAAACAAATAGCAAATCATTCAAATATTAATCCAATCGAATATCAAACAACAAATCAAATAAACCAATAAATCAATAAATGATCTTAAATTTTAAAACTAATACTTTGTTTTCTTTATAACACCCTTCCTGGTAACGCAGACCTTTCCTTTATTCGACTACCTATTTACATTTACATTCTTAGGCTTCAACTTATCTAGCCAGGCTATATCTAGGCTAGGCTATCTAGGCGCACCCTTAGGGGCCTGGTGCCACTTCACGTGGAGCTCGTGACGTAGGATTCTAGACTTTGTGTTTTAATAAATAATACACAACTAGTAAAAAAGAACTTGGACATTAAAAAAAATACACAACGTAGGAAACTAATAATTATTTGCCATTATGACGATCACTGCTTATTTATTGTGTTATAAAGTTATATTTAAAGCTATATTGCAAACGTATGGAAAGTTCTAAATAATCGAAAGGTCTGAGAGGGGAGGTTTAAATTATAATTAAATAATTGCTTACAATTTTAATTAATACATAACATTATTCGTATCGCGAGTCCGCTGGATGCGGGTGGCGCAGGACCGGCCATTGTGGCACTCTTTGGGGGATGCCTTTGTCCAGCAGTGAACGTCTTTCGGCTGATATGATGATAATGATGATTATTCGTATGATCTGAGAGGGGTGCTTTGGATATCCTTTGTATTGTAAATAATATATAGGTACCGATAAAATTATATGAAACAAGTTTATCGCATGACGGTTCCGAGACATTGTACCGTTTTTTTTAATTACATAATTCTAATCTTGTGTGTGTGTTTTGACCAATTATCTTTAGATCGTGAATATTGTGTTTATTATAGGAACTCTTGCACTCGTTTACTAAAGCGCATTGAAATAGTGGAATAGTTTTTTGTGTTTACTTAGTAGTAATGTCAGGGCGGAGTAAATTGCGAAGTGGACGTTATCGAGGCGAAGATAGTCAATTAATTGTTACGACGGATAGTAATGTAGAGCAGACTAGTGCGGAGTTTAAAGCGAACCAGCAACGTGGTTTCAAAATGGTGCAAGAGAAGTTTGACACGCTGTCTAAGCGAATTGATACGTATGTAGATATGACAGAGATACCTAGAGTTCCGGTGTTACAGACGGACCCGAGTAGTGTTAGACAAAATGTTTACGTTATGCAGCCCGATATAGCTAAACCTTATTTTAAAGGCAGGGAGGATCCTAATCCGATGAAGTTTATTACATGGTTTCGTAGATATATAAACCTTTTGAACGCACATGATAGAATTTTTGATATTGCAATGGAGTGTTTACCAAAATCGGCTCGTACAATGATGGAATTTCGAAGTAGGTATTGGCGAACGTTGGATGAGTTTGAGAACGAGTTCAGACGTATATACTGGAGTGAACAGCGACAACAAACAGCATTGTACAATTTAATGAATGGGTCTTATAATCCATATGGTGATTTAGATATGAGCGAACATTTTGCTACTCAGATGGAAGTCGTTAGCTCACTAACGATTCCAATCGAAGAAAAGATACTAGTTATTTGGCTTATGAGGCATTACTCAGAGCATGTGCAGCAATTGTGGTTTACCAGCAATAACGAAGCAAATTTTAATACAGCATTTGAATTTCTAGCTAAAATTGACCTCAATGTTAGGTGTAACAGTCATAACAGTACTATTAATCGAGTAAATAATGGTAATTACAAGTCACAAGAGCAACTTCAACGTATGAGTTCGCACGATACGCGTGGTGATAAAAGAAAACCCAATCGTAGACCCAGGTCGACTAAAAGGCTGTGGCGTGAACAGAGCGGTTACTAAAATAATGAGTTGGTTCCAAGTGGGAAGAAGCTTGAAATTCGCAATCAAGTGAATCTTAATCCATTAGTGAATTAATATATACGGAACGTTATATATCCGTTAATGTTTGGGTTGGGGAGACAAGTGGTTTAACTTTATATTCAGGTTGGATATGGTGAGATAATAAGATGTACTTAAATAAGAATTTTGTATTTCTAACAGTACAATATCTTATTGGATTTGATTTATTGTATTGGACAATAACGGGCTGAATTGAACTGATTTTGACTATATGGTAGCGAGTCCAATTATGTGTTTGATAAATTGTAGTTATAAATTTTGTTATATAAGTGGTATTAAGCGTAAAATAGACACGCCCGATGATCAAAGTTATACATACTTACATATTTATAATTAAAGCAATTTGATTTAATTGCTTAACTATTTACTTACAATACAATGAACGCTTTGTGGTCTTTATGAACATGCTGAGGAAAGCAGATGTCATCGTTCATGGTATTATTTTTATATAATATATAATTTGTATAGATTTAAGTTGAAGGTAATTAATTATACAGGTGAGAAGTTGAAATATTGACCAATAGTCAATGGTTCGTATATTATTCTACGTACAGCAGTGAGATTTTTAACGACGTTACAGGTGATTTGGGTAGTTGTACTGAATTATGAATACCTTGGATGGATTTTGATGTGATGAAAGAATATAAGGTATTTTGTTTGAAAGTCTGGCCAGACTTGTGCTGTATGAACTTCAAAGATGAAGAATGAATTTCAACCTTGTGTGTGATGTACGGATTTCAGAGGTGTTTGACGATTTTCAGAGGTGAAGCATGATTTTCCGAGATGGAAAATGATTTTCGGAGATGAAGTACTACAGATTAAGTGTGTATAATATTACCATAAGTGGAAATATATATATATATATATAAACCCGGTATTAGACTGTGCGGTACATATATTTATATAAACCCGGTATTAAACTGAGCGGTATTTACTACATATAAACCCGGTTTAAGACTGAGCGGTATATCTTGTGGAAAAATATATATAAACCCGGTATTAGACTGTGCGGTACATATATTCATATAAACCCGGTATTAAACTGAGCGGTATTTACTACATATAAACCCGGTTTAAGACTGAGCGGTATATCTTGTGGAAAAATATATATAAACCCGGTATTAGACTGTGCGGTACATATATTCATATAAACCCGGTATTAAACTGAGCGGTATTTACTACATATAAACCCAGTTTAAGACTGAGCGGTATATCTTGTGGAAAAATATATATAAACCCGGTATTAGACTGTGCGGTACATATATTCATATTAACCCGGTATTAAACTGAGCGGTATTTACTACATATAAACCCGGTTTAAGACTGAGCGGTATATCTTGTGGAAATATATATATAAACCCGGTATTAAACTGTGCGGTACATATATTCATATAATCCCGGTCTTAGGACTGTGTGGAACTATATATAATCCCGGTCCGCTGGACTGTGTGGAAACAAACATATAAATCCGGTCGTAAAACTGCGTGGTAAATGTTCATAACTATGTAAGTATATAGCTACAAGCCAGCACACATCGAGCCCAGCGCCGAGCAGTTTGATAAGTGATGGTGAAAAAAGCCCACACCCGTCACATCCCTCAGCCATGACGATACAACAATGAACATATTCCATATGGGCAAAGATGTAAAGAATTTCATACTAATACTTAAAACAATACACAGTTTGTATTGAATGTGCTTGTGTTTATCAAAACAAACTTATATGAGGTTTCGTAGGAGCCCAGATCGTTGACTTCAGCAAACGATACATACAAATGTAAATGATAGAAAAAAAGGCACAGCGTTCACAATTTATAGTTCTATCTAGACCACTTTTTATTTAATAACAAATATATTTATTACAGAGAGTATCACTCCTTGTTGCAACAGAATATTAATGTACCAGAAAGTTGCTTTTCCAAGAGTACCTTATGCTTATAGTATTAAGCTCTTGTCTTCCTAAACACGAAATGTTTCGCATAAGTTAAGTATTGTACGTGGTACGGAAAAAAACGGAACCTATTCTTATGTCCGTCCGACTGTCATTTACAACCCAGGTACCCATCAAGAACCTTTAGCGCAAGCGTTAAAATTTTACTATAAAGGTATACACAATTTTATTAGATGATAATATACTGGTATCTGACCTGGCTAATATTATGATTAGCAATATTTTGTTAACTTTTATAACTAAATATAGTTTCAGAGAGCGTATTTCGGGAACCTAGTAATCACTTTTTAGTGAAGAAAGCGAAAATCTACGGTTTTAGCTTACTCCAGAGAGGGGGGTGAGATGGTAACATGGTTTACCTAGTTTAGTAGTCAAATACTCAGTATTAACGAAACAAAAACATTGGAATGAATACCATTTTAAGACAACAAAATATTATAGTTTATGGCCGTACTTGTCAGGAAAAAGGCGAGTTATTGCCTTAAAGCTGTGAAAGATTTCAATGGAAATCGATACAATACGAGTATGCATGGAGTCGTTGGTCAAAACACACACTTTATTTGGAGTTCTGTTACACAGAGCTAATGTCTATTATCCCATACAATGGTCTACGGTTGTTAAATGTTTATTCCAGACAGAGGACTATGCTGCACGCCAATCTGTGTTGCACATGTTGGTAACTATTAGAACAATAGCGTCGTCTGAAGGAAAGAGCGGCGCCGGCGTCTGCAGAGATGCACCAAGGATGACCATGCAGTTCGAGAACCCTTACGTCACTATAATTAGAGTTGGAACTTAATATTTATAAGTTATAGTAATGTTTGTAATAATGATGGAACGGTTGGCCGTCTCAAGATGTCAACCGATGGGGAGGACTTCACTTGATAATTGACGGGAGAAGCGTGTACATCTGATTGTGTTGATGGTGTTTACATATACGAGTATTATATCAATGATAATTGTATAAGATTGTCAAAGAAGAGTGTTCGACAAGTCTATACTATGTGAAACCTATTAATTAGATTGTAACATCAGTGGTCGGCAGTCTACGCAATAATTGAAAGCTAAGTACCTACAGCAGTGGTTTTTGGGATTCGTGTTTATTCGGAGTTAATTACTAAAGATCACAGTAATTGCACTGCCCAGTTAATAAAGGATAATTATTATAGAAATCTCTGTACTTGACGGAATAAGCCAAATAAACACGACCAGATTGTATTGTGGGTTTTATAACTGTGGGTGTATACGAGGATAATATTGTGGTTGTAAACACTCCTATTGTGACCAGTTAAGGTGGTCTAATGTATCAGTGAAAGAAATAAATAAAGAACTCTGTTCAAAAGTAATAAAGTTATGATACTGAATAAGAGTAATGAGATACGAGTTCGACCCTCGTATCTAAAGTAATAGAGAACCTTATCAAGTAATGCAACAAGGGTTCGATTCCTTTGTGGTGTCAAGGAGTATTCAACCTTCAGTACTGGTGTATTATTGATAGTACCTACTTTTTATCGTGTGTGTGTGTAATTGTTTTCCTAAGGAACAATGTCTTGTGAATTGTATTCGATTAAACATGTTTAACTCGAGAAACTATATGCACAAAGTACATCCTTGTAAAATACTATCGTTTTAAGAAGTTTTATAAGAAACTAATTAAGTTGTGTACCTTAATTAGTTAGAATGATGTGTCACTAAAGGCGTGGAGGTTTTTCCGGAAGCTCGACTGACTTTTCCCAACCACATTATGCCCAGGAAGTGAGTCGAGCATCAAATAAGGGTTTAACTAGCCTTATTTGATATAATAATAAAAGTTTCGATTTTGCTTTTATATGAAAGATTATCAATTACTCATTATTTGATTTAAAATACCAACCAAATGCTAATGATACTATTTATCAAATAAATACTACAGTTTAATATCTAGACCAACAAATAAATATCAAATACTAGTAATACTAACTATTAAATAAATACTTTGTTTAAAATATTTAAACAAACAAACAAATAGCAAATCATTCAAATATTAATCCAATCGAATATCAAACAACAAATCAAATAAACCAATAAATCAATAAATGATCTTAAATTTTAAAACTAATACTTTGTTTTCTTTATAACACCCTTCCTGGTAACGCAGACCTTTCCTTTATTCGACTACCTATTTACATTTACATTCTTAGGCTTCAACTTATCTAGCCAGGCTATATCTAGGCTAGGCTATCTAGGCGCACCCTTAGGGGCCTGGTGCCACTTTGATGGGTCCGCCGTAACGCTCGATACATGGATTTTTACTTTGAGGGAACTAAACAAATTATTAATTCTAACGAACGTCCATTCGAACCTATCAAGTTCAGTAAGGACTGTATCGGAAAGAAAGTAGACAACTTCAAAATGGTATTATTTTTATTCTGTGTGAAAACTGATAATGAAACAGAAAGAAACTGAAAAATAAGGTTTTTAATGAATTTGTCGTATTAAGTATATCTATTTTGCCTGCAACCTTCTACCTTGTTGGCTTTATACCATTCCTTAGTTGTTTTAGAGTAATGACAAGAAGCCAAGTCCGGCCAAAATAAAGTGCTATTCCTGTGCTTATTTATTAGTGGTAGTAATATTTTCTGTAAGCACTCGTCACGCTGTACCGTAGCATTCAAAATCCCTGTAGTGAAGAAGGATTGCGATCGCATACCGCATTGAAAAATCGCTTGCCACACTAATACTTTTTTGCCGAATATCTCGATGTTGATGGCCTTATGTTTTCGAGTAACCTTCTATAAGCCGGCACCGTATTAAAGGTAGTCTGTTACGGCTTTAAACGAAGGCGAAGTTTTTAGAAGAAGAAAAAATATGCTATTTAAGACACCGATTAATTCACCGAAAACGCGCTAAAAAAAGTTTACGTACATAATGGTCCTTGAAAAAAGTTAAAGGGCGGGGAAGCCAAACTAGTACGAACTTTTGTATTGTAAGACGAATTTAATTTAAATACATTTTCGCGATTAAAATGAGTTCATCCAGTGATTTTGAAACCAACTTAACGCCTGATTTGATCAGAACTGAAGCCCAATCTATTGTGGAAGGCCTTTTACCGCAAATTTCAAAAGAAAGATATATGAAATCATATACCGATTTTATAAAATGGCGGTCCGCAAAGAGAGTTAAATCTTTCTCGGAAATTGTGATGATAACTTATTTCAGTGATTTATCGAAGAAATTAAAACTATCAACGCTGTGGAGTATATATTCAATGCTTAAAACCACTTTAAGCACCAAACATGACGTGAATTTAAAGAAATACAGTAGGTTGACATTGTTGTTAAAAAGGCAGTTGGATGGCTTTAAAAGCAAAAAGTCCAAGATTTTTAATGCAAATGAGATAAAAACCTTCTTAAATGAAGCTCCTGATGGTGTTTATTTGGAAACAAAAGTAATAAAATAATGGAATGTAACTAAATTTCTATAGAAATCGCAAAAAAATTGTTTTTGACAAATACCTACCTACGTAATTTATAAATAAGTATGTTCTAACTAAAATTGTTTTGTTTTCAGGTGGCGCTAATTTTTGGTATATAATGTGAATATTCCAGACAAAAATACTTCATTTTCATTCGCAAATAGCTCTACTTTTCCATTGATTTCAAGTAATTGTACCTATTCTTCGAATAAACATATTGTTAAATTTTCCTTGTGGTTTTTTTTTTATTTTCCTCGTATTCGATATGAAAAGTAGAGTGTTTAACTCGGGTGAAAGTCACCCATTTCAGCCCTTGGTTAACAATCTACTATTCCTTGCCGGTTTTCTGACAGCTATTGTTTGATTTTCATCTTGTTTTGGTTGTTTTAGTTTTTTATAGGTTTTCAGGTTGCATCTTAGTTTGATTCTTTGTATCATAGCCGAAGAAGTTTTGGCTCTTTTTGCCGCATTTCGAATTGAAAGGGACGGATTTTGTTTGACCATTCTTACGACTAAACATTCTTTTCTAATGCCAAGTCGGTTGTCCCCGGTTTTCTTCCAGATTTAGGCAAATCTTCGAGAGTACAGAAGTCACCAAATTTATTTATTATCTTGTGCACGCCCGCGGGACTCAACTCGTACTTTTTAACCAGTTTTATTATCGTCATACCTTTTATTTTGCACCAATGTTGATAGTTTGACAAAAGTAGTAATTGCTTTTTGTTGCAATTAAAAGAAAAGGATATAGTTCGGTATTTAAAAAAAAGTTTATGCTGAATTTATGTACGTACCAGTTTTTAGAGATGCCTAAAGTTGTCTACTTTCTTTCCGATACGGTCCTTAAGTTCATAAACGCAATAAAATTGGCTCTAAGTGAATTACACATCTATGTATGTGTGTCTTTCAAAAAGATTAAACGTACGACGTCCGTTTACGACACTTATCAATACAGCCGTCCTAAATATTTGTATTAATTATAGGTACCCATATTATAAGTTATAATTATGGAATAGGGTATAGTATAGTCAAACACGCCTGTAAATAGAAAAAGTAGCTTCACAAATCTTCGCAACTTTACACAATAAAACGAATTATCACAAATAGGTATGAGCTCAAACACAATTACAGTCAAAAATAAACGAACAAAATTTGTAGTCTAGGAATTTTTACCCAGCGCTCTCAGAGAGGATTTGGAAAAATCTGGACCGCCGCGGGCAAGTCGGCCGACAGGCAAATTGAAATATTGAGTGCACCGGCTCTTCACTGCCAGTCTGCCAGACGTTGTCTCGGCTATGCTACGTAGAAAGCCATTTCACGAAGTACCAAGATATTGGCATTTACGTTTACCTGGAGTTACATGAAATACTAAGTATTGCATTAATCTTTTCTAAATCGGCCGCAATCGGTGACGCAGTTCAGGAACTAACAATTTTAAAAGTCTAAAGTATTGCTGAGAGGCTTAGACTTGTAAAATTGTGACTTGTAGCTTCGTGAAATGTCTTCTGTGCAATGTAACTTTACTATACCTACTGCGCGAACTAGATGGAATATGGACGGCGTCTTCATTGAATTTCCTTAAAACAAAAAAAAGACGATATTCATATATGTATTCATATATGTTCGCCTGATAAGAGATCGTCTCATAACTGCATAAGTTCAAAAATAATGAGAACAAGCAAGTTGTACATATCTAAGTACTGTTCCCTTGTTGATCGTGTCCCTAAAACTGAAATCCGGCCTGACGAAAGTAGCGGACGTTGGCAAACGAATCACACTCTTAAAGTGGAGGTGGGCTGGACACTTGGTAAGGAGAAACGATGGGAGATGGACTAAACGGGTTATGAATGGTGGACAAGGTCGTCGAAACGGTCAGCGGGCAGATCACCAGCCTGATGGACCAAGATATCTGCCGAATAGGAACCAAACACCGATAGGAACCACGTACCGGAAGGCGAGGCGTGGACCCCTCCAAGGTGGACTGATGACCTGGTAAAGGTCGCGGGATTCCGATGGATGCGGGTGGTGCAGGACCGGTACTTTTGGCACTCTTTGAGGGAGGCCTATGTCCAGCAGTTGACGTCTTTCGGCTGATATGATGATGAAGAACCAAACCGTGGATGAGATTAGCAGAGGACCGAGGAGAGTGGCGTAGTAAAGAAGAGGGATTAAGGATAAGTACTCCACAGTGGGCGGATGGACACGGGTGGAATAGATAGACACTAATTTCCTTTTTAGTATATAGTAGCGTGGCGTCATATTTGGGGTCATGTGTGATGTAAATACCTACTACACTAAAAAAATACGGGAGATACCATATAAAAGCTTGAGCTTTCACTTAATCCAGATAATATTTTGTACCCCGATTTATCCGATAAAATACGGTTAGTCTATTAGCAGACATAATTGGAAAATGGCCTGCGTGCATGTTGGAGTAAGCTCGGTGGAAGTGGGGCGACCTGGATCCGATATCGACTGACCTTGTGGGGTCGATTTTCATAATCCCCGATGGGAATGAATCGGCGGATACAGCTCATTTCCATAAACAAAATACGCGTGAAGTATTTATGCTTGTACTGATGATAAAAAATATTTACTCGAAAAAAAAGGCTTTAGAAATCGTTTTCACTAGTCTATAACAAGTAAAACAAAATAATAAATATTAATGATGTAGTAACACAGACACTTTTTATTACAGTTGCAATAACTTGTATGCCACGATAGCTCAGGTGTTTAGCGCGACTGCTACGGAATGGGCATGTCAGTGGGTTCAATTAAAGCAGCACGCCAGATGTTTTGGCGCGCCGGCCTCCTCGATCTCCATCTGTTCAGTAGCAGACCTCCCTGAGTCCGCTACGAGGAGATCATTGGGTGCGGAAAATCCAGCACCCGGTGGTGGATCAGGTCAGTGTTTCCGCCACCGACCACGTCTCGGCCGCAGAGGATAGGGAAAGCGGCGCACCGACGAAATACCGGCATTCTTCTTCCTCTGCGGTCCCACCAATGCCATTTCAGCGGAACGGCCCCGCCAAGTTTGCAGGGGGTAGGGAGAGTGGCGCACCGTTATACCAACACACCTCTCCCCTTGCAATCCCACCTCGACCACAGAAGATAGGGAGAACGGCGAACCGCAATACCGGCCCTCCTCTTCTTCTGCGGTCCCTCCCCAACGCATCCTAAGCGGGCTTGGGCAAGCACGCTAGGAGTGCCCTCCTCGGGCCAGCCGGCAGCCCAAACAGGCCAGCCCTGGGTGCCTCTTAGCTTCGCCGTGGGTGACCAGTCCACGGTTACCACGCCCGCCCGCCCCGACAAGGCGCGCACCCTCGCGGGGGATACCTCAAAAACCTTGGCGAACTATTTCCAACCAAATCGGAGAAATCCTAAAGGAAGGTCAGTTCAACAGCACCCGAAATCGACAAGTATATACGAAGAATGTCATAAAAGTGAATGAAGCAAGAAATGATTGTAAATATCTTAGCAAGTGAAAATCCGTGATCTCTGCGTACCCCTTCGGGAAACAGGCGTCATTATAAGAACCGTCAATCAATCAATCAATCAAATCGTTTATTCGTAAAACATAGGTAAATACAGGCTGGTCAAACATGTCAAATAAGGCGTATTCCACGATATTTATTGTGAACACAAAATAAGTCAACATGCTTTTTGCATCTTACTTTAAATTCCTGACACTTGAAGGGGTCCTCCTCGCTAAAGGAATAAAAGAGGATCCAGTAAATAACCCATAGGCAGGGAATAAAGGCGCTCGCACGTGTTAAAGGGTCACGGGCCGCCGTAAATTCTTCCGCGGTCACATTTGAATGGGAAATGCGCTGTCTCGCACTCTTTAACGGGTTAGGATTTTAGAACTGTCTGGAAATTGTGGAATAAGATAAGTCGATAGGTATAGTAAAGGTATCTACAATATTTACAGGGTGGGCCCTGTAACAGGAGCAAAAAATTAAACGGTAGGTTATTAAGCTTGTGAACAATTTATCGGCCTCCGTAGCCCAGTTGGTAGTGACTCTGCCTACGAAGCTGGAGGTCCCGGGTTCGAATCCCGGTCAGGGCATTTATTTGTGTGTTTATCACGAATATTTGTTCCTGAGTTATGGATGTTATATATATGTACCTATATAAGTATATATATGTATTTATCTATTACTAGCTGTTGCCCGCGACTTCGTCCGCGTAGAACTTTTTATCGTCTTAGAAAATGATTTCTCTCAATACTCTTTTAGGGGATAATTAAAAAAAAAGTTGATGTTCATTTTCTAGTTTGTGAACAAACAGTCTAAAACCAAAGTTAAAAATCTCATACTTTAAAAATGCCTTGAAATACTCAAACATTGAACCAATTTTAACACTCTTAGGGGATGAATTTGGAAAAACTCTGAAATCAGTTTTGTAGTCTTTTAACGTACAGAATAAGACCGAAGTTAAAAATCTCTTACTCACACTTTAAAATTTTATTGCTCGCCATTTAAAATTTGAACCCCCTTTTAAACCCCCTTAGAGGTTGAATTTTTCTAATCGCTGAAAGAACTTTTTTCGTAAACTTTTAAGTCTCTAGCTCAAAAAAAGTGTTGCCCATACAAAGCTTTCTTAACCCCCTTAGGGGTGGAATTTTCTAAAACTCTGAAAGTACTTTATTATTAATTTTAATAAGTAACATTTTGAATAGTTTTAAGTCTAGTAAAAAAAAAAGTTTTTCCCACACAACACTGGCTACCCTTCTTAAGGATCTTAAGGATGGAGTTTTCTAAAACGCTGAAAGTTCTTTTTTAGTATTCTAATAAGTAATCTTTTTGCAAAGTTTTAAGTCTAACTCAAAAAAAAGTGTTGCCCATGCAAAGCTTGCTCTCCTTTTTAACCCTATTAGGGGTGGAATTTTCTAAAACGATTTGTGTTCTTTTTTTGTATTTTAATAAGTAATCTTTCTACAAAGTTTCAAGTCTCTAACTCAAAAACATAAACTTTCCCTGATAAAAACTTTGCACCCCTTTTTATCCCCCTTAAGGATAGGTTTTTTCAAAACGCTGAAAATCTTTTTTTTTTGTATTTTTATAAGTAATCTTTCTACAAAGTTTTAAGTGTCTCGCTCAGAAAAAGTGTTCCCCATACAAACCTTGCACCCTTTTTTAACCCCCTTAGGGAATGATTTTTGTAAAACGCCGAATGTAGTATTTTTCATGTTCTAATAAGTAATTTTTCGTCAAAATTTTAAGGCTCTATTAAAAAAAATATGTTTTTCCCATACACACTTTGCACCCTATTTTACCCCCTTAGGGGTGAAATTTTCCAAAACGCTGAAAGTACTTTCTTTGTATTTAAATAATCTTTCTACAAAGTTTTAGGACTCTAGCTAAAAAAATAGTTTCCCACATACAAACTTTGCACCCCTATTTTAGCCCCCTATTTTTAGGGGTAGAATTTTCTAAAACGCTGAAAGTACTTAATTTGTATTCTGATGACTAATCTTTCTACAAAGTTTTAAGTCTCTATTTAAAAAAAATATTGTTTCCCCCATACAAAATTTGCACCCCTATTTTACCCCCTTAGGGGTAGATTTTTTTAAAACACTGAATTTAGGTACTTTATTTGTATTCTAATGAATAATTTCTTTACAAAGTTTTAAGTCTCTATTTAAAAAAAAGTAGTTTTTCCCATACATACTTTGCACTCTATTTTACCCCTTTAGGGGTAGAATTTTCTAAAACCCTGAAAGTTCTTTATTTGTATTCTAATGACTGATCTTTCTACAAAGTTTTAAGCCTCTATTTAAAAAAAAAATGTTTCCCCCATACAAACCTTGCACCCCTATTTTACCCCCGTAGGGGTGGAATTTTCCAAAACGCTGAAAGTGTTTCATTTGTATTCTAATAACTAATTTTTCTACAAAGTTTAAGTCTATAGCTCAAAAAAAAAAGGTTCTCCCATACAAATTTTGCACCCCCATTTTACCCCCTTAGGGGTAGAATTTTCAAAAATCCCTTTTTATCCCTAGCCCACGTTATAAAAGCAACATACTGTGCAAAAATCAACTCTCTAAGATTAGTAGTTTCGGCTGTGCGTTGATGAGTGAGTGAGTGAGTGATTGAGTGAATAAGTCAGTCAGGACATAGGCATTTATTATGTATAAATAGATAGAAGACATTGAAACTCCCATTCAAATATCTCAAAAAATTATGAAGCTACATCCGTTTTAATGTCGCTTGTTAGAGTGAGAAAACGATGAGGGACTGTGACGTCAATATACTCGAGCGTCATAGTAAAAAACAATCGTTTCATATGAAGGTGCGTTTTGCGGAAAAGGGACAGAACATACCCCCTCTTAAAACTTTGGACTCTTATAACTTAATCATTACCTATATAACCTCTTGCTTTGTTTTTTTCTCCATTTGACTATATTTATTTTAAATTCTTTTTCGAGAAAATACATTATGATTATTTACCATATTTTCGATTCCTGAGCTATAACCACGAACTTCGGAATTCGAAAATATTCGGGTATCTCTATCTCTATCGCACTAACCATACTCGAGTGACAGGGATGCAAATATATGAACATTGAGTATCGGTTTACGTGGTAGCGCCGCAGGTACTTTGGCTGAATGCGCCGAGCGCGTGCCATTGTCATTCAAAAAAAACAAATTCGTGTTAATTATATTGTTCAAATTTGTTGATTTCATTTATTGAAATTACGACATAAAACGACATTTGCGCATATAAGTTCTCATATCAGAATCGAATATTTTTTTATGGTTTATATTTTAGCATTTGTCTCGTAAAGGTCTATCGTAGACGGGATTTAAATTATTAATAAGTGAAAGGCAAAGCAATTCCGCCATTTTGACGAAAATTTGACGGTTCTTATAGCTGACAGTTGGAGCAGCGTTTGATTTCAATAAAAATAAATGAAAAATTAAATGAAGTCGTATATTTCGGAAAATTAATTAACTGTCGCAGTCGGATAAAAACTATCCTAAGTTGCAGCTAGAATAATAATGTACCTATATAAAATGTTTCATATTTTTCCGTTCATGGGATGCTGAGAACATTCGAACCGCGCAAAGCTTAGTTTCAAACTGGCTGATTCTTTTTTTAATTTAGAGATTTTTTATAAGTGGAGATATATATCGTCGCCTAGTACCCACAACACAAGCCTTATTGAGCTTACCGTGGGCCTAGGTTGATTTGTGTAAGATTGTCCCGTAATATTTATTATTATTATTTATTAATTATTTCCGAGTGGTTTTAATTGCAAAAAAATATATAAAAAAAAATCTTCAAAATGTAGGTATACGTGTATTTTTTTACTCTTCTGTATTGCTATAAATAACTTTTTATATAAAAAAAAAGACACAAAAATATCTTTTAAAAACGAAAATACAAAAAATAAAGTAAATGAGGCACAAGGGGTTAATTCAGATGCTCTAAGGAAGTGCCCTTTTGAATATTTGCTCCTGTTACAAGGCCCACTCCGTAGGTATATAAAACAAAGTCGTGTTAGTTACACCATTCATAACTCAAGAACGGCTGGACCATTTTTTATGATGTTGGGTTTGTTGGATTTGTCTTTGCTCCGAATTGCAGAATAACTATTAAGTAAAACATGGAAAAAATTACGCTTATTTTCTCATGCATTTTGTATGGCGGAACGAAGTTCGCGGGGTCAGCTAGTTAAACATAAGTATGGTTGTACAGAAAAAGCTTTTGTGGTTGAATTAAATTCGAACAAGTGGTATGCCTGGTCTAAGGGATAGCTCACACGGCGCTGTGCACCTCTATATTTTCTATATTTACGAAAGCCGATGCTAAAGTAACTAAGGCGCTTCTGTATACTTATCTTTTTTATTATTATTGAGAAACAAACTTTATTTTACTTAAACGTGGTATTTCCGTGTAAACAACATCAATTTCATTAAAATATGTATTTAAAAAAACTAGCTCTTTAATGCAAGTCGTATGCTTACTATACCTGCAAGTTAAGTATTTTTTTGAAGAAAAGCTGGCGAGTAAGCTTGAACTTCTTAAGAACCATACTCTGGTATATTAAAGCTCTTATCAAAGTTTGGTCTAGCTTTCAGCACATTTTATTCCTGTCTTATTTTTCGTACCTACCCGGACGAAAAGCACAGATTTTCTCTTAAAATTATTATGAAATATAAGCTCTCTTCCTCATGTAATAAGGATCAAATATCGTAAACAGTTCGCTTCACCTCGGAGTCCCTTAAGCCCGATATCGTGTTCACGACAATATTGACTCCTGTTACAGGCTTTTAAGGAAAAATTAACACGCGCCATTTTCCATCTTCGATATCCTGTTTAACGGAGAAAACTGGAATAATACAAATTGCCAGGGGAACGTTTTAGCTTAGTACGGTAAAGTGTCTTGTAAAAGTACAAAGAAATTGAGCGAGAGCATCCTTTATACTTGTTCCGCTTGTTCCATTTGGTGAAGACAGGTCGAAACATTGGGGAGTCGGGAATTCTTTTTAGCTATTTAGGAAACTGTTCGACAGAAACAGGTTTCAATACGTTCCCGTGGGCATTATATTTTCCAGATTTAGTCTTAAACTTTTTTGGTTTTTGTAGATTCATGTCTTGAACTTTCTAGACAGAGATAAAGTAAGATTTTCCTAGTACCTTTTACTTAGTTTACTGCTCGTATTCTTAACTAACTTCAAAAGTGAGCGAGAATTTGGTACCATCTCGTTAGTATATTGCGAAAACCCCAAGTTCCTTTAGAATGCAACCGGGATATCACTGATCTTGCGCAAAATTTGTACAATTTGTTAGCAACTGTTTTAAAAAATAAGTTAAGTTAAATTCTTTCGCAGTAACGTCTACCAGTGCATTTGGTCTTAAGCGAAGTACAACCTAATATCTGCTAAATATTTTAAATGAGTAATCTTATATTCTTCACTAAGCAGATTCTTTTTATTTTACCTACCCAGACGTTGATTTCATTTAGTTTCAACTGCAGACTCATCGTTAATCAGAACGATTGAAATTCCTTTTAATCAAGTTTCAATAGTGGAATTGTCGTGAAGAATTCAATTATGCGTATAAAATTTTCTGTAAAGTATTTGCCAAGAAGTCTAATACCAGCTGTCTGTGTTTATTCTGCGTATCCATACTTACTGGGTGTTTTATGGCATTTTATTTGAAAATCGTTTGATATTTATTCAGTTTAAGCAGATATAGGCGCTTGCATAATTGTAAGAGGTATGATTTTATTGCCCATGATGTGATTTTATAGCCCATATTTATTCAATTTCTACATACTAAAATAAAACGTGGGTTTTTCTTTGGCTTGTAATGAATAGTAACTTAGTCGTATCGAAGTTAATTCTCAAACATATTTTCTATTTGTAAATTGTAGGTACAAATACTTTGTCTACAATATAATGTACGGTCAACCAATTTGATTCCTAGGCCACCGTAGAACCGTGTCATTTTAACTGCTACATAGCGACGCAATAATCCTAGTAACTCGTATTGACATAGCATTTACAACGGCAAGGTTCTATGATGGCCTAGGAATCAAATTGGTTGACTGTACCTACAAACAAAGTTTCTATCATAGCTCAGCTACTGAATGGAGAAATACTAACAACTTCGTTAACTTTTAATGAAATAATCCGCCTTGTGCGCTTAAGAGTGCTCTTCAAAAAAGCGCTCGCTCAGAATTCGGTATTTTGACACGCGTAGTGCGTTTGTGTGTGTAAATACTACTACCACCCACACAAACGTACCTAACCCCCACATGCACAGCGAGATCGCACCAGCCGCGGGTGCCGTCCCTTTCTAGCTATATGTAAGTGCGATCGGGATAGAACTAACCACGGAGCTTGCCGATGCAAATAGCTGTATAGCGCACCGTTGGAATTCACTCCGTGACCGATATTGATACTTGCACTAAAAAGTGGTAAGTATTACTTCGCTAACATGATGTTCTAGAACATCATGTTAGCGAAGTTAGATAACTTGAATAAAGTAAGTATTTGATTTTTGAGCACAAGTTTTCTATTTGTATTAAAATACTATGATATGACAAAGTATATTTAGTTTCGTTTTTTTAGTATAAAATAAACTAACGAGTTTTAAAGTTGTCAGTAATAAGAATAATGATTTGTTTTACGGATATTAATAGTTTGCATGTTATCTGAGTCTTATTTATATATAGTAATGTAATGAAATTATACCAGTCGACCCACTACTAGGAAATTACTGGGTACTGACGTATTCATTTCTTGAAGAATTTTTTTTTTGTTATGGACAGTAAAAAAAAACTGCCCTTCATAGAAATTGCTATGTCCGTTTCTTACCAAAGGAACTGAAAATTATAAATTATACAAACACAGCTTTTTATCTAGAATACAATTAATTAATGCGTGATTTTATTCAAAAGCCTAAAACCTCAGATGATAAAAAGGAATAGATATGAAACGGGGGCTTGGCGCGTGTCGGTGCGACATGGCCAAATGGGCATGTCACTGCCCACCGCATGTTAGTCGCAATTTGCCGTGAATCTGAAATGTTTTTCCACGTTTACTCAAAATGCCGAATTGTAGCGTGGTTACATGCAAAAATAGGAATGAATCTAAAACCTACATAAATGGTGGAGTCACGCACCACATGTGAGTATTAGTATTTTCACTTAAGTCAGTAAAAACTAATATTTTAATAAATAAACGCAACGCCGCCTCATTTCTCGGGATCGAACTAACATATCGAACGAAAAAGCATATTTTTGTTCTATGCGTTGTACATTGAATGTTCAATACAGTAAACCACGGCGCAATGTATTAAACCACTATGGATATGGACGATGCTTGAATTTTTTTGTGGTACGGCCGCTGCTTGGCGTCGCAAACTAGAGCGGTGCCAAAGTGCAGTTACAATTTACGCGTAATCGATAAAATAGAAGTACGATATCATACTAGTTATTTTATTTCGACTACTTTCGCTGTTTTATTTAATTTAATTACTTGTTTTGGTTGGGTGCCTATCTTAAAGGTAACTAATAAGATTAAAAGGCACAAAATGTTTACGGTACCTACTAATAAGATTTTCACTAAGTTGCAGTATGAACGGTAAATAGACATAATAAAATTGTATATACAAGTATATAATTTAGTTGCAAATGGCTTCAGAACAACTTAAAATGTGATATTATTACCAATAATTTATTTTAAATGAGTATTTTTTACTTTCATTTGAAATGTGATAATTGAAGAAGAAATCTCGGTTTCTTATTACAGTTTTCCAAAGAATCCGAGTAGGTACTAAAAAAATGGATAGATGCTACTGGCAGAGGTCCTAACTGGTTTCCTGTACAGAGAAGAGGTAATGTGTTCGTAACATTTTCAAGAAAAATGTTTCCAACCACTTAATAAGAGCCGTACACTTTTCGAATATTTGACACCTCGCTTGCTTGAAACCTAGGTGTAAAATGTATGGTAACACATCTCCGCACATCTTTGGTGGATACTCGCCCTTAGCCTTAAATCTCGTAATATGAGTAATGGACATATTATTTCGCGCCAAAATGCGATACGGATCGGCCTGGTCAAAAATATCGATGTGACCAGAGTTTTAAATGTATGTGAACACGAACTTATAAAAAGCCGTTTATGTTACTCTGTAGGTATTCGTCAATATTTTTTACTTTTGCGATTTATGGTAAGTTAACAACCCGTGTTATTTAAACTTGTAGCTAAAAGTTTAAATACCACCACATAAACTTACCATGTTGTTGAAGTTGTTACCTATCAATATCATAACATAATATTAATTTTAATATCAATGTCGATAAAACATAATTTTAACGTTTGTCGCCCCCCTAGTGTAGTGCGTTTAAGCCAATCACAGCCCTTGTTTGCATGTTGCCGTAGACTCACTGGCAACGCCCGAGTCTTTGTTTTTACACGGTTCAATATGGGCGCTGCGGTGGGAGAAAACTGGGGACATCGGTTTTGGTTGGAATTAAGCAGTACGGCACTTCTCCCTTTTTTTATGTTCTGAGCCTAAAACCTATGTCACTTATTAGGATTCCGTACTCAAAGAGTAAAACGGGACCCTATTACTAAGACTCCGCTGTCCGTCTGTCTGTCTGAATGCCTGTCTGTCCTTCTGTCACCAGGCTGTATCTCATGAACCGTGAAAGATAGAGATTTTCACAGATGATGTATTTCTGTTGTCGCTATTTATAACAAAAAATACTAAAAAACAGAATACATCTTTTTATTTTTATTTTAGTTTTTATTTGTTTCTTTTTATTTTACAATCTTACACAAATCGACTTTGCCCCAAACTAAGCAAAGCTTGTACTATGGGTACTAGACGACGATAAACATACTTATATAGATAAATAAATACTTAAATACATAGAAAACATCCATGACTCAGGAACAAATATTTATGGTCATCACACAAATAAATGCCCTTACCGGGATTCGAACCCGGGACCTCCAGCTTCGTAGGCAGAGTCACTACCAAGTTACTAACTAGGCTACAGGGGGCTCCTATACAACAAACGTGATTTTAGATATAGATATTTTGCCGTTTTTAGATATAGATAATGGTACGGTACCCTTCGTGCGCGAGTCCGACTCGCACTTGGCCGGTTTTTTTAACATTTATTTCGAAATAAAGAGTGATACTCGGAAATGTCGAAGGGAAGGTCAATCGTCGAATCCGACTCGGCTGGGCAGCATTCGGGAAGCTACGGCACATCTTTTCGTCCAATATTCCGCAGTGTCTCAAGACGAGAGTCTTTGACCAGTGTGTGTTGCCAGTGATGACATATGGCACGGAAACGTGGTCGCTTACTATAGGCCTCATAAGAAGGCTCAAAGTCACTCAAAGGGCAATGGAGAGGGCTATGCTGGGAGTTTCCCTGCGCGATCGCATCAGAAATGAGGCTATCCGCAGCAGAACCAAGGGAACCGATATATCCCTCCGAATTGCTAAACTTAAGTGGCAGTGGGCGGGGCACATTGCACGTAGAACCGATGGCCGTTGGGGCGGAAAGGTTCTGGAGTGGCAACCACGTACCGGAAGGCGCAGCGTGGGTAGGCCCCCCGCAAGGTGGACTGATGACCTGGTAAAGGTCGCGGGAGTCCGCTGGATGCGGGTGGCGCAGGAACGGCCATTGTGGCACTCTTTGGGGGATGCCTATGTCCAGCAGTGGACGTCTTTCGGCTGATATGATGATGATGATGATGATGACTCGGAAATGTAATAAAACCACGTAAAAATCTCCCTTTCCAGTGTAAACCCCCGGTGTGTGTTATTATTATATATAAACGAAAATAATAACTAAATGCAAGGTAGGATCGTGCTGTACTTAACAAACGCCACATAAGCTTGTTTTTTAAAATGTTTTTTATTCATCTTGTTATTTTCAATAACCCTGCATATTATGTCGCTGGTTCGTGGGTACTTGTACAGACAAATCACACAAACCCAAACAAGATAGGTCTATCTATTTTAGTTTAGGAGTTCCCATGACCAACTTCCATCATCAGATCCTGGAAATCATCCATCACCAAAGTGTTTACCAAGACAAAACAGATGAGCCCAAACTAGATGGGTTTATCTAGTTTAGTTTAGGAGTTCCATGACCACCTTCCAGCTCCATTATCAGACTCTGGAAATCATCCAGCACCAAAGTCTTGCCGTGCCATGACCAAATTAATGAGCCCAAATTCGATGGCTTTATCTTGTTGAGTTTAGGAGTTGCTATGGCCACCTTCCGACTCCATCATCAGACCAGCTCTATGATATTATGGCATTGTCACCGAAGATACGCAATTGTACCTAATTTGAAGATTTCGCCCAAACTAACATACATACATACATACTAACTAATCATAATGGCCGTTGGGGCGGGGAGGTTCTCGAGAGGCGACTACGTACCGGAAACTGCAGCGGACCCTCCACAAGGTGGACTGATAGTAACAAGTAAATAAATTAAATCTATCAAGTATCACGATCACTCGTACAATAATAATTGACTATAGAACGCGTAGTTTAGACAAAAGGATCCAACCCACAAGATATCACCATTGAAATGTATGACTTTTGTTTTAGGTAGAAGGTTCAATTTTAAATGTTACATATCCTGTGGGTTTGAGCCTTTTCGCTACACTACGTCATATCTGATAGCTATGCAATTCATAACTTGTCTCGATTTGCCTCACGAATGTATCCCCAGTATAGTTTGACCCCGAGGTTTGTAACAACTATGCCTAGTCGGAGATCAAAATAATATTATTTTATCTGAAGAGTGGCCGGTTAGCTTCGTGAATAGCCACAAATAAACAGAGTACACGTCTGTCTCGGAGGGCTATTCAGCCGGTACTGAGATATATTCCCGCGCGGCGGTAAATTTATACTAGTTTTGAATAATTATTTATAAATATAAATGTTGACTAAATTTATATTTTTTGGACTGGATCTTGTTGGAACAAGCATGAACTTTAATGTTGTGTAAGATTCAATACACAAATAATTCAACAATAATGAGAAAATCCTCGAGTTTTCAGTAAGATTTTGTTGACAAATATGGTGCAATTGAGAACAGTTTACATATATATACGTGCAGAATAAGGAAAATTCGAGGCGGCTAGTAGCAATGGCAACATATTACGCTAGTGAAAATAGAATAAAACAAGTAGGTTCTCATATAACATCATGGAAAATTAGGGGCTCAAACTTATGACTCTGCGCTCTCTTCAGAAAACTACTGTCAGTAATCGGGTATTTTCGGTTAAAGTATTCAGTTCTTCGTAAATTGGAGGCGGCTAGGACCAATATGAGGAGTTTACCTATGCAAATAAGTAACCAGGATCTAAAAAAAGCTCTCCGTTTCTTAGAATTACAACGTCAAAAATCCGTCATTCTCGCTTATTCCTGACCAAAAAACGAGCGCCCTCTTAACTAGCAGAAAAAGTAAGAATTCTAAGTTGGTAATATAAGTTCTATATTGAATTTTTACCGACGATTCAGATATGGAATGTTGTTGCAATTTAACTTAGTTCAACGAGTTTTCCAACAAAAAAAAGTAGTTGAGATATTCCATTCAGAACATTAAAAGTTTTAACACGTTCACAGTCCAGTGCCCCGTGGGTCACGACGAACTATCTCCACAAGTCCGTGCCCCGTACATGGGTCACTATAGCCGACCAGGCAACGCTATAATAATTCCTACTGCATTCGATGAAAGGCGTACAAAGACCGCGCCGCGCGGGCGCACCAACCTGCTCGGTATGGCGCCGATGACCCGCGCCCTGTGCACCCTCAAATTAATAGCAGATAACATAGACCTGTTTTCGTGTTCTCTGAATGAATTCACAAAGTCAGCATTGTTTATATTATGTTATAATAATACTTAGATATAAATGGTAACATCGTTGTACAAATAGTTACACTATTGTCTTAGGTTTAGTACCTGTAAAGATAGTTGTAAGTGTGGAAATAAATAAAATTAAAATAAATAAAAATAAAAAATTCTGATCTATTAATTCACATTTTAGCTAGATATGAAATAGCATTCTATAATGTGTATTTTAATAATCCGAGTGCGTACCTGGGAGCCGATTTTTGACTTTCGAGTGCTCGAAAATTAAATAAAAGTAAATACGATTTTAGAGTCAAAATTGCAGGCCGACTTTCTACCGATATAATTTAATACGAGCGGTCAATAACACTCGGTTTTAAATTTTCTATCGCTATTTCGACAGAGCATTTCGTAATTTTTGTCAGTTTACGAGTGAAAGATTCGAGTGCTCAAAAGTCAAAAATCGGTCCCCTGGTCGTTTCATAGTGACCCAAACGTGTGAAGGAAGTAATTTGCTTGGACGTCCAAGAAAATTTAAACATTTTGTATGGGGTCTGTGAACGTGTTAAGTTTCATTGTATATTTTCGCAATTGTTGTAAGAAGAACGACCACCATGTTGTTAACACTTTCATACAGAATCCTTGTATATTAGTAGAATATTGAGTAAAAACCGGTCAAATGCGAGTCGGACTCACGCAGGAAGGGTTCACCATTATCTATAAAAATATTTATTTTATTCTGTTTTTAGTATTTGTGCAACAGAAATACATCATCTGTGAAAATTTCAACTGGGACTATCACGGTATCAGTGAGATACAGCCTGGTGACAGACAGACAGACAGACATACAGACAGACAGACAGACACAGTCTTAGTAATAGGGTCCTAAAAATGGTAGTAATGTATGGTGGTGATGTATGCGACACTATAGCCTGGGGTCAATTTGAGACAATCATTTCACATTCCAATTTAATTTCAAAGTCCTTCGCGCGCTTCGCTAGTGTGTCAGAAGAACGAGCGTACGAAAACATCGAAATCAAAATCGTACTGTACATTTACGCCCGTGTTTCCAGAAGCGATAGGCAGAGCACATTACAGTAAATTTAATATTTAGTTAGACTTCTAGTTCTAGGGAGTGAGCGACTGAGCGTGTGCTCCACCGGTGGCTAGGCGAGGATAAGCGCCGCTGATGGTGCGATGATATCATCCAGATAGTTAGAACTAGATGCCATAAGAAGGAAGAAGCCTTCGTCCATCAATGGGCAACCCAATAAATTAAACATATCTAGATTAGTTAAACAAAATGTACTATATTCATAATGTTAAATAGGAATAAAAGTTTTTTTATTATTATATATTCTAGCATAAAGGGTTTAAAGACGGAGAAAATTCGTTATTGCAGTGACAGCTTACTAGCCTATCGCCCACAATACACCTCAACGCAATTCCATGGAAGAAAAGGTGTGGTGCTAATTCGTCCATATGGTTTTCTTTTGATACAAATATTAGCAGGCACTAATAGCCGAAATATTTTTTTTTTTTTTTTAACTGACTAATAGTTTATTGCGTTAAATAATACAATATTAGCTCATACAATATCATAAAAAAAGAAGAGGAATCTAGTGTTCTATGGTGGGTAGCCGAAATATTGACAGAGATCGTTAATATCCTTATCGGTAAGGGATACCCGTTGCAACCCCACTCCTGCGGATTACAACGGGCTCATTAACTGCTTCCATTTACGTGCTGATGAAAACGATGATCATAATGAAAACGAGGTAAAGCCACAGCCACAAGCTAGATGAAGTAGGTATCTACTTACTTGCCTATAAGTGTGGTTAGCTTAGTATAATCGGTCGTCAATCGGCTCGCCATGTTTTTGTAACGTGTTTGTAACGTGTAAACTTCGTTTCTTCTGTTCATTTAATATGATATTATTTGGAAACATAATTATTTAACAGTTAAAAACCTACTTACAATACATAACTATAGAAAAAACTTAAATAAACTAAATAAACCTAAAATTAGGAAAAACATAAATTTAATCAAACGAGGTCCCCAAGGTCGGATCCCTGCGGAAGGGTTACCATAAGACTGGCTGCGTTCCCTCTTTGTATGGCTATGCCGATCCGTTGGGCAAGGAACGAGCCAGCCCTATGGTCTCCGGATACTTTGACCAATTTTTTTGACAATTGGCCAAATAATTGGTGAGCGCCTGGGCTCCAGGGTCCGAGGGTTTCGACAGTAAAAGCCGCAAAGACATGCCGGTCTGTCAGGCCGATGTTTTCACGCCGAGGTATGTATAGTGCTTTTCTCAAACATGCAATGAAATAAATTTTAAATAAAAAAAAAAAAAAAAAAAAAAAAAAAAAAAACCTCAAATCAAACTAATTTTCATGGCTGAATGCCGTGATGCTGTGCCACAAATAGTGAAATGAAAATTAAAAGGTAATTTTGCCTGAAAAGCTGTATGAAATCCCATTTTAGGCCGCCTTGAGATGCTGCGCCCGAAAACGGATACTTCCGAGTATATTATAAGGAACGTAAACAGAATATTTCATTGCATGTTTGAGAATAGTACATTAATGCCGTGGCCGGGAAGGAGGCAATTGCAGGCTGAGTATTTTGTTTAAACGGACGAGCTTGCGAGTGAGAATATTACATAAAATTAAACGTCATAATTTTTTTAAGCAGAATTGTAAGTGTATTTTTCCACCGAAAAACGCAATCTTTTTATGATACATACAGAAATGTCGCGTTTGCAACGGAAAAATACGACTTGATTTGGCTGAATACGACCTGTGCCGTCTTTAATAGAAATAGAAATAGAAAAGTTTATTTCTCCGAATATGGTACAATTGTTGGTATGTCTTACACATTTCAGTTTCACATATCCTGCCATTTTGTATGCCAGTTTCTACTTTTTAAAAAGTTTGGTACTCGACAAATAAAGGAATTCATATGTAACATTCCAGGCGGCCTGCAATGTTTTTTATTTTTTAATTTTGATCTGGCCTTAAACTATACACTTTACCTTCCAATATGTAGCGAGTTATGTCCACTTTGCGGGCCATTTTTGAGAAAAAGTATTTTTCACCTCACTAGCTCGGAAAGGCCTTTTTGTATGTTTGATATCTATTGTAAAAACCTTTTTTTATCCACATGTGAAGAAAGTAGACGTAGAACGTTAAAAGTACTAAGACGTAGAACGTTCAATGTTTATTTTTGTTTTCTGTATATTTTTAATGACATATTTTTTTTAACTTTTATACTATTTTTTTAACTTTTTTCCTTTTTTTTATACCCTTTTTAGGGGTTCGTAGCCAAATGGCAAAAAACGGAACCCTTATAGATTCGTCATGTCTGTCTGTCTGTCCGTCCGTATGTCACAGCCACTTTTTTCCGAAACTATAAGAGCTATACTGTTGAAACTTGGTGAGTAGATGTATTCTGTGAACCGCATTAAAATTTTTACACAAAAACCGAAAAAAAACATTAAATTTTGGGGGTTCCCCATACTCAGAACTGAAACTCAAAAATGTTGTTTTCATTAAACCCATACGTGTGGGGTATCTATGGATAGGTCTTCAAAAATGATATTGAGGTGGTTTCTAACATATTTTTTTTCTAAACTGAATAGTTTGCGCGAGAGACACTTCCAACCTGTAACTTCTAAAATAAGTGAATGATAAAACTAAAAAAAAATATGATGTACATTACCATGCAAACTTCCACCAAAAATTGGTTTGAACGAGATCTAGTAAGTAGTTTTTTTTTATACGTCATAAATCGTATACCGCGATTTATTTTACGGAACCCTTCATGTGCGAGTCCGACTCGCACTTGGCCGCTTTTTCTTTTTTTCCTCGCTATAGTGAGGTGAAAAGATTTGTGTTATACACTGGTGAAAAGTTATTTTACGTCTCGTGTGTTGAAACACTCGCTACGCTCAGGGTTCTATTTTTGAACCATCGCTTCGCTCGTGGTCAATCATAGGATCCTTTCAAATGAACACTCGCAGGTAAATGAGTGTCGTAATAACTATAATTTATTACCACACTAATGCGTCAGAGCGGTACGGGCGCTTTTCACTACATATATTATGGATTTTAAGCACTATGGACTACGGCGTAGCGCTACGAATGAGTGTATTTTATTTACCGCCATGTGTAACGTTATTCGCGCCGAATGGGTTAAGAGTCAGTGAGTTCTGTACGGTCAATCCTTAAGGCGACGTGAGCTCCGAAAACGGATTTTTAAAAAATCGTAGCTCTTGTTTGGATTATAATACGGCTGCCTTAAATTTAATTAGCAATCTTGAGGCCTTTTTCGAGGGTAATCAGCTATTCGAATCCTGAGTTTTTACTTTCACTCGATAAAAAAAAATCACGAACATAGGTCTAAAATATACTTACAAAATCGTAACAAATTATGCACAACAGCTAAACATATTACAATTAATTTTAAAAATCGGCAATGTCATGTTTGAGAGAAATCAGTTATTACTTTTTTATTTATTAAAACGCACAAAGAAATAAAATTAAAAAACATCGCGCTTCCAAACACGCACTTCCATCTCGCTCACGCGTATGCTCAGTGAGAGGGAGAAAAGACCACGAACCTACGTCCCCTTAAGGGCTTCCACGACACTGTAAGTAATTAAAATACGTTTAACGTGCGTCAAAATGCAGCAAAAGGTGTGTCGATAATGTGACGCATAATATCACTGCGTAACATGCCGATGAAATTTGATCCTTTATTTTGACTTTATGAAATGCCACAATTTGCTTATCTTAAGTAGTTCTACGGACCGTGCTACTTAGCCGTAGCATAGCTGTTGAAGCAGTATCCTTTACAAGCAGTAACTGTCGAACGATATCATAACCCTCATCCGAAGCACGAATAATTTAATCATATTGGACCACTTCCTTCATTTACGACGGACCCTTCCCGAATGGCGTTTTATGCGGTCACTGCCAGTGGGTGAAACATCAGCAGGATACTGAAGCAATTTAGTCGGTATATCGGTATAGTTCTTTTATCCAGCCAAAAATTCTAACGTTGCGAAGTTTTGTCAGGAATGTGCCTCTTAAAGGGAAAATTGTTCGAGGTCTAACTAAAATTAGGTACTGGGAACGCTGCCAAGAAAAATGTTATTCGTTGGTTACCTAACTGCAGTTTTTATTTAGAAAAGAAAAACTAAACGTTTTCTTGAAGGAAGTGAATATTTCCTGGTGCTAATCGATTCAGCCAGCAAATCGAATTATGACGTGCAGCGGGGGGCTAGCCGACGCGGCGGCGCTCCTCGAAATCTCCGACAAATTTTCATGCTCCGATAGTTTCCTAAAGGTTTTTCATTATGATCGATCTGGAACTCAGTGTGAACTATATTTTTCGCTACATGTTTTCCCATCATAGTTTTCTTTGAAAAACGAATATATTTTTCGGCCCGTGAATCAGGGGTGCCCTAAAAGCCTGAAACATTGTTTGGACCGGAAAGGTCAATCTATATCCGACCCGCCAGCGGAAGCTTTATTCAAATATATAACAGCCCTCACTGCCCTTTGTACACTTTCTAAGGTAGCTCAAATCCCATGGAATATTTGATGTAAATATTTTACGAAAACGGCGATTTCAATGCACAATAAACAACCCTTTATGTGAAGGCTGAGTGAATACAGCCATTTGCTTGAATAGGCAAACATTTTGATATAGATGTGAGTGTAATCCCATCAGAGGGGTAATCACGTAACGTTCCGAACGCTCGTCGGTACAATTTATCTGTCAATTTTCCATATAAAAAGTGACATTTAGACCTACCCGACGTTCGTACAATGCGTTGCGTGATCGACCCACAGGACATCCAGCGACGCGGGTTGCGGGGCGGAGGAACAGGAAATCAAACTGCACGGTGCCTAAAGGAAAATGGATGAGAAATGCGAGATTTCATTTAAATTCATTTCATTTGACGTCGTATAAAATAGACTGGAAAGTTTTATTAAAAACTGATGTTATAGTAAGGAATAATAGCTTCTCGGTCAACTAATTAATTTTGACGCGCGCCATAGGGTCATTTCGCCGGTTAGCAACCACTTAGCCGAGTTGCTCACTTTAGATTAGTAAATGTATACCTATTCAATTTACACACATAATATATGATCAAACGAACTTCGAAGTGAAGTTCGATCATTATTATATGAGTAAGCTTCATTCGAAGATATAATAACCATGTAGTCCTTTAATCTACCAGGCAACTTTTCGCATGTTTAAAGTACGCAGTAAAAACCATAGCTCAAACCATTTCATCCCCACTTTGACGCCTACCCTACTTGGGCACTTCGGCTTGCTGTCATATCTCATTCTTTTTAGAGACTTTTATTTATATATTAGCCAAAACTTTCCTATCGGGTATGGGGGCGGGCGGGATGTTATATCTTCGAATGAAGCTTACTCATATAATAATGATCGAACTTCACTTCGAAGTTCGTTTGATCATATATTATATTTCGAAGCTTCATTCTTCAGATATAATAACCATGTAGATGTTTAGAGTTGAAAGTTTTGCTTCCTTTTGTAAATAGTAAAGCATCATAATTACGAAATGTTTTACATTACTCTTATTTACATACAATTATTATTCAAAGAGTTTAATTTGTAATCACAACATATTTCTACCCATCCGAAAGGCAGATTGATTTGGCAAAATGACCTTCGTCAATTAACTGACGATGGTAGAATCGAGCGTGCTGCCTTCCGGACCGCATCCAAAGAAATGCCTGCCCGGTGTGCGGCTGACGTTGCGGCGTGGCGCGTGCTGTGAGCGCTGAACGCCCCTACGTATACGCCGCTTTCGCCAAGCACTTGCTTAATCCACCTGCTAATGGATTGAGCAGATGCATTTTTATGGGGACTTTTGAAGGTCAACAAAAGATTTTGTGAGCTTTCAGTCCTAATATTAGATGTGACGTAAAGGTAATCATTTATAACAGTCACCGGGCAAATATTTCTATTATTTATCTTCAAAATATGGAAGGAACAGAATTGGTTGTTCACGACCTATACATTAAGTTCTAATTATATCATCCATCAATAATAATTTTAATATCATTTGGGCATGACTTAATATTAGTCAACTTAATAAGTGACTGTGTCTGTACCCTGTGGACATAGGTACATATTGCTAACAAAATCGCCAGTTTCCTTGTTAGTTTTCCAACGAAATATCTATATTAGGGTACCATGTTGTTATATGATTTAATACCACTTGAGGATCCCAGGTATGGCTATATTTAGGAATCACAGGTTTTCATTTGTAAACTCCTTTCAGTAATCTTTTACTTAATATTTTATGGTCGTCTGAGCCGATACTACTCCCCAAAAGGAGCGAGAGTGCTGACCTATGATTATTTAATGAGCCATACGATGATCCTTTATTAAATTCGTTAGAAATAAAATAACAGCAGAAATGGGCCCCTTATAGAAATTTAATTGATTATATGCTAAATTTCCACCACAACCGGTAACACACGTTGTATTGAAGTAACGTGTTTTTCGAAAGTGACGCTAACATGAGATTCAATGAACCCTCTGGAACCCCTCGGCTTGAAAATGCTCTCCTGAGAGCTTCGCAGCAGCCAGTGTCAACTGAGTTAAATTCGGACCCTGAGTTTTGGAACAACGGAACTGATCAATGTGACTATTTGGGTCAAAATAGATTATTCATATATTACTAATCTCAACAAAAGCGGAATCCACGGTTGGAACGGCCAATAAGGAATAGGAACTATTCCTGTGGCGTTGTCATTTATAATATTTTGTAAACACTTTAGTATGAGTGCGAATGGTGGAAACGCGTAAAAATATTTATTGTACCACCTACTTAATAGTGAATGCGTCGACGGTAAGAGCGTCCGGATCAGGCTTCCATGAAATATATATTTCACACTTGGCAGAGGTACGAAAAGCAAAGAGGTCAATTTCGGGCACCCCAAACTGTACACTTATTCTTTCAAAGGCTGCCATACTTAAATTCCATTGATATCAGGATAAAGCCTTTTAGATTCTCTGTCTGCTTCTACATTATCTTTAGTGTTAATGTGAGAAGCGAATAACTATATGTCTCGTTCTTCGCACCACTGCCAAATGGATCTAGTTAAGCTATTTAAGTGGGGAAACTGGATTCCACCCATTCGATTAATATAGCTTATCGCAGTAGTGTTGTCGATACGTAGCAACAAAGCACAGTCTGATTTATTTCGCGCAAAACATTTTAATCCTGAAGACAGCGAGCAGCTCCAAGTAATTCATATGGTATGCTAATTCTTGCTCTTTCCATGCTCCGTTTGCACACACTCCGATACAGACCGCTCCCCACCCGGATCAAGACTCGTCTGTAAATATTTCTGCATCGAATTTCGCGATTCCCAAATTACAAGACGTATATTATTAGTCCACCAAAATAAGTCTGGTAAAACTCCTCGAGGAAGTTTTACTTTTTGGTCATACAAGCAATAAATTTATATCTTCTAACGCCTTTTCGTGTAAAACCACTTGTATCTAGCTGCTGGGTATGCAGCGGTAAGAACTCCTAACAAGTGCGCATACTCTCTTATTGTACAAACTGACAGTTGAATACACTTTGCTAATAGCTGTGCTACATATATTATAGTTACGTTTCTCCATAGGAAGGAATATTGACACGTCAACTGAATTGTAAACAAAACATAAGAATTTACAGCATTGTTTGTATCGAGCTTTTGGGATAGTTTACAACAAATCTTATTAGGCACTTGAGTAACCGTATGGCTACATTCGTTAAGGCCCCTTCCAATACACAAAATGTAATCCAAGTATAAAGTGGAAGTTAGTCCTTGTTTTCTTAAGTAAGTGACGACTTCCTTCATATTTTTTGTGAAAGCTCTAGGCGCCATTTAAAGTCAAAAAAGTGAACTAGGAAACAAAACTCGTAAGTAACATTGTTATACTCGAATCCTAAATATCTTTGATGATTCTCAGGTACAAGTAAATAAGCCTCCTTCAAATCGATGGTAGCCATAAACCCATTTTTTGATTCCATTTTAAAATGGGACTTAAATAGCTACAAATTTATTGAGCCCTTTCAGATTCAGTATGAATCTATAGCCACCATTCGATTTAGGAGTCAGAAAATCTTTGATAGAAACTGATCATTGACCTGTTGGTATTCAGTGATAGCACCTAGGTTAATTAAATTCTGTACCGCTAAGTTCATTTCATAATGCTCTTGGCGTGTGAAAGTATTTACAGGTTTGACAGAATGCGTAACATGTCCTAAAAAGGAATTGGGAAGCCATTCTGTATCCATTCTAGTATAGTAGGTACGATTATTCGTAACATTAAGCCAATACTTATAAAAAGCTTTAAGGCGACCGGCATGTACCTGCGTTACTGCCGTGGCGTCGAACGTGGCTTGTTGGTCTCGCCGGCTGGAAGCGAGTGGGCCTCGTCCAGTTTCCCTGGTACCGAGAATATACAGGAGTCGTAAATTGAGATGTACCGGGACTGGCTACGCTTGCAGTGACGACTGTCTATTTAATCTGTTGGCTCTGTTTTTCAATAGATTTTGAAGCTTTGATTTTCTCTGAGAGTTTGCCTCCAAAGAGAGTCTCATCTCTTTCGACGTCTTGTATGACGTTAATGAATATTTTATCTACTCCAGGAGTGACTAGTTTTACTCTAGCCGCACAATTCTGAATAATGCAGATCAGATCAAATCCGACCTCCATCACATAGGATTTTTATTGTTTGTACCTTACTTTGTTTATCCTCAGTCGTTAAAAGCAGCACTAAATCGGGATGAATTTGCTCCCATATTTTGGGACATCATTAATCGCGTCCCCTAGAGCGGTTAGTAAAATAATAATAAAATATATGGTCTATAAATTTAAATATAATATTTTTAATTTGAGGGTAGATATGAAATTCATTGTAAAACTCGTTAGGAATTTTAATGCATAAATATATTCAGTGGCACATCGAAAATACGGGATACTCTAATCTCGCTTAATGGTTCTTAGAAATTGCTATCGTGTTGGCTCACGGCCAACCGCCCAGCATAAGATACCTTCGGTTATAATGGTTCTTAGAAATTGCTATCGTGTTGGCTCACGGCCAACCGCCCAGCATAAGATACCTTCGGTTAATGGTTCTTAGAAATTGCTATCGTGTTGGCTCACGGCCAACCGCCCAGCATAAGATACCTTCGGTTATAATGGTTCTTAGAAATTGCTATCGTGTTGGCTCACGGCCAACCGCCCAGCATAAGATACCTTCGGTTATAATGGTTCTTAGAAATTGCTATCGTGTTGGCTCACGGCCAACCGCCCAGCATAAGATACCTTCGGTTAATGGTTCTTAGAAATTGCTATCGTGTTGGCTCACGGCCAACCGCCCAGCATAAGATACCTTCGGTTATAATGGTTCTTAGAAATTGCTATCGTGTTGGCTCACGGCCAACCGCCCAGCATAAGATACCTTCGGTTATAATGGTTCTTAGAAATTGCTATCGTGTTGGCTCACGGCCAACCGCCAAGCATAAGATACCTTCGTGACGACTCTCGGCCGCCCCCCAGGTTTAGAGTTACCAGGCGTGGGTTCACGGCCCGCGCGGTATTAAATGAATTTATTAGAGGCACTACAATGTATAATTATCTATTGAAATTAATTACACTTACCAGATTTATCTTCAGAATCTTATGAATCAAATAGCACTGTCATAACTCGCCGACGACGATTTATAGTTTTTTCTTGCTATTTCCGTATTTTCGCAGAATAATACTCCATTTTGTTCATGTGCACTGCGTTTAGGCATGATGAAATATTTTCAATTATTTTCTAATAGATTAGTTCGTGCGTTCGTTGCCTCGCAAAAATAAAGAATGAGATATGACAGCAAGCCGAAGTGCCCAAGTAGGGTAGGCGTCAAAGTGGGGATGAAATGGTTTGAGCTATGGTTTTTACTGCGTACTTTAAACATGCGAAAAGTTGCCTGGTAGATTAAAGGACTACATGGTTATTATATCTGAAGAATGAAGCTTCGAAATATAATAGATGGTATTCGTATAGGCTCTGAGTATAGTCAAGTTTTGAAACCTACAATAAAATATAGCACTTTCATCTATAAATTCGGAAAAGATATAGAAAAGGTCTCAAAAATAGCGAATTCGCTAGATAGCGACCGCTTTAGTCGGTTTGCGGCCACCCTGTTAGCTAGTTGGCGACCACTCTTGCAAATAGTGTTTAAGTAGTAAATAAAACGATTTATCATCATCATCATCATATCAGTCGAAAGACTCCTGTCGACTCCTGGACATAGGCCTCCCCCAAAGAGTGCCATAATGACCGGTTCTGCGCCAACCGCATCCAGCGGATTCCTGCGATCTTTACCAGCTCATCAGCCCACCTAGTGGGGGTCTACCCACGCTGCGCCTTCCGGTACGTGGTCGCCATTCGAGAACCTTTCCGCCCCAACGGCCATCGGTTCTACGTGCACTGCCACTTAACTTTAGCGATTCGGAGGGCTATAATATATCGGTTACCTACCTTGGTTATGTTGCGGATAGCCTCATTTCTGATGCGATCACGCAGAGAAACTCCCAGCATAGCCCTCTCCATTGCCCTTTGGGTGACTTTGAGCCTTATTCTTATGAGGCTCAAAGTAAGCGACCACGTTTCAGTGCCATACGCGTCATCACTGGCAACACGCACTGATGGTCAAAGACTCTCGTCTTGAGACACTGCAAAATATTGGACGAAAAGATGTGCCGTAGCGTCCCGAGCGCTGCCCAGACGAGTCGGATTCGACGATTGACCTCTTTCTTAAAGTTTGACCTACGTAACTGCCCTTTACCACTACAAATTGTTACTCTTCTAAATCTATTTACATTGCTGTGTCAATGTAGAATAGAATCGAAAAAAGCGAGCCATCTCAGTAGGTATCTAAACGCCACCTTTTTACAAGCTTTTATTTAACTTTTAGATTATACGAGTATTCTACTTACACTAGCTTCTGCCCATGACTCCGTCCGCGTGGAACTCGTTTATAACGTAGCTCCATACAAACTTTCACACCCTTAGGGGATTGTTTCGGGGATAAAAACTATCCTATGTCTTTTCCCGGGACTCAAACTATCTCCATACCAAATTTCATCAAAATCGATCCATCGGTTTAAGCGTGAAGAGGTAACAGACAGACAGACAGACGCAGTTTCGCATTTATAATATACTAGCTGTTGCCCGCGACTTCGTCCGCGTAGAATTTGTTATCGTCTTAGAAAATGATTTCTCTCAATACAAACTTTGAACCCTCTTTTAGGGGATAAATTTAAAAAAAACTAGTTTGTGAACAAACAGTCTAATTTTAACTCGCCTTTTCAAAATGCAAAGAGGTCATAGTGGACGTATCTGTGGTCCATGTAGTGAAATGAAATTCATTATGACGGAATGTGTTATACTCGGTCGATAAAGCAGATACTGATAACTTATACCTTTTCATTCCGCGACTGTACATATATGGAAGGTTTGTGTTAAAAAAACATAAGTAAAACCCCTCTTGTAAAACCCCTGTAGAAGTAACCAGTTGGAATGGATATTAGGTACATATTTAAAATGTGTAACAGAAACAAAACAAATGCTTATTGAACCGTTTCTAACTACATGTAAGAGTGCCTAAAGTTTCTCACCTATAAAACATTTTCACCCCCCATTTTCCCCCCTTAAGGCATCATTTCTGGGATAAAAACTATTCTATGTCGATCCCCGGGACTTAAAATATCTCTATACCAAATTTCATCTAAATAGGCTCTGCGGTTTAAATAGTTCCATACAAATTTTCACCCCCCCCCCCCTTTTCGCTTAAAGGGTTGATTTCCGGGATAAAAACTATCATATGTCCTTCCTCGGGATTCAAACTATCTCTATACCAAATTTCATCCAAATCGGTTCAGCGGTTTAGGCGTGAAGAGGTAACAGACAGACAGACAGACAGACACACTATATATTTATAATATTATAGTAAGTATGGATTATCGTACCTATACATCCATACTATACTAATATTATAAATGCGAAAGTGTGTCTGTCTGTCTGTCTGTCTGTCTGTCTGTCTGTCTGTCTGTCTGTTACCTCTTCATGCCTAAACCGCTGAACCGATTTAAATGAAATTTGGTATAGAGATAGTTTGAGTCCCGGGAAAGGACATAGGGTAGTTTTTATCCCGGAAATCTACCCCTAAGGGGATGAAATTGGGGGTGAAAATTTGTATGGAGCTACTAAAACCGCTGCACCGATTTGGATGAAATTTGGTATATAAATACTGTAAGTCCTGGGGAAGGACATAGAATACGTTTGATCCCGTAAATCATCCCCAAAAGGGGTGAAATGAGGGGGTGAAAATTTGGAGGTAACCAATTTTGATGAATGTTGGTTTGGAGATAGTTTAAATCCTAGGAAAGGACATAGGATAGTTTTTATCCCGGAAATCAACCCCTAAGGGGGTGAAATAAAGGGTGAAAATTCGGATGTAACTCATTTGAATACAATTTGGTTTAGAGATAGTTTGAGTCCTGGGAAAGGACATAAGGTAGTTTTTATCCCCCTAAGGGGATGAAATTGGGGGTGAAAATTTGTATGGAGCGACTGAAACCGCTGCACCGATTTGGATGAAATTTGGTATATAAATACTTTAAGTCCTGGGAAAGGGCATAGGATAGGTTTGATCCCGTAAATCATCCCCTAAGGTGGTGAAATGAGGGGGTGAAAATTTGGAGGTAACCAATTTTGATGAAATTTGGTTTGAAGATAGTTAAAATCCTAGGAAAGTACATAGGATAGTTTTTATCCCGGAAATCCACCCCTAAGGCGATGCAATTGGGGGTGAAAATTTGTATGGAGCTACTTAAACCGCTGCACCGATTTGGATGAAATTTGGTATTTAAATAGTTTGAGTCCCGGGGAAGGGCAAAGGATAGGTTTGATCCCGGAAATCATCCCCTAAGGGGGTAAAATAGAGGGTGAAATGAGGAGGTGAAAATTTGGACGTAACCAATTTTGATGAAATTTGTATCAGAGATAGTTTAAATCCTGGGAAAGGACAATGGATAGTTTTTATCCCGAAAATCATCCCCTAAAGGGTTGAAATCAGGGGTGAAAATTCGGATGAAACCCATTTGAATACAATTTGGTATAGAGATAGTTTGAGTCCCGGCCGTCCCGGGGAAGGACATAGGGTAGTTTTTATCCCGGAAATCTACCCCTAAGGGGATGAAATTGAGGGTGAACATTTATATCGAGTTTCTTAAACCGCGGCACTGATTTGGATGTAATTTGGTTTATAAATAGTTTGAGTCCCGGGTAAGGACATAGGATAAGTAAGATCCCTGAAATCATCCCTTAAAGGGGTAAAATGCAAGGGTAAAAATTTAGAAGTAAGCAATTTTGATAAAATTTGGTTTAGAGATAGTTTAGGTCCTGGGAAAGGACATAGGATGGTTTTTATCCCGGAAATCATCCCCTAAGGGGGTGAAATTAGGGGTGAAAATTCGGATGGAACCTATATATGAATACAATTTGGTATAGATATAGTTTGAGTTCTGGGAAAGGACATATAGGGTAGTTTTTATCCCGGATGTCCACCCCTAAGGGGATGAAAATGGGGTTGAAAATTTGTATGGTGCTACTTAACCGCTGCACCAATTTGGATGAAACATAGGACTGTTTTAATTCCGGAAATCACCCCTAAGGGGGTGAAATGGGGGGTTAAACTTTGGATGGAACCCGTTTAGATGAAATTTGGTATAGAGATAGTTTGATTCCCGGAGAATGACATTAGATAGTTTTGAAAATTTGGATAAATCCCATGGAGATGAAATTTGGTATAGTAGGAGTCCCAGGGAAGCACAATGCATAGTTTTTATCCCGAAAATTAGCTCCTGAGGGGGTGACATTAGGATGAAAATGTTGATTGAACCCATTTAGATGAAATTTGGTATAGAGATAGTTAGAGTCCTAGGGAAGGAAATAGAATATTTTTTATTCCGGAAATCATCCCCTAAGCGGGTGAAATGGGGGTGAAAATTTGGATAAAACCCATTTTGATGAAATTTGGTATAGAGATAGTAGGAGTCCCAGGGAAGGACAATGCAAAGTTTTTATCCTGAAAATCATCTCCTGAGGGGGTTTCAGCGTTTTGAAAAATTCCACCCCTAAGAGGGTTAAAAAGGGTTGCAAAGTTTATATGGGGGAAACTCTTTTTAGGATAGGAGCTTAAAAGTTTGTAGAACGATTAGTCATTGAAATAGAAAAAAAAAGATATTCAGCGTTTTAGTAAATTCCACTCCTAAGGGGGTTAAAAGTGGGTGCAACATTTGTATGGAGGAAACATTTTTTTAGCCGATTTACAATTTTGTAGAATGCTTACTAATTAAAAATAAAATTAAGTACTTTCAGCATTTTAGAAACTTCGACCTTTAGGGGTTTATATTGGGTGCAACGTTTGAATGAAGAAAATATTTTTTTAGCGAGGGACTTAAAACTTTGTTGAAAGATTACTTATTACAATAAAAATCAAGTACTTTCAGCGTTTTGAAAAATTCGACCCCTAAGGAGAATAAAATGGGGTGCAAGGTTCGTATGGGAAACCCATTTTTTGAGCTAGAGACTTGATATTTTGTAGAAAAAATACTTATTAAAATAAAAATAAACTAAGTGTATTCTTTTCCATTTTTCCCCGAAAAGCGTTAATTCAAAGGTTCAAAGTTTGTATGCAGACTTGCAGAGCAAGAAAATTTTTAGGTATGAGATTTGTAACTTCGATCTTAGTTGTTTGTTAAAAGACTACAAAACTCATTTCAGCGTTTTTTGAAATTCATCCCCTAAAAGGTATTATAAGGGTGTTCAAAGTTTGTATGGAGAGCAAAACATTTTTAAAGTAAGGGATTATTATAATTTCAATTTTAGACTGTTTACTACAAGACTACAAAGCTAATTTCAATGTTTTTAAAAATTCATTCGTTAAACAAACATTTAGACGATAACATGTTCTACGCGGACGAAGTCGCGGGCAACAGCTAGTTATTAAATAAAAATAAAAAAAATATTTGGGGACAATCTTACACAAATCTTATTATTATAAAATTTATATTATAAAATTATTATTAATATTATAATTATACACTATGGACATAGCATGGATTGGCGCGGCTTAAATACTGACTCAATTAGATTGGCCAAGTTAAATATCGCGGGTGCCGCAAGAATCCATAAGGAAAGTAAAAGAAAACGATGTGGTCGCTATTCGACTTCTTTGGTAATTATGTATTTGGGTACGCGAACACCCCATTTTACTTAAATCTATTTATAAATATTCCGAATCTCAACTAAATTATTACAACAGCTAAATCATTTAAACAATCAAGTAACTAATTTCAGCATAATAATAAAATTAAGTGACGTAACTAAAGTTTTCGCGCCAACTGTCGCGTTATTTTTTTTACAGATTCACTGCATGTCAACACTCCACAGAAGTTGACAGAAGCAATGTGTGAATTGAGTTTATTTTTTCTTGCTTTGGATTAAGCTTTCGGTTTTAAATTGTATATATTCTTATTCTGATACTATTCAAGAATAGTTAATAACTTATTATTTTTCTGTTGGGTTTGTAGAGATGTTAATATCTTTAATTGAAGCAGCCTAGTGCGTCAAGTGGTCGCTAACCGAAGGTGGTCACGTTACCGGCTAAACGACCCTATTGTGTTTTCCTGTTACACCTACCTACTTACTCGTGGTTTTCCTATATGACATCTCAACTTTCCTATATTACACCTACCTACTTACTCGTGGTTTTCCTATATGACATCTCAATATGTGGCTGGACTAGAATAAATTATTTACTCATAGCAAAACGGGATACGAGCCTATACATTAGTAAATAGGTAACAGTATTTCCCCATTCGTTAATAAATATATTTAGTGAATTATGATTTCCATCCTCTTTGAATTTTTTCATTTATTTATTTATTGAACTCAAAAAAAATACTCAAAATATAGGTGTAGATTTTAATTCGCCAAACTGTATTCACAGTTTGTTAGCGAGTAATGCGCTCTCTCATTTAAATACATTTTAAAGTTATACCTACTTATTTAACATTATGAATGATTCCAGATAAAACATGTTTTTCCATTGTTTTTATCTTAGTTATATTATTAATGTTTTGGCTTACTTATACAGCTAGCCAAAACAGACCTTTAATAATAAAGATAAAAAAATGTTAAATATGGCGCAATATTAGCGATTAGGTAATACTTTGTACCTACGCATTCTTCATCACAGTAGGTATACAACAGTACTAGAACGAATTTACCAAAGTCTGAGACCCGTATTTTTTATTAAAACCAGTCAACTATAATTAACTAGTTATTAAGGCATGATACTAAAGCATAATATGTGGAAGTACTTAATAACTTAGTCAGACAACTTGCTCTAACGATGGCAGACGACTTACTTCTCGCAGCTTCGTGGGCAAGTTTAACAGTATTTTATTGAGGGGCTAATAGGGAACATTACTGCAATGTTGTGACGCCAGAGGCAGCACTACCACTAGGGTTTGCAATATCCACCCAGTTTTTTAATATTCGGATAATTGAATACTTCAATATTTATTATCCGAATATTCGGATATTTGAATAATTTCGGATAATTTTGGTATTTTATAAAATAAAACAAAATTAGCGTATTTAAAGGTGTGTAAAGCATAAAATCAACAATTCAAGTAACAAAACACCTGAAAAATTAAAAATACTTGTAACATGCTTTTATAATCATTATATGAGTTGTCATTATCGCACCACGTAATTTGTAATTTTTATAATAAAAATTAACGGATACTTAGCTTAATATAATTACACAATAATAAATCACATAAAATTTTGAGATAAAACTAATCAACTTTAAGTATAACAATTGTAAATCAATGTTTGTTTTTTTAACATTCTTGTATAATCTGATATCGTTATATTCGTTATTAATATCATAAATCACATCACATCACATATCAATATTTACAGAGTATAAAAGATTTGTCCTATAGTTTTTTTTCTTTTCGCTGTCAAATAACATAAAAAAGTATGCATCTTAGTGTCTTAATTTAACTTAATTAAAAATAAATGAGATTAAGTAACGAGTTTAAACATAAAATCAACTTAAAAAAAACGAGTGTAAAACTAGATTTATTTCTAGATTTAAATAAATTTCAATATTATATTAATTAAAGTGTTTTCGTTACTCATTTAAATACCTAATAATAGTAACATTAATAACAATTCGTGTCTGCTAGATTTAATTAATATATAATGTAATTTAAGCTACGGTAGCCTAGTGGTTCAGGCATGCGGCTGTCAAGCGGCGGTCGTGGGTTCGAATCCCGGCTCGTACCAATGAGTTTTTCGGAACTTATGTACGGAATATTTACCGTTAGTTTTTCGGTGAAGGAAAACATCGTGAGGAAACCGGTCTAATCCCAATAAGGTCTGGTTTACCCTGTGGGTTGGAAGGTCAGATGGCAGTCGCTTTCGTAAAAACTAGTGCCTATGCCAAATCTTGGGATTAGGTGTCAAAGCGGACCCCTGGCTCCTTTAGGGGCACAACCGGGAATAACGCTAGGAGGATGATGATAATGTAATTTATGTAAGTTGGTATTCAGGTACTTATTTAATAAAATATATAATACTTAATATGAAACATTTGTCTAAACACCTTATTTTGGCAATACATTCTACAGATGGACATAAAACGTCAGTAGTCATTAGTGTATTTTCTCGTATTTTTTTTGAATTTATCCTACTTATAAAATGATTTTATTAGTGTTTTCAGAATATCCGTTTATTCGGATAATTCGCGGTTTAGTATTCGGATAATTTTGAATATTATTTTCGGCGGATATTCGGATAATTGAATATTCGGATTATTCGGATTGCAAACCCTAACTACCACTAATAGTAAACCAGTATAGAAATATAGGGATTCACACACACATGCATAATTGAATGTCAAATGAGTGACAAGGATGCTTGCATAGACAATACCGCAAGTGGGAACGAGATACAATGTCAACGCTGCTAGTGTCGCCACCTACGAAGAGTTTTGCGTAATGTTCCCTATTACTTGCATTCGTCTAGTTCTCATCGAGTTCTGCGGCGCTACCACGAACTTCGAATCTCGAACTTCGTATATCTCCGTCTCTGTCGCACTTATGGTTTATGGTACTCGAGCGACAGAGACGGAGATATACGAAGTTCCAGATTCGAAGTTCGTGGTAGCGCCGCTGAACATCGATTTGACTATCACACGATACTGAGATATCATTAATATACAGGTTGCTCCCGGGAATTTCCGTTAACTTTGGCATAGTGCAGTATACATGTAGGAATGAGTTACTGAGTGATAGACAATGGAATGGAAGAGTGAGACTGTATCGGAATGGAAAGAATGAAGGAACGAATGATGATGGAGATTGACAGAGGACGGATTAGGAAAAGGGGGTTATTTGGTATCGCTTGAGAATTAAATTGATTAAAAACTGTAAGTTATTGTAAAATCTTGGTTGCCGGTTAAAATAAAAGACAATCTATATGAAGAAAGTGGTTTTTATTGAAGAGAACACTACAGAATTTGGGGGCTCGGCCGTGATTGAAGAAATTTCATCGGATTGAATTCGGCGACGACGACGTGCCAGCAAACCAAGTTACAATTACGACGAGTAAGCGCTACAGACGACGGGTTTTTACCATCAACGACGAAGACGACGGTAATGGGCAAGGATACCAGACGCGTAAGCCGACAACCTGATTTTGAAGACGCGGAGGCGGGTTCATCATCATCACGAAGCGGCGGCGCCATGTTACATTTAACGGAGGATCTGATTCCAAAGTTCACGGGTCAGGATAAGACGTATCCTGTCACCAGGTGGATTGAAGACGTGGAAGATAATGCCGAGGTGTTTTCATGGAGTCCTGTGCAGCAGCTACTAATGGCGAGGCGGTCATTATCTGGCACTGCGGTACTCTGGTTACGTTCTGAAAGAATATACAAGACGTGGGAGGAGTTAAAGACGGCAATCTCCAAAGAATTTCCCGATACAGTCGACATAAAAACTATACATGAAATGATGAGTTTAAGAACAAAGAGAAGTGATGAGTCATGCTTAGACTATTTGCTGAGTATGAAAGAGCTTGGAAAACGAGGTAGAATGCCTGATTATGTCGCTATAAAATATATTGTAGAAGGCATTCAAGATACGCCAGTAAATAAAATGATTTTATATGGTGTTACGACGTACGCCGACCTGAAGGAAAAGATGAAGATTTACGAGATGATCAAAGATAAGTCGCGAAGTTCACATCATCACGAAGCAAGAAACAATAAGCCGAAGCAAGCGGAACATTATGGAAGCAAGAAGAAATGCTATAACTGTGGTGAAAATAGTCATTTATCCAGCGAGTGTCCTCATAAGCAGAGAGGGCTAAAATGTTTCCGATGTAATCAGTTCGGTCATATTTCATCACAATGTGCATCATCATCGACGGCGGGAACGAGCAGAAATTCGACATCATTTTCGAATCAAAATGGCGGTTCGGCGAAGCAAATGTGTGTTCGCAAGGAGCAAATGAACGAAAAGGCGTTGAACGGAACGAACGGCGGCTGCGCAGCGAACGAGAGTGAGTCAAACGTCACGGCGAACGGATCAAGATCGAACGAAACCTAACGAAACGCAAACGAATGGGAATGACAGGTCGGGAATGGCGGCGATGAATGTCAACAACAATGGCGGACTGCAGCCGGCGAATAATTGTGACAACAAACCAATGAAAGACGTGTTGCTGTTTAATAAAAGTATCTCATCGTTGATCGACTCCGGAAGCGATGTAAATTTATTAGCTTTCGAATGCTATAAATCGTTGAATGCTCCGGAATACGTGCGCAACGAGATGTGGTTGACGGGACTCGGCTCGACGCGAGTGAAATCTTTGGGATGTGTTACCACAAACATTATCATCGACGGTCAGTGCTATGAGAATGTTACGTTTAACATCGTGCCTAGAGACGCTATGCCATTTTCGTTAATATTAGGACAACAGTTTTTAAAAGACGTAACGTTTGTTATGGAGGGCAGTCGAGTTCTATTGCTGAAGTCTAATGATGGTTGGCTTCGTAATATTATGTGTGGTGTGTAGGTTTCCTGGGTGACACGGCGTTGCAGCAAGAAGTAAAACAACTTGTCGAAACGTACCGACCGCATAAAACGTGTGAGGCGCCAGTTCAATTGCGCATTACGCTGAAGGACGACATCCCAGTGGCGCAAAGGCCACGACGACTTGCTTTTGCGGAGCAACAAGAAGTGGAACGGCAGGTGAAACAATGGCTTAATGAGGGCATCATTAGGGTAAGCTATTCTGAATATGCTAGTCCATTAGTGCTTGTGAAGAAGAAGGACGGCAGTACAAGGATTTGTGTGGATTACAGGCTAATCAACAAGAAGATGGTAAAAGACGAGTATCCCTTACCTATCATAGAGGAACACATTGATAAATTGGCAAAAGCGAGGGTGTTTAGCACACTTGATTTGAAGAATGGATATTTTCATTTGACGGTTCATGAAGATTCAATCAAGTATACATCATTTGTCACCAGTACCTCGCAGTACGAGTTTCTTAAAGCCCCGTTTGGATTATCGGTCTGTCCGAAGGTGTTCACTCGGTTTATCAATGCAATTTTTAGGGACCTGATTGAAAAAGGATATGTGTTAATATTTATTGACGATGTGATCATTCTTGCAGAGGACGAACGACAAGCAGTCGAACGACTCGAGGAAGTGCTGGTGCGAGCATCCCAGTACGGCCTAGAGATCAATTGGAAGAAGTCGCAGTTGGTGCAACGACGAGTGGAGTACCTTGGACACGTGGTTGAGAATGGTACAGTACGACCATCACCCGACAAGATGGACGCTGTGGTAAGGTTTCCACAACCAACTAATAATAAACAGCTAAAAGGTTTTGTTGGACTAACATCATACTTTAGAAAGTTTATTCAGAACTATGCACTCATAGCGAGACCCTTGACGGAAATACTAAAGAAGGATGTTGAATTTGTATTTGAGGCACCCCAGAAGGCTGCATTTCATGAGTTGAAAATGAAGCTAGCGAGTATGCCTGTTCTAAGGATATATGATCCACAGTTGGAGACTGAAATGCATACCGATGCTTCGATGGTTGCTTTAGCAGCAATACTACTTCAACGATGCCCAGACGACGGTCAGTTACATTCAGTTTACTATATGAGTAAAAAGACGAGTGAACCTGAGCAAAAATACACTAGCTACGAATTGGAAGCATTAGCGGTTGTTGAAGGTTTGAAGAAGTTTAGGCCATATTTTTTTATTTATTTATTTATTTATTTATAGCCTCTTTTCAGAAAGTTACAATAACATACTTAAAACTACAGTAACCGCAAAATATTACATTTCTGTGTGCCTACTGGCAAAGGCCTCCCCCAGTCTTCTCCATTCCTCCCTGTCTGTGACCACTCTGGTCCACGTCTTGCCGGCCATTTCTATAATTTCGTCTTCCCATCTTTTAAATTATCTGCCTCTATTCCGTTTGCATCCTCTTGGGTACCATGTAGTTAAAATTTTGCTCCATTTCTCCGGTCCTCTTATTGTATGTCCAGCCCACTTCCATTTAAGATTTTTCACTTTATACGCTACATCCTCGAGTTTTGTCTTGTCTCTCAGTTCCGAATTCTTTATCTTGTCTATTCTTCTCTTCTTGAGTATGCTTCTTTCCATGGCTCTTTGACTTACTTTTAATTTCAGACACTGTGCCTTGGTCAGTGCCCAAGTTTCGCAGCCATATGTGAATATTGGCAAAATGCATGTGTTGAATAACTTCCTCTTTATACTGGTACTAAACTGGGTGCTCTTCATAATCTCTTTCATTGACCAGTATCTCTTCCATGCATTTCCGATTCTTCTGTCTATTTCTTTGGCGGTCGACTCATGTGGCGAGATTATTTGGCCTAAGTATAAATATTCTGGGACATATTCAATTATATTGTTATTTAGCCTAATTATATTTTTGTTGCTCGCATTGGACATAGCTTTTGTTTTTTGTACATTCATCGAGAGTCCCACCTCTCTGCTAGCTCTGTCCAGGTCTTCTAGCATTTCTTGTAAGTCTTCTGCGCTTGTCGCAAATACTACTATGTCATCCGCAAATCTCAGATGGGTAAGTTTAACACCGTTTATGTGCATGCCATAGTTCATCCACTCCATCTTCTTGAAGACTTCTTCCAAGACCGCTGTGAATAGCTTAGGCGATAGGGGGTCGCCCTGTCTCACCCCTCGTTGTACTTTTATGTCTTCTCCTTCTCTTTCTAATTTTATCCTTGCTGTGGTATTTGTATAGATGTTTCTAATTAGCCTTATATATTTGTGTTCTACACCTTGCCTTTTGAGTGCTTCCCAGATCTTTGTGTGGAATAACGAGTCAAATGCTTTGCAGTAGTCCACAAAGCAGCAGTAGAAGGTGATGTTGTATTCTTTACATTTTTCGAATATTTGTCTGACTGCATGTATGTGGTCCACTGCAGAGTATCTGCTTCTGAATCCCGCCTGTTCTACCGGTTGGTTCTCGTCCAATGTTTTTGTGATACGGTTTAGGATGATTTTTGAAAAAGTCTTGTATATGTTCGACATTAAACTTATTGGCCTGTAGTTGCTGATGTCGTTTTTGTCTCCTTTTTTATGAAGTAGTTTAATGGTAGATACTATCCACTGCTTTGGTATCATTTCCTTTTCCAAAATCATGTTAAAGAATTGAGTCAGGGTCGGTACTATATGTTCTTTAGTCTCAATTAGAGTTTCGTTGGAAATATTATCAGGCCCCGAAGCTTTGTTTATTTTCTGTGTGCTGATTGATTTTTCCACTTCTCGTTGCAATATTGGGGGTACTTCGCTTGTGTCTGGTAGGTCGATATATTCACTTGCATCTGGATTGGAATAGAGATCTTTATAAAATTCGGTGGCGGTGCTGATGATATCTATTCTTTTAGTTCTATCTTTGCCGGTGCGGTCTTTTAGTTTAGGGATCCAATCTTCTTTCTCTTGCAATATTTTTATCGCTTTTTTAGTCCCTCCAGTAGTAGCTATCAGGTCATGTAGAGTTTTTCGTCTATGTTGTTGACGGTCTTTTCTCATGTTTTTTCTTAATAGTTTACTTATATGGGTTATTTCTTTTCTTACTTCTGGGGTCTTAGGTGTTGATTGAATCATTTCTGCTCTATTTATCATTAATTGTTTCGTTTCTTCCGATAATATGTCTTTACCCTTTTTATTTTTGTCTCTTGTTCTCTTACATTTATTAATAACTTCAGTAAGCTTATTGTATGTGTCTGGGATATTATGTTCAGATAAGCTTCCTTGTAAGTTGTTTAATTCTTGTTTAAGTTGGTCAGCTGTTATTTGTGACTTTAGGTCAGTGGTCTCTTTGTACTGACGGACCCATTTCCTTGTAGGTTTAGATGGTATAGTTTGTAGTCGAGCTCGAACCATTCGGTGGTTTGTGTTAAAATTAAGGTTTGCTATTACGCTACAATCTTCAAATGATTTGCTTCGATTGGTCAAAATATAGTCTATCACATTTTTATAGCGACCATCAGGTGACATCCAGGTCCAACAGCTATTTTCTTTCTTTTTATAAAGTGTATTTAAGATTACTAAATTCTGTTCGTGGGCTAAGTTGATTAATTTTTCACCATTCCTGGTCCTTTTTCCTTTGCAGTGTAGACCTAGGACACTTTCTTCTCCTTTTTTCCTTGTTCCTATTTGGGCATTGAAGTCTCCCATTAGGATAAGATTTTTCGAATCTAAATTGATGATTGTGTCCGTGAGTTTGTTATAAAAATCTTCGATTACAATTTTAGGTGATTGTTCTGTCGGTGAGTATACTTGTACTATTGTCCATTCAGTGTTGTTTGGTGGAAGTGTGATTTTAAGAACTGCTATTCGTTCGGATATACCCTGGAGTTCAATAATATTATTTTTAAGATTTTTGTGTACCAAGAAACCAACTCCGTATTGGCCTGGCGTTAGTCCCTTATAGTACAGAACAAAGTTGCCATAATCTTCTATTTGATCGCCTGTACGTCTAACTTCGCTTATTCCTATTATGCTCCAATTTATGTTTTCTAGCGCCATTGTAAGTTCTAGCAGACTGTCATCTGTTCTAAGCGTACGTGTGTTTAGTGTTGCTATGTAGATTTGATTTGATCTATTTCTTAGAGTTTTTGGGGGGTTTTGGTCTAATTCCCCACGGGGACCAGCCGGATTGGGGAATGCTGTTTTAGTTTGATTGAATATGGGGGTTGTACTATCATTAGGCCATATTTAATTGGGCTTAAATTTAAAATCATTACAGATTGTCAAGCATTGGAGTTGACCCTGAGGAAGAAAGATCTGTCAGCACGTGTGGCAAGATGGGCCATAGACCTACAGCAATACACCTACAAGGTGGAACACCGCTCCGGGTCGCTGATGAGACACGTGGACGCGTTAAGCAGGGCACCGTATGTTGGACTAGTTACCAGAGAGCTTCATGAGAGGATAAAGAACGCTCAAGAGCAAGACGGCGGCTTAAGGGCGATTCGAGAGATCATGAGGGAACGACCCTATCTAGATTATGTAATGGAAAATGATGTGCTTTATAAAGGATCCAAGTTGGTGGTACCAAGTGGTATGGAAAGCGAAATAATCAAGAAAGTGCATGAAAAAGGGCATTTTGCTAAGAAGAAAATGACAGAGATGATCGATGAAGATTACCACATTAAGGATCTATCGAGAAAAATAGATGAGTTCATGGTCACCTGTATTCCATGCCTGCTAGCAACGAAGAAGAGCGGAAAACAAGAAGGACTATTGCACTGCATCAACAAAGGGAGTGTACCGTTGGATACGCTACACTGCGACCATGTCGGACCGCTGACTGAAACTAAGAAACAGTACAACTACATTCTTACGGTGGTAGACGCCTTCACCAAGTTTGTATGGGTGTATCCTACGAAAGGCACGACGGCCAAGGAAACGCTGGCAAAGCTAACCTTACACCAGCAGACATTTGGTAACCCGGCCCGAATAATTACTGACCGGGGAGCGGCTTTCACAAGTCACGACTTTAAGGAATATTGTGAAACTGAGAATATCCAGCATGTACTAGTGACGACAGGCGTTCCGCGAGGCAACGGACAGGTGGAACGCACGAATCACATTTTAATCTCCGTTCTTACGAAATTGTGTATTTCAGAACCAGGATTATGGTACCGGCACGTGACGAGGGTACAGACGGCCCTCAACAGTACCTACCAACGTAGTATCGACACGACGCCGTTCGAGCTATTACTAGGTACGAAGATGCGTACCAAAGATGACGTCCAACTGTATGAACTGTTACAGCAGGAAAGTTACGACAGTTACGTAGAGGAAAGAGAGCAGCGTCGAAAATCTGCACAGCAGCAGATAATGAAAATACAGCAAGAGAATCGAATGACTTATAACAAGAAACGAAAAGAAAGTAGAGTTTACCAGATAGGAGAACGAGTAGCCATACGTCGGACGCAGTTTGGTACTTGCCTCAAGCTCAAGCCGAAGTACTTTGGGCCCTACAGGGTGATAGCGACCACAGGAAAGGATCGGTACGACGTGGAGAAGGTCGACAGCTCGTCAGAGGGACCAGCGCGGACGACTGCGTCAGCTGATCACCTAAAACCATGGCCTGTGACCTGCGTGTGACCAGGGGTCAATGAACGAGTACTAGAGGTCAGCGAACTTCCACATCACACATGGTAAGACTTCTGACCTGTATCTGACTCAGTACCTACCTAGCTTAACCGACTGCTCTGGTAACGACGTTACTATAATTAGTATGTTGCTGAATATCTGTTGTATAAAGATTAGTTTAGTGCTTAAAAAGATATTTCAATGGTTGTTAAATGTGTGTTTAGTTTTATAGCACCCAGATAGTTTCTTGGAGAACTGTACTTGCTGTTATGTTGATAATAGTTTATAATGTTTATGTTATACTACTGTTATGTTGTTGAAGCCTAAGATATTGTTGATATGATACCTGCTATGATGTGACATGCAACCAGCTATTTCAGATTGATGACGTGTTGTCATATTGTTAGACGTAGTTTAAACTCAGCTGTTGTATGTTGCATACCTGTGTGCCTGAGGTCAGGCTAGTATGGTAGGAAGGCCGACTGTAGGAATGAGTTACTGAGTGATAGACAATGGAATGGAAGAGTGAGACTGTATCGGAATGGAAAGAATGAAGGAACGAATGATGATGGAGATTGACAGAGGACGGATTAGGAAAAGGGGGTTATTTGGTATCGCTTGAGAATTAAATTGATTAAAAACTGTAAGTTATTGTAAAATCTTGGTTGCCGGTTAAAATAAAAGACAATCTATATGAAGAAAGTGGTTTTTATTGAAGAGAACACTACATACATTCACAAAAAGAAATTAGCATAATTATTTTTTGGAAAAAAAATTATATTTTTTTTACATAATAATTTAATGTAGCATTCACGGATATTGTCTTATTGTACAAGGGCATTGAAACACATGAAATAAAAAATATGTATGTAAAAAAATATGTAATATCGACCGAACTTGTAAACTTTCTTGTAGTTGTATGGGAGCCTTACACAATTTAAAGTCTCTTAACTGTGACGTCATATGTCACAGTTGAGAGCCAATTACACTGGTTAAATCTGCAAAACTGATTAAATTAAACATTGAATATCTTGATAACAGCAGGAGTTAAGATACTACTACTGTCTTGGAGAAATTAACTTTATTTGATCTAAACTATGCCCCCTTCCAATTAACGGACATTCCCGGGAACACGTTGTATACTTAGGTTACGCGATAGAATCCGTAACGAGGATGTTCGGCGGCAGACCAAAGTAGTAGACATCGGACGACGTGTCGCAACTTTGAAATGGGCCTCGGCCGGACACGTATGTCGCCGAAACGAATGGAGATGGAGCAAACGCGTTCTAGAATGGAGGCCTTGCTCGAAGAGACAGGTCGGCACACCCCCGGCAAGATGGTTGGACGACATAAAAACGTTAGTAGCCAGCCAGTCTGGGGTCGAGCTACGGCAAATTTATTTATTTATTAATAAAAACATGTTAACACAACATTACAGTCCTAAAACCAATGCGTCATGAAAACGATACTAAACTATACAACAAAACAAAAAAAACATGTAATTACATTGGTACAGTTGATTGCCTGTCATCCATCTCCTCACAGAAGCTCAGACATTCAAATCGGGCTGAATGGAAGAAAATTGTAGAGGCGTATGTTATACACGCTGAAGAAGAAGAACAAGATACTTAGGTTAGGGTGGGTTACACCAAACCGCCCGCAATCGTAAGCGGTGTTCGCTAAAATATGATTGTTTGACAAGTTTGTATGAAATGACAGCTGCCGGCGCTATATTTAACGTTGATCGGTCTGTAATCGTAAGTGGTGCAACCCGCCCAATGTTAGGTTGTCTTAGAAAAAGACAAATAATCCTTGATATCAGGGACCAAAAACTACAATAACATACTGAGATAGACAGGCAACTCGACCAAATTGAGAAGGCATCTCTTCTGCGATACTTAAAACTTTTCTTTGAAGGTACAAAACATACAAAAAGTGCGTCGGTCGCGGGATTTGAACCTCGGCTCATCGACTCCAAATACCGCCGTCTGTACCCCTAGGCTACTGATGTCTTATGACTATACGGCAAATTTTGAAATACCTTGACAGCCTAGCCTAGCAATCGCTAGAGCTTCAGAGAGTTCGCCACCTATCTAGTGACACTATTTTCAATAAGAAACTGGATTTGCATTAAGTTCTAAGTTCGCATAGCATGTCAGGGACTGCATAACCGAAAAATACCGGTATTCTATTTTAATGGTATGACTACGTCATATCGGTTGTCAGATTAAAAAAAAAAAGGTTTCGGTAGCAGAACCTTTGTATTTCGCTATCGAAATATAAAGGTACCTTTATTTTTTCCGGTACCGTAACCGCTTTTTAAAGGTACCGATATATTATCGACTTTGACCTGGCGTTGTTGCCAAACCGCCGGCAAAGGCACTGCCGTTTTGTCTTTATATCTTTATATGTTTAGTAGACAATGCTTCCTCTGTAGAGTGCCAGCTCGCTTACTTTTCTCGATAACCTTTATAATACCGGTATTATAAAGGTTTCGGTATCATTTAAAACGGATACCGCTAACCGTACTATTGACGCCGCTACTCTCGCCAGGACGGCGAAGAGCAGGGAAGACTTTCGCATGATGATCGCCGACATCCGTTAGGATATGGCACCCTAAGAAGAAGAACCGCTAACCGTTATTTCAAAACGGTTACGGTACCGTTATGTTCGCGTGGCGCGCATAACCTTTACGACATAACGGTGATATGGAAAAACGATAATCGGAAAATGTATGCTTTGGGATAATAAAGGCCTGAACTGAAGAGAGGTGAATAAATAATTTCTGCAGCAACTGAATGTTTCTGTGCCCTTGATAGTTTTTAGGTGATTTGAGTTGCGTGATTATTGTATGACCGCTAATTATTAAATAAGCGAATAACGTCTGATGAAATCCCAACCAAACTATTCATCATAGTTATCATCCCGGCTACAATAATTAACAGATATCTACTTATGCCTTGGGTGCAAAAATCTTTAATATTAATAATATCCATACAACCATTTTTGGTAACATTTGGTAGCAGTGTACACACTTTGTGTCGACAAAGGTAACATTTTTGGTCACAAATTGGTCGCGCTTCCGTCGCGACGACCAAAGTGGAGACAATTTGACACACAAAAATGGTTACACTTAAGTAACCCATTTACCACACAAAGTCCACACCGTGTGTCGTTCCGATTGCATCTACTTTAATGAAAGTTTAATTCACCCATTCATTTTATTACGTTCTTTTTCTTTTGACTGATGGCATGTCTTGACATCTAGTGACTTCTGTTTTCCCTTAAGGCTTACGTTCATGGTCTTCTCTCCCTCTCACTGAGCATACGCGTGAGCGAGATGGATGTGCGTGTTCTAGCGCGTGTGATAGCGCGGATATCATGTTTTTCGGAATATTTCAGAAAACAAGAAGAAAAAGTAAGGAAGAAAACAAAGTTATTGTCCATTACTTTATGAAGAAGATTATAAAATTTCATCGTTTTCTGATAAAAAATGGAGCAGTAAACTGGTTACAAGTGATATAATAGGATATAATAGGGTTCAATTCAGAAGTTTTTTTCTCTACATTCTTTTGTTGAAATGCATTTCTACGAAAACTATATTACTTCTCATATCTTGCAGATTATGATATATTTTTTCCGACCGTAAATTGTTACGTTACGATGTAGGTATAAAGTGGTTACTAAACAACTCATTTTTACGAAAATTTTGAAGATCATGCCTTAATAAGATAAACAAAACACGTAAACGTATGACAGGGAAATTAAGTTTTTTTAAGTAACAAGCTAGTGAAGTTAAGTGGGAATTAAGTTTATTTCTGTAGTTTTAGAAAATAGATAGTTTTTAAGCAACGCGCCTTCGGAACTATGAAAGATAAATAAAATAATTAGATAAAAATGCTAATGAAGATATTTTTGTTGAAAGAAAATAACAATCAAATGTACATAAACAATGAACAGTGAAACAGAACAATGAACAATGGAAGATAATTAAAATAATTACATGAAAATGCTAATGAAGATATTTTTTAAAAGAAAATAACAATCATAAAATATGTCATTGATACTTAGCGTAAAGGGTTGTTACAATTTCAAATGCTATTAGTATTTTTAACTTTCAGCTGGTCAATATAATTCAATTCAGGATTTATTAATATCTAACGAGGATTCATCCATATGGAAAATCTCGTCACATTGTTCCAATACTGTGTCGACATTGTGCCGATTTGTTTGGATTTTAAAATGGAGGCTGACATGGTTTCTTAAACTTTTTATTTTTAATGGATGCCATTATTAATCTCAGCATTTTCATTGGAACTAGACATTTCTGAGTTAATATCGTGGTGATTACTGCTGTACGATATTAACTCACTATTCATTACACTTAAATCATTTATATGTATTGGGCCTCCCTTGTTAGACCTAACAACTTTAGCCCTAATGTTTCAAAACAATGAATTTTTCGGGTTATTATAGAGTGTATATAAAAGCCCGTGGAGCCAGAAGTTCGGGAAGGAGGTCCAGAGGGCCTACCGCGAAAGGCATTCGAAGTTTCCCCGCTCTGTCATACTTACAAGTTCGTACTAAAGTGTGACAGAGAGGGAAAACTTCGAATGCCGTTCGCGGTAGGGCCTCTGAGTAGGTCGAGTGCGCACGTGAAACGAAGGGCCGACGAAGCGAGTTTCTGGCGGGTTTCTGGCCCCGTAGCATGGATGGCGTTATCACGCGATAAGTGATAGGATAAGCGCGTCGTCTCATTCTATCGAACGGTGTCAGCCAGGGACGGCATCTCTATCCTATCACTTATCGCGTGATAAGGCCATCCATGCTACGGGGCCTGGTGTGTGTCTGTTTGTGGCATCGTAGCTCCTAAACGAATAGCGTTATTCCCGGTTATGCCCCTAAAGGAGCCTGGGGTCCGATTTGAACGCGGTATTTTTAATCCGAAAGCTGACGTGATTTATAGGGGTAGGACAAACAAGACCACGTGGAAGTGGGGTGATCTGATTCGGGTTTTGGTATAGTGTATTTCAAATACGAAGGCCCGATGCACTTGAAACTTAACAATAGGGCTCATAATGTTTGCCTTTTGTTATCTAATTAGGAGCACTTCAAAATGGCACGCGTCGGTGCAATTCGAATGCAACTAAAGCGTGACTAAAACATTTTGGTACTTGAAAATAAAAATACGAAATATTAGTTCACATTTATTTTTATAGCTAATATTTGTTAAAACAAAAATTGTGTCAATGAAATATTTATTTATATCTATATACATTTATTTAATTGTGTCAACTAAAAAATAACAATCAACTTTCAGGTAACTCAAGTTAAGACTAACTTAATTTAAGTACGTTAAAAATATATTCATTAATTACATAAAATATAAAATTTATTCGCTTTCTGACGTATATTCTTCCGAACTTGAGGCTTCGCAGGTGTTTATGATGACCGGATACACAGGGTGGGCTAAAAACTCGTTCTCCACTTTGATGACATGCTCACAAGCATTTTTCCAAAGCGTAGGGTTCGTCATGTCTACCACAGCTCTTAAATTTTGAATTACAGAATCACCTACTGTTGGTGTAATGTTCGTCTTACGAATTTGTTTTTTGACATAACTCCACATAAGCTCGATTGGGTTCAACACACAATAATAGGGGGGAAGCCTCAATATTTCATGCCCAGCCTCAGCCGCTATTTTGTAGATGAAGTATTTCTTTTCAAATTTTTGACTTTGTACAATTTCCAACAATTTTTTAACAGTTATTTTCTCAGGTATACTAATATGACGCTTTCTCAAAAATGGCACTATGTCAGGTTTTCTTGAATTGGTGTTGGGAATCTTTTCCTCTTGACGGCTATGATATGACGCATTATCCATAACGATAACGCTATTGGCAGGGATATTGGGTAAAAGCTGCTCCACGAACCATTTTTCGAACAACTCCGAACAGATATCTTCGTGATAGTTTGCACTTGAATTTTTCAGATGTTTGCTCGAAACAAGAAGAGCCCCTTGAATCCAACCATTTTCAGTGCCTGCGTGCAGTATAATTAAACGTTTTCCTCTTGAACATGAAGTATTTGTCGCACAATTTTGAGAGTCGTTTCTGTATCCTTTTTTCAATGTGTCGTGGGTATCAAACCAAGTCTCGTCCAAATATACAATACTTTTTCCAGTAGACCTCTTCAATCGTATATCGGTAATAAATTCTTCTCTTAATTTTTAAAGCCGTGATGTTTCCACAATGATTCTCCTTCCGTTTAACTTTCCATATTTAATGCTTGATGAATCTCTGTGAGCGTTGGAACTTCATTTTTTCTATAAAAGTCATACACAGTTCTCTTCACAACCTCTTCTGTAAAATTATCAATTTTTTTAAAAGAAGCTTTTACTCGTTTTCGAGGGAGGTATCTTGGTCCTGATGAGAGTGATGAGACAATCCTTTTAACTGTCCTTTCCGGAACACTGGTGAATGTAGACGTTTCTTTAATTAAAATTTTTTTGCCCATTCGATTTAACAATGTGTTATAAACACTTATCACCACATCTTGGGTGTCCTTGCTTAGAAATCTTTTCTTACGTTGCTGTAAACTAACATCACCACTGGACGGGTTACTTGTGGGTGTTTCCCAAGGTCGAAACATACTTAATTATTTACAGTATACGTGTGATCACAAATGTAGTCAGATGACAACTAACATGAAATATTGTTTTACTAGGTTAAACGATCAAGATCATTAGGTATCACTAATCCTATTGTTAACGCCTAATGACCGTCTCAAGTGCATCGGGCCTTCGTATTTGAAATACACTATACCTAGCAAGGAATTAAGTTGCCTACTAGAAAAAGTTACTAGAAAATGTTTAGGTACTAACCTGATATTCATTATACTTTATTTGGTAATACGCATACATTTTATAGAAATCATAGTGGGTTATTTAGGTAGAAATATTGCAGTGATTTGCTCGTTAAGATTTGGTGATCATTTATTAAATTTGGTGTTCGAATACAATTTAATGCGCAGTCGTTATTAAAACAGCTAATACTATTGTAATGGTAGAATATTTTTTTTTGGTGTTCAGTATAAATATTTTTTTGGTAAGAGGGCTTAGGGTACCAAAGTATTTTTTGGTGGTCATTATATTTGTTCCCATTATTTAATGCATAAAAAGGTACATGTCAACAAAGAAAAAAATACATAAAACATTCAATGAATTAATCGGTCCTTCGTGCAATGTGCGCCGCCCACTGCCACTTAAGTTTAGCGGTTCGGATGGCTATATCGGTTACCTTTCATTCCATCACGCAGAGAAACTCCCAACATAGCCCTCTCCATTGCCCTTTGGGTGACTTTGAGCCTTCTTATGAGGCCCATTGTAAGCCGATGCCGATGGCCGTTGGGGCGGAAAGGTTCTCGAGTGGGCGACCACGTACCAGAAGGCGCGGCGTGGGTAGCATCATATCAGCCGAAAGACGTCCACTGCTGGACATAGGCCTCCCCCAAAGAGTGCCAAAATGACCGGTCCTGTGCCACCCGCATCCAGCGGACTCCCGCGACCTTACCTTACCAGGTCACCAGTCCACTTGTACCCACCCGCGCCGCGCCTTCCGGTAAGTGGTAGCCACTCGAGAACCTTTCCGCCCCAACGGCCATCGGTTCTACGTGCAATGTGCCCCGCCCATTGCCACTTATGTTTAGCGATTCGGAGGGCTATATTGGTTACCATGGTTCTGCTGCGGATAGCCTCATTTTAAATTGACGAAATTTGTGAATTATACGTATATCGAACAAAAATACTGTTTGAATGTAACCAGCGTAAAGAGACACCCAGACGCCGGGTGAACATTTCGTGAAGGGAGCTCATGTGACATACGCCTGCCCCTAAAATTAAGTTTAAATCAGTCGACTACGTCGATTAATTATCATAAATGATATGATGACAATATGCCTTCTAAACATACGTAAATTATGCGTTGCTTGACTTGCTTGAGAATCAACATAGTTAGTCACATTTTGCTCATTGTAACGTAAATAAGCAAGGTTACACGGAAACCAGTATATGATGTCATAAATATAATGCAAAATCATTTTAGTAAATAGTCATCTTATTACATAGATGAGGGTAATAACTACATACGAGTAATCTACAGTGACATAAGTATGGTAATAACTATCAACTGAACTTCTTAATTATCACTTTGCATTATGTGGTCACGTGGTATTTGCCTGTACACTGTAATGCTGAGGTAAATATGAGGATACTAATACAATAAAAACGAAGTATTCTGTATACTTTCAGTTGTGTCGCGAAGCAGACTATACTTAAGTAGTTCTAAAGATAAGATAAACTCTTAACAAGAGCAATTTAATTAGGTACACACGCGAATATGATAATTCATAATTTGTATCTCGCTCCGACATATTCATTTACCTACTCGTGATAAAGAACTAAACGGTATGTAGCGTTCTCCATAATAATAACATGTTTTTGTGTGTGGTTTCATATCACCAGAACCTGCTTATAAATAAAACCAAGCGTTATCATTACGAAGCTTAGTTTGTATGAGAATTTGAACAATGGCGGAGGTGCGCGTTAGTGACGGTGTTTTGGAAGGAGAGGTTCTGGATAATGTACTTGGAGGCAAGTACTACAGCTTCAAGGGCATCCCTTACGCTGCACCCCCGTTGGGAAACCTGAGATTTAAGGTGAGTAAAGCTTGTAAAAAAATAAAGTAATTTAAATGTGGAAATATATTACACCATTTTACTGACCAGAGAGATCAGGAATTAAACTCTGTGTATCTGTAAAATACCGATGCAACTTCTCAAGCCACTCCTAATTTTGTGTGCTTAATGATTTTATAATGATTTAGTAAGATATTTTTGCCTACCTGGGTACCTACTATATAACTACAATTTAAAAAGTTGAAAAACCCCCGACTGGCCCCGACATTTTCATTTCAAAGTTCAATATCTAAAAAAGGGCTGAACCGATTTTGTTGAAACGTAGCTAAGAACCATCTCGATCACGTCAGCTTTCGGATTAAAAATACCGCGTTCAAATCGGACCCCAGGCTCCTTTAGGGGCATAACCGGGAATAACGCTATTCGTTTAGGAGCTACGATGCCACAAACAGACACACACACACCCACACAGAAAGACAGATACAAAGAAAGACAGATACACAGAAAGACAGATACACAGAAAGACAGATACACAGACACGTCAAACTTATCATCATCATCATATCAGCCGAAAGACGTCCACTGCTGGACATAGGCGTCAAACTTATAACACCCCTCTTTTTCCGTCGGGGGTTAAAAAAACCTCTTCATATTTACTTTGACGTCTGTGTCTATCTGGGAATGCAATACCAAACAGCAATAAATAATACAATATGTACAGTATGACATCATCTGCTCACGACTTCTTTGTTGCGATGAGTTTTCAAATAGTGAATAATCTCCACTTATAATAAATCTCTAAATTAAAAAAAGAATCAGCCAGTTTGAAACTAAGCTTTGCGCGGTTCGAATGTTCTCAGCATCCCATGAACGGAAAAATATGAAACATTTTATATAGGTACATTATTATTCTAGCTGCAACTTAGGATAGTTTTTATCCGACTGCGACAGTTAATTAATTTTCCGAAATATACGACTTCATTTAATTTTTCATTTATTTTTATTGAAATCAAACGCTGCTCCAACTGTCAGCTATAAGAACCGTCAAATTTTCGTCAAAATGGCGGAATTGCTTTGCCTTTCACTTATTAATAATTTAAATCCCGTCTACGATAGACCTTTACGAGACAAATGCTAAAATATAAACCATAAAAAAATATTCGATTCTGATATGAGAACTTATATGCGCAAATGTCGTTTTATGTCGTAATTTCAATAAATGAAATCAACAAATTTGAACAATATAATTAACACGAATTTGTTTTTTTTGAATGACAATGGCACGCGCTCGGCGCATTCAGCCAAAGTTACCACGAAAACCGATACTCAATGTTCATATATTTGCATCCCTGTCACTCGAGCATGGTTAGTGCGATAGAGATAGAGATACCCGAATATTTTCGAATTCCGAAGTTCGTGGTTATAGCTCAGGAATCGAAAATATGGTAAATAATCATAATGTATTTTCTCGAAAAAGAATTTAAAATAAATATAGTCAAATGGAGAAAAAAACAAAGCAAGAGGTTATATAGGTAATGATTAAGTTATAAGAGTCCAAAGTTTTAAGAGGGGGTATGTTCTGTCCCTTTTCCGCAAAACGCACCTTCATATGAAACGATTGTTTTTTACTATGACGCTCGAGTATATTGACGTCACAGTCCCTCATCGTTTTCTCACTCTAACAAGCGACATTAAAACGGATGTAGCTTCATAATTTTTTGAGATATTTGAATGGGAGTTTCATTATCTTCTATCTATTTATACATAATAAATGCCTATGTCCTGACTGACTTATTCACTCACTCACTCACTCACTCACTCATCAACGCACAGCCGAAACTACTAATCTTAGAGAGTTGATTTTTGCACAGTATGTTGCTTTTATAACGTGGGCTAGGGATAAAAAGGGATTTTTGAAAATTCTACCCCTAAGGGGGTAAAATGGGGGTGCAAAGTTTGTATGGGAGAACCTTTTTTTTTTGAGCTATAGACTTAAACTTTGTAGAAAAATTAGTTATTAGAATACAAATGAAACACTTTCAGCGTTTTGGAAAATTCCACCCCTACGGGGGTAAAATAGGGGTGCAAGGTTTGTATGGGGGAAACATTTTTTTTTTAAATAGAGACTTAAAACTTTGTAGAAAGATCAGTCATTAGAATACAAATAAAGAACTTTCAGGGTTTTAGAAAATTCTACCCCTAAAGGGGTAAAATAGAGTGCAAAGTTTGTATGGGAAAAACTACTTTTTTTTAAATAGAGACTTAAAAACTTTGTAGAGAAATTATTCATTAGAATACAATTCAGCGTTTAAAAAAAATCTACCCCTAAGGGGGTAAAATAGGGGTGCAAATTTTGTATGGGGGAAACAATATTTTTTTTAAATAGAGACTTAAAACTTTGTAGAAAGATTCGTCATCAGAATACAAATTAAGCACTTTCAGCGTTTTAGAAAATTCTACCCCTAAAAATAGGGGGCTAAAATAGGGGTGCAAAGTTTGTATGTGGGAAACTATTTTTTTTAGCTAGAGTCCTAAAACTTTGTAGAAAGATTATTTAAATACAAAGAAAGTACTTTCAGCGTTTTGAAAAATTTCACCCCTAAGGGGGTAAAATAGGGTGCAAAGTTTGTATGGGAAAAACATATTTTTTTTAATAGACACTTAAAATTTTGACGAAAAATTACTTATTAGAACATGAAAAATACTACATTCGGCGTTTTACAAAAATCATTCCCTAAGGGGGATAAAAAAGGGTGCAAGGTTTGTATGGGGAACACTTTTTCTGAGCTAGACACTTTAAACTTTGTAGAAAGATTACTTATAAAAATACAAAAAAAAGATTTTCAGCGTTTTGAAAAAATCTATCCCTAAGGGGGATAAAAAGGGGTGCAAAGTTTTTATCAGGGAAAGTTTATGTTTTTGAGTTAGAGACTTGAAACTTTGTAGAAAGATTACTTATTAAAATACATTTCAGCGTTTTAGAAAACTCCATCCCTAAGGGGATCCTTAAGATCCTTAAGAAGGGTAGCCAGTGTTGTGTGGGAAAAACTTTTTTTTTTACTAGACTTAAAACTATTCAAAATGTTACTTATTAAAATTAATAATAAAGTACTTTCAGAGTTTTAGAAAATTCCACCCCTAAGGGGGTTAAGAAAGCTTTGTATGGGCAACACTTTTTTTGAGCTAGAGACTTAAAAGTTTACGAAAAAAGTTCTTTCAGCGATTAGAAAAATTCAACCTCTAAGGGGGTTTAAAAGGGGGTTCCAATTTTAAATGGCGAGCAATAAAATTTTAAAATGTGAGTAAGAGATTTTTAACTTCGGTCTTATTCTGTACGTTAAAAGACTACAAAACTGATTTCAGAGTTTTTCCAAATTCATCCCCTAAGAGTGTTAAAATTGGTTCAAAGTTTGAGTATTTCAAGGCATTTTTAAAGTATGAGATTTTTAACTTTGGTTTTAGACTGTTTGTTCACAAACTAGAAAATGAACATCAACTTTTTTTTTAATTATCCCCTAAAAGAGGGTTCAAATTTTGTATTGAGAGAAATCATTTTCTAAGACGATAAAAAGTTCTACGCGGACGAAGTCGCGGGCAACAGCTAGTACAATCTAAGTTACTTAATCTAGCTGTTTTTATTGTCTTTAAAGGCACCACAACCCGTCAAACCTTGGGATGGAGTCCGCAGCGCCAAAGCCCACGGTCCCATCTGCCACCAGTTCGACATGTTCACCGGAGCTATCTGCACGGAACCCAGCAGCGAGGACTGTCTCTATCTAAATGTATACACGCCTGATTTAAACCCGAAAAAACCGCTACCCGTGATGTTTTGGATCCACGGCGGAGGTTTCATGAGCGGCAGTGGCAACGTCAGTTTCTACGGACCCGATTTCCTGGTCAATAAAAATGTTGTCCTGGTGACCATTAATTACAGGCTGGCGATAATAGGATTCTTATGTTTGCATACTAAAGAGGTGCCAGGTAATGCTGGGATGAAAGACCAAGTAGCTGCCCTTAGATGGGTGAAAAACAATATTAGGCATTTTGGAGGTGATGCCGACAACGTTACGATTTTTGGAGAGAGTGCCGGGGCCGCGTCAGTCACTTACCATCTAGTGTCGCCTATGTCGAAGGGATTGTTCAAGCGAGCTATCGCACAGAGTGGTTCGAATTTGAGTCATTGGGCTCGGAATTTTGAGCCCCGTTTGAGAGCTGAAGCTATAGCTCGTTCACTCGGGAAAGATACCAAAGATGACAAAGAACTTTACGAATTTTTCAAATCGCTTCCGATACAAAAGTTGACAAATCCTGTTGCGCCTCTGACGGCTGAGGAAGCGATAGGAGTACGTATCATTATAATTTCAACCGTAGCCGACGAAGAGGAGTTTGATGGAATTGAGAGATTTTTCTACGGCGATGTTTACGAACGGTTACACAATGGGATACATGAAGGAGTTGAAGTCATGATGGGTTACACGACTGACGAAGGCATCATTCAATTTGCGTTCTCACCTAAAGATAATTTCTTCGAGAAGTATAACAAATTCGCACAGTGCTTTGTACCCTTCGACTTAATACTGAAATGTTCGGTTAAAGATCAACTTGCGATCGGTAACATAATGAAAGAGCATTATTTTGGAGATAAACCTGTATCAAAGGATACTATTGATGCTCTCATTGAGTTTCACTCAATGCACTCAATTAAGTACAATGCTATAGAATATTCAAACATGTGTGTGCAGATTGACAGTAATAAGTTATTCTTTTATCAATTTGACATGTACTCAGAGAGAAACTTTTGGACTGAAGGTTTTGGAGGACGGCCATTCGTCAAGGGAAAGAGTGTTAGCCACTGCGACGACTTGATGTATTTATTCAATAATGACAAGGTGCCCGTAGACTTAAATAGTAAAAGTACTAAACTCATACAAAATATGTCAAAATTGTGGACTGACTTCGCCAAATTCGGGTAAGCATGAACTTATATAGCCCTATGTGACGGTGGTTTAAGATTCATCACCCGTTTCTTCATTCGAATACCTTATCTATTGCTCGGCTTTGCTAAAAGTGCCACGAATTTTTTTTTGACCTCATTATATTGAATTTAAAGTATATATTTAGGTATAGGTATATAATATTTAACGATTAGCGTTGGGTTGGATATATGACAACTTTCTTGTGAAAGTACATAGCCAAGCATGTGTGAGTGTGACCCACTGATAATAAGTTGAGAATGTTGAGATTAGTAGATTTAAAATTGAATTTTAGTTGTTCCCTCGTCATGTTAGCGTAATCCTTGCATCCTAAAAGGATTTAATTAATGAGCGATATGTGAATTCGTTTACAAATATTGTTTCAGTGACCCGACTCCCGACGGCAGTCTAGGAGTGAAATGGCCACCATTCGACCCTCAGAAGCAGCAGTATTTGATCATCGGGAGCGACCTGGTGGTGTCGTCCCACCCGGACATGAAGGACTTCGAATTCTGGGAAAAACTGCATCGACAATATTTAAAACATTAGAACTGTGCGTTCGTAATATTTTGTTTATGTAGGGTCAACTGTCCACACATTGAACATTGAAACTTTGGTGCACAGTGAAACACCTCAATATTTCCAAAACCTCATGTTGCTAGATAGATTAGGACGACCTGAGGAAACTCTCGAACACGCTCTGTTTGTGGACGCGACATGTGGAAGGAAAAGTCACAACACACATTTTTTTTAATTTGACACAAAAAGTAAAAAATATAATGATATTTGTTTTTTTTACAAATTATAGAATTTTATTTCGTATTTTTTACTATCCCATTGCCTTCTGTACATCCTAAAGCGTCTATGGAGCTGTATGTTGATAAAAATCCTTCACTATTTGTGGCATTTTTCATTGATGATCAAAAAAAACCTAGTTTGTTCACAATGACACAGCAAACAATGAAACAATGTGTGTGAATGACACAGCGATGTAGAACATTTTATAAAATGAATTTAAAAACGTCGGAGATAGGATGCTTTGAAATTTTGGTGTTTCATTGATGGACAAGTTACCCTAGACTTTTTAGTATTCTAAGTATACCTCTATTTACCGTTGTAACTTGATACAAGAACTTGTTATTGAATGCAGACTAAAAATAGAATATTGTTTGTAAATAATGTTGCAGGTTAGCACGTCTCATTCATTAGGTGATATATGTCTAGCTATTTGCATATCTAGGTATAAGTACTTATCGCTAAAACATAAAATTGAAAGAAGAACTAAAACGGAACGTGTTTATTATTAATTTTGTTTTAATGAATGACTTTATGATGTAACAGGCCAGACAGACACGTCTTATCAAATTACAAACCTGCTGAATCGGAATCATTTATTTTGGACCGTGATTCATGTCTGGTAAGAAACAATGAAATTTGCACTTCTATTATATGGTTAGCAATTAAATTACCCTATCCTCCTAAGGCCCCGCGTACAAAATTTTGTACAAATTTCAAAATCAAGTTTGAACTTTTACTAAATGTCAAAAAGTTCCTTATTTAATGACACAAAATCGTAGTCTGGGCCCCAGGAGGCTATAGTGGGGTGGTCCTTAAAACTGAAAATTTGAAATTTTAATGAGACGCCCTCTTAATATTGTTCTGATACGTGAAAAAGTTAAGTAGGTTTTGTTTTTTGGATAAGATTTAGGGGTCGCGACCGAATTTAGAAATATTTTATGGTGTGCATTTCTCCATAATACGTTTTTTTTTTCTTTTAAATGACCTCCTACTGCTAGAGCGCGAACAGCCCTAAACCATATTATAATGCAGGAAGCCAGCGGTAACATATAATAAAGCTGAAGAGGGTCGAAAGTCTGTACATGGAAGATATTCGAAAAAAAATTGGCTAGGGATTCTTAGAATGGATAACAGAACACGTTCCAACAGTTTTTAGAATTTTGTCTGTTTGTCTGTTTATCTGTTTATCTGTTTATCTGTTTATCTGTTTGTCTGTTTATGTGACCGCGCATCACGTGAAAACAGCTGAACCGATTAAGATGAAATTTGGTATAGAGATAGTTTGAGTCCTGAGGAAGGACATAGGGTAGTTTTTATCCCGATAATCAACCCCTAAAGAGATGAAATGGGGGGTGGAAATTTGTATGGAGCTACTTAAACCACTGCACCGATTAGGCGGAAATTTGGTATATAAATAGTTTGAGTCCTGGGAAAGGTCAAAGGATAGGTTTAATTCCGGAAATCTTCCTTTAAAGGGGTAAAATGGGGGCGGGGGGGGGGGGGGGGTGAAAATTTGGAAGTAACCCATTTTGATAAAATTTGGTTTAGAGGTAGTTTAAGTTCTGGTAAAGGACATCGGATAGTTTTTATTCCGGAAATCTTCCGCTAAGGGGGTGAAAGGGGGGATGACATTTTGGATGGACTCCGTTTAGATCAAATTTGGTATAGATATAGTTTGAGTCCCGGAGAATGACAATAGATAGTTTGAATCCCGAAAATCATCCCCCAAGGGGATGAAATCGGGATGAAAATGTGGATAAATCCCATTTAGTTAAAATTTGGTATAGAGATAGAAGGAGTCCCAGGGAAGGATAATGCATAGTTTTTATCCTGAAAAATCATCTCCTGAGGGGGTGAAATGAGGGGTGAAAATTTGGATGGAACCCATTTACGGTATAGCGAGTTGGAGTCTTGGGGAAGGACATAGGATAGTTTTATCCCAAAAATTACAACCCCAATTACACCCTCTTAGGGGATGCCCTAAGGGGGTGTAATTGGGGGTGAAAATTTGTTTGTGACCCATTTTGATGAAATTTGGTTGAAAGATAGTTTGAGTCCTGGGAAAGGACATATGATAGTTTTAAATTCCAGAAATCATCCCCTAATGGCGTGAAATTGGGGTGAAAATTTTAATGAAATTTAGTATAAAGATAGTTTGAGTCTCGGAGTATGACAACGGATAGTTTTAATCCCGAAAATCATACCCTCAGGGATGAAATAGGGGGTGAAAATTTGGATAAAATCCAGTGAAGTTTGGTATATATAGAGATAGTGAAGAGTCCCAAGGAAGGACAATTCATAGTTTTTATCCTGAAAAATCATCTCCTGAGGGGGTGAAACGAGGGGTGAAAATTAGGATAGGACCCATTTAGATGAAATTCGGTATAGAGATAGTTGGAGTTCCGGGAAAGGAAATCGCATAGTTTTTGTAACGAAAACCATTGCCTGAGAGGATGAAATGAGGGTGAAGATTTGGATGGAACTCATTTAGATGAAATCTGGTTAAGAGATAGTTTGAGTCCTAAGAAAGGACATATGATAGTTTTTATTCCGCAGATCATCCCCTAAGGGGGTGAAATGGGGGTGAAAATTTGGATGGAACCCATTTGAGGTATAGCGATAGTTGAAAGTCCTGGGGAAGGACATAGGATAGTTTTATCCCGAAAATCCTCCCCTAAGGAAAGAAAATTTGGATTTGAGTGACCCATTTAGATGAAATTTGGTTTACAGATAGTTTGAATTCCGGAAAAGGACATAGGATAGTTTTTATCCCGGAAATCATCTCTTAAGGGGGGGAAATGGGGGGTGAATATTTGTATGGAGCTACTATACAACCCATTTAGATAAAATTTTGTATAGAGGTAGTTATAGTAGGCGCGGCGTTGGTAGGCCCCCCACAAAGTGGACTGATGACCTGTTAAAGGTCGCGGGAGTCCGCTGGATGCGGGTGGCGCAGGATAAGTCACTTTGAAAGTCTTTGGGGGAGGCCTATGTCCAGCAGTGGACGTCTTTTGGCTGATATGATGATGATGATAATGATGATAAAAATAGTTTGAGTCTCGGGGAAGGACATAGGATAGTTTTTATATCGGAAATCTACCCCTAAAAGGGAAATGGAGGGTGAAAGGTAAGGTGTAAGGCAAAAGCTAGTACCTAAATATTTGCTGACAGTATTGTGTTCTGTAGAAAAGTGTTAGCATTCTTATTAATCGTATAACAGTGTTAACCCTTAATAGGACAGAGCATATTTTTTTTGGAAATTAAAATTTGAGTTCGATTTATGGGTAAGTTGGGTATCTTGATCCAGAAAAAATACATTAAAAGGGGGGGGGGGGGTAAGTGGAAGGGGGTGATTTCTGGTGGGAAATTATTTCCCCTTGTTCGATGATCGTATTGAAAAAATCGGTCCGACCGTTGAGGTAATCTTTATTATTTTCTTCATTTTATGACTTTTTTATGAGTTTTCTTTGTTTCTTGTTATTTTTTAATACAATCTTAAAAATAAAACAGGGAAATTCATAAAAAAACGAACTTTTAATCATATAAATATATAAACAAAACGTAAAATTGGAAAAGTAATTACAAAGCCTCATTTTTATTTGTGTTTATCACAAAATTACAAAATAAACTAATATTATACATCAGTTTAATATTAATACACTATTTTACAAGTCATTCACCTGTTTCACACATATAATTTCCTTTAAAAACAAAGATTTAACCGACGAAAAATCAATCATCCCCTATTTGCCTACCCTTAAGGTTGGTTTTTTTTTCCAAATGTATATGGGACCAACTGAGGGGTATACCCTTTCCAATAAAAAAAGAATTCTCAATTTCAATAGAGGCACAGGTAAGAACAGTAGTTTAAAAACCAAAAGACTTTTTTTTGAATAACCCGCCGATGTGCTTACGTATTATGTTATGAAGCACGAGCATTATCAGATTTATCAGTATAAAGTGAAGTTTGTATGATTTGAACAATGATGGAAGTAAGTGTCAGTGACGGTGTTTTGGAAGGAGATATTCTGGACAATGTACTTGGAGGCAAGTACTACAGCTTCAAGGGCATCCCTTACGCTGCTCCCCCATTGGGAGACCTGAGATTCAAGGTAAGTTGAACTTGTGACACATTGCAATGTTTCATCATTTTAATGAAACACCACAATTTAACCGAATAATTGACAAAGAACAAAGAAAAAAATTTAACATTACACGTACTTAACGAATATTAAAATATTGCATAAAAAAACCTGCAACTGCTATTTTATTCCAAATTAAATATTAGTCATATCGAACTTACATAATCTCCACTTATAATAAATCTCTAAATTAAAAAAAGAATCAGCCAGTTTGAAACTAAGCTTTGCGCGGTTCGAATGTTCTCAGCATCCCATGAACGGAAAAATATGAACATTTTTATATAGGTACATTATTATTCTAGCTGCAACTTAGGATCGTTTTTATCCGACTGCGACAGTTAATTAATTTTCCGAAATATACGACTTCATTTAATTTTTCATTTATTTTTATTGAAATCAAACGCTGCTCCAACTGTCAGCTATAAGAACCGTCAAATTTTCGTCAAAATGGCGGAATTGCTTTGCCTTTCACTTATTAATAATTTAAATCCCGTCTACGATAGACCTTTACGAGACAAATGCTAAAATATAAACCATAAAAAGATATTCGATTCTGATATGAGAACTTATATGCGCAAATGTCGTTTTATGTCGTAATTTCAATAAATGAAATCAACAAATTTGAACAATATAATTAACACGAATTTGTTTTTTTTGAATGACAATGGCACGCGCTCGGCGCATTCAGCCAAAGTACCTGCGGCGCTACCACGAAAACCGATACTCAATGTTCATATATTTGCATCCCTGTCACTCGAGTATGGTTAGTGCGATAGAGATAGAGATACCCGAATATTTTCGAATTCCGAAGTTCGTGGTTATAGCTCAGGAATCGAAAATATGGTAAATAATCATAATGTATTTTCTCGAAAAAGAATTTAAAATAAATATAGTCAAATGGAGAAAAAAACAAAGCAAGAGGTTATATAGGTAATGATTAAGTTATAAGAGTCCAAAGTTTTAAGAGGGGGTATGTTCTGTCCCTTTTCCGCAAAACGCACCTTCATATGAAACGATTGTTTTTTACTATGACGCTCGAGTATATTGACGTCACAGTCCCTCATCGTTTTCTCACTCTAACAAGCGACATTAAAACGGATGTAGCTTCATAATTTTTTGAGATATTTGAATGGGAGTTTCATTATCTTCTATCTATTTATACATAATAAATGTCCTGACTGACTTATTCACTCACTCACTCACTCACTCACTCACTCATCAACGCACAGCCGAAACTACTAATCTTAGAGAATTGATTTTTGCACAGTATGTTGCTTTTATAACGTGGGCTAGGGATAAAAAGGGATTTTTGAAAATTCTACCCCTAAGGGGGTAAAATGGGGGTGCAAAGTTTGTATGGGAGAACCTTTTTTTTTGAGCTATAGACTTAAACTTTGTAGAAAAATTAGTTATTAGAATACAAATGAAACACTTTCAGCGTTTTGGAAAATTCCACCCCTACGGGGGTAAAATAGGGGTGCAAGGTTTGTATGGGGGAAACATTTTTTTTTTAAATAGAGACTTAAAACTTTGTAGAAAGATCAGTCATTAGAATACAAATAAAGAACTTTCAGGGTTTTAGAAAATTCTACCCCTAAAGGGGTAAAATAGAGTGCAAAGTTTGTATGGGAAAAACTACTTTTTTTTAAATAGAGACTTAAAACTTTGTAGACAAATTATTCATTAGAATACAAATAAAGTACCTAGATTCAGTGTTTTAAAAAAATCTACCCCTAAGGGGGTAAAATAGGGGTGCAAATTTTGTATGGGGGAAACAATATTTTTTTTTAAATAGAGACTTAAAACTTTGTAGAAAGATTAGTCATCAGAATACAAATTAAGTACTTTCAGCGTTTTAGAAAATTCTACCCCTAAAAATAGGGGGCTAAAATAGGGGTGCAAAGTTTGTATGTGGGAAACTATTTTTTTTAGCTAGAGTCCTAAAACTTTGTAGAAAGATTATTTAAATACAAAGAAAGTACTTTTAGCGTTTTGGAAAATTTCACCCCTAAGGGGGTAAAATAGAGTGCAAAGTTTGTATGGGAAAAAATTTTTTTTTTAATAGAGACTTAAAATTTTGACGAAAAATTACTTATTAGAACATGAAAAATACTACATTCGGCGTTTTACAAAAATCATTCCCTAAGGGGGTTAAAAAAGGGTGCAAGGTTTGTATGGGGAACACTTTTTCTGAGCTAGACACTTAAAACTTTGTAGAAAAATTACTTATAAAAATACAAAAAAAAAGACTTTCAGCGTTTTCAAAAAATCTATCCCTAAGGGGGATAAAAAGGGGTGCAAAGTTTTTATCAGGGAAAGTTTATGTTTTTGAGTTAGAGACTTGAAACTTTGTAGAAAGATTACTTATTAAAATACAAAAAAAGAACACAAATCGTTTTAGAAAATTCCACCCCTAATAGGGTTAAAAGGGAGAGCAAGCTTTGCATGGGCAACACTTTTTTTTGAGTTAGACTTAAAACTTTGCAAAAAGATTACTTATTAGAATACTAAAAAAAAACTTTCAGCGTTTTAGAAAACTCCATCCCTAAGGGGATCCTTAAGATCCTTAAGAAGGGTAGCCAGTGTTGTGTGGGAAAAACTTTTTTTTTTACTAGACTTAAAACTATTCAAAAGAAAGCTTTGTATGGGCAACACTTTTTTTGAGCTAGAGACTTAAAAGTTTACGAAAAAAGTTCTTTCAGCGATTAGAAAAATTCAACCTCTAAGGTGGTTTAAAAGGGGGTTCAAATTTTAAATGGCGAGCAATAAAATTTTAAAGTGTGAGTAAGAGATTTTTAACTTCGGTCTTATTCTGTACGTTAAAAGACTACAAAACTGATTTCAGAGTTTTTCCAAATTCATCCCCTAAGAGTGTTAAAATTGGTTCAAAGTTTGAGTATTTCAAGGCATTTTAAAAGTATGAGATTTTTAACTTTGGTTTTAGACTGTTTGTTCACAAACTAGAAAATGAACATCAACTTTTTTTTTAATTATCCCCTAAAAGAGGGTTCAAATTTTGTATTGAGAGAAATCATTTTCTAAGACGATAAAAAGTTCTACGCGGACGAAGTCGCGGGCAACAGCTAGTAATAAAATAAAACTCATGAATTCGAATAAGTCATTGTAAAAGAGTTGCAAATAAACAAAATAAACAAATAAAGAGAGCAACGAAACTTTAAATTCTATATTTATTAAAGGCCATACTCGGGTTTCCATAGTACGAGTCGGCCCCTTACATCAAATGGACTCGGGCTTTTTTTGTGAGTACCTTTTATAGTGAAGAATATTTATGCTGAGTATCAACATCCTTGTGCCAGTTTTAAACGTATGATATTTTAATGTATAGTATTGTATAGTTTCTCGGGATGTATTGAAGCGATTTGATTCATATTTTGAAATAATGTTCTTTATTTGGATTTGCATCACCATCCAGAAAACTAATGCTAGTTATCATACTCACAAAAAAATATCCAGAGTCCACTTGATATTAGGCGACTTACTAAGGAAACCCGACTATGGCCTGTGTTGGTACAGTCACCGGCATAAATATATGATGGAACAAAGGCCGCAAATATCTCTAATGACAACTCTATTCCTAGAGCCGTATGAGCGTGTCAGATATTTTTGCGGCCTTTGATTCATCATATATTGATACCGGTGATTGTAAATACAATGCACTTTAATCTATTTACCAAGCAGTTGGATTTGGTTTGTTTGTCACTTGCGGCTTGCCTCATACCCGACCCGACAGACCCATTTGGAAGATTAGCGCTGGCCACCATTTTCCTGAGAAAAATAAATAAATAAATATTTGCGGACAATCTTACACAAATCAACCTAGTCCCAAACTAAGCAAAGCTTGTACTATGGGTACTAGACGACGATATAGATACTTATATAGAGAAATACATACTTAAATACATAGAAAACATCCATGACTCAGGAACAAATATTCGTGCTCATCACACAAATAAATGCCCTTACCTACCGGGATTCGTACCCAGGACCTCTTGCTTCGTAGGCAGGGTCACTTCCAACTAGGCTAAAGCGGTCGTCAAACCATATGGAACCATAGGCCATTTCGTGACGCGGCAACGTCACAGATTCACTTTTTCTTTTGTCTTTGTCTTGTAATATGTGTTGTGTTGTGTCACGAATAAATGTTTGTTTCTGATTCTGAACCGTTTCGTTATCATACAATATAATGTTCTTTATTTTTTTGTCTACAATAGGGGAGTGTTCTTTTCTATGATATATTTGTCTTTTAAGGCACCGCAACCCTTGGGATGGAGTCCGCAGCGCCAAAGCCCACGGTCCCATCTGCCACCAGCTCGACATGTTCACTGGAGCTATCTGCACAGAACCCAGCAGCGAGGACTGTCTCTATCTAAATGTATACACGCCTGATTTTGATTGGATCCACGGCGCAGGTTTCATGAGCGGCAGTGGCAACGTCAGTTTCTACGGACCCGATTTCCTGGTCAATCAAAATGTTATCCTGGTGACCATTCATTACAGGCTCGCTGTAGTAGGATTCTTATGTCTGCATACTAAAGAAGTGCCAGGTAATGCTGGTATGAAAGACCAAGTAGCTGCCCTTAGATGGGTGAAAAACAATATTGGACATTTTGGAGGTGATGCCGATAATGTCACTATTTTTGGACAAAGTGCCGGGGCCGCGTCGGTTACTTACCATTTAGTGTCGCCAATTTCGAAGGGATAGTTCAAGCGAGCTATCGCACAGAGTGGCTCGAATTTGAGTCATTGGGCTCGGAATTTTGAGCCCCGTTTGAGAGCTGAAGCTATAAGGTCGTTCACTCGGGAAAGATACCAAAGATGACAAAGAGCTTTACGAATTTTTCAAATCGCTTCCGATACAAAAGTTGACAAATCCTGTTGCGCCTCTGACGGCTGAGGAAGAGGTAGTAGTACGTATCAATATAATTTTAACTGTAGCTGACGAAAAGGAGTTTGATGGAATCGAGAGATTTTTCTACGGCGATGTTTACGAACGGTTACTTAATGGGATACACGAAGGAGTCGAAGTCATGATGGGTTACACGACTGACGATGGTATCCTTCAATTTGCATTCTCACCAAATGACAGTCTCTTCGACAACAATAACAAATTCATACAGCGCTTTGTACCCATCGACTTATTGTTGAACTGTTCAATAAAAGATCAACTTGTCATCGGTATGAAAGTCAAAGAGTATTATTTTGGAAGTAAACCTGTGTCTACAGAAAATATCGATGCCCTAATCAAATATTGCTCAATGCAATTATTTAAGTACAATGTCATCGAATATTCGGATACAAATAAAATATTTTTCTATCAATTTGACATGTACTAAATGATTATAATAATAAATTTGCACATTGGAATTCCTTGATGTACCGTGTCATTTGTTTCAATAACAAATATAATTTCATCATCATCATCATCATATCAGTCGAAAGACGTCTACTGCTGGACATAGGCCTCCCCCAAAGAAGATAAATTATTTATGTCAAATATCATTTTTTTTTTAAAGCCTATAAAGTGTCCCACTGCTGGGCTCCCTCCCTCCCCTCCTGACTTCCACTCGTCCCGATTCCGAGAAATCTCCGGCCAATCGCCGCCGGATCGATCGGGTCCAAATATCATTTATTTGACATAAAAAAAATCATAACGCGCTTCACGCTAACATCAGAGAAAATATTGTAATAGCTCTGTAATATATAATGTAACAGCTCAACTGGGTTCTACTCGTCGATCTGAGTAAGTATTAATATTTTTCATCGGAATATTTAGGGTTTTTCCAGCAAGGTACAATAAATAGGCTTATTTTTAGACAATGATGACACTCAAGTTTTATGTATTACTGACCATTTAACGGCCTCCGTAGCCCAGTGGGTAGTGACTCTGCCTACGAAGGAGGTCCCGGGTTCGAATCCCGGTCAGGGCATTTATTTGTGTGTTTATCACGAATATTTGTTCCTGAGTTATGGATGTTATATATGTATATAAGTATCTATATGTATTTATCTATTATATATATCATCGCCTAGTACCCACAACACAAGCCTTACTGAGCTTACCGTGGGCCTAGGTTGATTTGTGTAAGATTGTCCCGTAATATTTATTTATTTTATTTATTTATTATTGGCTTAGACAAAAACAGAACCACAAATATGTATCAAGAGCAGCACGAACTGCCAACCAACTGTTATGCAGTTTGGCAGTAGATGTATTATGTAACCATTTAATGTGTCCTTTTAAGAAATAAACGATTTAATATTTATATAGAGGTGGCAAAATAAAGTATAGTTTAAATTATTGGATCCCTTTACACGAAGAAGAAGAAGAATATTTATATTATTAGATAATTTTTGTCTTTGTAAATTAGTGAGTTTATCGATAAGTACATACACTAAGCATGGTACCACTCTAGTCATACTGACAATCACCCCGTTAAAATGTCAAACGCGAATAATGCGATACATTGCTGTGACATTACATTACGGTAGTCCCTAATCTGCGGCTTTGGCTAGCAAGCAATGCAAAGCAATGGCGAATTTCATAATCGATTGCGTATTTATTCAAAACACTGTTATTTTAGTACTTACCGGTGATAGAAAATCGCTCCCGGAGGATCCTTTGAGTCCTGGCTTGCCTGTCGGCACGACTAAATTGCACGACGCGGCATGTTTTTATTTTTAATACGGCAAAAATCGTCACCCACGGTCAACAGACAACTGATCTGCGTTTTGACTGCGTTTGACAGTGTTATGAGTGTTCACTCATAACATCGGCTACATGCACCCCGCTTACTACCGTTTCTATAGTATTTACTTGTTCTGTGGCTTTCAGGCACTAATAATCTTAATTCGAAATAAAATGGATTTGCGGGCCGCGTCAGGGTTAACCTAATCACGAAAAAGATACCTAGAGATTATTCACTGCCTCACCCATCCATATTAACATATTATTAAATAAATAAGTAGGTACTATTTCTAACTACCACATTCCATGGGATGAATTAAATAATCGCAATTAAATTTTATCCTATTCTGACTTTTACTCGTCGAGGTCGAACCGTCTGAGCAAACTTTGCTCCGGAGGGGCTGTAGGCGCTTTAATCATAAACCATGGTTCTGTTTCACTAAACGTAAGCTTCAGTTGGATTCAGTTTCGTATCAATCGCAAGAGCTCTTTCTGACACATGAAACTTAGCGCGCGTGAAAGCAAACGCAACAAACAAACCGATTTCAATTTGATACTTACCTACCTTCATTCAGAGAGATCCCTCTGCTCTGTCAAGTTCTGATTTGGGTCATTGTCAGTCACAAAAACAAAAATCATCTTTCCGGTGGTCAATAGTTAAGGGCTTACGTTTAAATATAATATGTTTTTATCACATAGAATTATAGAAGGGGCAACGCCGTTTATGCGGATTCAGAGTTCGACCAAAAATTAGACTTTATAGCTCTTAACTTTGGCAATGTCCACCGATGAGACGCGAACCTAAATCTGACAATGACCCATTTATGACTGATGCCCCAAATGTTCCCAACTTTCGCAAATATTAAATACTAAATATTCACGTCTCGAAGCAACTTTAATATTACAATCCTTGAATAAATAAAGGTAAACTATTATATTTCAAAATTGCTTGTTGAAATGATAAGAGCTGAATAATGACCCACTTAATTTCAGAGGTAAGTATAATTAGAATATTAGCAGTGTTCCCGAAGGATTTTGCTAAATTTTCATTCATATTTGGTGGTCGGGAGAAATCCAAATAATTTTACCAGCGCGGTCTCGCCAATATTCAGAAAACACCTACCTACTTAAGATGTCACATAAAGTTACACACCTTATTGGGCTAATTCGGTTTATTTAAGATTGTGCTCTTGGTAGGTAATAAATATATACCTATGTTTTATGGCGGCGCGAGTCAAGTCTTACGTTTAACATTTTAAAATAATTTTATTTTAAAAGGAAGTTTTCGAAGCGCTCTGGGCGCATCGCCCGCCCTAATAGTGGCAAGCAAGTGATGCAAACTTGAGAAGTTGCCAGTTTCCATGTTGGCGCTCTCCTTGGAGATGCAGTAACGATAGCATTTTCTATTTAGAAAATAACGAATTGGATACTTACGGTCGTGGTTACGTAGAATGTTTTTTAAGGTTCCGTACTCAAAGAGTAAAGCGGGACCCTATTACTAAGACTATGCTGTCCGTCCATCCGTCTGTCTGTCACCAGGCTGTATCTCAAGCACCGTGATAGCTAGAGAGTTGAAATTTTCACAGATTATGTATTTCTATTGCCGCTATAACAACAAATACTAAAAACAAAATATTTTTTTATTTAAGGGGGGCTCCCATACAACAAACGTGATTTTTTTGACAAAAAAAATCATGTTTAACAGCCCAGCTCCTGAAATTTTTCGAATGCAATTAAAACCCTATTTTTGGGAAAGAAAATTCAACATATTTTTTTATTTATGACATATTTATGAACGGCCTCCGTAGCCCAGTTGGTAGTGACTCTGCCTACGAAGCTGGAGGTCCCGGGTTCGAATCCCGGTCAGGGCATTTATTTGTGTGTTTATCACGAATATTTGTTCCTGAGTTATGGATGTTATATATGTATATAAGTATCTATATGTCTATCTATTATATATATCGTCGCCTAGTACCCACAACACAAGCCTTATTGAGCTTACCGTGGGCCTAGGTTGATTTGTGTATGATTGTCCCGTAATTTTTTTTTTTTTTTTATGACCTATTTTTAGGACACACACCTAAATATAGCTTGGGCCTTATGAGGAGATAATGGTACGGAACCCTTCCTGCGCGAGTCCAACTCGCACTTGACCGGTTTTTTAGTTGAATTTTATGCTGATTAAATATGTCGAAATTGTAGGTAGGTACTTACCTAAATAATTCGGTTGCCTAACTCAATTTTAGTTTGACATAACTTCCCAGACTTACCTATGTACTAACAATCTTAGGGTGCCTATGTTGTTTAGCTTTAGCTGTAGACCGATCTCAAGAGCCATCTGACTCCCTGGGCAACTTATTTTCCCTATAGGTAGTTATTTACACTATTCATTCACCCAGCATACACTTAGTCTTACTAACTCCGCTAGACGGCGGTACGGACGGTTTATATAACTTAATATCTCAAAACCGGCTGAACCGACTTTGTTGAAACGTAGCTAAGAACCATCTCGATCACGTCAGCTTTCGGACAAAAAAACCACATTAAAATCGGTCCATTCATTTAGAAGCTACGATGCCACAGACAGACACACATACAAGTTAATATTATATTGTAGAATAGGTACCATTTGACACGTAAAAGTGCCCTTGTGGCCTATTTGCAGAATAAATAATTGATTTTGATTTATAACACCCCTCTTTTTGGGTCGGGGGTTTAAAATAGCAAACAACGAAATACGAAAAACGCATAAAGTATGCAAAATACCAGTATCCATGCCAAACAAGAGTTAGGTATAGGTACACCACACCGGCTATCCGTCTGCCGCAATATGTCGGGCACATTTCCATGGCTAAGCGCCCTGTTGACGTATCCGGTATCTTCTATATTACACTGGCATATTGCCAGACAGGCTCTGAAATTTCACGGGCTCTGACTATTGTATGAGTGGACGTCGACAGCATGTATTGATGTGTGGGGCTGGGATCTGCGTCTTGTGCTAGACAAACAATATATATTATGTACAACGTACCTAGGTGTTTTGTCAGTTATTGTATCTTTGGAATTGCTTGTCTTATTCGTGCTCCTGTAGCCGACCTTTATATTTAATCTTATGGCGATCTGTAGAATAGGCGAATATCCAAGTGATATTTTTTATAGTAGCGCCTAATTCGCCGAAAGTGTTGTCGCTCATTTAGCACCACCCAAGCGGACACGTGCAGGGTTGTGGTAGGTATGTAGGTAAATCCTGCGGACGCGAGCAACAGATTGTCCCCCTGTAGCCGCCCTGAGGCCTTTTCCACCACTTCAATGGACTGTACCTATCTACTTATACATGCTACCTAGTATAATAATGAGAAAGTCTGTGAGGTTGTAAGCTTGTATGTAGAGGGTAATCTCCGACACTATTCGTTCAATATCCTAAATTGTTTTACCAGTATATAGAATGGATCTGAAATAAACCTTCAGGTTGGTCACTTTATTATGTAAGCCATTGGAGGCCACGCATCGCTACGTGTGCTACACCGTAGAGCGTAGCAGCGTTTTCCTACTGTAGCGAAAACCGCACGTAGGATTAAAAAACCGGCCAAGTGCGAGTTGGACTCGCGAACGAAGGGTTCCGTACCATTATCTATAAAAACGGCAAAAAAATCACGTTTGTTGTATGGGAGCCCCCCTAATTTTTTTGTTATAGTGGTAGTTTTTAGTATTTGTTGTTATAGCGGCAACAGAAATACATAATCTGTGAAAATTTCAACTCTCTAGCTATCACGGTTCTTGAGGTACAGCCTGGTGACAGACAGACGGACGGACGGACAGCGAAGTCTTAGTAATAGTGTCCCATTTTACTCTTTAAGTACGGAACCCTCAAAATGTAGTCTGAAAAAAAGCAACGCAAGAGGTTAAATAATCACAAAGTTATAAGCGTCCAAAGTTTTAAGAACAGGTCTGTCCCTTTTCCGCAAAACGCACAGATATGAAACGATTGTCATTTACTATTCAGCTAGACGAAGGTTGCAGCTTCGTAATTTTTTGAGATATTCGAATGGGATTTTCGTCATTAGACATATTTTTTTGCCTTCTTTCTTTTGAAGCAATAATATTTTTTGAGTCTACACCCCCTATTGGAACAGAGTTGCATTTGTTTTGATTCGTTCGATTTTAATACAATACACTCTATTATAGCTGATTAAAAAAAACCGGCCAAGAGCGTGTCGGGCCACGCTCAGTGTAGGGTTCCGTAGTTTTTCGTCCGTCACAGTAAGTGTGTGAAATTATTTTGTAATTTTTTTCAAAAACTATTCAACCTATCAAGATCAAAATAATTTTCCTAAAAAGTTTTTATAAAGTTCTACTTTTGAGATTTTTTTCATATTTTTAAAACTTGTGGTTCAAAAGTTAGAGGGGGGGGGGACATTTTTTTTTACTTCTGGAGCGATTATCTCCGAATATATTAACATTATCAAAAAAATATTTTAGCAAACCCCTGTTCATTTTTAATTACCTATCCAACAAAATATTACACGTTAAGGTCGAAATTAAAACTTCCAATTATTGCCCAGTACAGAGTTTGCTCAGGGTGATAATGCACGGCCCAGTAATGTACGGCCCGATAATACGCGTCCACTTTTTGTGGAGTCGAATTATTGGGTCGTGCATTATATCAGGGCGGACAAAAATGGCTTTCAATTATTGCCCCGGACCAAGTTTGCTGCCTGTCAAAAGCGAACTCTGCCTTAGGTCGGTTAAGTTAGGGTTCACTTGTGTGTCCCTTTGACCGGAAATAGACACCCCGCGAAGCGGGGTGGCGTCGACCCGCTGGAGATTTTTTAATGGACGCCAATTATTGGGCCGTATATTATCAGGTCGTACAAAATTGGCTTCCAATTATTGCCCAGTACCGAATTTGCTCAGGGTGATAATGCACGGCCCGATAATACGCGTATTATTGGGCTGTACATTATCATGGCCGTACATTAACCGGCACCATTCAAAATTGAAATCGAAATCTTGGCCGATTTTTGTATCGTTCGTTGTCGATTTTAATTTTTCGTTAGAATTTGATAAAATTTGGTAGGTTTGAAGAGCTCGTGACGTTATTTGCCCATTGAGTTACAAAATTCCCATACGCTTTGTCACTCAATGGAATGAAATTGTAGGATACTATGTGAAATTGTGCGGACACTGGTACAGATTCACGAGCTCTTCCAATCTACAAATTTGTATTCAATTCCGACGAAAAAAACTCGCCAACGATGAAAAAATTGTATATCTAATGAAATTAGTAGTTTCAGGGATACCCTACCCTACATACAAACTTACGTCACAAACTTTACTGCTTAGTAATATTAGGATAAACATTTTCTTCAAGACAAGAATTAACTCGTACCTACTGAACGCTCGTAAATAATAAATACCCATAGAGGCTTCATTAAATCAATGTTTGAGAGCTTTCAGACGTAGTAGGTATATTGGAACCGTTGGAACAAGTGCAGCGCTGAATATTGGAGTTATTTTCCAATTCAGCGATAAAGGGCACCCGCCCTCGCCTGATGTGAATAAGAAATCCACTTTTAGAATGCAGCTGCTTTGCTTTAGACTGTGGAAATGGGTCAGGCTGGCGTCTTATCGATAGATACTTCCTAATATTGTAGGTAGTTATTTTATAACAATTTTTATGAAACGTACATTCAGTATACAAACTATACTACTGCTTATTTTTTTGGTTTAGAATAAGCAGTAAGTAGCACGAGGCGGTTTTCATTTTAATAACGTTCTGATATTTTTTGCCACGCTTGCATCTAGTGACAGTGCTTAAGGGGCTCACAGCTTGACCTTCGATCTACTGTCCGTTTTTTCGTGTTTTTTATGGCTTACCGTATTCACAATAACGAGGTTGACCGAAATAGTATCCCATAATTATTTCAAAACTCACCGTTTTCGAGATATATGGCACCAAACTTTTGCTGTGTTATGCCAAAAAACCAGTTTTTTGGACTTAACTTTTTTTGAAAATGAATTAAAAATAAAAATCTCTCGTGGGTTGTTAGAGACGTCAATAAGGAACAGATACATGTAAATTTCATATATAAAAGTGCATCAACAACATACTAATATCAAAAACCGAGCTTTTTTGGACCATGTTTAAATAATTCAATAAAAAAAAACTTTTTTTTCTAAAAAACGCTCGTGCAAAAGTAGATAAAGGATTGAAGAACCGATTAACGTGTGTGCCATATATATATATATTGTTATCACGGAGGAATCAACTCAAAACTCATCAAAACTAGTGAATTAGCGCTTGGATCCCCTTAACCTTTTGAACGCCAAGAACCTATAAAGTGGTCGTGTGTCGTCGTGCCCACCACGCCAAGAACCCATATAGCGGTTATGACGTCGGCTGTCAAACCAACCTTCAGTCTTTCATATAAGCTTCATAATCACTCTGTTATGGAAAGAAGGTTGAATGAAATACGTGAATCATAGCGTAGAAAAGGTTAAGGGATTTTGATATTCATAGATAGGGATGATCAATATCACGTCATAGTTGATAGAATAATATAAATTGACTAGAGTTCTCTTCATGCAAACAGCCTAGGTATGCAATATGAATAAAATTGAATACCTACATGGAGTGCCTAGATAAAAGAAAACACACAAATTCATTAAGAAATAAAAACTTTTATTATTATCAGTTCAAATATCGTATTTACATTCTTTTAAAAGAGTAAAAGCACATTGTTTATTACATACAGTCGGAATCTCAGTGCGGCGCATGCTACGGATGGCATGCACGCATATGCGTCGGCCACTGGCCGTTCTTAAACATATAAAGTATACGAGAAGGCAGGGAATGCGTTCTACATCAAACGTCTCTCACACCGCTGCCCTGTCGGGCTGTCGCGCACAAGTATCACTGCACTCATTGGAGCGTAGCATGCGCCGCACTGGGGCATCGACGTCAAAATAAGTAAAATGTGTGTTGTGAGTTAGAGCTTGGGCGAGCCTCGAAGACTCGAGCCCTCAGGATCAGAGTTAACGCGAGTCTTAGCTTTAACGGCTCAAGTCTTGAAGGCTAGGCCGAGCGCTAAATCATAACACTATTAATCATGTCATAAATTGGATCAGCGGGACAAATAAAAGTGAAACAATAATACATAGTCTAGATAAACATAGTAAACGAAATCTCGGCCCGCGGGGCAACGCAATGGCAATCGTAGGACTGTCGTGAACCAAACCATAACAACTAATTGTTTACTTCTATTTACACAATTCGTTCCGTAGCCACAACATCAACATCAGTTCTTCATTATACAAATGCAAATTATTTTTATACAATAGAATTTCCACTATCCCTCATATAAATGCTCCTTTACTAACATTTATAGTCACGTATCTGACGCACGAGGTGCGAACGGTGCCTCACTCAACGGGTGAAATATTTACTTTGCCTCTCTCCTTATAGTTAACTTAGGTAAAATTCAACAAATCATTTACACTGAACATATTGCGTTTCACAAACTATACAATTTACGTACTATTTTGGTGTTCGGAACCGATTCAGAGACGCGCGGGCGGGGGTTTGTGACTGGACATTCACTCGGAGCTTACGAAACGTACGAGTATGTAAATACTTAGGGTTTAGTATTTAACTTGAGAACAATCAGTATGCGGGCCACAGAAGATCAGTAAAGTTACAACTGTGCAGACTGCGCCTAGACGAACTGCATTACAACTGCGTGGTTTAACAAGACGCTAACTAAACAGATGGCACCGAGTATGGTTAATAGAACCAAGTTTTCCTACTGGATACGGCCTGAAAATCGATACTGCTCACAAGTAAGTAATTACGAATGTAACGTAATGTCTTTCTTATTAACCGGCCCGCTGCGCTGAAATCGTAAGTATCTAAAGCTCAGTACAAAGTATTTACTCTACGCTAACAATTTGATCTACGCTCAATAGATGTTCCGGCCACACTGACAACTCGTCTACTATCTAACAGGCGCTTGTTCTTGGCAGTGAATTTGCGAATTAGACATTTGTTCTTTAAGAAACGAATGTCGTACAAGGCATGGTATATTTAAGTTATCTAATGACGTCCTTTACTGTATAAACACAGCTACGGATGCTACTTAATACGACAATCCCTACTTTTAATTTACAAGAGTCAAGTGAGACTTTATTGCTATTTAAGTCAATAAGGCCATTTTCGTATTTGACGTCTGGCGACCGCTGAACTAGATTAGCATATTTTGTCGAGTAAGGGACGCCCTTCCGAGGCAAATAAGAAACTGGCTTGAACGCAATCCCCGAATCGTCTTGATATAGAAATACCGGATATTTTATTTTATAAGCGTTTAGCAAACTGTTGGCACAAATTGGTGTTACTGTTATTGGCCTAAACTACTTATAATCACAGAGTTTATATAGAAAAAAATACTAAACTAGACAAGACGAATGGGCATCGCGCTTTATTATAAAAAAAACATTGACATGGAGCAGCAGTTATCGATGAAACCAGTGGTCTAGTGCGCTCACAGACGATATTACAAATATTTTTACGTCATACCTGGCCATAAAGTAGGAATTACCGCACGCTATGCGTGCGGAAAACCCCACTTCCTGGCCAGCTAGAGACGTAAAATTTTGTACTTACCACGGGCGGTAATAAAGAAAGCCTCAGAGCGCATATTTATCGCCCTTGAATTCGGCTCGGGCGTCAAATACCTGCGATCTGAGACATTCTTTGTTTAACCGCCCTAGGTAAGTAATGTACTAATACCACATCCACCGTTTTTAGCGACGACCGCAAACTTCAGCTAGTTACTTGCACTTATTTAAAAGTAGGTTTGTAGAATAGCGCGCTGCCAATGTGCCGGTGCGTACTACTTTCGCACTCCTATCCTTAAAGTGAGGGACCTAAAATTCGACTAAACTGGTTAAATTCACTAGACTTTAAGCTAGACGGAAACTACATTCCAACTAAGCCTAACTCTCTCATCAACAGAACAAAGGTATTAAATTTAGTATAGTTTTTACAAATCGTCAAATCCTATCACAATTTACAGTAGGACGGTCCCACACATCATAAATTTGAGATCTGTTGCGATATTATACAAATTTTGGTAATAGATAAGCTATCTCCGTTCAATTCACTTTGTATCACTGGAGCGACTGGTAGCCCCGCGTAACGAAGGCGAGTGCGTGGCGAAGCGAGCGCTGCCGCCGTAAGCGAAAAGGACGCATCGGACTATGAGTCTCATTCAAAAAGGACGCATCTGACTGGGAATGTCATTCAAAAAGGACGCATCGGTTTATGATCCACGTTCAAAAAGGACGCACCTGACTATGATACACATTCAAAAAGGACGCATCTGACAATAATACTCACAGACAGACGCGTCTTTTTTTAATGCGACTCTTAGTCAGATGAGTCCCTTTTGAATGAGACTCGTAGTCAGATGCGTCCTTTTCGCTTACGACGGCAGCGTGTTCCGTGCCACCACTCCGACCCTCCCTAACAAACTATTTGAGCACCGTGGAAGGAATGAGTGTGCATAAGACTTAGACAAACGTCAGGGTATCGCGAGGCCCTTACTTTCTTAGACTCGGCCAAGACTTCAAGCGTCAGCGACTGAGGCAGCTTTGTACTACCAAATATTTAATTAAAAACTGTTTATACTCACTGCAAGAATTTTTTGAAAGTTAATTAATAGTATGTAGTTTAGGTTAAAAAATATTTGTAATACTTTACATAATATATTGTGCATGCTCATCATTTTGTATATGTATAAGAATTAAGAGATAAGCGCCTTAAGCTATTGTAAATTAATACATTTTAGTTTTAGCTATATTGTAGTGCTCTACAGGGTTTCATAGCTGAATATATATAATGTACCATCTTGTATTTACCTATGAAAGCAATAAAGATCGCGGCGTCTAGCTCCCACTTATGGAGCACCCGCTTCCGCTTCCGCTTGAAGTCGTGGCCGTACCCTTACAACACCTTGGCCGCATAGTGGCTTTCCGAGGCACGCTATCGCGCTTTATGAAGAGACGCTATTAGGAATAAAAATTTAGAAGTGCCTGAGTCTTTTTTGGTGTTAAAATAACATTCCTTAGCACCAGAAAAAAGTTGCAGACTTTTCAGCTGCGTCAATTATTTTTGAAATATATTAACAGTTTCCTCACTTACGTTTTGGGTTTAGGACGGCGAATGAGACACTTTGCTTGATCCATCTCATATCAAAAAAAAAACTTAAAACCCCGTGGTAAACTGACACTGGCAATGATATTGACAGCTGCAGCAGCTATATTTGTCATTGCCAGCGTCAAATATTTAAAATATTTTTTTGTAATATGAGACGGATGAAAGAAAGTGTCTCATTCGCCGTCCTAAACCCAAAACGTAAATGAGGAAACTGTTTATATATTCCAAAAATAATTGATGCAGCTGAAAAGTGTGCAACTTTTTTTCTGGTGCTAAGGAAGGTTATTCCTATCACCAAAAAAATTATCAGTCACTTCTAAAATTTTCATCCATTCCCCATTACAGCGTAAGAAGGCGAGTTTATGTAAAAAGCGTGATAACGTTGCATATCAATGCGTGCTGATAAGCTATTTGTTACTGAGAATTAAATATATTTGCTCGGAAAACTGTCAGAGGGCCCCGCGTTTAATACAGTATTAGTATTGAACAGTGCATCAAGAGTTAAATCACATCGATATTATCCATTTGTAAATATAAATAAATCTTCAAAATTTTTCTCAAATTATGAGCATATAGCCAGCATAAAAATCTTTTAAAATAACACGTCATACTCTTCTCAATTATAGATATACCTACGAGTACCTATAGGTATATGGCACACTGCTCTGTTTATATATTTATACATTAAATTCATACACTCGTTACCTATCAGTTTACCTTGTCACCATAGAATAATTGAATTATATGGATGGATATTACGTTAGAAGCTTAACAAGCGCTAATATAATATTCGACAAAACAACGACGGATCGACGACTAATACGCCCGGAACGAATACCGTAGCTCTAGTATAAGTTTTATGTATCGATACATATTTAATCTGTATGGCATCGCGTAGTTCCTAATAGTTACCACCAGAGGCGCTGTTCGCCTTGCCATACACATTGAAACTAAACGCAAACGCGTTCAAAATCGTATTCTATCGATACAACTTATACTAGAGTTTCTGCCCGGCATTCGATGCCCGTCGGTCGGCTTCTAACCTAGACGAGGGAGCTATCACGAAACGTTGGTCCACCGATACGAGTCAACCATATTTCTGTCGATTAAACCTATAGGAATTGAAACGTACATACTAGCTAGGGCTCCGCGGCCGAACGCACACGCGTCGGGCGCGGCAGAATAGCTCTAATATAAGTTGTATCGATACAATACGTTTTCGAACGCGTTCACGTTTAGTTTCAATTTGTATGGCAACGCGAACAGCGCCTCTGTTGGTAACTATTAGGAACTACGCGATTCTATACAAATTGAAACTAAACGCGTTCGAATATTAAAGATTGTACTTAACGTAACCCATGTAATTTTAATCACAATCAGATCTGATTTTTATTTATTTTTTTACTTATATGTATCGATAAAACTTATACTAGAGCTACGTAACGGATTGAACTAGGCTCGTCGGTGGCTCACTTGACGGCGTGCCGAGTCTCAGGGCGCGGCGCCACGCCCTCCACTGTGAATATTGATACCTCTGCAACAATACAAAACATGTCTATTATATTTGTCCAAAACTATATTATCAACAAGCATAAAAAGTTTAAAAAACTATATACCGTCTACGGAAAAGTAACTATGAATAATATTTTAACATATTAGAACTCGAAATGTTCTCCGATTTCATTTGATACCCAACACGCTATGACAGCAAAAGATTGTTTTCAAAGTCAATCACTTATTTGAGCTATCATGTTTTTATTTTTACACAAGGTAGCCTATGTCACCCCGAGCATAATTTCTATTGACACCCCATTTATCAAAATCGGTTCAGTATTTTAAACGCTACAGTGGAACATACACATATACAAACATAGACTGCTAAAAACATATTCATTCCTTTTGGCTCTGCCATAGTCGGGCAAAAAAGGACGTAGATGAAATTTTTGAGGCTTAACTTTGAGGCGCAACTGAAGTGACACAAGTAGTAATCAGTGGCGGAGCGCCCATACAAGCCGATTCCCACCGGCTTGCCTAAAATTTCTTGCTATGTATTAACAAACTCGTAAATCATCAAAAAACACCCCTTTTTTTAAGCTCCGGGTTGTTTAGTGACAATTCTCACGCGCCGCCACTGGTAGTAATCAAACTTAACTTTGAGGCGCAACTGAAGTGACACAAGTAGTAATCAAACTTAACTTGAGGCGCAACTGAAGTGACACAAGTAGTAATCAAACTTAACTTTGAGGCGCAACTGAAGTGACACAAGTAGTAATCAAACTTAACTTTGAGGCGCAACTGAAGTGACACAAGTAGTAATCAAACTTAACTTTGAGGCGCAACTGACGTGACACAAGTAGTAATCAAACTTAACTTTGAGGCGCAACTGAAGTGACACAAGTAGTAATCAAACTTAACTTTGAGGCGCAACTGACGTGACACAAGTAGTAATCAAACTTAACTTTGAGGCGCAACTGAAGTGACACAAGTAGTAATCAAACTTAACTTTGAGGCGCAACTGAAGTGACACAAGTAGTAATCAAACTTAACTTTGAGGCGCAACTGACGTGACACAAGTAGTAATCAAACTTAACTTTGAGGCGCAACTGAAGTGACACAAGTAGTAATCAAACTTAACTTTGAGGCGCAACTGAAGTGACACAAGTAGTAATCAAACTTAACTTTGAGGCGCAACTGACGTGACACAAGTAGTAATCAAACTTAACTTTGAGGCGCAACTGAAGTGACACAAGTAGTAATCAAACTTAACTTTGAGGCGCAACTGAAGTGACACAAGTAGTAATCAAACTTAACTTTGAGGCGCAACTGACGTGACACAAGTAGTAATCAAACTTAACTTTGAGGCGCAACTGACGTGACACAAGTAGTAATTAAACTTAACTTTGAGGCGCAACTGAAGTGACACAAGTAGTAATCAAACTTAACTTTGAAGCGCAACTGAAGTGACACAAGTAGTAATCAAACTTAACTTTGAGGCGCAACTAAAGTGACACAAGTAGGTAGTAATCAGTAAACTCGACAAGAAATCTCAAATATGACGAGGATTTCATTGTACGGTCGAGGAAAATGAGGTCAACTCTATTTGAATGACGTTAAGGTCCAAAAGTGCTAAACATTCAATTTCCTCGACTGTACATAAGCCATTCCAGAAGCAAATTATTTATAAATGAGATGTGAGTGATATGCATCTAAGGAATAAAACGACAGTTGACATGCCTCACTTTCATCAAGCTCAAGATCAATCGTAGATCTAAAAGTGAGACAATTATGGTAAAACTTTGATTTGTTTATACTTCGTAATTTATGTTATGACATTGTGATATACCTACTAACATTCGTTGTAACTATTTACTAACAAGAATCCAAATTGGCCTTTGAATAAGTAAAGTAAGTATTATAATTATATTAGCAAAACCTTAACTTTACTGAGGGCTCTGCGTCCATTACCCATCCCGCAAGTCCTACCAATTTGCAGTATATTAAGCTCCATCTGTCTAGGGTGTTGAATGAGTATTGGTTGGATATAATTATATTATACCCTATCAACCATATCTGCGATATTTCAGAGGAGTCGCAATCCCATCTTACACTAGACCAGCGGTCGGCAACAGGCGGCCCGCGAGCTTCCCTGGCTATCCTGTATGTAAAGGTTGTTGAATTCAGAATTTTGAAATTGCCTGCTAAATAAATAAATAAATATTTACGGACAATCTTACACAAATCAACCTAGTCCCAAACTAAGCAACTAGACACATAGAACATGGGTAACTAGACGACGATATAGATACTTATATAGAGAAATACATACTTAAATACATAGAAAACATCCATGACTCAAGAACAAATATTCGTGCTCATTACACAAATAAATGCCCTTACCGGGATTCGAACCCAGGACCAATTGCTTCGTAGGCAGGGTCACTACCAACTAGGCTAAAGCGGTCGTCACAAATAATTAAGAAGTGCGACCCGCGTATTTTTTTAAAGCTCCTATATGGCCCTTGGTTGCTAAAAGGTTGCCGACCCCTGCACTAGACTATCAGGAATCCTGACTATCGGCTTACACGCACACGCTAGACAACCAACGGTGCCTGTAGAAGCACAAGAAAATCGGGGCTGCAACGAGAAATCGAGTGCCCCAAATCATAAGTAGAAAATAGCAGATCGAATAGAAATAACCATAATACTTGCGCAGAAAGAAGCCTCAGGATAAAGTCCGTTAACGTATTCAACGCTAACGTGGTAAATGATGGCGACAACACGTCGTGGATGACAATGAATTGATTACGAATGGAAAATCTACTGAAGGATATGATGACGTGCATTGTAATACCATCTCAATCTTTGCTGTCAGCTGAAGACTGTAGCTACTTGTACTTGATATCGAGACTATTCTTGTACCGCTCTGTCTCCGGGTGGAGCACGACGGCCTCCACTGTGATTATTGACTCGTCTGCAACAAAAAAACGTGTCGTACCCTTACATACTTTCCTCGAAAACACTGGGTTATATCTTCCTACCATCATGGGTAAGGCCAACCACAAGGTGGACTGATGACCTGGTAAACGTCGCGGGAGTTCGCTGGATGCGGGTGGCGCAGGACCGGTAATTCTGGCACGCTTTGGGGGAGGCCTATGGCCAGCAGTGGACCTCTTTCGGCTGATATGATGATGATACCTTCCTAAACACCCCCGCCTTGCAAATAATTGACTACGATATGCCTGTGATCTGTGATATCGCAGATATTTTTTCATCTCTCCTGCTCTGAAAGTTGATTTTTCATGGGCATATAGCCGGGTGGAAAATAGCTTTTCTCCCCTAGGGTGGAAAGTATTTTTTTTTTATTGTTACGGTCAGCCACGGAGTCGAAGATAATAGAGTTACGTCAAATCATTAAAATAAAAACTTTTCACAAATCGACACTCAGCTATAGGTACCTGCATTAACGAGTTGTTTATTACGATTATAGGTTGATATTAAATTATTTTTCCTCACAGTCGAAATGAAAAGTAGAGTGTTTAACTCGGGTGAAATTACCCATTTAACCCTCGAACAATTGGCGCTCTCACTTCGTTCGAGCGCCAGAAATATCTCGGGTTGAATGGGTCACTTTCAACCCTTGGTTAACAATCTAAAAGACGACTGATGATTCTTTGCGTGTGTGATTTTTTACGGTTGCTTAATCATATATGTATCCTATGCTTAAAAGTAATACTCGTACCTAGTTTCGTGGCGCCTAGGTGGAATAACAGCTGTTTGGTGCCGCGATATTTGGGGGTCCTGGATAGCTTGGACTATAAACTCCTAACATTAGTGAAACTATTGCTACCCTTTTTACAAGCTTTATATTAACTTGCACTGTTCATATGTATGTAAGTATGTAAGTTGTCTGTCAAAATTTGCAATCGATTGTTCAGTCACTTCACGTTATCCAATTGAGCTGAAATTTTGCATGCATATGTATATCGCATGACAATGCAATATTATGATGACTTGGAGCTGGGAGGTGGTCATAGGAACTCCGCAATAACACGACACAACCCCATTGAGTTTGGGCTCGTTAGAAGCGTCTCAATGAGTAGTTGATGATGGTATGCAGAAAAGTACAGTCGGCAATAAAAGCTTAAATAATAGAAGCCCTGTGGTACTGAGAAAGGACTCAAGGCGTTCTAACAGTTGTTACAATAATAAGTATGACAATAAAATTCGATGTAAGTTAGTCAATGAATAGTGACTTACGTCACCAATCGACTAATTACTAGAAACCGATAAAACACGGTTCAGCAGCCCAGACGCAAATTAGCTTCGACAAGAAGGATGGCTAATCGAATTGGATTTTAAATCCCGCCAATTATCTAATGGCTTTGCGATAGAATCCTGTTTAATTGAGAGGCTATGGATATCAGATTCTCATTTAACTAAGTAAATTAGCTATTATTTAAAAGCAATTAACATTTGTTTCCTTTTAACACTTTCAAATGCCGTTTAGGGTACAGTAAGACCTAATTTGCTTTTACTTAAACTCACGACAACAACAACAAACATCATGTGCTACACAGTCTAACAATTATCTCCTATACTTACACTACACTATAGCAACAAAACGTCTTTGAGGGATGGCTATCAGTGCCACGAGCCAATAGGGGTGTAGACTCAAAATGTATTATTACTTCAAAAGAAAGAAGGCAAAAAATATGCCTAATGACGAAAATTCCATTCGAATATCTCAAAAAATTACGAAGCTGCAACCGTTTCAATGTTGCCTGTTAGATAGTGAAAACGCTCCGGGATCGTGACGTCACGATCGTCTGGCGTCATAGTAAATGACAATCGTTTCATATGAAGATGCGTTTTGCAGAAAAGGGACAGAACATACCCCTTCTTAAAACTTTGGACGCTTATAACTTTGTGATTATTTAACCTCTTGCGTTGCTTTTTTCTCCATTTGACTACATTTTTAATCCTTTTTCGAGAAAACGCAACATTATTGATTATTTTATTTAGTGTCCACACCCCTATTGCCTGGCGGGCTTCGCGAAGTAGCTGTGATGTATCGCCCTCGGGGCCGGCGCCTCGGGTCCGGCTGTAGTAGCGCCGCCGCGAGTCTCTCCGCGTTGCGACCACTTAGGTTAGCACTGGAGCAATGTAACAGTGACTCACCATCGGGCAGCTCGTTCAGCCGCGGCGGCAGATGCGCGAAGTAGCTGTGATGTATCGCCCTCGGGGCCGGCGCCTCGGGTCCCGCTGTAGTAGCGCCGCCGCGAGTCTCTCCGCGTTGCGACCACTTAGGTTAGCACTGGAGCAATGTAACAGTGACTCACCATCGGGCAGCTCGTTCAGCCGCGGCGGCAGATGCGCGAAGTAGCTGTGATGTATCGCCCTCGGGGCCGGCGCCTCGGGTCCGGCTGTAGTAGCGCCGCCGCGAGTCTCTCCGCGTTGCGACCACTTAGGTTAGCACTGGAGCAATTTAACAGTGACTCACCATCGGGCAGCTCGTTCAGCCGCGGCGGCAGATGCGCGAAGTAGCTGTGATGTATCGCCCTCGGGGCCGCGAGCCGGCGCCTCGGGTCCGGCTGTAGTAGCGCCGCCGCGAGTCTCTCCGCGTTGCGACCACTTAGGTTAGCACTGGAGCAATGTAACAGTGACTCACCATCGGGCAGCTCGTTCAGCCGCGGCGGCAGATGCGCGAAGTAGCTGTGATGTATCGCCCTCGGGGCCGCGAGCCGGCGCCTCGGGTCCGGCTGTAGTAGCGCCGCCGCGAGTCTCTCCGCGTTGCGACCACTTAGGTTAGCACTGGAGCAATGTAACAGTGACTCACCATCGGGCAGCTCGTTCAGCCGCGGCGGCAGATGCGCGAAGTAGCTGTGATGTATCGCCCTCGGGGCCGCGAGCCGGCGCCTCGGGTCCGGCTGTAGTAGCGCCGCCGCGAGTCTCTCCGCGTTGCGACCACTTAGGTTAGCACTGGAGCAATGTAACAGTGACTCACCATCGGGCAGCTCGTTCAGCCGCGGCGGCAGATGCGCGAAGTAGCTGTGATGTATCGCCCTCGGGGCAGGCGCCTCGGGTCCGGCTGTAGTAGCGCCGCCGCGAGTCTCTCCGCGTTGCGACCACTTAGGTTAGCACTGGAGCAATGTAACAGTGACTCACCATCGGGCAGCTCGTTCAGCCGCGGCGGCAGATGCGCGAAGTAGCTGTGATGTATCGCCCTCGGGGCCGGCGCCTCGGGTCCGGCTGTAGTAGCGCCGCCGCGAGTCTCTCCGCGTTGCGACCACTTAGGTTAGCACTGGAGCAATTTAACAGTGACTCACCATCGGGCAGCTCGTTCAGCCGCGGCGGCAGATGCGCGAAGTAGCTGTGATGTATCGCCCTCGGGGCCGCGAGCCGGCGCCTCGGGTCCGGCTGTAGTAGCGCCGCCGCGAGTCTCTCCGCGTTGCGACCACTTAGGTTAGCACTGGAGCAATGTAACAGTGACTCACCATCGGGCAGCTCGTTCAGCCGCGGCGGCAGATGCGCGAAGTAGCTGTGATGTATCGCCCTCGGGGCCGCGAGCCGGCGCCTCGGGTCCGGCTGTAGTAGCGCCGCCGCGAGTCTCTCCGCGTTGCGACCACTTAGGTTAGCACTGGAGCAATGTAACAGTGACTCACCATCGGGCAGCTCGTTCAGCCGCGGCGGCAGATGCGCGAAGTAGCTGTGATGTATCGCCCTCGGGGCCGCGAGCCGGCGCCTCGGGTCCGGCTGTAGTAGCGCCGCCGCGAGTCTCTCCGCGTTGCGACCACTTAGGTTAGCACTGGAGCAATGTAACAGTGACTCACCATCGGGCAGCTCGTTCAGCCGCGGCGGCAGATGCGCGAAGTAGCTGTGATGTATCGCCCTCGGGGCCGGCGCCTCGGGTCCGGCTGTAGTAGCGCCGCCGCGAGTCTCTCCGCGTTGCGACCACTTAGGTTAGCACTGGAGCAATTTAACAGTGACTCACCATCGGGCAGCTCGTTCAGCCGCGGCGGCAGATGCGCGAAGTAGCTGTGATGTATCGCCCTCGGGGCCGCGAGCCGGCGCCTCGGGTCCGGCTGTAGTAGCGCCGCCGCGAGTCTCTCCGCGTTGCGACCACTTAGGTTAGCACTGGAGCAATGTAACAGTGACTCACCATCGGGCAGCTCGTTCAGCCGCGGCGGCAGATGCGCGAAGTAGCTGTGATGTATCGCCCTCGGGGCCGCGAGCCGGCGCCTCGGGTCCGGCTGTAGTAGCGCCGCCGCGAGTCTCTCCGCGTTGCGACCACTTAGGTTAGCACTGGAGCAATGTAACAGTGACTCACCATCGGGCAGCTCGTTCAGCCGCGGCGGCAGATGCGCGAAGTAGCTGTGATGTATCGCCCTCGGGGCCGCGAGCCGGCGCCTCGGGTCCGGCTGTAGTAGCGCCGCCGCGAGTCTCTCCGCGTTGCGACCACTTAGGTTAGCACTGGAGCAATGTAACAGTGACTCACCATCGGGCAGCTCGTTCAGCCGCGGCGGCAGATGCGCGAAGTAGCTGTGATGTATCGCCCTCGGGGCCGCGAGCCGGCGCCTCGGGTCCGGCTGTAGTAGCGCCGCCGCGAGTCTCTCCGCGTTGCGACCACTTAGGTTAGCACTGGAGCAATGTAACAGTGACTCACCATCGGGCAGCTCGTTCAGCCGCGGCGGCAGATGCGCGAAGTAGCTGTGATGTATCGCCCTCGGGGCCGCGAGCCGGCGCCTCGGGTCCGGCTGTAGTAGCGCCGCCGCGAGTCTCTCCGCGTTGCGACCACTTAGGTTAGCACTGGAGCAATGTAACAGTGACTCACCATCGGGCAGCTCGTTCAGCCGCGGCGGCAGATGCGCGAAGTAGCTGTGATGTATCGCCCTCGGGGCCGCGAGCCGGCGCCTCGGGTCCGGCTGTAGTAGCGCCGCCGCGAGTCTCTCCGCGTTGCGACCACTTAGGTTAGCACTGGAGCAATTTAACAGTGACTCACCATCGGGCAGCTCGTTCAGCCGCGGCGGCAGATGCGCGAAGTAGCTGTGATGTATCGCCCTCGGGGCCGCGAGCCGGCGCCTCGGGTCCGGCTGTAGTAGCGCCGCCGCGAGTCTCTCCGCGTTGCGACCACTTAGGTTAGCACTGGAGCAATGTAACAGTGACTCACCATCGGGCAGCTCGTTCAGCCGCGGCGGCAGATGCGCGAAGTAGCTGTGATGTATCGCCCTCGGGGCCGCGAGCCGGCGCCTCGGGTCCGGCTGTAGTAGCGCCGCCGCGAGTCTCTCCGCGTTGCGACCACTTAGGTTAGCACTGGAGCAATGTAACAGTGATTCACCATCGGGCAGCTCGTTCAGCCGCGGCGGCAGATGCGCGAAGTAGCTGTGATGTATCGCCCTCGGGGCCGGCGCCTCGGGTCCGGCTGTAGTAGCGCCGCCGCGAGTCTCTCCGCGTTGCGACCACTTAGGTTAGCACTGGAGCAATTTAACAGTGACTCACCATCGGGCAGCTCGTTCAGCCGCGGCGGCAGATGCGCGAAGTAGCTGTGATGTATCGCCCTCGGGGCCGCGAGCCGGCGCCTCGGGTCCGGCTGTAGTAGCGCCGCCGCGAGTCTCTCCGCGTTGCGACCACTTAGGTTAGCACTGGAGCAATGTAACAGTGACTCACCATCGGGCAGCTCGTTCAGCCGCGGCGGCAGATGCGCGAAGTAGCTGTGATGTATCGCCCTCGGGGCCGCGAGCCGGCGCCTCGGGTCCGGCTGTAGTAGCGCCGCCGCGAGTCTCTCCGCGTTGCGACCACTTAGGTTAGCACTGGAGCAATGTAACAGTGACTCACCATCGGGCAGCTCGTTCAGCCGCGGCGGCAGATGCGCGAAGTAGCTGTGATGTATCGCCCTCGGGGCCGCGAGCCGGCGCCTCGGGTCCGGCTGTAGTAGCGCCGCCGCGAGTCTCTCCGCGTTGCGACCACTTAGGTTAGCACTGGAGCAATTTAACAGTGACTCACCATCGGGCAGCTCGTTCAGCCGCGGCGGCAGATGCGCGAAGTAGCTGTGATGTATCGCCCTCGGGGCCGCGAGCCGGCGCCTCGGGTCCGGCTGTAGTAGCGCCGCCGCGAGTCTCTCCGCGTTGCGACCACTTAGGTTAGCACTGGAGCAATGTAACAGTGACTCACCATCGGGCAGCTCGTTCAGCCGCGGCGGCAGATGCGCGAAGTAGCTGTGATGTATCGCCCTCGGGGCCGCGAGCCGGCGCCTCGGGTCCGGCTGTAGTAGCGCCGCCGCGAGTCTCTCCGCGTTGCGACCACTTAGGTTAGCACTGGAGCAATGTAACAGTGACTCACCATCGGGCAGCTCGTTCAGCCGCGGCGGCAGATGCGCGAAGTAGCTGTGATGTATCGCCCTCGGGGCCGCGAGCCGGCGCCTCGGGTCCGGCTGTAGTAGCGCGGCCGCGAGTCTCTCCGCGTTGCGTCCTCCGTCGCGAAGGCGCGGGAAGGCGGCGCCGAGCGCGCGCGCGGGACACGAGCCCCAGCGGGCGATGTGGGAGCGCAGGCCGGGGAGGCGGGTGACGCCCGGCCAGCTCTCTTCAGTTGGGGTACCTACGACCTGGTGGACCATCAATTACTTTTAGTATAACTATTGGAATTTTACTGCATAAAACTTGCCATCAACATCATACATTCATACTTGAGTACTTTAGAAATGTCCCGTTTTTGAGAATATTCTTGGGAACGGCACATCACTACTCTAGACCAGTTAAGGATATAGAAAGGTTTTTACTCTCTTTCTCTGCTTTACACTTCGATTGAGAAAAAAGAATATATGTATATTACGCGTGGTCGGCGTTGGTCGTTATACACCCTGAGTGAGAGAATGAGAGAGAGAGAGAGAATGGTTGTTACTTTAAGCATTATTAGAGTATAAAAATATATTTTCGATTAAAGCGACCCTAGCAATTATTGATTTGCTCAGCTCTGATATTGTGTAAGTAGATAGTGTGTACCTTGAATATCTTGTCGAGCTGGTCGTGCGTGTCCCGCACGCCGGGGAAGGTGGGCACGCCGCACAGCATCTCCACGAATATGCAGCCCACGCCCCACATGTCCAGCGAGGTGGAGTATTCCGTGCTGCCTAGTAGCACGTCTGCACAAGAAACGGTTATTATAACACGGGATTTTACTGATACGTTAGTAAATTATGTCTCAAAAAAGGAAAATTGTGTATTTACGACGAGGGTTATATTGATTCCTGATTGAAGCGAAAGATTTGTATTTAATAGATTACTTTACGGAGGTATTATGTGCCAAAGCGGACCCCAGACCCCTGGTACAACCGGGAAAAACGTTAAGAAGGCTTTAGAAGCTTACCTGGTGGCCTGTACCACAGCGTGACGACTTCGTGTGAGTATGTGTGGCTGGGCACGGATTTGGCTCGCGCTAGCCCGAAATCAGCCAGCTTCAGCTCGCCTTGTAAACTTATTAGAAGGTTTTGAGGCTTCACGTCTCTGTGGCAAGAAATTACTATTTAAGTCCTAATACACTTAGAGAAAATAAAAATGTATGATTTCACGTACCTTTTGAAGTAACGATGCACGATAAAAACAATGCGCATAAGTACCTACATAGAACAACTTAATGTATTGCGCGTTTATGGAAATAATAAGTATCGATTTTATCGCATAGCAGAAATGCATCAATGGTGGGCTAGTTCTACTAAGTACATTTCAAATTATATGAACTAAGTTACTTCATTTCTAGTATACTTAGACTACTTCTTCTACTAACTATACTTAGTAGTAATAGTAATACATTTAAAGGACTTGACTGGGTTCTTATCCTTACATCTTCTCCTACTCGTGCTTAAATACTTAACAGAAATACGTATTCTCCGTATATTAGAAGTACGTCATCTCTTCTCGTACTATCAAACGTCAAAGGCTAACTCACACACTCAGACACATTGACGGTTCAAAAAACCATTCACTATAACAACCAATGGTCAACAGTACCTGTGTAAAACTCTTCTCCTATGGCAGTAGGAAAGACCCCTTAGCAACTGGAACATGAACAGGCTGACGTTGTGGTGGTTTAACCCTCCGGGGTTCCTCTCCATGTATTGCGATAGGTCCGTGTCCTATACAAATAAGATCGCAATTAGAACATGGCTTGGAGTTTAATTGAAATACATGCCAACGGAAATTAAATGAATCCTTCATTTATCGTGTCGTGTATTAACGGGGTAAATTAGATTAGATTGAACAAGAGATATTAGTAATCGTATTATTGATCGCTGAATCTACAAAGACGCCACCCTCTCCTCATCATCCTCATCATCATATCAGCCGAAAGACGTCCACTGCTGGACATAGGCATCCCCCAAACAATGCCACAATGGTCGGTCCTACGCCACCCGCATCCAGCGGACTCCCGCGACCTTTACCAGGTCATCAGCCACCTTGTGGGGGGCCTACCCACGCCGCGCCTTCCGGTACGTGGTCGCCACTCGAGAACCTTTCCGCCCCAACGGCCATCGGTTCTACGTGCAATGTGCCCCACCCACTGCCACTTAAGTTTAGCGATTCGGAGGGCTATATTGGTTACCTTGGTTCTGCTGCGGATAGCCTCATTTCTGATGCCCCACCCTCTCCTACCTTCGCTATACTCGTAGATCAGGTAAAACAGACACTATAGGTCAACTGCTTTACTCTTGCCCCCTATCCCGTCAAGCGCTGTCTCAGTTAAACAGTTAGGCCTATAATACGCAACGAGGAGTGACGCGCTTCCTCGCAATTGAACGTTCAAATTTAATTAGTTATTTATAACTGCGAGCACCATCTATTAATACAATCAATATATTCAGTGCAAACTCACAAGTTCGATCACACTATAAACAGAATTAAATGCAATATCTCACATTAGCTCAATTACATAAGGCAGTGCTATCTCGAAAGGATATTGGTCTGAGCTTATGTGCCTAATACGTATACACAACGGTAGATCCCTACCTAACCCTGAACGTGAGGATTCAATTAAAACGTCAAAGTTAGGAAATGGGAGCAGATAAATGAGTTACGGGTATGGGAAATTTCTATAGCGATCATGTGTTGGGAAACATTTTTCGTCATGAATGTATATTGCCTTTGAGATTCGTGCTTCAACACGAGTACTCAATTAAATCAAGAGGGAAGTCGGAGAAAGTTTGTGTGGAATTAGGAAATGGAAGCGCGGGGTGAAAAGAAATAAGTTTGGATAGATAAAGGGATCGTGGGGGAATTCGGATTACGTGGAAGTAAGTTGTCGCTTCTGTAACTACGATATACGTTTCGTTGTGTACAAGTAATGTAAAACGCCTTTCATACCAGTTAAGCGGAATTCAATTTTATGTGGAAACGTTCCCCACTTTATCCTCTGCACAAGTGTTTCACGTGTGAATATTTCACAAAAACTATCCCTTTGCAGTGCGCAGAGGTCTATAGACATCAAACATGAGGCTTAACTGTTCATTGATTTCTTAGCAGATGTAGCCATAAATCATCTCTATCGCGTTTATAGCGCAACAAAAAGTCGCCGTGTAAGTAAACACACCACAAACTCAAAGAAAAATATGAGTGTCTCCCTCATGTGCACTGTCGTGTAACGTGACGATGTTGGCGTGCTTGAGCTCCTTGAGCAGCGACTCCTCTCTGATGGTGGTAAACAGGGCGCCTTCTTCCTCTTGGAGATGGATTTATTTTAGTGCTACCACTTGTTGCGGTAAACTGGAGAGGAATCAATACTCACCACAAACTCAAAGACGAATGTGAGTGTCTCCCTCGTGTGCACGATGTCGTGTAACGTGGCGATGTTGGCGTACCTACTTGAGTTCCTTGAGCTGCGACGCCTCTCTGATGGCGGTAAACGGGGCGCCTTCTTCCTCTTGGAGATGGATTTATTTTAGTGCTACCACTTGTTGCGGTAAACTAGAGAGGAATGAATACTCACCACAAACTCAAAGACGAATGTGAGTGTCTCCCTCGTGTGCACGATGTCGTGTAACGTGACGATGTTGGCGTACCTACTTGAGTTCCTTGAGCAGCGACGCCTCTCTGATGGCGGTGAACGGGGCGCCTTCTTCCTCTTGGAGATGGATTTATTTTAGTGCTACCACTTGTTGCGGTAAACTAGAGAGGAATGAATACTCACCACAAACTCAAAGACGAATGTGAGTGTCTCCCTCGTGTGCACGATGTCGTGTAACGTGACGATGTTGGCGTACCTACTTGAGTTCCTTGAGCAGCGACGCCTCTCTGATGGCGGTGAACGGGGCGCCTTCTTCCTCTTGAAGACGGATTTTCTTCACTTGCTGCGTTAAACTGGAGAGAAATAGTCACCACAAACTCAAAGACGAATGTGAGTGTTTCCCCCGTGAGCACGATGTCGTGTAACGAGACGGTATTGGCGTGCTACAGCTCCTTTAGCAGCGATACTTCTCTGATGGCGGTGAACGGGGTGCCTTCTTCCTCTTGGAGCTGTATTTATTTCAGTGCTACCACTTGCTGCGTTAAACTAGAGACAAATGAATACATACCACAAACTCAAAGACGAATGTGAGTGTCTCCCTCGTGTGCACGATGTCGTGTAACGTGACGATGTTGGCGTGCTTGAGCTCCTTGAGCAGCGACGCCTCTCTGATGGCGGTGAAGGGGGCGCCTTCCTCCTCTTGAAGTCGGATTTCTTTCAGTGCTACCACTTGCTGCGTTAAACTGGAGAGGAAAATACGCGTTAAGATATAAACATTGTTATGAATACGGGAACATATTGTTGATACTTAGATTTTTCGTTTCCTCAAAGAATTAATAATCCAATCAATTTACCCAAAAGCATTTTTTTCTGAAACCAAGCTTTTGAAAATATTATCATATGGGACCCATTCGGTTAGGTTACGTTTGTTTTATAAATAACATGAACAAATTAAACTTGGGCAACATTCGAAGTAACCGTTTTTCGTGGTCGTGATAGGTATCCTATGTAATACGTTTACAATGGAGATTAGATTCCGTCTTTGGTTTGAAGGGGAATGCTAGGTTAGGCTGCCTAGCCAGGCAGCAAACCCACAGAATATCTGTTCTAATGTACAAAAGGATTCCAGCCTCGCGAAACATATTAAAACCGATGTTCGACACGAAAATATAATTTACCTCTCTTTCATAATTTCTTTCAATCTCGCTAGAGTTATTAAATAATTAATTAATTATTAATTAAGATGAACTACCACCGAATATGCCAAATCGTTAAGTGTGCTCACGGCAACCCTTTAAAATAAAGGTAACCCATATAAACAGGTAACCGACGTTCTTAACAATTAGCGCTTTATTGCTGAACAAGAATTAAAATATTTTCTGTAGTATCCCATTTCTATTCATGTACAATAAATTGAACTAACTTCGGCAGCCCATTAAGATTAGTTTGATTTATTATGGATACCGCAACCGAATCCTGCTTAAAATATAGGTCGACCGCTTAACTGAGACGACGCCTATGATGAGACGGGGGCGAGGGGAGGGGCAACCAAGGGCACCGGTGTGGCCATAGTGGGTGCCTGCCCTCCGTTACCCACAGGAAGCCGTCTCAGTTAAGCGATCGACCAAGAGGTTCCCAGGCACACCGCGACACAATATTATGTTCTAAAGAGTCGATTGGAGAGTGATCCATTAAAAAGTTACAGGCATATGACCTAACTGAGACGCTACAATGGACGTGCCTGGGTCTTCCCAAGGGGCCGATGCAACATCGCCTACAAATATCCCAGCGATATCTAGGTCCACCAAGCATTGTTCAGAGTCCGATAGAAGTCCTTGCCGGAAATACGACTCGCTTTCAAATTCCAAAGCGCATACTGCTCCAGCATAATATCATATGAGTGCAATGTTAACAGAACTGGATGAATAAACTATACCGCCGACCCAGAAACGGCGACTAAGGTCAGAGTTGAGGCTCAACCAGTCGGGACTTGCGCAGCGCTGCTTTTCAAGGGAATAACAGCAACGTTGTATGAATTTCATTCATTCTCACTATTCCCTTACACGGTACGGCTGTGAATATTGCACGAAGTGCTCCCGCGCTCTCCGTACAACGTTAATGAGCTACCAACTAACCAAATTGTATTTTGTCGTATTCATGGGTACGGAAACTTTCGGTCCTTTGTGTGGAACTTTGCGGCCCGGTACAAGAATGTGGGAGCTAAATCACTTTGGGAATAGTTTCGACTGAGTGATTAGTTCGTGTGTTGGTAGTTCAAAAATGCTCGCCAAAGTAAACGCATGATTGATAACCGCTGATCTTTCGCTTTGTATACATAGGAATAGATGCCACATCCCAGTTGTGTAGTGGCTGGCATACATGGAACATTTATAGATACTTAGCTTAAGTAGATATATTTTAAGAGGTTTTCCTCTCAAAAAGGGGTGACTGAATCGGGTTACATTGTATACTTTCTTAATGTCACCAAACTCGAGAGCATACTTTTTAAACATGGCGTTTTTTCGTGCCTCCGTACGTTATTTCTGCGTCAAATTATGGAAGCGAGAGTAATCAGAAACCATTTTTTAGTGATCCGTATCAAAATTGATAAAAACCGAAATCAGATCACCTGAGCATCATTCACAACCGTTTATAAACCCCATATTAACTTTGAATTTTTAGTGTGTTATAAGTACACCTCATTTGCTCACTCACATACTCGTAAACATAGTGCGCATAACAATGTGTGTGTGTGAGTGCAATGTTATGTTCGAAAAGAAGCCATATTCATGACGAGTAGCTTTTGCCACCTAGTAATCTGCGATGGCTATATAAAGTGTTTCTTTCTTTTCTGTAACATTATTCGGATGCCCACCCTCCCCTTAATCACTTAACTTTGTAAATAAAACATACATTTATATTCAAGCCACACGCAACACGGCTCGTTCTACATACGCTTGTGACGTCAGACGCGATTCACAGGAGCACAACAACATAATACGTATAGATACAGTCAGGGGTATTAATATACGTACATACATATCTGTACACGCCTTTATGACATTGACAATAGAGTCCCGTACATACATTTATGTCCTTATTTATGTACATACGTATATATACCCCTGACTGTACTTCTACACTAATATACTAAAAGGAAAAGTCTGTGAGATTGAAGCTTTGTAAGTTTGTATGCAGGAATCTCCGGAACAACTTATCCGATTTCAAAAAGTTTTTCATCTGTATAGGACATCGGACTCTGGGTGGACGTAGGCTATATTTTATCCCGCGGGTTTGCCTGCGTTCTTTACAATATGCGGGCGGATCCGTGCTGCAGCCAACAATAATCCGCTTAACTCAGTCCTCGCCTGTGCGGCGCGCGGGTGCAGGGGGTATGACGATAACGGGGAGCGGGCGTCGTGCGGGAGGCAAAGCCCTGCACCCGCGCGCTCCGCGCAGGCGAGGACTGAGTTGGGCGGTAGGACTATAATATAACGCTGATGCTGACTAAAGCTGAAGGCACGAGTCTGCAAAAGATGCCGTTTCAATATCAACCGTGACAGTTCTAACTTGTACAATTTACCATGGGCATGGTCTGAGATACTTTTCAGTAGTATGATCTACAGATTTAACAGTAGTCCAACCCTGTCATGACGAGACTGTCATATAATTGGACTCATAACCTGGATAATTAATCCATTCAACGCCACGCTCGTAACGCTACGACGTAGCAGCGTAAACGCCACATAATAGTATGTAACGAATAGCGCCCGTAGCGCTCTGACGTATGCCTGTCGTGATTGGCACTGAATTGGTTAACTAGTTGATGTATCACCCAAGTTGTGACAAGATTATATCCCAGTCCCAAACCCTTTCCATCATAAATAGGGTTAGAGGATTACTCCAAAAGAAAAAAGGCAAAATTATATGCCTGATAACAGAAATCCTATTCAAATATCTCAAAAAATTACGAAGATACACATTTTTAGGGTTCCGTAGCCAAATGGCAAAAAACGGAAGCCTTATAGATTCGTCATGTCTGTCTGACCGTCCGTATGTCACAGCCACTTTTTTCCGAAACTATTAGAGCTATGCTGTTGAAACTACCAAGTTTCACAGCGGTTGCGGTTCACAGAATACATCTACTTACCAAGTAGATTTATTATGTGAACCGCATTAAGATTTTCACACAAAAATCGAAAAAAAAACATTAAGTTTTAGGGGTCCCCATACTCAGAACTGAAACTCAAAAAAACATTTTTCATCAAACCCATACGTGTACGGTATCTATGGATATATAGGTCTTCAAAAATGATATTGAGGTTTCTAATATCATTTTTTTCTAAACTGAATAGTTTGCGCGAGAGACGCTTCCAAAGTGGTAAAATGTGTGTGTCCCCCCCTGTAACTTCTAAAATAAGAGAATGATAAAACTAAAAAAAATATATAATGTACATTAATATGCAAACTTCCACCGAAAATTGGTTTGAACGAGATCTAGTAAGTAGTTTTTTTTTAATACGTCATAAATCGTAAACCGCAATTTATTTCACGGAACCCTTCATGTGCGAGTCCGACTCGCACTTGGCCGTTTTTTTTTAATATTGCTTGATAGAGAACGCTTGAGACACTGACGTCTCGAGTCGGGTCTCGAGCGTCAAATACTAAAAATGACAATCTTTTCAAGTGAAGGTGCGTTTTGCCGAAAAGGGACCGAGTATATCCCCTCTTAAAACTTTGGACACTTATTATTTTGTGATTATTTATTGTTACTTTTTAGGGTTCCGTACTCAAAGAGTAAAACGGGACCCTATTACTAAGACTCCGCTGTCCGTCCGTCCGTCCGTCTGTCACCAGGCTGTATCTCACTGATACCGTGATAGTTCCAGCTGAAATTTTCACAGATGATGTATTTATGTTGCCGCTATAACAACAAATACTAAAAACCGGTGCGAGTCGGACTCGCGCACGAAGGGTTCCGTACCATTATCTATAAAAAACAAGTTTATTCTGTGTTTTTAGTATTTGTTGTTATAGCGGCAACAGAAATACATCATCTGTGAAAATTTCAGCTGGAACTATCACGGTATCAGTGAGATACAGCCTGGTGACAGACAGACGGACAGACGGACGGACGGACGGACAGCGGAGTCTAAGTAATAGGGTCCCGTTTTACTCTTTGAGTACGGAACCCTAAAAACACAGAATAAAATAGTTTTTTTATAGATAATGGTACGGAACCCTTCGTGCGCGAGTCCGACTCGCACTTGGCCGGTTTTTTTTCCATGTGACTATATTTTTAATCCTTTTTCGAGAAAATTCAACATTATTGATTATTTTATTTGGTGTCACCAACACCATCCCTATTGTGCAAGTCATATTATTTATTATGTTACATTGTCCATTGATGCTCTTTTATTTTGAACGTGCGACGTCAGATCGACGTCAAAGCGTATTCACAGGCGCTTTGGGCATCTAGTGGGAACGATACACGACGACGGCTTCAATGGAAAATAGCCTTTTAAGCCGTTCTCGATCAGCACGATGTAGCATGCAAGAGCGAGGTAACATGCAGATAGCTTAGTTGAAGTCGTGTGAAGCCTAGCTTCGGCACGGTATAGGGATGATTGCTCGGTAGCGGTGAAGTGTTGTAATTGTACTCGTAACTAATTAATGCAGATTACCGTACGAGCGCAATGTAAACAGACATGGGAAGACCGCTGCAAATATATGCAAAGTATAAGCTGTGATAGATTTAAGACTTGCTCTGGTAAATCGTTTACTAGTTAATGTTAGGTGCATTTTGTATATTATTTAGCGTCTGGCCACGATCTTTATAAAATGTTGTTACAACCGGTCGTAACTTGTACAGTCACGAGCTTTAATTTGGGACCCGCCTAAGTATATAAGTAGTAGTAATAATATCGTATAGCAAACAGAAGACGTTTAGAGCTAATATTTTTATGTAGTGTCATAAAGTTTGCCATAGACAACTTACGTTTACACGTGTCTAGGGGCGACCGGGCGCAACGAGTCAAAACGATCGTTTCCGATTTTTTCCGAGTAATTGTCACTCGTCTTTTTGGCCCTGTCCTCTCCGGCCATATTTGTTATTTGCAAATATATTCCGTCAAAATGTCAGTTTTCTCAATTTTCTTGTCTGACACTGACGCATGTTCTTAATTAAAAAACCGTAATGATATAGGTAAGCTTTTTGCAAAGAGGTTATCAATTCGATAAGACATTTAATTGTCTTATCTTGACACTTCACCGCTATTATTGAACTGAAATGTTCGACCCTATTGCATTGTGAATGTTCTAACAACATTTGAAGGAAATGTGTCCTAAATTAAAGCTCGTGACTGTACAATTCCTTTTTCAATACCTTTTATTAGAAAGAGATATATGTTTGTATTATAAATTACCTATAAGTTGGCCCTGTTTTTCATCCTTTATAATTAGGCCGACAATAAAAAAAATAGCTTAGATTAAGTATGATGGAACAGCAGCCTTATGAATCGATTCCAATGTTTGCAAGTTATGGACACAGACAGACAGTGAAAGCTAATCCCAAAGATAAAGTGTGAGGGTATCTGTGTGCGTGTGTAAATGTGCCCGCGTGACTCAGGGCGGCTTGCGACAAACCGTCTCTAATTTTAAGCGGTGTTCGTTAAAATCTGAACCCATAAAAAACATTACATGTAAAAAATAGGCCAAGTCTCGCCACTCTTCCATCTTGAAGAGTTGTGAGATATTTCGTAGAGCCAAGTCAGGCATTCTTATTAATCTTTATTTGCTTGCTAATTCGGCCTATTTTTTACATGGAATGTTTTTTATGGGATCTCATTTCTTTTTGTAGGAAGGAACTGCAAAAGTAACTATGTAATCGCATGTATTTGTATAGGACTACTGTATACTTATGCGGTTTGTATATTTAATTTAATTTATTGTAACTAACACATTATGGGTCCCGTAACCTGAAATAAATATATATTGAATTGAATTGAATATCTCTGAAACGTGACTGATATTGCAATATTTTTAGGGTTTTTATGAATTTATATATATTAGTATAAGAACTAATTATGTTTGGAGCTTGTGTACCCTAGAATTATGTTGATCATTATGAGTGAGTGTGTAAGTGACAAAGCTAAGGAACTTTGACGGACAAAAGTTCTGAAACTAATAGTTCAAATTGAATGATAATGAGAATATATCTAGGCCATAATTATGCCCTACATGTTACTGAAAATTCAGGGTTCTAGCTTTAACCAGCAAGGAAATTGAAAATGGCCTGAATGGATTCGAGAAAAGACTGGTACGGCCGTGCCTCTTTGTTTTGCTCGACTTGGCGGGGGCACGTGTATGGAAAGATTGACAAGTTCCTAATGAATGACAGCTGCCGGCGCGGCTCCATATTTAACGTTGAACGGTCTGTAATCGTTAGTTGGTGTAACCCGCCCTGAGCTCTCATATATTATTATTTTTCACCGGTCCGTGCGCGCCGCGCTACAGCGGAAGCCCTGAAACTGCAACTATATTCGTGTATGCAATGGGTCTCGTTTATGTAACATTATTCATAGACTAAAGCAAGCTGCAGCATGGCCTTTGAATGTGCAACAAAGCCGTATGATAATGATTACTCAATCAATAGAGGAATGCCATTACGCTACCATAACGGTCGGGTAACATTCAATTTGATTGAATGGGCACATTGTATACAGATGATTACAATACACGGACGTCATAAGTACATATGAGTGTCCACAAATTCATTGCCAGGCATGGCGCACTCCGCGTATTAGGCGCTTTGCGTGGCTATGAGTAAATTCGAGACTAACTACTCGTATAGGTAGGTACTTATTATACGAACCAGGAGTCTAGGCAATAGCGATATTTCCAGCGAGTTTCATCCCGATGTCATGGTTCGTAAACCAAAACTCGAATAGAATAATTCGATAGGTAATGAATTGCGACTTCGGGATGGACCTGTAATTTTACTTAATTATAAATTTCAAAGTATAGTTGTTCATTACTGAACAACGGATCTGAGTGTTTGGCACATATGTATATTTAGACCGCATTTTAAACATATCGTGGAAGGATTGAGTCACAAACGAGGCGATGCTTAGCATCGCGCGTTTACCTAGCATTGCTTCCGTTCTGAAACAGAGACGCTTACGTTGGCTAGGACACGTGCAAAGGATGGAGCCTTCTCGTTTGCCACGAAAAACTCTCCCGAGTGAAATAGCGCACGCTAAACGATCGGTCGGGCGACCTATGTTGCGTTTTAAGGACAGTGCTAAACGGGACATGGTGTCCTTTAGGATCGACCCCTCAACTTGGTAAGAACATTCCCAAGATCGAGACCATTGGAGGGAGACCCTACGTAATGGAATGGTGGAACACGATAAAGCTTGGTTCGATCTCTTATCCTATACACGCGAATTAAGACACCAACGCGCTGCTCTTCCTCTTTCATCTCCGGGCAGGACATTTACTTGCCAACTGGTTTAGACTCAAAATTTATTATTACTTCAAAAGAAAGAAGGCGAAAAATTATGCCTGATGGCGAAAATCTCATTCAAATATCTCAAAAAATTACGAAGCTACAACCGTTTTAATGTTGCTTGCTAGAGAGAGAAAACGCTAGGGGATCGTGACATCACGATCCTCTACCGTCATAGTAAATGACAATCGTTTCATATGAAGGTGCGTTTTGCGGAAAAGGGACAGAACATACCCCCTCTTAAAACTTTGGATACTTATAACTTTGTGATTATTTAACTTCTTGCATTGTTTTTTCTCCATTTGACTACATTTTTAATACTTTTTCGAGAAAATGCAACATTATTGATTATTTTATTTAGTGTCTCCCCTATTATGTGGTCGTGGCTGTCGCTCCCGTATCGGCCTTACAAGCCACGTACGTAAGTGCCACAACTCTAATATCCATGGACGCTGTTTAAATCATCTTTTTTTTTATAGATGTATTAAGGCCGATGATGATGATGTATACTTAGACACCACGTTTGTGATTCTAAGTGATTTATAACTCGAATATTTATAATATATCTATAATTCAAAATGGCCGCCATAAAATTAAAGATGGCCGACTGAGCTGTTGCTTCTTATCAAAAACTTAAAGATATGGACCTAACGCGTACCTGAAAACAAATTGGTGCTTTTGTCCAGCGTGTCCACATTTACGACAATTTGTTCTAGCAATCTGCCCTACTATTAAACGATTAATACGATTAACCATTCTGTTGTATTGCAAACACTATTCGATAGTCCTAGGGACCAATTAGACCAAGGATTACCGAGGACTGCCAGGACTGGACTGGAGGTCCAGTGGGTTTTGTTTAAAAGTTTGCATTCGTCCGGTTCGGATTGCGTGCGAGCCTTCGACCGCGGGGCTCACCTGTTTTTATACCTTTTGTTAGTCTGCGTTTTGTTTTTTGTCAACAAATTTTACTATTTTGAACGAAATTTCACATTTAAAATTATTATTTTTGCACAAGCAAATGCCATAGTAACTACTATTTACATTCAAGATATACACTATGACCGAAACAAGTTTAATGACACTGGTTGACTTTGGGGTCGTTATCAGCAAATGACAAAAATTAGCTATTACGTACATTAACTCTCAATTGACTCACAGTTAACTCTCATTTTATCGCGATTTCGTTGTTCCTTCAAAGTTGTTCAGTACAACTTATTCACTTATTGTCATTCTCATTCTTGATCATGACCCCGAATCACCCAGTATATCTATAGGTACATCGTTCATATCACGAAGAGGCATCTCACTCGTACGCAACACAAGTGTGCAATGAGAGGAGTGGGGCGCGTACTCGTAGATTGACTGATCTATATGAGTATATTAACAGTAAAAGTGTATACTTACTTGCTATACCCTTTATAAACAGTGGCGTAGGATCCTTCCCCGAGCTGCTCCAGTTTTATGTATGCTTCGGATTTGCCGAACGGCGAGTCACCCTGTCGGCAAAAACAAAAATATCCATTTGTCACTGGAGTCTCGTAAGCCGATAATTTACGACGCCCAGAGGATGGTGACGTCGGTTAGTGTTTTTTAAATTTAATTAACTGACGTTAGTAATCATTCTGATGTGAAAAATTTAACATGCAATAAAAATGCTCTATTATGAGTCCCTGGGAAGCTCGTAGTTAATTGTCATTTTAAAACAGCATGCTGGAATAACATAAAGCGTAGAATACACAGCGTTTAAAAAAATAGAGACTGAAAATGTTTTTCATACTAAACTTCTTTTCTCTATTTAGTTTTCTATTATAATTTCTAGCACCAAAAAGTTTCCGACCTAGATATAGCGGATCCGTTGTATATAGAAAACTTCATGTTATTCCAGCACAGCGTTTTAAACTGAGAGCCAAACTACGTTTGTATGGGGAGCCGACTTGTATCGAGCGTCCTCGGTACTCTTAATCAACAATAATTATTTGATAGAAATGTACCCACCAACTTGCTTTCACATCTCTTTATGTGAAAGCTTTATTCCAGTATACGGGACAGAAAACATCTAAGTATAATGGGTCCATTCTTTAGAATCTAATGAGAATTAAGGGTACCACACATGTAATCCTAAGTTGGGGAGCGCTGGCCACTTAACACATATTAAGTGGTACGAGGATTGGACCTTTGTCTACTATACGACCACTTTATACGAGTGAAGTGCCTAATGGCACAATCTCACAACCGACTTCTTTCCTTCATTATTATTCCACATTATTCGGAGTACCAAAATGTGACTCAAACTATACAACTGTCCAAGTAAAACAATAATTAAACCGTAAATGAAAACACCCAACCCTTTAGGGAATATGGATTCTCCGTCCATTATAAACCACCGGCATTGGGTTACCGCGTCACTAAAGGACGACCAGGCCCCGTAGCATGGATGGCCTTATCACGCGACAAGTGACAGGATAGAGCATTCGTCCCTGGCTGACACCGTTCGATAGAACGAGACGACGCGCTTATCCTTTGTTGATCCACAGGTTTGCAAAATGCACAGCAAGTGTTAAATTAACCTTGTTTACAGCCTACTGCCAGTCTTTTTACACATGCAGCCTGTGGATCGACTACACTAAGACTACTTACAGCGCCCTGTGCGTCCTCTATAACAACGCATTCAGGATGCTGATGAGGTTGCCGCGCTACGTAGTGCATCGGGGATGTTCGCGGAGGCGCGTTCGGATGGCTTCCACGCTATCATGCGTAAGCGAGTCGCGTCCCTGATGCGTCGTGTTCGCGGCAGCTCCAACGGACTCCTGAGTGCAGTTGCGGAAACGCATGAAAGTCCTATATTCCGCCAATGGACGAAGTCTCATAGCTCACAAGTGAGCTATGAGAAATAACATAGGCCTAAGTAAAAATTGTTACTAACATAATATATGGATGTACCCTTTACTCCGAAATAAACATATATTCATTCATTTAAATAGTGTTCGTTGGGGTAACGAGCTGTCGGACGAATATGGCTTGGAGTGCGGGGTCAGACAGGGGGGGCTTACCTCTCCCAAGCTCTTCAATCTGTACATGGATGCCCTTATCGGTGGGCTTAGCAGTATGCATGTTGGTTGTCACATAGACAGGGTTTGTTTTAATAACATAAGCTATGCTGATGACATGGTACTGCTGAGCCCCTCGGTTGGTGGTATGCGTGTACTGATTGAGAAATGCGAATCATATGCTCTAAGTCACGGCCTGAAGTACAATGTGCTCAAGAGCGAGTACATGGTATTTAAGGCGGGGAACAAGTGCCCATCTCATGTCCCACCCATTCGTTTGAATGGCGAGCTACTTAAAAGGGTTTATTCATTTAAATATCTTGGGCACTTGGTCACCGATGATCTGCGTGACGATGCGGATATCGAACGCGAGCGTAGGGCATTGGCCGTCAGGGCCAACATGATAGCCCGGAGGTTCAGCAGGTGTACAGCAGTTAAAGTAACACTCTTTCGAGCGTACTGTACTTCGCTGTACGCCTGCAGCCTGTGGACGAGGTACACGCAGCGTGCTATTAATGCCATGCGTGTACAATATAACGACGCCTTCAGGGTATTGTTGCGGCTGCCGCGATACTGTAGCGCGTCGGGCATGTTCGCCGACGCGCATGTGGATGGATTCCACGCCACGCTGCGCAAGCGCTGCGCCGCGACGCTCCGCAGAGTGCGCACCAGCCGCCACGGTCTCCTGGCTGTCGTGGCAAAGAGATGGGACAGCGCCCTAATCAGGCACTGGACCTCTCAGCACTTAAGTTTAGGTACTAACATAGTTATTTAAGTTTATTGTAATACTAACATCTATGGATTATTTTGTCCGAAATAAATGCTTTTTATTTATTTTATTTATAAACCAAAACAAACGCAAGCGTCGAATTAAAAGCAAGAAAACAAAGGAAAATTTCCTGTTGACGAGCGCTAACGTTCCTGCCCTCAAGGGATAAAAGGATTATCTTAGCCCTTGCACAAGGACGTAAAGTAACACCATAAATAGATATAAGTTAGTGTGGAAAGTGTAAAAGGAATATGTCTGACATTCACATCACACTAGGTACTGAGCAGCCAGCGCATTTTGGGATATAACAATAATTAGAGGATGTTGTGCGAACATGGTGGGTTACCAAAATTTTCATAAGTTTGTGTAGTGAATAAATATCTTCTTTCTTTTCTTTCTTTCTATAAGTAATCAAAAATAATGGGTACTTGGTATTGTTTGAGGCAAATCCACTAAGATCTGTTTCGTGTACAGTGTATGACAGAGTTCTATATATAATACAGTAAACTGATACTGCCACTTTATAACGATTACTAACGTGAAGTAACGCCACTTCGCTCCCCGAATACACTGTTTCGCTTTCTTCGCCGCGAGTATCTAAATATTTGAATTGCCTAATGGGCGTTGCGGATGCACTTCGGAAACTCGGTTTTCTATATAGAAGTCGTACACGTAATTGCTGCTGTAAGTGTTTTAGCTTGTTTGTAATATTATAACGCTGGCTTTGTTATACTAGTCAATATTTACACGACTTATCGAATTAGCAAACAGGCTAGTGTTGTTTTAAACTGGTATCCAAATTAAAAGAAGTATACCTAGAAGTTATAATATGAAGATGCACTGTTACCCTGTCTTGATAGTTAAATAACCTCTACAAAATAGGGTGTATAAAATTATCTCAAAAATATGTTTTTCGCATTTATATTCTACTAGCTGCCCGCGCGGCTTCGCCCGCGTATTGAAAAGAAGGCAGGCAAACCCGCGAGATAAAATAGAGCCTATAACCATTTGGAAAGTCCATTCTACACGCAGGTGAAATAATTTTTGAAATCGGATAAGCGGTTTCGGAGATTACCCATTACATACTAACTAACATTTTACAAAGCTACAAGCTCCCCTTTTTAGGGTTCCGTAGCCAAATGGCAAAAAACTGAACTCTTATGGATTCGTCATGTCTGTCTGTCTGTCCGTCCGTATGTCAGAGCCACTTTTTTCCGAAACTATAAGAACTATACCTACTGTTGAAACTTGGTAAGTAGATGTGGTGTGATGTGATGTGATGTGAACCGCATTAAGATTTTCACACAAAAATAGAAAGAAAAAACAATAAATTTTGGGGGTTCCCCATACTTAGAACTGAAACTAAATTTCTTTTTCATCACACCCATACGTGTCATATCGCTTTTCAAAAATTATAGAGGTTTCTAATATATCTTTTTCTAAACTGAATAGTTTGCGCGAGAGACAATTCCATAGTGGTAAAATGTGTGTCTAGCCCTGTAACTTCTAAAATAAGAAAATGATAAAACTGAAAAAAATATATATGATGTATATTACCATGCAAACTTCCACCGAAAATTGGTTTGAACGAGATTTAGTCAGTAGTTTTTTTTTTCATAGGTCATAAATCGTAAATCGCAATTTATTTTACGGAACCCTTCATGGGCGAGTCCGACTAGCACTTGGCCCCTTTTTTCTCTTTAAAATATTAATATAGAAGTATGTCTCCACAGTACAGCCGGAATGCATCCTACTGACATGTGAATTCATATATACTTACTTTACCTCCATTCCTAAAATAAGTATTATAATATAACAAGGACATTACAACCATGGCAAGCTACAACAAAAAGTTCATCAGACTAAATACCCGTCATTAAAGAAAATCAGAAAGACTGGCTGTCGACGCTTTTCGTGAGTACAATGAGTTTTATATTACAAACTTGACGTCCTATTTTACGAACATTTAAACGCGTATTAGGTAGGCAGCCTCTTGTATTACAGCGATCATTTACATAGGGATTGTTTCCAGATTGTAGCGACAATTCCGCATTTAGTGCAAATTGAACTGAACTCCGCGATCGATCAACGTCACTCTGGTCCTTACTCGGCCTATTTGTATAGGGGAGCAGCCATCTATCACTATCACTATTCTCTATAATACGGGACTTTCATTACAAACGACCGCACTTACGGATAACTGGCTAAGAGTGCGCGCGATATATTTCAGCGGATAAAACCTTATTAGAACGATAAATATAAGTTTTCCTGTTCCGTTGAGAATACCGTTTTATTTATTTTCTTTTGATCAATATCGTACACGTGTACACATCTAATATTTGGTTGGGTTGGATATTTACACATCTACATAAGTTACGTATATTTTGTCTCTAGCTTCATCTCACTGAACCGCTTGTTTTTATTTACACCCAGTGAAAGCCTTAGGGGGAGGCACATGTCCAGCATTGGACGTCTTTCGGCTGATATGATGATGATGAAAGCCTTAGGCCGACGGTCTAAATTAATACTTTTGGTTATTGATAGCTCTGGACTCTGGGACTCGAGAATCAACACTTTCAAGTCGCGCTTGGATCTCCGTATACCACAATACGTACAAGATTTAGTAGACGTTAACATGATATAAGTGGATGAAGGAAAATTCGGCAAATTAAGGGCAGTAAGCAAGGGTTCTAGGTACTAGATGTCGGAAGCGTAGCTCAGAGCTTTAATGATGTTGTTTACAATTCCTTAACTACCCTAAGTTAATGAAGACATAACCTTCATTAACGAAAACCGGTGCGAACCGCATGGCACCGTAAGTCAAGATCTGGCCTACCTTTTTTTGTAACAAAGACTACTGAGGCTAGAAACAGCAGCATAAATTACCCTATTTAGAAGCAACTGAGACAAACATATATTAAGACACAGCAGCAGCTTAAATCCGCATGATCAATTGATCGGGCTAAAGATTTCGGTGATTATTACTAGATTGCGGTCTTCAGACTAAATGTAACTAAAGTGCGTTGTTAAAGAGTTTCATGTCCCAGGAACACCTCACACTTGGGTTTGGCAGGTGGCCTTGATTTCACCAGGACATCAATTATAACATCGACTATTTACACTGACCAAAAAAGGCCGCCTGATGACTGAAGTTGTAAGCGTCCATAGCACCTCTTGGCCAAGATGGGACTAGCGGATAGTTTAGACTGTAGAATGTGTGGCGAGGAGGATGAGACTATGGAACACTTATTGTGTGAATGTCATGACATTCATCCCTTGCCCCTTGCCATCGGCTATCCGCCACCAAAGGAATTCAAGGTGCTCCCGGAAATGATAGAGCGAGCTTGGGAGTAGGCATAAAGGAGAAGGCAAATGCACAAAAGATCCCACTAGATAAAATAAGCGTCCATAGTCCATGGGCTACGGTGACGGCTTACCATCGGGCGGCTCGTCCGCTTGTAAGCCACCGACGACGTGGTAAAAAAAGGTTGTATTTCTTACCCCAAAGGCACTAAACCGCTTGGTGCGTCGGTTGGAGTGGTCATGCGCGAGGTACGCTTCAGACTTGGGTCTGGGAGGTCGTTTCGGCCTCATGATCACCCGCGCGTCCTCCCGCGCCCCCTCGTCCAGCAGCTTTGAGTCCGAGGACACCGAGAGTTGTCTCCGAACCCGGTACTCGCCGTTGGCACCGCTACTCCAATCTGTTGACAAAAATAATACCCAGTCAGCATAATAAGGGAAAATTAGATTAGTTAAGTAGGTAGCTATAGAGGGACAACACTTAGTGAAGAAGATTTTTTCTGAAAAAGTACCTACCTCTTGAGGAAACTTTCGTCAACATAGGTAATCAAGTAATTTATTGCATTCATGTTGTTACACATAAAGGTGGTAAGTATGTAATTGTTACAATATGGACGTATCAAACATGAGCCCTGCAAGGGCATCGCAAATGTAGTAATTGAAATTAAATACTAACTTAAAACTAACAAAGCTTAAAGTAATATAATATTAGCTATAACAAATCTCTTTGAACATTAGCTATAACGAATATCTTTGAACCGAAAGCTCGTATAATAACATTTTAGAAGCGACGATAGTTCCAACAAGTGGCACTTGCCGTGTGTTGTGATGTCAACGTATGAACAACTTACGATGCGACGTGAATACGAATAAAGCTAACGCTTTAGAATTCACGAATTCAATATAACTATTGAATTGATAAAATCGTGAATTCTAAGCATTTTATTACGAACGCTAACTTCGCAATGTTGAAACATTCTGAGCATACTTGACATAGCAATAAAGTCCGAAAGGACATTTTTCCTGCTTCCAGGTAAAGACGTCTGATGATGACAACATAAAGGCTCATTCAGCGAATCTGAATTCAATTGGCATACTTACCCCTCATATTTCGCCAATAAATTATCAGAGCACTCTAAAATACAAACATTGGAAGTCTCAGCAATGACGGCCTGGGAGTCCTGACACAATTTTCCGTGAGCACTTAGCAAGCAAATTAATTCATGGTAAAAACGCGTGGATTGAACCGCGACGGGCGTCGAAAGGTTGGCTGGGAGCTATTTTTCACGTCTCGTAGATACGAGTATTCGCGTCACAGGGCACTCTGGAAGCGCGTTAGCGTCACAAAGACGAGATATCGATGCGACGGAGTAAACACCAAAGGAATAAATCACTCGCTGATGGCTTGCCGTCGATACTCGCCGCTATAATAGATTCGGGAATAAGCTTTTATGGATATAATTTAACATTTAATGGTTGCCTTTCAAGACGATACTCTTAATGATATGAATGATCTGTTTGATCATATAAGGCTATAAGCGATCGTATATTTATTTGCGCCAATCATGTCTGATAGGCATTAATTCTCTCCAAAACAATACAAGGCTTGCCACTAAACTATTAATGGATCTACCTATATGTACAACGATCTAAGTTTATCAAAGCACATGATACCATATCAATTTCCGAGCAACATATCTCAACATTAAAATATATAGATACAGTCAAGTCCATGAGTCAGATAGGTTTATGTACAATAAACGTATCAACAGAGTTAGCTGAATATACTTCATTAAGCGCCGACGAGAATATGATTTGGCCGCGATCAAAGACGAAAGATTTATGGAAATCACGCAGGAAAAGGTAATACCGATGTTTATAGTTGCCCTTTGATGGTTTATTCGTGAAAGAAAATCCAGACGGATCGCTGTACACATACATGATGAACTCAATCAATATGGGAATTATAAGCTTAAATCCAATTATGGCTACGGAAGCCTCCAATTACCGACAGATTGAATGCACGGACGTGACAGATTTTTAATAACTTTCAATAACCATATTACAAAATATTCTTGACTCTTTAACAACAATACTTCACATCCGAAGTTATTATAAAATCAGGATAAAGAATCGAGTTAAGCTGATGGGTGTACATAATATTCCTACAACTATTCCATCGAGCTAAAAGTGTAAGTTTCGTCGTTGAGGTAAAACAGACAAACCTTTAACAACTCGTCACAGAAAAGGACTCAACACAGAAAAGAGATTTCTGACCTTATGCCATGATTGTTTAATACGTTAGATTTCTTTAGTTAGATTAAAACTTAGAAGTCTTGCAATAGACGGTGTCCTAGCGAGAGTCGAATTTCAGAATCATTACTTGACTCTGGAGCTTTTACAACATTAATCATAACATTCATAACTCGCTTCACAAGAGTTGAAGTTTAGCCAGCAGTAATAAATAACCAATAGAACTATTGCTGAAACGGAAAATGGATCGTACCAAAACTTCTGCTCAAGTCTCGTCTTCCAGAAACTTGCGAAATTAGTAATAGCATATCAGATATACGTAGCATGGAAGTTAATAACAGTAATAACGATTATATTGGCAGTAAGTAATAACAAATGAGTGATGAAACGTGAGGTTCGCGTGCAAGTTGATTATTTTCATGGTAGGCCGCGCAAGTAGGTGACTGGGGAGAGACGACCTGAGGGTCCCTTCGTTACGGCGGGTCGTGCCAAATTACTATGAATATAACACCATGAAAATCATTTTACAAGAGATCAAATTATATTAAATGGAGACGCCCAAATCGATAACGAGCTTCCAGTTCAGTGAATTCATTCCAGTTTATCATTTAGTCATAAATTTGATAGAATCCTAATGATTTATTGGCAACAATGTAGGCGTTTTGCTCGTCTATAGGAGTGTCGTATTTTTCCGCTTAGTGCATTCTACATCGGGATTCTGTAAAGTCGGGCTTTCCGCTTCACTGGTGCCTCCGGCTGAACGACTTGTGACGGTTGAGGGAGACGGGCCGGGATCGACAGCCAAATGCGGGATTATAAGGACTTCACTTATTACCCGTATTCGTATTCGTAATAATACACTCACTTGACGTAAGTGGAAACATCTCAGAAAAATGTCGCGTCTTTTGTATGTTTATGAATGCGTTAGCGTTATGGTGAAGTTACGTTTCCTTTTATTTGTCAAGGAAGCTCATATTTAGAGATGAAGATGCGTTTCATTTCTACTTTGGTATTATTGATGTTAATCAGAAACCACTTTCCATGTCGTTACATCACTTATAAAAAAAAACAATAAACAAAATCGATCTCAAATTGACCCAGTTAAATTCCATGGCGGACACATAAAACCGTCAGTCATCCTGACATACGTTATCAAAATGCTACATCGCTTTACTATCGCCATTACTTTCATGTCAGGGGCGAGGTATTTTACGAGTATAGGCTTTTGACGGCCCAAATGCACGTATCCGTCATACTGACTTGCAGGCCGCGTGTCATCTTTCATAACCGAATAAAAATGTTTATTAGCCCTGAAAAATACAGCGTCATTTCGGAGTTCCGCAGTAATACGCTAATTAAAACGGACAGACGTCTTTCGCGTTGTGGGGCCCGACACAAATGGCAATTAGCCTAATTATTATGAACACACAAAGCGCCGAAATTGTGCGTGGTCAACCAGAAATTTGTTTATTTTATGATACTGGTGCAGATGGGCATAAAGCAGACATAAAATACACCTGTATTATTAATGAGAGCGCTGTAATTCGCAGGGAATAGTGAAAAGGAATGTATACTGCAACAGCTGTAAGACTAAAAAAAAAATATGCATGGCAAGTTGTGCAAAGCGACTTTGTAAAGGACATACTAAGGTTTCACGCGGCACCTCGATGTCTAGACTGGATGGAATTGCCAATCCATTTACTCCATTATTATTATGGCGTCTGTTTGGTCAAAATATTCGATTTCGTTACAAGGTATTTCACTACACAGCCACGCAGAAATGCCAGGTATTCCAAATGATTAATTCTACAAGGGATTTTTTAGGCTCAGGAATTGCAGAGGATCCTGGAATCTATTTTCAGTACACGTATATCTAACAACATACACCCTCATTCCACTGATCAAACATGCCAAAAATTATGTTTGAATAAGGTAAAGCCCGATATTTGTATTCAAAGAATAGCCCCTAATACGTTTTCCAGTGAGCAAAAAAATCTTGCAGCATGATGCGTAAAGTTAATCATAAATTCATAATCAACGACATTCCAATTAAAAATATTGCTGTAAATATTGAATAGGTCTATAATTTCAAAAGGAAGCTATAAGCTGGACAGAAAGAAGAACATATGAAGAGGTTTTGGATTTGTTGGGAAAAGAGACAGCTGCTGAGGATGATTGAGAACAGGAGAGGGCTACCCGCCTGATACGACATGACAATTGCTTAAAAACCATAATTGACGGGCAGGTAGAAGGTAGGAAAAGTCCGAGACGTAGGTACGTTTATGGATTAAGACAAAAGGAAGGTTAATATGATGTCGAACCAGGAGCTCAAGACACTGCTAGAAAAGCGAATAGACTGGCGATTACTCCATCGACAGGAGGCTCTGAAATGAATTTATACTTTCTGCTTCAATTGGGAGAGCCAATTTAAACTCACGTCTTTCAACTTAAATAAGTTTCTGTCAAAAATTACATTTTTGGTACAAGCTTTTATTGCCGACTGTACTTTTCTGTATACCGTCATCAACTACTCATCGAGACGATTCTAACGAGCCCAAACTCAACGGGGCTACGTCGGTTAAGTACTGAATTCCCATGGCCACCTTCTGCCTCCATCATCAGATCAGCTCGATGGTACCATAATATTGAATTGTCACCCAAAGGGTTTTGGGTAAAGGTATAGTTTCCCAAAATTACAGCTCAATCGGTTGAAGATATCTGCTTCAAAATTGAGTTGCAAGATCCCACCCGAACAAATTGCATACATACTTACATACATTGCAATTTAATAAAAAGCTTGTAAAAACATGCCCCAATCGATCTTCCTAATACAAAGCATTCTTCAGCAGGGTATGCTAAAGCTACAAAATACTTTTTTTTTTTTTTTTTTTATTTATTTATTTAGAAACAAACGGTCTTAAAATATACAAATTAATTAGCTGGAAGCTATACATTAACAATATCAATAGACCTAAAGTTTCCCTATTGTTATTAAAATTAACATAACTATTTAAATCACTAGGTATAACCAAAGATAATTAAGACAAGGAAGATTGCTCACTCCATACAATGCTACTAGTCACACGTTAATCTTATTATCGTCGCCGGTACCTCGTAGTTCCCCTTATTATTTTAGATGGCGTTATTTTCAATGTAAGCGGTGAAGCAGGCTGCTAACTAGTCACCTCTAACATAAGATACAAAATTTTGGGCCGTGCGGCCATTTGATTTTGGTCGAGTGGTTCGGGTGTTTGACTCACAAGTCTGAGTACGTCGGTTCGCGTCCCAACTCCTGTAACCTGTTTTTGTATTTTTTCTTGCCACGAGACACGTCGCGGCGTCAGTTGAGCGTTTTTCAAAAAAGTGTACAAAACTTTTTTTTCAGAATACGCATTTTTTTGGTTTATCTTACTCGGAATCTTTGATACTATCGATCCTCATACAAGAAAAAAAGTGTCTTAAATATTCCATTCCAGACGTCCCATTTTTGAATGCAGTCTTTTTTATTTACATGGTCGTACGCACGGGAAGAAAAACCTTACAAAAAATCTGGGACACTTTTTTTCTTGTATGAGGATCGATAGTAATAACGATTCTGAGTAATAATATAAACAAAAAAAACAAATTCTGAAAAAAAAAGTTTTGAACACTTTTTTTGAAAAACGCCCAGTTGTGCGTGCTAGTCCCGCTAGATAAGTATACTAGAATCAAGCAGAGTACAATAGTTTTAATTTTATTCAAAATTTTCCGAATTATATTTGTAATTTTAACTATTAACTTATTTATTATTTTAACCTTAATAATTTTTGATTTTAAGCAAACGCCCGTAATTAAAGATTCAGATTTTTTTCGTTGAGTAGTCTGTGTGAAAAATAATTTTGATTACACTGATCAAACATGCCAAAAATTATGTTTGAATAAGGTAAAGCCCGATATTTGTATTCAAAGAATAGCCCCTAATACGTTTTCCAGTGAGCAAAAAAATCTTGCAGCATGATGCGTAAAGTTAATCATAAATTCATAATCAACGACATTCCAATTAAAAATATTGCTGTAAATATTGAATAGGTCTATAATTTCAAAAGGAAGCTATAAGCTGGACAGAAAGAAGAACATATGAAGAGGTTTTGGATTTGTTGGGAAAAGAGACAGCTGCTGAGGATGATTGAGAACAGGAGAGGGCTACCCGCCTGATACGACATGACAATTGCTTAAAAACCATAATTGACGGGCAGGTAGAAGGTAGGAAAAGTCCGAGACGTAGGTACGTTTATGGATTAAGACAAAAGGAAGGTTAATATGATGTCGAACCAGGAGCTCAAGACACTGCTAGAAAAGCGAATAGACTGGCGATTACTCCATCGACAGGAGGCTCTGAAATGAATTTATACTTTCTGCTTCAATTGGGAGAGCCAATTTAAACTCACGTCTTTCAACTTAAATAAGTTTCTGTCAAAAATTACATTTTTGGTACAAGCTTTTATTGCCGACTGTACTTTTCTGTATACCGTCATCAACTACTCATCGAGACGATTCTAACGAGCCCAAACTCAACGGGGCTACGTCGGTTAAGTACTGAATTCCCATGGCCACCTTCTGCCTCCATCATCAGATCAGCTCGATGGTACCATAATATTGAATTGTCACCCAAAGGGTTTTGGGTAAAGGTATAGTTTCCCAAAATTACAGCTCAATCGGTTGAAGATATCTGCTTCAAAATTGAGTTGCAAGATCCCACCCGAACAAATTGCATACATACTTACATACATTGCAATTTAATAAAAAGCTTGTAAAAACATGCCCCAATCGATCTTCCTAATACAAAGCATTCTTCAGCAGGGTATGCTAAAGCTACAAAATACTTTTTTTTTTTTTTTTTTTATTTATTTATTTAGAAACAAACGGTCTTAAAATATACAAATTAATTAGCTGGAAGCTATACATTAACAATATCAATAGACCTAAAGTTTCCCTATTGTTATTAAAATTAACATAACTATTTAAATCACTAGGTATAACCAAAGATAATTAAGACAAGGAAGATTGCTCACTCCATACAATGCTACTAGTCACACGTTAATCTTATTATCGTCGCCGGTACCTCGTAGTTCCCCTTATTATTTTAGATGGCGTTATTTTCAATGTAAGCGGTGAAGCAGGCTGCTAACTAGTCACCTCTAACATAAGATACAAAATTTTGGGCCGTGCGGCCATTTGATTTTGGTCGAGTGGTTCGGGTGTTTGACTCACAAGTCTGAGTACGTCGGTTCGCGTCCCAACTCCTGTAACCTGTTTTTGTATTTTTTCTTGCCACGAGACACGTCGCGGCGTCAGTTGAGCGTTTTTCAAAAAAGTGTACAAAACTTTTTTTTCAGAATACGCATTTTTTTGGTTTATCTTACTCGGAATCTTTGATACTATCGATCCTCATACAAGAAAAAAAGTGTCTTAAATATTCCATTCCAGACGTCCCATTTTTGAATGCAGTCTTTTTTATTTACATGGTCGTACGCACGGGAAGAAAAACCTTACAAAAAATCTGGGACACTTTTTTTCTTGTATGAGGATCGATAGTAATAACGATTCTGAGTAATAATATAAACAAAAAAAACAAATTCTGAAAAAAAAAGTTTTGAACACTTTTTTTGAAAAACGCCCAGTTGTGCGTGCTAGTCCCGCTAGATAAGTATACTAGAATCAAGCAGAGTACAATAGTTTTAATTTTATTCAAAATTTTCCGAATTATATTTGTAATTTTAACTATTAACTTATTTATTATTTTAACCTTAATAATTTTTGATTTTAAGCAAACGCCCGTAATTAAAGATTCAGATTTTTTTCGTTGAGTAGTCTGTGTGAAAAATAATTTATAGTAAACCTAGTCCCGAAATCGCGTCGACTTAACGTAATTATCACAGCGGCGCTACCACGAAGTCCGAATCTCGAATGTCGTATATCTCCGTCTCTGTCGCTCGAGTACTATAAACCTTAAGTGCGATAGAGACGGAGATATACGAAGTTCGAGATTCTAAGTTCGTGTTTATAGCATTATAATATTATCATCCCGAAATCCACTTTTTCCCTAACAATTTTTCTCAAATGTTTTTGACTATTTCGTGTATGTACATCTAAATAAATATAGTTTTCACCTCACTAGCTCGGAAAGCCCATTTTTATTCTTTAAAAACAGATAGCAAAACTGCATTTTATCCACAAGAGTGCAAAGAATATTTGAAATCCGAACGTGTTATTAGTTACTTTTTTAAACATGATAACATGTAAAGGTCAGTCCAGACAGGACATTTTTCGCCCATCAGATTTTTGATTTTATTAAGGTACCTTTTTTGAATGTTTTATTCTTTTTTTTAATGTTTTTAATTCTTTTTTTGTTTTTTAAATGTTTTTTTGTTTTTTAAATGTTTTTTCTTTTTCTCCTTTTTATAAATGTTGTTTCTCTTTTTAAATGATTTGTTTCTTTTTGAATGTTTTTCTGTATTTTTTTTTATTTTTAATGTTTTTTTGGTCTTTTTTATACGTTTTTTTCTTTTTTTTAATCTTTTTTTAATGTTTTTTGAAATTCTATTTATTTTTTCAATGTTTTCGTCTACATTTTAATGTTTTTTTTTTATATTTTATTGATTTAAATGTGTTTATTCAAGGTTTTTTTTCCACTAAATATTATTTTTTAATGTTTTGTTTCTTTTTGATTTATTTTTGTGGTTTTTCCACTTTTTTCCCTTTTTAAATGTTTTTTTTTTGAGTTTTTTGTCTTTTTAAATTTTTTTTTACGTTTTTTCTCTTATTTTAATGTTTTTTGTAACTTTTTTCTTTTATTATGTTTTTGTCTCTATTTTATTGCTTTGTTTTTCTTTTTTTAATGTTTATTGCTTTTTTCTCCTTTTCATAAATGTTTTGTTTCTTTTTGAATGTTTTTGTTTTTTTTTCTTTTTTATGTTTTTTTGGTCTTTTTTCTCTTTTGTAGGTATGCGTTTTTTCCTTTTTTTAATGTTTATTTTTTATTATTTTAAGGTTGTTTGAAATCCTCTTTTATTTTTTTGATGTTTTAGCCATATTTTTTTGATGTTTTTGCCGTGTTTTTCCAAGGTTTTTTTCATTTTCCATTTTTTTATTTTTTTTCCGCTGTTCTCTTTTTACATGTTTTTTTTTGTTTTTTTGTCCTTTTTTGTCGTTTTTTACCTTTTTTTTCTTAATATAATGTTTTTTGTAACTTTTTTCTTAGTACATGTTTTTTTTTAGTTTTTCTTTTTTTTCTTTTTTTACGTTTTTTTTCTTAATACTATGTTTTTTGTATGTTTTTGTCTCTATTTTATTGCTTCGCTTTTCTTTTATCAGTCTTTTTTAATGTTTTTTGAAATTATTTTTGCCTTTTTTAAGTTTTTCTTTATTTTAATGTTATTTTTTTTGTTTCTCAATGTTTTTTCTCTTTCCCTCTTTATTAAATGTTTTTTTAATTTTGTAATATTTTGTTTTTTTTTTTTAAATGTTTTTTATTTTTTTTCCCCCTTTTTAATATTTAAAAAAAAACTTATTTTACTTTTTGTTTTTTTCCTCGCTTTAGTGAGGTGAAAAGATGTGTGTTACACACGGGTGCAAGTTATTTTGACGTCTCGTGTGTTGCAACACTCGCTACGCTCAGGATTCTATTTTTAAACCATAGAATCCATTCGCTAGCTCGTGTTTCAATTCCACACTCGCGGTTAAAATACAACTTTGCACCCTTGTATAACAAATAACTATAGTGTGCTTTGGCCTTGACCTTACTTGCCCACCATGTTGAATGCCATATTAGATTTCTGTGATTTGATTATCGAACGAGCGAGCGAAGCGAACGAAGTTTTATGCTTCAGCTCGCTCAGCTTGTGTCGAAAATCATTCGTATGTCCGGTCACAGAATAAGTAATAGTACGTCCGGTGTCTGTCACGATGTCCGGTGTTCCGCTGTCCGGCTCAACCGATTCTCGTGAAAATTTGTTATACTTAATATTTCTTTTTATAGTCACTTTTTCTAAATTAAGAAAGTGTTAAAAAAAGGACTAGACTCGCGCAAGATAGAAAATCGTGGTCGTGCATGGAGGAGGACTTTGCCCAATCTTGGGTTTCCCAAAACTAATTTAAGTATTTAGCTTGTTTTTAATGTAACGAAATGTACCTACTTAATTCTTGTTCGAATGTTTTTGTGGGAATAAATGGCAATAATAAGAATAGTCAGAAAATTCCTACAGAATGACTCACTCACTAACGTACAAATCCATGCACACCCATCAGTTACTCATCTTCCACCCGAGTCAAACCATAACCAAGAACATCTCTCCGATCATCATCATCAAGATGTTCTCTCAGATCATCGTCATCAAGATCTTCTCTCAAATCATCATCATCAAAATCTTCCGTCTTAATTAAAACGTAATAGGTATATGAGATGCACTTGGCTTCGGCCCGTGCTTCCCATCACACCAGTATTTAGGTAAATACTGAGAAATTTAAAGAAACAAAATAATAATAATAATAATAAAAAACCAGCCAAGTGCGAGTTGGACTCGCGCACGAAGGGTTCCGTACCATTATCAATAAAAATATTTATTTTATTTTCTTTTTAGTATTTGTTGTTATAGCGGCAACAGAAATACATCATCTGTGAAAATTTCAATTGGAACTATCAAGGTATCAGTGAGATACAGCCTGGTGACAGACAGACGGACGGACGGACGGACAGCGGAGTCTTAGTAATAGGGTCCCGTTTTACTCTTTGAGTACGGAACCCTAAAAAACAGGCTCGCGGGCTACTCCTAGTTAGAAAGAGACGGATAGTGTATCTCGCCGCGACACAGAGCTCGCGGGCCGTCCTGTGATAGCCGTGCTGCTCACAGGTTTGTTAATTATATTGTTTTTATCGCGATTTTTTTATAACTTTTTATCAAATTTAAACTTAATCGGCGCAATAAATAATAAATTCATCATCATCATCATCATATCAGCCGAAAGACGTCCACTGCTGAACATAGGTCTCCCCAAAAGAGTGCACGTAGAACCGATGGCCGTTGGGGCGGAAAGGTTCTCGAGTGGTGACCACGTACCGGAAGGCGCGGCGTGGGTAGGCCCCCCACATGGTGGAATGATGACCTGGTCGTGGGAGTCCGCTGGATGCAGGTGGCGCAGGACCGGCCAATAAATAAATACTTTAAATAATTTCAAGATGTCGGAACGGCAACTTTTCCCATTCTGACCTCTGATTTGTTTTTGTGACCTATTAGATCCTCCCATATCAATTTTGAACACAATCCTTGAGTGAGATTCTTTAAAACAATTATATCTTTCGCGACGGCGTCGTAAGATTTCAACTCTTGTCAATGTAGGTTATTGTGTTATCAACTTTGTATGGAAATGTTATTTTACCAACCACAAATAACGTTTGTATAGTTTTGCGGGAAACAACTGCAAAAGTAACTTTGTAATCGCATTAATTTGTATAGAATTACAAACTTACTTATGCAGTTTGTATATCTCAAAATCGTGACATTTCCATACAAAGTTGATAACAGAATAACCCACAGAAAGAAATGAGATCCCATAAAAACCTTCCATGTAAAAAATAGGCCAAGTCTCGGAACTCTTCCACAATAAAAAGTGGTGAGATATTTCATAGAGCCAAGTTAGGCATTCTTATTAATCTTCATTTGCTTACTAAATAAAATTTTGTGACTTGGCAATCACACTTACATAGTTTAAGGTATGCAAAAAATAGTAAATGAAGTAAAGCTGTGTGATTCCCGTGTGGTTTTTATGGGATTTAGGTATTTAAACGAGTTCGAACGGGACAATTGGTTATAATTATAATACCGTTCCATTCCAACTTCCAAAGGTTTGCAGGGCTGTTATTCGCTACGCGTTAATGCGGCTCACCCCGCCGGTCACCCGTTACGAAATTAGACCTCTACCTACGCTTAATTACTACGCATCGCGGTGTCAAGGTATGTTTGTGGGCGAGCGTTGAGGTGAGCTTAAAACAAGTTACAGAATAGCGGGGCTGTGTAGCTGTGGTGTGTCTATGTATGTTTATAGATTGTACTACGGGTTATGAGCAAAAATAGACCTTACGTTTTGGAAGTAAGGTTGCAAATTTACTGTGTGGTAGGCTGGTAGGTAATTGTCGCGTCAAGCAAGTAACATTTTAGAGCATATCGCTAACTGTTTACATAGCTCAAAAGGCTATCTGCCAGACTTACGTGCAGAAGGGACGAAGTTCAAATCTCATACATGTTAACAATATTTTGTTTGTCGATATTTGTAGTTTTAGAATTTAGTAGTTTAGAATAAGTTCGCGGGTTAGTTTAACATCATTTGAAATCGAAATCTTACCGATGCTAGATTAAAATATGCAAATATGAATACTGAAAGTGTCAACAGCAAGTTTGTTGTAAGTAGGTATTTGTAAATGTTGTACTTTGTGCGCCGTTATATTTGTCAGGCTGTCAGCCTGCGATCGACCGATCTCTGGTGACCAGCGGCGCTACCACGAACTTTGAATCTCGAACTTATATCCCCGTCTCTATCGCACTTATGGTTTATGGTACTCGAGCGACAGAGACGGAGATATACGAAGTTCGAGATTCGAAGTTCGTGATAGCGCCGCAGCCTAGCCTAGCCCAGCACATGCTGAGACTGGGGCCTATTGTCACAAATTCAGTTTTTTACTTAGGTACTGTTTGTTAGTTTGTAAGTTTATTTTATATTATTTTATTTTTTCTTGTAATTAATACTTTTTCTGATTCTGATTATATGTTTCAGCAAGGGGTACGCTTTTTGGACGAAATGGTATTTTTGTATACGACTGAATTCATTAGAAAAAATACTAAACTCTAGTCGGAGTAACCATGTTTGTTTAGAGCAAAAACTATTGGATAGGGTTCGTTTTAGATTTCAATCGAATAATAAAATTGAAATAGTGCTAAAGTAAATTTGAATTTGCTTTAAATTACTGATTTTAAATCAAAATCTCTGATTGTTTTAAGTTTATTTAGTTATGCACGATTCTTAAATATGCGCCATCTAGCGGAATGCCATACCCGCGCGTAGCCATTCAGCTTAGAAAAACGTGCGATCGATGGATCTAGTCACCGATTAAAAATTGCTTTGTATTATTTTGCTATTTGCGTGTTATTTTGTGACAATGGTGTATTGTATGCCTTAAAATTTGTTAATGTGATGATTTAGGACACTAAAATGCAATAATTTGACGAATTCTACGCTACTTTTTTCATTGAGAGTCTAGTAGCGCCATCTCGGATTATTTTATGAACTACGGCGACGTTTCCACAGAGTTAGCAATCTTCCTAGTCTTATAATTATCTTTGGTATAACCGATATCATTACATACAATATATATATATTTATTTACATACAATATAGATACATATTTTTTTTTACTTCTTCCATTATCTAATGTTTTATATTACACACAATATTAACATTATTTTAAACAGGAATAAATTCGTTTTTTAAATGTTACTAGCGAACTGCCAAATAAATCTGCATTCATACACTTTTTATTGTAAAGCTGGCATGCGCGTTTAATGTATGAATTTTGTGCGTGATTCGTTCTGCTATATGCAAAGCTGAACAATGCTTTACTGCGGCAACTACGTTCTGTTCTACGAGGCACACGAAAGTCTACATTGTATAACAATTCAGGGGCATCTATAAAGTTGTTGATTATTTTATACAGGAAAAGTAAATCAGCACACGAGAGTCTGATTGAAAGCCCTTGAAAATTGTATCTTTTAGCTGAGGAAGCATAATCAACGTAATTTCCGCCTACTCGGAATTCAAGTGCTCTAATAAACTTTTTTTGCAGCCTTTCGATCCTAGTTTTATGTACATCATAACAGGGGTTCCAGACTACCGACGCGAATTCTAAACGGCTACGGACATAGCTGTTATACAGTAACTTATATGTTAAAGGCCGACGAAAAGGTTTTGCAACGCGAAGTATGAAGCCTAATTGTTTGTACGCCTTATTTAAAACGTTATCGATGTGAGCGTTAAAAGTAAATTTAGTGTCCATTGTAACACCTAGATCACGTATGTTGTCCTGTCGCGCTAGAACTACTCCACATAAATTGTAATTATACAAAATGGGTTGCTTTTTACGTGTAAATGTTATTACTGAGCATTTGTCATTATTTAAGAATAAATTATTCCGTGCACAGTAACTCTCGAAACTGAGCAAGTCATTTTGTAGCAATATGCAATCAGTTTGTGTTTTAACAACCCTAAAAATTTTGGTGTCATCGGCGTATAGTAGAGCCTTTGAGTTAGTTAGGCATTCCGTTAGGTTAGATCATTGATGTACAATATAAATAATAAAGGCCCCAAATGGGATCCCTGTGGGACACCAGAATCTGTTTTTTTATAATCAGATGAAAAGCCTCCCAGTACAACAGCTTGGAACCTATTTTCCACATATGACTTAATCCACCGGAAGAGGTCACCATGTATCCCAAAGTTTCAGCAGAAGCGTATTATAAGAAACTTTGTCAAAAGCTTTTGCAAAATCTGTATATACTGCATCCACTTGGTATTTTTTATCCATTGCGTCACGAACCACTTCACTAAAGGACAAAATATTGCTTTCAACGCTACGACCCTTGTAAAACCCGTGCTGGTTTGGATTGATATGGCGGCGGACAGCATATGAAAGCTGGTCAGTAACGATTTTTTCTAATAACTTGCTATTACAATTACATATTAACTATTACATAATGAATAGTGAAGATATACTGTTTCGATACAACGCAGCCCCAGGACACCACATTTTGTTTCCTATTATTCTGTAGTGCCCGGGCAGAGTCATTTTTGTCTCATCTCCGCAAACAGTCCAAACGTGTCCAAGCAAAACAAACACAACCCCAAATTGCTTGTTTATTTATTCATGGGATTTTATAAGATTCCCCTTGGCAGTGAAACAATAACTTGTTTACATACTAAGCAGCGTGGCTCGTTGTTAGCTCAATTAATCCCAAAGGATCTGCTTATTTCGCGAAACTATCCCTTGTCACTAGAAAAATAAGGTTCAAAAGTTGCGTTAACGGATGACTGACCCCGGCAATGTTTATCCTAATTTCATGATGAGTTGTTGAGACTATTAACTGCATGGGCTCGCCCTTTCCATAAAGTCAACATAGCCTGATATATTGTTATTTTTGGATTATCGCGGAGAAATTATGAAATTCTACACGAAATAGTGATACAAACTAGTTCGCTTAAATGGGAAAACATAATTAATTTAAGAAAATTACGTATATGGCGGAACCTTCTGTTTAACAACAGAATTAATTGGTATGGCTACGTGTGTCCGTCTCTTAACATAGCCACGATACCCTGGTGTATAATCACGTCGAAATTCGACGAACGGAGCGGCGTGATTGGTCGATAAATATTCATGCTGTGTTTATTTACCCATCATGCCATACAGCAATACGGGCCACAAAGGTTCAGCGGGATTCATTTACTCAGTAGTATAACTTCATTAAAATGAAATAAATAAAAAATAACTGTTTATTTACGTAAAATAACTGGTGGGTCACATTTTACAGCGCTCTAAAAATCATCAATATGCAGAAAAGAAGGTATACTTTGTAATAATTTTGAGAAAAAGTAAGCTGTTTCGCACCGACTATAACACGGAAATTGTGACGCCTAGCCTTTAACCATATTTTTGTTTGTTGTGTTAGTAAATTTGTCTACTACATGTCCAATACAGGCCACAAAGTCCGTGATCGACCAATGGTGAACAACTATTTTAAGCGCCTAGAACGTTTGCTCCAGGAAGTCTAGATTGTTAGAAACAATTGCTACAAGGAATCCAAAAGGAGAAAACCAAATGCAACCAAAAACTGTTAAATGACAGAAAACATCACTAGTATGACTTGTATGAAGTAGATGAAGGGTGAGTTGCCAGATTCGTGCGATTTGCGTAAGCTTCCTGCTCATGTATGAAGTTGAGCCACTGTTTTTGGGGTTTTACTACATCACAGGCGTAACGTATGTTATGGTTCACTTAACCGCCACTTGTTAGGGCTGACTACGTTTATCGAGTGTCGAAAGGGTTGGGGTTGGTTATTGAATAAGCTGTCACTTCTACACGCAATCAATCAGCAACGGAGATTAAGTCGTATCGGGAAATGGAACAAATATTTCTTGTGTGGGTACACAATTGCCGTCACAAAGCTGAGACTGAGTTAATTTTTGTTTGACGAGTCATGCTAATTAGGTACGGTCAACCAATTTGATTCCTAGGCCATCATAGAACCTTGCCGTTGTAAATGCTATGTCAATACGGGTTACTAGGATTATTGCGTCGCTAAGTAGCAGTTAAAATGACAGGGCTCTACGGTGGCCTAGGAATCAAATTGGATGACTGTACACAATTATTTGAAAATGCCCAAATACATCATTCCATCATCATCATCATCATATCAGCCGAAAGACGTCCACGCCTGGACATAGGCCTCCCCCAAGGAGTTCTAAAGTGTCCGGTCCTGCGCCACCCGCATCCAGCGGACTCCCCCGACCTTTACCAGGTCATCAGTCCACCTTGTGGGGAGCCTACCAACGTCGCGCCTTCCGGTACGTATTCCATACTAAAATCAAATAATTATGAACGCCAAAAGTAACTAAGATGAAAATGGTATGGAGATTATTTGGTCCCGGAGAAAGACAATAGTATTATTGTGCATTAAGGGCCGTATGAAGGGGATCACTAACGAGAGTGTATTAGAAGCCCGACGCCAAAGGCGGAGGGCTTTTAATGAGTCGAGTTTGTAATCCCCTTACCTACTGCCCGTGATACACACAATGTTTTTCATCACATTTGCGAGGAATTAAATAAATACAAAAGACTGATTTGTTTTAACCAATCAGATCACACACAAGCTCATAACTCCCTCGGGAGTTATAAACCCATTACTCCCGCGGGAGGTAAATCGGGTATAGCTGCTCTATAAACTTGCCTATAATACACCCTTTACGAGCAAGTGTGATGAAAAAAATATTTTTATCCCAGCATCCTCTGCAAGGTAATTGGTAAGGTGGTGAAATGGGGGTGAAAATGTATATAGATTATTAAGTGCGATTCACAAATTTTACTCGCAAACGCTAATGGTTGAATAAATTGTAAGCCACCTTGGGTTAAGAATTGCTCAGAGTTGTTCAATAAAGCTATTTGGAGATAAACTAACCGAGAAGCCATTCGGAGTTCGCTCCTCCGGATTAATCCAAATCGAACATACGCAACGATGAAAGGGATTTGCTTTTTGTCAATAAGAGATTTACTAAGCACCTATTCTAACTGGAGTTAGATTCGTTGGCCGCCTATAAAAATAACCGATTTAAATCAAAGTTGCTGAAATTTTATTAATTTAATAGGTAGGTCAGTCTCGAAGGTGCATTTTATTAAAAACTAGCTTCTGCCCGTATGGAACTCGTTTACATCTTAGCTCAAACTATCTCCTCACCAAATTTGTCTGTCAACAAACAGACAGACAGACAGGCAAACAGACAGACGTACTTTCGCATTTATAATTTTAGTATGGACTAGCTGCCCGCGCGGTTCGGCCCTCTATTAGTATTACAGAGAACCCAGGCGGAACTACGCCCATTCCGAAGTTACATTCTGTATACCAGAGAAAGCTACAAACATAACCTCTTTATTATTGTATAAGTATACAATTGATAGCAATTTATTAAGATTTAATCGTTAATAGAATCACGTTTGATCATAAAAAAGTATATTACCTACGAAGCCGGAGGTCCCGGGTTCGAATCCCGGTAAGGGCATTTATTTGGGTGATGAGCACGAATATTTGTTCCCAATTCATGGATGTTTTCTATGTATTTAAGTATTTATTTATCTATATAACTATGTATATCATCGTCTAGTACCCATAGTACAAACTTTGCCTAGTTTGGGACTAGGTAGACTTGTGTAAGATTGTCCCCCAATATGTTATGTATTCATTTATTTTATTTTTATTTATATTTCATGTGAAATGGTTTACACAGATTTAGGGTCGCGCCATTCCTGTAAACATTGTCAAAGTTAAAGAAAGGCTACCCCACGCATGGTGAATCATCAGCGCGCCTTTCTATCAATACCGCAGATCTCGCAGAAGGCTCTGCGGGATTGATCTGTTCGGACCTTTGGAAGTCACTGTAGCGTTGCTTATAAAAATAAAATTTATAGAAAATGGATTGAAATTGTAAGAATTGGTTTGTATGTGAATTCTATCAGAATATTTGATATAGTTGCAAGTAGTAGTTGCATGCGTAAGCGAACCTTTGACCTTTGTAAGTGAAAATGGCTGGACAATCGTTGGGGGTTTAGTGGGTAATCTGGACCTTCTGTCCAGGAGTCCCACACACACACGGGCGGACGGTGCATCGACGCATTCCCGCAACGTAAAAAAAAAAAAAAAAAAAGGCAGGCACCGAGAGAAACGTTATGGCGTTTTGTTCACCTGCCTCACTGTTCGCGCGGGGCTACAAAGCCTAACCGACTTCAAAAAAGGAGGAGGGTATATGTTCCAATGTACGTTTTTTTAAATGAATGTTCGCCGATCTTTTCCGTCATTTGTGGATTTCCAAAATTATTTTTTTTAAACTAAAGAATATACTCTTGATGTGGTCCCATTGTCACCAAGTCAGGATCTGATGATGGGATCCCAGGAAAATTGAATCCTCAAACTTTATAGTCACGCATGTAGTATTTTCGGTATTTTCTATTATAACTCGTGTATTTACGCTCGGAAATCGTAAATATCGCAATTTTGGTCAGTGGAACTGATGATGAAGACCACAGATGACTTATGGAACTCCTCAAAGATGTAAAGTACGTCAAAGATTCTGACATGATTCCGTTGAGGTAGCAACTAATGAAGTGTTAATTCGGAGATCCTTGAGGAATCGAAGAAACTCCTCAAATATTATCAGCCCACATATAGCGACTTGGGTTTTTTCTGTAATAATCAACGCATTAGCTCTCGGAAAGCAGTTCATGTGGTAAATTGGAAAGGAAATGTGGAAATGTTCATGTACTTGGCGAAGTACTGAATTGAAGTCGGTTTAAACTTTGTTTTTAAAGTAAATTATTGCACTCTTAATCCGAATAAACGGCATCTCTTCTTATATATTATTATGCGATAACAACATTATTTATCTGCACGTGCGCTCTTAATTGTTTACTATAGAAAAGACGAATTTTGATTTAAACACTGAGTATAACCCAGATCACGAGTTAACAGAGTTAACCGCAAACAAACAATACAGTTGTCCCAAAATAATACGCGTCGATAAATAAACAAGGCGCCGCAAACGTGTTTACATTTTCATTACAGCTCTTATTAAGAGGATTGTGAACCTGTAAATTTTCATACAAAAAGCGATAACGTTTTTCACCCAGCAAACATAGTTTGATTTTTATAATTGTTGGATATGTTGTAGATATAATGAAAAACTAGGTCTGTACGTTTTGATTTTTAAGAAATTTTGCTTATCTTATAAGTAATTACCATCTAAAAATCTGTATTTTTGACTTAAGGGGGTTCGATTGCCATACAAAACGTTATTTGACATTCGTAGGCTAACGGCGTGATATTTTAAGAAACTTATGTAACAAACTTTCATAAATTGGCTTCCCATTTGCGCCAAATTCCCCCTTTCCTAGAATAAACTTACATAAACTAGATTAATTTGAGAAATTGGTTTGTCACGTGATATTTTGGGAAAACTATTTTTCTCAAATTAATCTAGTTTATACAAGTTTATTCTAGGAAAGGGGGAATTTGGCGCAAATGGGAAGCCAATTGATGAAAGTTTGTTACATAAGTTTCTTAAAATATCACGCCGTTAGCCTGCGAATGTCAAATAACGCTTTGTATGGCAATCGAACCACCTTAAAAACTTTGTCTACCGTTTTATTTTTTTTAAATAAATCTAAACTGATTTACTAAAAAAGGAAAACGTACAGACATAGATTAAAGTGTACTTAATCTAATTATACCAAAATTGTTTCATTTCATAAAGGTTTAGGGGGGGTAAAAACGTTATCACCCGAAACAATATTTCAACAAGAAATTGTAGGCAATTACCTGCAGGTCTGGTAACTCTCTCTATCGCACGATACGGGTGAGGCACAGAGCGGTGTGAAACAGATAGCATTTTTTTTAAATACCTACTCGCGCCGCGTATGGACACTTCACAATCCTCTTAAGAATTGACTACGCTAAATCTTATATTGTATGCAGGGACGAGGATAAAAACAATTTTCCTTGATAAACGAGATAACATAATCGCGGGAGACGGGCGTTGCGGGTCCTTTGGCTGAAAGTGCGGAAGAGGGGAAATGACTGAATCTTACCGAGTGTCTGGGCCACGGTAAACTATAATCAGTACATTTAATTAAAAACAACAATGTGTTTTTATATATCTTTATTATTTGGAAAAGGGGTTTTATCAGAGTTATGATAATGTCACCCAACAACAATAACTTTTCATTAAAATTAAGTACTGCTTACATTTACGAACTCGAGCTAAACAATGTGACTGAAAACTGATTCAGACACTCACTCGTAATAAAAAACTTTCAGTGCCAGTAAATCGCTAGGTACCCACCTCTACTCGTAGGCGCTTTCCTCTACAAACGGTTAGCGCTATCAAGTCAAACGTACAGTGCAATATAAGTGCAACGTTTATGTTTTACCCACAGTGTAGGCTCAAAAATTGATTAAATGAATATATTAACATCGACTTACTGTAGCGTTAACGTTATTACAAAACAGTGCTTACTAAACGATACCTCTGTGTCCTTAATCAGTTAACAACAAAATATTAGTCATGTTACTGTTGACACTTTTACTGTGTCCCCGTCCTTCGAGTATACATCAAAGGTCTTAATTGTTTTTGTCGTGTCGCTGTACAAAGTCCGCGATATCGCCCAATAAGGACTCCGACCACTAATGAAACTAAAAATTAATGATAACTAAAACAAAACTCTTTAGCGAGATTGTTTGCTGCGGTAAGTTGGTAATTCCAGTAAAGCTTTAACGTGTCGAAGTGGCAAAGTTAGAGATTGTATTTAATGTTATTTCTACAAGTTTGAAGCGCGTGTACCTAACTCAATTAGGTAAAATAATTTTGTGGAATACATTACTGGCTAAGTACATGCGCATTGTTTTAAACTACGGCGAGGTATTTCTTACGCGCGTTACGAAGCACAATATTCTATTTAGTGCTTGCAGCGAGCTGTTTCACACATTTCGGAACAAAAGTTGTTTCTAGCGTGAAAACTTTACATTGTAAATGAACAGGTTTAAAAAGGTTTTAACACTGCATCATCTTTGGCTTGAATTCCTTCCAAACTTAGTCTACAAAGATCTGGCAGGAATCCAAAGTCTCCAGGCCGATTATGCATAAGGAAAACTGACCCCAAGACGAGTATAAGACCTTAACAACTGCGTAAACGGTAATGAGTGTCACGACATTTCTCTACCCTCGAACGACGATTCAAGTGGAAGACGAGTAATAACACCAAGGGCACGATAACGCCGCAATGCGACGAAGCTAATGCGTACGATTGTGCGACTCGACACGGGTGGTTCTCCCAGCGGTTCAACCGCTCTCAGTTCCTTGCTAGTAGTGGTTACAAAATTGGTTACGTTATGTCGAGTGCGTGCGAGAGTGATGATTTCTTATCCACAACACAAGTTCATGTATACTTGAATGGTATATAGATGCCAAAAGCCACGCCTGTATACCCAAAAGGTGTAGATAGAGCATATGACATTCAGTGACATTTTTAGTGAGTGCGGGAAAGATTAAAAAAAATGGGAAATATCCCATTTTTTAGGGTTCCGTAGCCAAATGGCAAAAAACGGAACCCTTATAGATTCGTCATGTCCGTCCGTCTGTCTGTCTGTCTGTCCGTCCGTATGTCACAGCCACTTTTTTCCGAAACTATAAGAGCTATACTGTTGAAACTTGGTAAGTAGATGTATTCTGTGAACCGCATTAAGATTTTCACACAAAAATCGAAAAAAAAACATTAAGTTTTAGGGGTCCCCATACTCAGAACTGAAACTCAAAAAATTTTTTTTCATCAAACCCATATGGATAGGTCTTCAAAAATGATATTGAGGTTTCTAACATCATTTTTTTCTAAACTGAATAGTTTGCGCGAGAGACACTTCCAAAGTGGTAAAATGTGTGTCCGTCCCCCCTGTAACTTCTAAAATAAGAGAATGATAAAACTAAAAAAAATATATGATGTACATTACCATGTAAACTTCCACCGAAAATTGGTTTGAACGAGATCTAATAAGTAGTTTTTTTTTAATACGTCATAAATCGTAAACCGCAATTTATTTCACGGAACCCTTCATGTGCGAGTCCGACTCGCACTTGGCCGCTTTTTTTTTAATCTTTCCTGCACTCACTAAAAATGTCACTAGCAATAGCTAGTTTATCGCCCAGAATACACTTCAACCCTAATCCATGAGTCGTTTCTCAAGATACCTAAGGTGAGAAAGCTGATGGTGTTACTATTATTATCCAACACTACCTAAACCTAAACGGTATTTTCAGCCGTATTTTAATGCAGTCTAGGGCCACTATGTAACAACACATTCATCTACAGTAACTCTGACAATAATGCGAGTAAGGGACTGACAGCGGTTGAAACGCTCGTGGAATCATTCAACCACGCGACACTTCGGGACTACTAGAGAAAGATGCAATTAGAGATGATTAACGATGATTAGCGTGTCATTAAAGAGATCAGGACTAATGACGCATATGTCGTTAGCGATGATTACTGTTTTTACTGGTAGTCAGCGGAGCTGTGTCGCCTGAGAAATAGTTTTGGTGCCCTAATTCGCGCACATCGAAGTTTTATTTCCATAACTACATAATCAGGCCCACTGTACACTTAAAGAAGCATATACTGTAATGTATTAGCGTAGTCTTGCTCGTGGCTTTACTCCTGTGAACATATTAGGTATATGTATATGTGTTATACAATATCTTTTTCAGGTAGTCCGTACATTAACGAGGTAAAAAAGGGCTTCCTGGCAGGATAATTAGCCACTTAATCATTCTTTTACACTGAGAGACCGACCACGCTACTCAAAGAGTAGTCTTTCTTTTTTACTTAACTCAGTGGGCTGCGTGCGACGTCATAACACTCATAACCAATAAGTAGCACCACACGCGCTGTGGTAAAGAGTCGGTTTCCATAGAACTCTACATTAATGTCAGGATATCGAATGTCTCTAAGGGATATTTGAATTGTTCGATCACGTTGTCCGGAAAAGTAGAGATTTCCGGCAAAGAATTGTAGCAACTGACAAAACAGGGGGAAGAGGGCCAAGGGGTTAGGGAACGCAGCCTAATTTGATTGACGCAGATCCCGCACCACCCGCGGGTGTCGGGACACCTGGAGACTAAGTTCTGTCAATGCTGTAATGTCGCCAAGAAAAGACTGGGGTGGGGATGGGCGAGAAAGGTCACGATTCTCAACCTAAAATATATCCGGCACTTTAGATGGTAAATCTTAAAAGTTATTGCAATTTGGCCAAATCGTAGGTACTAAGAATAATTGCCCTCGCGCCAAGGGCGATGCAGAGATACGCAGATTAGGCTGATATGAGGATAAAGAGGAATGGACAGTCTGTTAACTAACTGACCGTAACATTGACGGACCTTGACCGGAGTCCTTGTCGTGCGATATGTTCCCGTTGGACTACAGCCCATCAGGCACTTATTCGAGTACCCGTTTTAGGTGAGCTGGCCGCGTTCGCCGCCGTTCTGCTGCTTCCCTGTCTGGATCGTCTTTTGGCTGATATGAGGATGATGGAATGGACAAGTTAAGTGACTGACCATAATGAGAGTCCTTGTCGTGCGGTATGTTCCCGTTGGGCTCCAACCGGTCTAGGCACTCCTCCGAGTACCCGTTGTAGGTGAGCTTGCCGCGTTCGCCGCCGTTCTGTTGCCGCCCGCGGCACTCGCCGGCCTCTCCGTCTGGCTCGTCTTTTGTCGCTGCAACAAGAAAAAAAGTTAAATAAGTTTCTATAAAAAAAAACAATACAAGCTTCTATTGTGGACTGTATTTTTATGCACAATTAACAACTACTCATTGAGAGGAATCTAATGAGCCCAAACACAACGGGTTTATCTTATGTAACTGAGGAGTTCCTATAGCCACTTTCTATCTCCATCATCAGATATAGTATAATGTCAGGAACGGGATTCCAATGTTAGCACCAGCTGCTTGATAAACCTATTGGCTACGGCAACTGGTCATTATAATTGGTTTGCCCTTATCCCATTTACTTGGGGTTTTTCCTACTCATATTATCACTCACACAGTCCATACACCCTGGCTTACCCCCTTTTATCCCTCCTCGTTCAGGTCTAATCCCATTCTTGTCACATGTCTCATCCATCCGCTTGACTCTTGTAATTTGAGACATATAACGCATTTCTGCTTCATTATATGCGAGAGAAATTAGTGACAGCGTCTTACGCGATAAGCAAAGCCGAGGCTTGTTGTAAGCTCATTTGTGACAAGCCCTTCAGATCGCAACATAGGTACTATATTAGTGTAAGCACTGTGTCCTATTTAACGTATATATGCATCCCGCAGGCTTGCCGAAGCACTTTAAATGGCGCTGGCATTAGTATACTTACTAAAGGTAACAAGTAAAATAGACATTTGAAAAAACTTGGAATAATATAAATCTCATTATTACTAGTCACAGAACCGTAAACGTGCCTTTGACGAAAAATTCCAATTAAAGTATCGTAGTCACAAAACGCAGTAGACTGTACCTAAATCTTTTAGAAATAGGAGATGCAAGAAAAACAATGTTATCTCTAGCAAGTACAGCCGTTGTCGAGTGGGCCCTTAAAATAATGGCAGCAGACAACTTCTCTCGCGATTTTAGCCTTTGTCGCAAACTGCGGAGGGAGTCGGGTAGGCAGGCAACAACGAGACAGTAGATACGCTTGTGGCTTTAGAGTCAAAGAATGCTACCGTCGGCAATTCCGCAATAGCGCGTAGACATTTAGTTCCATAGATCTTTATTTCTCATAAGAATATTCACTAATATAAGAGATTAATTTTGATGATACTCTTACTATTTTAATCGGCGAGCGCACGCACATTCAAAGCAATAATCCTTCAGGCTCCGATATTTAAGTAAACCAACTATAATACTTTAATTACTGCAAAGTAATTCAAGTAATTCTTTAATGCACCTTGGATATTGCATGTTGCATCCCACGCTTTTTACACGGACTGCCCAACGAAAAGGAATGTAATTATACTGATATAATACTATTTACGTTCAAAAATACTCGCGACGCATATCGGGTCCTCACATACAGGCCAATAATATTTTGTTGATTACCCAGGTGGTTTATTCTAAAGTCGTATAGGATAGGACAGTCCGCTGTGTATTTGTCACGCGTATAGATAGTCGTCCGAACACGTTAAAAACCGACCCCAATTTCATCCTTTATCAAATAAACCTTACAGTTCTGATCACGTCGTTCAGACAGATTTGCGGTACGTACATAAATTAATAAATACAATCTTAAAATATACTAACACAAAATCTCCAGTTTCAGTCTTGCCGCCCGAGGACACCGTAATAGATAATAATCCTCAACGAATTCAAATGGGACATCATTATAGGCTGACAGACGACAGCCGGCAAACAATTAAACAAAGTTTGGGGGAACATTTGCAGCACATGAAATTAATAGCTACGCGACACTGAACAATGGGCCCGATATTGTGTTTTATATTAAGAAGGGAAGGAAGTGGCTATCAAACGCAGAGGCAGATAAATTGTAGGAGATCTAACTTGGAGAGGTGTGAACGATTGAGAATTGGCTATTTAGAATAATAGTCACTTAAGAATCTCGACGTTTCTATGTCTAAAACTGTAACAAATGACGAAGTAGTTAAATAAAACCTAGTAGATGATTATTTGACATTGTTGATCTGACATAAGAAGCTTAACAAATTCTAACGACATAATACCCACTAACACTGTTATCATGACCACATATGAGGGTTATGCAAAATTTGGCCAAAATATAAATAATGAGTAATAAAATGTTCGCGTTGTATGGGTATTTTTAATCTACACTTCTATACTAATCTATACTTCAACATTTTAAAGCGGAAAAGTCAGTGAGATTGTAGGTTTGTAAGTTTATAAGCTTGTATGTAATGGGTAATCACCGGAACCGCTTATCCGATTTCAAAAATTCTTTCACCTGCGTGTAGAATGGACTTTGTGGATGGTTATAGGCTATATTTTCTAGCGCGGGTTTGCCTGCGTTCTTTGCTATAGGCGCCTGAAGCCGCGAGGACAGCAAGTATTAATATAGGTACCAAAGAGGAAAAGTCTGAGAGGTTGTAGCGTTGTAAGTTTGTAAAACGGAAGGAATTTCTGGAATTACACATCAGATTTTAAAACTTCATTCATAATAGGGTATTTATTTGACAACAGTGAAAATAAATTGTTTTTTCATTAGCACCCGATAAACATTACAAAAATACTCGGAAAGTATCAAGCTTTAATTTGTGTTTGCTATTTAAAGATTTTTAAATTCATAAAGGACGTTGTTTTATTGTGTCATCACAACATAGTAGGTACCTAATCCCTACATACAAATTACATACTATAACGGAGCGTTTTTGAAGTTTCGTAAAAAGAAGCTGATTTGACTTTTGTCAAATACCGAATTCCTGGATGGCAATAGGTTATCTTTTATCACGCGACTTCTCTTGCATTCTTTGTAATACGCGGGCGAAGCCACGCGAGCAGCTAGTGTTAAATAAATAGGTAATTTAGATTAAAAAACATGATACTCATACATGAGTGATAACTACATACATATGTATAACATCGCATGTGATTATGAGCTGTATGGATTATACAACACAACGCGCGTGTACCTTATAACATTTCGTTCATTATATAAATAACCAATATTTATTCAACTACTAGCTGTTGCCCGCGACTTCGTCCGCGTAGAACTTTTTATCGTCTTAGAAAATGATTTCTCTCAATACAAAATTTGAACCCTCTTTTAGGGGATAATTAAAAAAAAAGTTGATGTTCATTTTCTAGTTTGTGAACAAACAGTCTAAAACCAAAGTTAAAAATCTCATACTTTAAAAATGCCTTGAAATACTCAAACTTTGAACCAATTTTAACACTCTTAGGGGATGAATTTGGAAAAACTCTGAAATCAGTTTTGTAGTCTTTTAACGTACAGAATAAGACCGAAGTTAAAAATCTCTTACTCACACTTTAAAATTTTATTGCTCGCCATTTAAAATTTGAACCCCCTTTTAAACCCCCTTAGAGGTTGAATTTTTCTAATCGCTGAAAGAACTTTTTTCGTAAACTTTTAAGTCTCTAGCTCAAAAAAAGTGTTGCCCATACAAAGCTTTCTTAACCCCCTTAGGGGTGGAATTTTCTAAAACTCTGAAAGTACTTTATTATTAAGTTTAATAAGTAACATTTTGAATAGTTTTAAGTCTAGTAAAAAAAAAAGTTTTTCCCACACAACACTGGCTACCCTTCTTAAGTATCTTAAGGATCCCCTTAGGGATGGAGTTTTCTAAAACGCTGAAAGTTCTTTTTTAATATTCTAATAAGTAATTTTTTTGCAAAGTTTTAAGTCTAACTCAAAAAAAAGTGTTGCCCATGCAAAGCTTGCTCTCCTTTTTAACCCTATTACGGGTGGAATTTTCTAAAACGATTTGTGTTCTTTTTTTGTATTTTAATAAGTAATCTTTCTACAAAGTTTCAAGTCTCTAACTCAAAAACATAAACTTTCCCTGATAAAAACTTTGCACCCCTTTTTATCCCCCTTAGGGATAGATTTTTTCAAAACGCTGAAAGTCTTTTTTTTGTATTTTTATAAGTAATCTTTCTACAAAGTTTTAAGTGTCTAGCTCAGAAAAAGTGTTCCCCATACAAACCTTGCACCCTTTTTTAACCCCCATAGGGAATGATTTTTGTAAAACGCCGAATGTAGTATTTTTCATGTTCTAATAAGTAATTTTTTGTCAAAATTTTAAGTCTCTATTTAAAAAAAAATATGTTTTTCCCATACAAACTTTGCCCCCTATTTTACCCCCTTAGGGGTGAAATTTTCCAAAACGCTGAAAGTACTTTCTTTGTATTTAAATAATATTTCTACAAAGTTTTAGGACTCTAGCTAAAAAAAATAGTTTCCCACATACAAACTTTGCACCCCTATTTTAGCCCCCTATTTTTAGGGGTAGAATTTTCTAAAACGCTGAAAGTACTCAATTTGTATTCTGATGACTAATCTTTCTACAAAGTTTTAAGTCTCTATTTAAAAAAAATATTGTTTCCCCCATACAAAATTTGCACCCCTATTTTACCCCCTTAGGGGTAGATTTTTTTAAAACACTGAATCTAGGTACTTTATTTGTATTCTAATGAATAATTTCTCTACAAAGTTTTAAGTCTCTATTTAAAAAAAAGTAGTTTTTCCCATACAAACTTTGCACTCTATTTTACCCCTTTAGCCTTTAAGCCTGGGAGCAGGTATAAAGGAGAGGGCAAATGCACAAAAGATCCCACTGGGTCGAAGTGCATCCGAAAGGGCCCTCACCTAGATAAGATAAGATAAGATACCCCTTTAGGGGTAGAATTTTCTAAAACCCTGAAAGTTCTTTATTTGTATTCTAATGACTGATCTTTCTACAAAGTTTTAAGTCTCTATTTAAAAAAAAAATGTTTCCCCCATACAAACCTTGCACTCCTATTTTACCCCCGTAGGGTTGGAATTTTCCAAAACGCTGAAAGTGTTTCATTTGTATTCTAATAACTAATTTTTCTACAAAGTTTAAGTCTAAAGCTCAAAAAAAAAAGGTTCTCCCATACAAACTTTGCACCCCCATTTTACCCCCTTAGGGGTAAAATTTTCAAAAATCCCTTTTTATCCCTAGCCCACGTTATAAAAGCAACATACTGTGCAAAAATCAACTCTCTAAGATTAGTAGTTTCGGCTGTGCGTTGATGAGTGAGTGAGTGAGTGATTGAGTGAATAAGTCAGTCAGGACATAGGCATTTATTATGTATAAATAGATAGAAGATAATGAAACTCCCATTCAAATATCTCAAAAAATTATGAAGCTACATCCGTTTTAATGTCGCTTGTTAGAGTGAGAAAACGATGAGGGAATGTGACGTCAATATACTCGAGCGTCATAGTAAAAAACAATCGTTTCATATGAAGGTGCGTTTTGCGGAAAAGGGACAGAACATACCCCCTCTTAAAACTTTGGACTCTTATAACTTAATCATTACCTATATAACCTCTTGCTTTGTTTTTTTCTCCATTTGACTATATTTATTTTAAATTCTTTTTCGAGAAAATACATTATGATTATTTACCATATTTTCGATTCCTGAGCGGCCACGAACTTCGGAATTCGAAAATATTCGGGTATCTCTATCTCTATCGCACTAACCATACTCGAGTGACAGGGATGCAAATATATGAACATTGAGTATCGGTTTTCGTGGTAGCGCCGCAGGTACTTTGGCTGAATGCGCCGAGCGCGTGCCATTGTCATTCAAAAAAAACAAATTCGTGTTAATTATATTGTTCAAATTTGTTGATTTCATTTATTGAAATTACGACATAAAACGACATTTGCGCATATAAGTTCTCATATCAGAATCGAATATTTTTCTATGGTTTATATTTTAGCATTTGTCTCGTAAAGGTCTATCGTAGACGGGATTTAAATTATTAATAAGTGAAAGGCAAAGCAATTCCGCCATTTTGACGAAAATATGACGGTTCTTATAGCTGACAGTTGGAGCAGCGTTTGATTTCAATAAAAATAAATGAAAAATTAAATGAAGTCGTATATTTCGGAAAATTAATTAACTGTCGCAGTCGGATAAAAACTATCCTAAGTTGCAGCTAGAATAATAATGTACCTATATAAAATGTTTCATATTTTTCCGTTCATGGGATGCTGAGAACATTCGAACCGCGCAAAGCTTAGTTTCAAACTGGCTGATTCTTTTTTTAATTTAGAGATTTATTATATGTGGAGATAACTACCGCCGGTAAGTGTTAATGTAACTCCGTTCACGCGAGCATCAATCATGTAGGAATATAAATAAACAGCTAAATAAAAATTGTTTGTCTTCGGGTTGCAAGGTGAAGCGATCAATCACAGCCCGGATACTTACTTTCAGATTGGGGAAAGCAAATTATAAAAATAAAATAATGAAGAAACCAGGACTATTCCAATATAATTGGCATAATTGCTAATTCTTTCTTTCCCCTTTATTGCAGAAAAGAAAAACGTACATAAAAAAGCGGCCAAGTGCGAGTCGGACTCGCACATGAAGGGTTTAGAAGTATCAGGGGGGGGGCACACATTTTACCACTTTGGAAGTGTCTCTCGCGCAAACTATTCAGTTTAGAAAAAAATGATATTAGAAACCTTAATATCATTTTTGAAGACCTATCTATAGATACCCCACACTGAGTATGGGGAACCCCCAAAACTTATTTACTAATTATTAAATATTTTACTTTACCAGTTAGCTACTTTTGACCTCGTCTAATCTCCAATATCGAATCAAAGCGCTCGAATATACACTGCATACTTCATGTGAATGATTTTTATTCAAAATTTGAAAATTCCATCAGTCGCTGATCAAGTTATGGCGCGACGTCACGAGCGACAATTCGATTGTCGTGTGCGCGGCTCGTTTTGCCAAGTTAATTAATTGAATCTCCATCATTGAACAGAACACAATGAGACAGCCGCTACCGCAACGTTATGGTAAACCATTTACATATTTAATTTCACTCAAATGGCCTTTTTAGCTACATACATTTTTAATTGGCATCAATTCGGCAAAGAAGAGCTCATTCAACAGTAAAGGTAACCATTGCGTGGGTACTCTCTATACTTAATACTATATTTAGATTGGCTAAAATTTTAGTTCACTCATGAAAAATACGCGAATGAACGTTGTAAAATAACAAAGCATTACTTTTTACTTTCATGTTACAAGCTTTTTAGTTTTTAATAAAACGTTTTTTATTTTATTAACTATATACTCGTGGAATATTATTAACGAAAACAAGGGTCAGTGAAACTATGGAGGCTATAATATAGCTATGAGTTTTATGTGTATTGGCGAATGATAAAGGTAAGAATATTACTTTAAGGGACCGAACATATCGGCAATTGACACTGCGTATACGCGCTGAAGTTGTATGCGTCGCGTCTTCTTTAGATTATTTGCTGCGTTTACGGTCAGTGTATTTTGAGCAGCAGTGTGGCCGATGCTTAACTCCTTAAAGTAACAAATGAGTAAAGTTTCAAAAGTTTGTACACACTGGTGTGCCACAGGGTTGGTTGGCTGTTGGCTCTAAAGACAGGAAGGTAGTGACAACCGTCGCTCCGGGACAGAACTTTAATTAGGTACAACTCCCACGCAACGCAACTCGAGCATCCAAATTAGCGGTGAATTCAATGCTAAGCAACTGATAATTTAGGATGTCGTGCACAATATTAATGCAAAGGGAATATTTCTATTGTGAGCTTGTAGATATTCTTAGATTGCTTAGACAACTTAGATTTACTTAATCGGACTCACAAACGTATACCCTCATTTCATAAGGGAATATGCGTGATAAAAAGGGTCGTATATTCTTCTCCAAGAATCAAACTATCTTCGTCTTTATTATAATTGATCGGTTCAGTGGTTTTAGCGTCACAGACAGAGCGAATACATTGCTAATATTAGTATAGATTTCTGGAATACTTAGCTTTACAAAGTAAATATCGCCTGTTCTGGGTCTGTTTTCATATAAAAATATTACCTACCTGATAATATTGGAATCTGTATTGGTGTGTAAAAAATACTATATTCATATTTTTTACTTAATAATTAACAACATAGAAAAATTTAAAAACCCCCGACATTTTCATTTCAAAGTTCAATATCTCAAAAACAGCTGAACCGATTTTGTTGGAACGCAGCTAAGAAGCATATCAATCAAGTCAGCTTTCGGATAAAAAAAAAACATTCAAATCGGTCCATTCGTTTAGGTGCGGTGCCACAGACAGGCAGACAGACACAAAGACACACAGACACCTCAAACTTATAACACCCCTCCTTTTGCTTCGGGGGTTAATAAAAAGGGGCATGAGAAAAAAAGTCCGTTGAAATTACGGCATACCTACCAATCTCGCGAGATTTCAGACCTAGACGAGATCTCGCGAGATTGGGCGTTTTTCACTGAAAACGTATGCAAATGCTATGAATTCCATTTAATGATTATCAACATGTTAAATCAAAAATAAAATCTGCATTTAGTAGTATATTATAAAATTATAATATTTGTTTTAATAAAAAAAATCATAAAAACAGTTTTAGACTTTTTTTATTATTAGATATTTATTTAACCATCAGGTTTTGATATAATTATAATTTACTTTAAAACAAAGTTTTAACCGACTTCAATTCAGTACCTACACCGCCAAGCCACATGCACATTACGACATTTCTTTTCCAATTTACCACATGAACTGATTTCCGAGAGCAAATACGTTGATTATTAGAGAAAAAAACCAAATCGCTGTATGTGGACCTCCGTCAATTCCTCAAGGATCTCAGAATCATCTTTGGCACTTCTTTGTTTGCTATTTCAACTGAATGATATCAGAATCGGTGACGTACTTTTATAGTTTGAAGTACATCATTGACAAGTTCCACAAGCCATCTGTGTCTTCATCATCACTTCCACTTCACCAAATTTATGATTTCGGGATGTATATACACGAGTTATAATAGAAAACACCGAAATTACTACACGCGTGCCTTATATATTTGAGGAGTTCCCTCAATTCCTCATGGTTCTCATCATTCAACTGGAGTTTTGAAAACAATGGGACCAACCTGGAAGCATATACTTTCAATTAAAAAAAGAATGGTACGAATCAGTTCATAAATGACGGAGTTCTGAGGTTACACAAAAAAAAAGAAATACAACCGAATTCCTTCTCCTTTTTTTGAAGTCGGTTAAAAAGGAACAAAAATTTAATCGAATAAAAGTAATTTTTAATTTGTCAGTCAGATGAAACTTTTGAAATGTAGTGTTTTATAAGGAAAGTTCAATCTCGCAATCTCGCGAGATCTCGTACGAAAATTGTAAGAGAGAACATTGTAGGTACGTAAAATGCAGAATACGCATGAGCAATAATAGTACATTACTACAGAGGCCGGGAAGCAAGGGGTTGCCGGCCGAGTACATATAGACTATTATATATACATAGATAGTTATGAGGCTGGCAACCCCTTTTCACGCCGAGGTATGTATAGTGATTTTCTCAAACATGCAATGAAATTAATTAAAAAATCTCCAAGAAATCAAACTTAAATTTCTAGCTAGAGGGAGTTCTAGTGTAGACAAAAAATATAAGTAACACATACCTATATTAGGTAGGTACTATTTTCTTCGTCGGTTTTTTCGTTGGAACTCGTATTAAATAACAAAATCAACAACGCACAATAAATCCAATAAAATAGAATTACAGAATCAAAAGTTACCAAATTTTGCCTCCAATATGATAAAAAAAATACCTACGCGGTTTGAGTAGACATTTTTACTCGTACCGCTGATATTTTAGATGAAATAATTTAAATGTGTATTTGTCTAGTTAAATTGCCAATTTTTAATTGTAATAAGGTGTTATTTGTTATGTTCATGTCGATTCTACATAAATAAAACTGCAAAATATAGCAAACATCGATTGTTTTTTTTTTAATAATCGTAGTGGCAGAATGTCATAACGAACCAAAAAGCAAATATTGCTTATAGTTTTTTTAATGGCTGAACGCCGTGATGCTGTGCCACTAATAAATGTGGAATGGAAATTAAAAAAGTCCATGTCGCAGGCCTAGGCCTCCAATTTTGCACTGAACGCCGTGATGCTGTGCCACTAATAAATTAATGTGGAATAGAAATTAAAAAGTCCATGTTGCAGGCCTAGCCTCCAATTTTGCATGAAATTTCATTATGTGTCTCTCGTCTCTCCGCACCTGAAACGTGACACTTCGCTGCTGTCAATAATGAACGTATCGTCAATATTTCATTGCATGTTTGAGAAAAGAATATTTGTATTATATAATAAAATACGGGCGAGATCGAGATTGCATTTCCTAGTTTAAATACAAATCGCGCAATAACCAGTTGATTAAATCAAGTATCATCAATGCACTAAAATAACTAAGTTTAGTCTGCTAAACTCCAAGCAAATATTTAAATTGCTAATCTCAACAACATGAACATGCACGCGATTATCAGAAAGTGTACAAGACTTAAATGCCGTAACAATAGTGGTGAGGCGTAAATTGCAGTATTGTTCTCAATTCTTCTCTCGGTCTCGTTCTACACTAGCCTACAAAAGAAGGTATAACAGTTTTAGTTACTTTTGCAGGCAAGTATAGATCCAATCTGTACATTGCCGTTGTAAAAAGGCATTAGTTTCGTGTCGCCAACTCGGGTAGAGTCCGCTTCGCAAATTGCTTAATTAAATGCACATGCCTTGTAATTAATTATTCTCGGGACCGTGCATATGTAGGTATCCAAAAGCAGCTGAATTCCATTAATATGTCTTCCCGCCGCGAAGGGAAAAATGCCTACTTATTATTCCGTGGCGGTAAGCATTCTTTATAATAATTATTTAAATCACGTACCATGCGCTGTTGAACGTTATGGTAAATTTAGAAGAGGTTTAAGTCGGTTTCCTCAAGGTTTTCTAGAACTTTAAGTTCAGCAGGTGTGATGGGATAAGTTGTGACGTAGGAAGTTGAGATTGGGTTCGTGTACAATGCATTAGTGGAAGTTATGACGACAAAGTTGAAAGTTCACGTGCAGTGGTAACTGGTAACGGCAGCTTGCGCCGAATGGCTTTATGCAGACAATGCGAGCAGCTGACGTCAGACTTAATTGAGACGCGGTTTTGAGCATTCTTACTGAAGTATCACGGGAATATATTCACATTCACTGAACACAATAGATATGTCTAAAATGGCTGATTTGGTGGCAATACGCGACGACGCTCAGGAGAGTTTATTAAAAAAAACTATGTTCCATTTAATTTCAAAATTGTATAACGTAACGCAATCCATCTAAAGAAAGAAGCAGGTACCTACAACTGAAGTAACAGTGTGGTCAAAACAGAAAAAAAGCAACAAAATGTATCCAACTAGTTATCACACTACACACGTACCGTCCATTACTCAGCTTCGCTAAAACTGAAGAGGCAGTCGGCGGAAAGTTCCCGCCGTAGGCCGCGGAAATCAGATTACGTTATTAAATACCACCCCCTACCTGTATAAAAGGCCGCATGTTAATAGTTAAAACGCGTCGGTTGTGCCTTTGTATGTGATATGGCTGTGTTCACACGTTCGTGTAAACAGAATGCAGTGTAAATATCGTCGCAAAACAATGGTTATCGGTTCTTTCCGCGTCGGATTAGTGCGGGATTAGGAGAGGGCTTAGCTCTTAGGGGCGTGCGTTGGACAGCGCTGGAGTCGAGTGCATATACGAGTCCGCCGTTAGGGTTAACACGTACTGTCGGTTCAAGTTGGAGATAAGACGCGTTGTGAAGCCTTATTGCGTATTTATTTATCCTTCCGCCAATGTAATACAGAGTCGATTTATAATTAGGTATAGTTTGTGTCCAAAGTAGAAAAGTACCCAACGCAGTGAAGCCACAAAATAATGGACAAATAAAACGATGTACTAGTTTCACCCGTGTATGGTTTGTTTCAGTCGTGCCGCTAAAAGTAAGTATCTTTTGAAAGGAACGATACGTCGAACTCAGCTAAGAACGTCTATTTTGATTACATCGGCAAGATATATAACAAAGAAGGATGCTCAAAGTAAGCATTAAAACGAAGTTAAAAGTTTGTAATTAAAAAAACAAGTTGCAAAGTTAGCGCCAAGTTGTTGTTTTGTAAGCGATTGGATTAAATAATAAATTTACGGACTTGATATTTCGGTAACAAAATGTTTTATATCTCCATTAAAACAATATTCTCACTGTGAGAATGTTTCCCTACACTGTTAAAGCAACAAAGAATGTACATATTTTACACAAACGCGGATACGCTGAAGGTTCTGTAAACCTATTCAAGTTAGTACCAAAATGCTAAAGTAGAATGGATTTAAGAATGTATGAGCTTCAGGAAAACATATGGCCTTTTGCCCTAGAGTTGCAGAAAAGTGATATCTAGCTCTCACACCGTGTTAAGGAAGAAGATAGCGCGACCACATAACAATTGCGCAGACTAGTTGCCTGAAGTTCCGCGGCTCGTCTAGATGCAATTAGATAACGGCTTTTGTTTCATTGTTTTCACGTCACTCGATGCCGGCACCAGCAGTATCTCGCGAAAAGATCAGCATCGAGGTGTTATAGGGACAAAAAGTAATTGCATTATTTGATGGATTAGGAAAAAATGTTGCAAAATAAATTATGAAATTTAAAAATGAACGTAACAAGTAAGTAAGTAATAATGAATTATAAACAGCCTAGGATATGACGTGTAGACGGTTCATAATTCTATAACTCTTTTTGTATTGGAAACTAAAAAAACGGAACGTAAAGAAGCTCAAAAACAAAGCGATCGAGAGCATGACTTTCAATATGTAAATAAGCCAGAAGTCAGTCACACAGAGAAGTATTGTAAGGGTCACGTTGTTATGACTCAGGCTAACCCCATAACTGTTTTGTAAACACAGCTGTCTTAACATTAGCCGTGAGTCATGTTGCGTGAAGGATCAGTAAGTGTAGGTATATTGTAAGGTAAAAAGAGGGAAATCCTGAAAAATGCGTTGCTCACCTGTTGCCATTTGTTCCAAAGCGTTGGGGAACATTTTATGCGAAGTGTGTTGTATAGTCCTCGCTGTGAGAGGGTTTTCCTTATTCAAGTTATATTTGGAACAACGGCTAAAATATTTGGAAGGCAACATGTTCTAGGTAGTGTTGTAAAAGACTCGAGTTCTCTGAGTCTTCATAATAAGACTCGGAGTCCAAAAACGACACTCGGCTCAATATTTCAAGACTCCACATTTTGCAAGACTTCTTGCTGAGTGAGTCTAGCGAACTTAACGAGCGTGGCATCAAGACTCGAGTCTCTTTTCGCGGCTGAGTCCTTTTTTGGACTGAGCTCTGAGTTCCAAGATACCTAGTTGTTTCACGGTTTGAGCCCGATTCATACCCAACTGCCCGCGCGGCTTCGCCCGCGTAAGGCCTGAATCACACTGGCGCGGCCTGTGGTGGCGATCAGTTGTAAATTTGACAATGGCTGTCAGAATTACTGTTGACCGCCACCGCAGGCCGCGCCCATCTTGAGAGGCTTATATATATATATATATATATAGTCCTCCTTGTCGTATCCGACGACGGCGACCCTTACAATTTCCTCTGGTGAGCACGAATATGGCTCGCAAAGCCGAACTTAGTTTTAAATGTCCGGTCACATTGTGTGCAGTATAGCTGGCCCTGGTTATTGTAAGTATATGCATAGGATGGTCTAGGTCGAGTCTTCCGCAAATGGCGCTTTTGGTCCAGGTGTTCAAGTCGAGCTACTTCAAAAGAAGCTACACCTTTTCTGACTTTATTACGCCATTCTGGTCTCATGGACGCGACCTCCTCCCAGCCCTCAGCAGGTATATCGCAGGCTTTGAGATGACGTTTTAATACGTCCTTGTAGCGCAGAAACTGCCCCCCACGATTACGCTTTCCATCCGCAAGCTCGGAGTAGAATACAGATTTTGGGAGTCTGCAGTCTGTCATGCGACTAACGTGGCCACTCCATCTCAACTGGCTTTTCATCAGTATGGCCTCCATGCCGAGCATGTTAGATCTTCGTAAAACGTCCATGTTGGTCACACGATCCTGCCACCGAATGCGGAGAATGAATCGTAAACAACGCATGTGGAAGGTGTCAAGCTTTCTAATATCTCCCTTGTACAAGCACCAGCACTCAGCAGCATATGTGAGTATTGGGAGCACCATAGCCTTGTAGACAGAAAGTTTCGTTTGGAGTTTCAGATCGTGCGATTTCCAAACACGTTGGTTCAATTTGCCAAAGGTGGCGGCAGCTTTGGCTATGCGTAGTGGGGTCTCTGAGGCAAGGCGATTGTCACTTCGGATTTGGCTGCCCAGGTACTTAAAGCTAGTCACTTCCTTCAGCACTGAACTGCCCAAAGTAATTTGAGCTGTATCAGCACTACAACCTCGGGGTGGTTGCTTAAGTACCTGAGTTTTGGCAACATTTATAACTAGGCCAAATCTGTCACACGAGTCACTCAAAGACACCATGGAGCCCTGGAGTGCGTCTAAGCTGCTAGCCATCATGCATACGTCATCAGCATACAGGACTTCAAGCATCGATACCTGGCGAATTTTCCCTTTTGCCCTAAAACGCGAAAGATCAAAAACTCCCTTGTCTTGAGGCTTAAGGTCTGAATCAAACTCATGGGTCACACCAATCGTCATTTGGAATCCAAAATGGCGGACATGGCTTTTTTCCTAAAAGTCGTCATGGGTGTCACTTTCTGGGTATTCAAGGGTGTAGATTCCAAAAATGATGTCCATTATGGAATCCAAAATGGCGGACATGGCTTTTATCCTAAAAGTCGTCATGGGTGTCACTTTCTGGGTATTCGAGGGTGTAGATTCCAAAAATGATGTCCATCTTGGAATCCAAAATGGCGGACATGGCTTTTTTCCTAAAAGTCGTCATGGGTGTCACTTTCTGGGTATTCAAGGGTGTAGATTCCAAAAATGATGTCCATTTTGGAATCCAAAATGGTGGACATGGCTTTTTTCCTAAAAGTCGTCCTGGGTGTCACTTTCCGGGTAATGGAGGGTGTAGATTCCAAAAATTATGTCAATTTTGGAATCCAAAATGGCGGACATGGCTTTTTTCCTCAAAGTCGTCATAGGTGTCACTTTCTGGGTATTCAAGGGTGTAGATTCCAAAAATGATGTCCATTTTGGAATCCAAAATGGCGAACATGGCATTATTCCTAAAAGTCGTCATGGGTGTCACTTTCTGGGTATTCAAGGGTGTAGATTCCAAAAATGATGTCCATTATGGAATCCAAAATGGCGGACATGGCTTTTATCCTAAAAGTCGTCATGGGTGTCACTTTCTGGGTATTCGAGGGTGTAGATTCCAAAAATGATGTCCATCTTGGAATCCAAAATGGCGGACATGGCTTTTTTCCTAAAAGTCGTCATGGGTGTCACTTTCTGGGTATTCAAGGGTGTAGATTCCAAAAATGATGTCCATTTTGGAATCCAAAATGGTGGACATGGCTTTTTTCCTAAAAGTCGTCCTGGGTGTCACTTTCCGGGTAATCGAGGGTGTAGATTCCAAAAATTATGTCAATTTTGGAATCCAAAATGGCGGACATGGCTTTTTTCCTCAATGTCGTCATAGGTGTCACTTTCTGGGTATTCAAGGGTGTAGATTCCAAAAATGATGTCCATTTTGGAATGCAAAATGGCGGACATGGCTTTTATCCTAAAAGTCGTCATGGGTGTCACTTTCTGGGTATTCGAGGGTGTAGATTCCAAAAATGATGTCCATCTTGGAATCCAAAATGGCGGACATGGCTTTTTTCCTAAAAGTCGTCATGGGTGTCACTTTCTGGGTATTCAAGGGTGTAGATTCCAAAAATGATGTCCATTTTGGAATCCAAAATGGTGGACATGGCTTTTTTCCTAAAAGTCGTCCTGGGTGTCACTTTCCGGGTAATCGAGGGTGTAGATTCCAAAAATTATGTCAATTTTGGAATCCAAAATGGCGGACATGGCTTTTTTCCTCAAAATCGTCATAGGTGTCACTTTCTGGGTATTCAAGGGTGTAGATTCCAAAAATGATGTCCATTTTGGAATGAAAAATGGTGGACATGGCTTTTTTCCTAAAAGTCGTCATGGGTGTCACTTTCCGGGTAATCGAGGGTGTAGAATCCAAAAATTATGTCAATTTTGTAATCAAAAATGGCAGACATGAGTTTTTTCCTAAAAGTCGTCATGGGTGTCACTTTCTGGATATTCGAGGGTGCAGAATCTAAAACTGATGTCCATTTTGGAATCCAAAATGGCAAACATGGCTTTTTTCCGAAAAGTTCTCATGGGTGTCACTTTCCGGGTATTTGAGGGTGTAGATTCCAAAAATGATGTCCATTTTGGAATCTAAAAGAGCGGAAATGGTTTTCTCCTAAAACTCGTCTTAAATGTCACTTTTAGGGTATTTGAGGGTGCAGATTCCTATAATTATGTCAATTTTGGAGTCCAAAATGGTGGACATGGCCTTTTTTTTCGTAACAGTCGCCATGGGTGTCAGTTTCTGGGTAATAGAGGGTGCAAAATAAAATCGAACTCCATTTTTTAATCAAAAAAGTTGCACATTCCAACAATGATGTAAATATTGGATTCCAAAATTTATTTTAAGTATTTCATACCAAATTTGCATACAGTTTGACAGCAAGGAACCAAAGCACTATACAATTTAAAATTATTGTAGGTAGGTAGGTGTGAAAAATAATCTACAAAATGATAAATCTAAACATCAAACGTCTCGGTGGTCATTGATCGTATATTTCAGAAAAAGATATCAGACAAAAAAAAGATAAACGGAGCATATTGAACAACCTTGTGAAGCCGGTTTTTAACTGTGCCTAATAAGTTAAGAATACAAAGTAAACCATGCAAAAACGACGTTCATGTAGCTGAGCTGTCAATATCATATAATAGGTCAGTCCGTAGAGTATTTCTTTGTTGCAAAAGGTGGTGTAGAAGATTTTTTTTAATTATTGTTTATGTATATGTGGTATTTCCTCATTGAACTAAAATGCTGATGCAATGCACGAAAAAACCGCCAGCTCTTCGATTACCAGTTATGATGATACTAATGCTGAAATAAATAAATTCCTATAATTGAGGAGCCTATAGCCTATAGTTAAATTCAAAATTGATACTCAGAAGCTTAAAAACCACTATCTTGAAATTACTTACAAAGTTGAGGAAAGCCTATGTCGCTGAACTGAAGTGTTATGTATTGGTACTCATTAGACGAATAATTTCATGTTCTTTAATTTCCTAGTGAAATACTTTTCCCTAGGATGCACCGTATAGAATCTACGAGTGAGAAACCAAAAAAAGTCTCAAAATTTCGAGGATTTGTGGCTGCCAAAAGTTGTCTCGTATAATCATTTTTGATATTTGCTCGGTTGTATCGGTGTAAAAAAAAAAAGGTGGGTGTACCTTTTGCAACGTAGGTACCTCCCCGTGCTTTCAACCCCTACGGACTGGCCTATAAAACGTTTTATGAAATAAGCGATAATCATAACGATATATTTCGTTATGATATCGCTTTTTTAGCGTTAGTGTTAAACAATATCGTTATAACAAAATTAGTATTCTCCATAACGATATAAATATCATAACAGAATAAATATCATAACATAATAAAATACGGTTGAATAACGTTATAATATCGTTTTGAAATGCGAGCCGTGCTGACATCGCACGAGTAGGCGAAACTGAATGCGAGAAAGGGGTAGCCTATAACGTTATAATATATTATATCGCTTATAAAAGTATCGCTTTATATATTGGTTTAGATTTATAACGTTATAATGGATACCGCTTTACAGCGCGTCAAATATCGTTGTAAGTATAATGCTTTAAAAAGCCTGAAGGAAAAATAACGTTATAAACGATAGCGCTATGCGAGAAAGCGCTATTTAAAGGCCTGATAGAAGTTACTGTACTTCAGTGCCTCAAGCTTTTAAATCTTTATTACATCTTTATTACAACCACGTATGATGTCACTCCATTCAACGCGATCAAGGGCTAAGTGATTAATGCCATTAATATATTAATAGTTTTTTTTACTTTAAAGTGCACATTTTGAACACTTTCTGTTTTTAAAAATATATATTTTTGTTATTTTTTTAAATACATTTTGTTTTTAAACTTTGGAATTTATTGCCATGTTTTGATACTTTTTTCATATACTGTTTTATGTCGGTTACACATTCATAAATTGTATCGATTTCTGACAACTTACGCCTTTATCATCAGAATCGAAACCAATGATTTGACCACTATACTAGACTAAAAAAAATCCATTAGCCATCTTCCGGCTCCATCATGAGACCCTCGCCATCATGTGCAATGGTAAGTGCTGACGATAACAAAACAAACGAGCTTAACCTCGACTATCATAGCACTTTCCGTCATATAGTTCCATTGGCCATCTTCCGGCTCCATCATGAGACCCTCGCCATCATGGGCAATGGTAAGTGCTGACGATAACAAAACAAACAAGCTTAACCTCGACTATCATAGCACTTTCCGTTATAGAGTTCCAGTGGCCATCTTCAGGCTCCATCATGAGACCCTCGCTATCATGTGCAATGTTAAGTGCTGACGATAACAAAGAAAACGAGCCCACACTCGACTCTCATAACTCTTTCCGTTATAGAGTTCCAGTGGCCATCTTCCGGCTCCATCATGAGACCCTCGCCATCATGTGCAATGGTCAGTGCTGACGATACCAAAGAAAACGAGCCCACACTCGACTATCATAGCACTTTCCGTCATAGAGTTCCAGTGGCCATCTTCCGGCTCCATCATGAGACCCTCGCCATCATGTGCAATAGTAAGTGAAGACGATAAAAAAACAAACGAGCCCAACCTCGACTATCATAACACTTTCGATCATAGAGTTCCAGTAGCCATCTTCCGGCTTCAGCATCAGATTAGCTAAATGGTGACAAAGTATTGCATTGTCACCAAACATACATAAGTATTCCAAATTTCAGCTCAATCGGATTACGGAAAGTGACTGAAAACTGGATTGAAAATTTTGACGGACAACTTACATACTCGTATTTACATAAATATAGAGGTACGAACAGTGCAAGTTAAATAAAAAAAACTTGTAATAAAACAATATGGCGCCTATTTTTCCCGATTCTCACGTCGGATTCGTCCGTATTGTTCTATCTAACTTACTCTGTATTTAATTTGGAAACTCATGGACTCGAGTTTGTTTGAAGACTCGAGTGGTTTTAGAGACTCAAGTCGTCGGACAGATGACTCACGCTCGACTGGACTCTAGACTCGGGAGTCTTCGAGTTCCCCGAGCCCCGTTTATTTGAGTAAATATAAATATAGAGATACAAATTAAATATAAATATAGAGATAAAAATTAAATATAAATATAGAGATAATTATCATAAACTATTTAAATACTGCAGAGTCATGAATGTATTCGATAAAGTTAAAATGGCAATTGTAATGCAATATAAACATAAATTGGGAGATCTTGTTAAGTACACAAGGAAAGGCAACCTACGAACCCTGACCAGTAAGAATGTATACATAATTAACAAATATAACAACACATATGGGCAAAGAGTGTGGTCTAACTACCTACCCTTTGTATTAAACAGCTTTCCCAAAACTACTGTAGAAAATATAGAAAGTAAACCTACAAAAACTAAAAATATAATTAAGAAAATGTTCATTATGGCCCCCAGTAGTAACATAGATAAATATAACTAGTTATTAAGATAAAAAAGTTTAGTAAATAATCTTAAATATTAAAGATTGTACTAAATGTAACTGATATATATAATTTAATCACAGATCTGAAAATAAACAGTTCAAATTTTTTTTTTTTTTTTTTTTGAGTCGAGTCTCCTGAATCAGGACTCTAGAACTCGAGTCTTTTACAACACTAGTTCTAGGGCAATATGAATTCAAGTTTTAGAAGCACGATAAAAGTCGAAATGTGTGCGCCGCCGTATACTTGGATATGATTATTTCATGAACACTTGCTACTTTAAGATAGGTATTTGCTCCCGAGTCTGCGATCGATAAAAAATCGAGTGCTCCGATTCCAATATCGCGCCGGCGAATAAGAGGAATGCCATAACGCAGACGACTGGTGTGGTCCAAAACACACTTCTTTACCGCTGGCGAGATTAAACTTGATATAGCAACCTACTATTACGACTGCTTGTGATTTTGCCCAATAGGAACTATAAATGAAAAAGAAACACGTTTTTATCCCTTTTTGTTATTGTGAGAAGAGCGAAAAAGGTGTTTTAATCTAGACTTACATGTATCATACACATGTGATGTTTATTGCTACCTCAAATATTTAACTTTGACAGCTTTTATCGCGGTCTACCCGCTCTTTATCGCCACTGTTGATCATAAAAATTGCCTTCAGCGAGGTTTGACCATCGCACTGCACCGTATTGCATTTTCAAGTAGAGTCGGTGTCGGGTTCCGGAAATTAATCGCATGAGCAACGACCTCGGCGCGATTGTGGTTAAAGAATGTACTTGGGAAATACTTATTCATCGGCTAGGCTGTATATTTTGAGTTTTGCGTACCTCCATCAAGGAAAAATATGATATTGCTGGTGAAGGTCGTAAAAGCCATCAATCACGTACCACTTGCAACCAACAGCGACAAAACCTAGCAAATTATCATGCAAATATCCACTGGTCATGAGTTGAACGTGGAATACTTCAAAGCAGATTTTCCGTCAATAACGGACAGGAGCAACGAACTGTAAATGTGAGAAGGGTTAGACACACGTCATCATGTCAAGAATGGAGAACCAAGATTTTCTCATTTTGCAATTACGGTTCATGTGCGTTACGTCCGAATGGCGTGATTTTGGAATGCTAATGTTCACGACTTATACTTGTCAGAACAGGGCATTAATTTTGCGGGTTAGGGAAAGATTAATTCGCTAGGATTTCGGTTCCAGCTCTACGTATTCATTGGATGGAGCGAGCGCTATGCGGGGCGTTGGGCGCAGTCTTCAAATGCCTCTGTCAAAGTTGACGAGGGTCTACGGTCAGCAGTGCTTGCGACTATGTCGGCTTATCGACGGCTTTGCGGTCCTATCGCTTCGGTTCAAGGACTTATTGTTTCACCTGTAGCTTCAATAATGTTGTGCTTTGATGACAGATTGACGAAGGATTTAGCAGCAAGATCCGGAAGAAACAAATATCGTAATTGAAAATTTCATAATTAAATAGACACAAATAATATTTCTGGAGAAAGCCTTTTTAAGACGTTAGTTTTTGAAGACGAATTTAAGATACATTAGCGAAAGTAACTATAAAAAAATCAAGCGCCGTAAATAGCTTTATTCGAAACGAAAGCGAACTGTATTCACAGAAAAGCCTCAGTATAAATATAGCTTCGGCTTTTACCGGCTTAGCGGCGTCTCAATTGGGTGACACAAAAAGGCACGAAACATTTTGCGACACTCCTGGAGAGCGAGGGGCGATGTAGGTCACACCTACACCCAGACTAGCGTCGCTGGATGCACTGAAGTATCGCAGTTCACTTACCGCCATTATGGAAATTAACCCCTTGTTGTGTGATGCTCCGTAAACAAACAGGCATGGTTAATGGATGCGGAAGAGAGAATCTAGAGCACAAGTAAATTTTAAACATGAATAACTTTGCCTGACATAAATCACGACATATAGACATAAGGAATCTTGTGGAATGAGGGAGGAGTGATAAAAGGAAACGGCAAAGCATATTTTAACGAGTCCATTAACATCCGGAATTTAATAAGCGTTTCCTTCGCTACCGTCCAGCAAATCACTTTCCCGTGACAAATGGCCGGGTCAGCAACCACCTGACTGTGAACGCGAGGAAAAGAAAAGAGAAGGTATTAAATCACAATCCAGTAATTAATTATCAAGAAGCGAACAGTGACCTAGCCGAGATATTAATAACTTAACTCGGGCTCAAGTCTCACGAAGAGTTACAGAAAGTCGGCAATTTAAGACTTGAGTTGAATTATGCGAAATTTATTGACGCTTAACGACTACCCAGAGACTTACTTTTCTTTATAAAAAAGCACTTCTTCAGTTTTGTGGAGGAAATCATAACAGTGAATAACACAATGTTCACAAATCCAGGAAATCTCTCCAGGGGCCGACACATTATTTTATTTAGTCGTGTCCTTTTCCTGAATATAAACGTGACCCTATAAAATAAAGTATCCTCGGAACATTGGGGCGGCATGTGTATTATTCCCACTATTCCCAAATAGTCATGTATATTGTAGTGATCCGCGTGCTATTTTATCGTAGCATTGTATGAGATAATAGAATAATGAAATAAATATGTACGATATTTTAAAATACACTAAATATATTTTAAAACAATGACGAATCCGCAACTTATTAGTAATTAAAAATCCAAATAATTATTGTTGTAAGATTATATATTCTTTTATTATAAAATATGGATTGACATGTATAAATGCCCTTATGTGGTCTATTTGCAGAATAAATGAGTTTTTTTTTATTAAACTTTCTGAACCGGGGTCGTATCTCTTCAATCGTACGTACTTACGTACATTATCATTTGTAAAGTATATATGTGGCGCATTCTAGGGATGATTACTATAGTCTACTAGAGAGAGGTTCCCGTGACTACTAAGGATCGATACAAAGCGTATAATGACCGACAAGGCAACCAACCCCTTGGGACGGGACGCAGTAATCTCTACAGAAATTCGATTTAAAATAACTTACATCGAAAACTGATCCCACGAGCTCCTGTAAAGTTCTGAATCTATTACGTAATGTAAGCGACCCACTTCCCCCGTCTAGGGATGACCAAAGCCGCCCGAAAAGGTTGAATTGCAAACTTCGCACAGACAACTATCTTCAGCTATAATAGAAGCCGAGTTGTGACGCCAACGCTTGCGACGATACTACTCCGGCCTCCTATGATTACCATAATCTTCAAAACTTCCGAGACTGTTACGAGGTTATGCATATCGTATATATCTTAGTCGGAAGGGGTTTGAATTTATATCGGGATATTTCAGGATGATCCTTGGGTCTGTGGTGGATTCTAATGGCGCAATTTAATACTAGAAGTACCTACTTTCAGTGAAATGATTGGATTCATGATACAAAGTAGGTCCTAAGCGAGTGCTTTTCAACTACAACTCGTATTGATTATTATACTGCAATGAACACAAGAAAAGTTACTTTATACATCACTATAGCGACCCGCCCGGCCTCGCACGGGATTATATGTATAATACATGTATGTATTATACATATAAACCTTCCTCTTGAACCACTCTATCTATTAAAAAAAACCGCATCAAAATCCGTTGCGTAGTTTCACAGATCTGAGCATACATAGGGACAGACAGTGGGAAGCGACTTTGTTTTATACTATGAAGTGAAGACGATTCTAAAGTTTCTGAAGACAATCAAATTCACTACCGAAGTAGTAGGTAGGTGAATATGGATCGCTAATACTACATTTACATATTTCAGCAGCAGCTGCATATTTAATATCGATGTACAAAAAGGTCAAAATGGGAAACGGGCAATCAGCTGTGAGCCAAGGTGATTTCACTTATGTAAGGCACTGGTCCCACCGCGAGCGAGTAAGCTATGAGCTATCGGCTATTTTCTAGCTCAAGAAACGAACAAAAGATAATTTCTTTCGTGTAAATAAAAGAGAGAGTTATATATTTATAGTTTATAGCTGGCTGTTCACACCGCCGGCGATGAACTATATATTTATTTACACTTGAGCTATTATCTTTTGTTCGTTTCTTGGGCGAGTAATCGCCGATAGCTTATAGTCTGTAGCCGGCGGTGGGACCAGTGCCTAACAGCCTAACATTATTTACACTGGCTCTACGCTCCGCTGACTCGGAAACTAGTCGTCTTGCCTTTGATACGTATCTGAGATGACCGGATACGTACGACGAGATAATGTAATATACGTACGTAACTTATAACCTAAATAGCGAAGGTAAAAACTCCAGTTTCATCACATCTAAAATATAAAGTGAAAAATAATGACGTTGCTAGTTTGGTAGTAAAAGATATTTTTAAGCAATAATTTGACGATAGACACGCTGTTAACGTGCCACAAAAAAAATGTCAACAAATTTTCCGAAGAGGCGCGCAGGAGTCAGGGCCAGTCATTAACCCCTCGTTAAACAATTCAGGCCATCCTATCAGACCGATGGGGAAGGCAGTAAACAAACAAACTGACACATGACATGACACAGACGCAGCCAACAGACGTGTGTGACTCATGCAAACAATAAAGTTACACTCGTAAAACGTACGTTTTAAAGTGGACCACTTCACCTCGTTACCGCGCGTGAAAAAGATAAAGCCATACTTAAACTGGGATTAATTAGATTTACTAGTAGCGCTGTGAATTAATGTGTCGATTAACATCGGTAGTTTAAACTGATTATTTACGTATCTTGATGACTTGCCAAACGCATAGATAACGTACGCTGGTGAAAGCGAAAACAATAGAACAGTCCAATGACCTATCATTAGACGACATTATATAATTGTTTTGTCTAGTGTGTTTGTAATAAATTATATCTGGTGCTTTAGTTGCGGACTAAGATAAATAGTTGACTCCATAGAAATAAGAGGACGCATGAATACTATATATTAATCAGAAGCAATGGGTACAAATTGACGTTAAATTAAGCAGCCGCATACACATTACACGCCTCTATGCGCTGTAATAAACGAGCAATTCCTAGAATGCGTTTGCAGCTTGCTGAAACAGCTGCAGTGATATTATACCGACGACATAATTTTAGGAATTGGACTATACGGAAATTATACCAACAATCACATTTACAGCGATGCTTTGGAGTCTAGTCACTAAAACGTTTATTAACGTAATGATTTAGACATCAAAACGAAAATACGTAAGTGCAACGAACCCCGCACACATTACAAGACGATTACGTAATGGAACATGGAACCACAGTTGAGCAACAGACAATTGAAGCAATAAAGACGAAAGCGCTCTCAAGTGGACGAGAATCGCTATTAATGTTACTTTAATGATAATTCCTGTCCCTTGTTGAGAGAATAATGTGTCTTGACGAAGAGAGCCTGATAAGTATTATGATTTATGGTAGAGTAAAAAAATATTCAAACATAAACAATTGATTATACTATGAGGATTGAGGACCAGCATGACTTTACCCTGTTCCGAAACCACCATTACAATCAATAAAAGCAAAGCTATCCACGCATTTCAAAAGAATAGTGTTGAAGGCAATGAAAATGTGAAGACTTGAAGATGAACTGTCGGGAAATTTAAAAAGAATCGTATAAAAATAGAGGCCTTTACAACGCGGTATTTGAATGGGTAGTGGGAACACAATGGGGCGGGTCGACAAAAAGTCGTTCGACCAAGCTCCACGGCATGGAAACAATACAGCGTTCCTGTGCGGTCGAGTGATTCAACGCACCCGCATACTTTATTATATCACAGTTCTGTGTAACTTGGTAAGGAGACATTATAACGATGATGACGGCAATTTCGGCATATTTCAAAACTGGAGTAACATATGAGATTGATCGTCTTTTGATAAATAGTCCGCTGTAAAGGCAAGATATGGTATCAGTGACCGTCAATTACCTACTACTACTCTACTCACAGCTGCTACACTGTCGGATACCAAAGAAACTACTACAATTTTCGAATACGCTAGTAAGTGTGATTTTTAGGGTTCCGTACTCAAATAGTAAAACGGGACCCTATTACTAAGACTCCGCTGTCCGTCCGTCCGTCCGTCTGTCTGTCACCCGGCTGTATCTCACTGATACCGTGATAGTTCCAGCTGAAATTTTCACAGATGATGTATTTCTGTTGCCGCTATAACAACAAATACTAAAAACACAGAATAAAATAGTTTTTTATAGATAATGGTACGGAACCCTTCGTGCGCAAGTCCGACTCGCACTTGGCCGGTTTTTTAATTCATTTGGTGTCTGCTTGACAATTTTCAGACTTCATACATTCGTCGCGTTTTAAAAGGAATTGACATATTATGGGATTATATTAAGAACATATTAAGAATTTCCCTTATTAGGTCAGGCAATGAAAAGGTATAGAGGGAAATGCTTGCACAATTTTTGACTTCTTAACTTTGTTTTGGACTAGTTAGGAGATAAACACATCAAAACCACCACAACGCACCACATGTGGATCCACATAATACCAGCGTCGTTAGGATTCGTTGCCTGACCTATCAAATATGAGAAATCTAAGTAATGGTTATTTTATATCAGAAGCACCTTACAAATATAAAGCAGACAATGTTACTAAATTAAAATGCAGATGCTGAGGTTATAAATTGCTTCTGCGCCATTTCTCTGAGCCTGCTTTGCATTTTCACTTTCCACTAATCGCTCTTTTGTCGACCAGCCATTCTTCCTTACTAAAAGTACGCTTTATTTCTGTCCACCGTAATAAGTCACCGCTAATTTATATTGTGAAAGTGTAAACTAAGTCTACTTACTAGCTTCCGTTTTCTCGTGTCCATCGTTAGAACCGAATAAATTAGTCGGTATAATACCAATGGTCAATATAAAGGTTGCAAAACAGATGAGTTATGAATCTTTTTTCTAGGTACTATCTACGCAACTCTTTTTCAAAAATTCAGGTGTATTTAGCATATAATAAGTAAGTACAAAGAAAATTTGCCATGCACCGTGTAACACTAAATTAGCGTACCAAGAATTTCAATCAAAGTTCGAATGCATCTAAAGTTTTGACTACAAGCTTAAATAGATGCAACTTGATACGTGTATGCGGGAAACAATAACGAGGGTGTGTATCAAGTTCTACTGTAATGTTGGGCGAGGCACAGAGGCCAACTTTATCAATAGCGGAAGTCTGCTATCAATCAACGGTTATAATGGAGATGTTGAACCGTGACGTGCCAGGAAAAACCTGATTTCAGGATATTGGAGATAGCTCGGTGCGATATTGTGTGGGTTCAATGGATCCATCAAGGCGCGACCGGCGACAGTATAGTGTGAACTTGGCTATATACTACGTAACATAACCTTGAGGAGATTATGTTTTATAACGTTTCCACACCTTTCAAAGGCTTACAAGCCTAGCTAGTAAGTATGTAAGTGCGAGGGACCAATGCATTATTTACGACATAAATTCGATCATGATAGCTAGAGAGGACAGTATTGTTATTGAAACGTGACACGTGAAGGCAGAGTTGTCTAATACATACATTAATTTTATAATATTATTCTTTGATTATGAATTATGGAACAAAAATTATACTCCCTATATCAATAATGTATGATGCCACAGGGATTCAATACTGTTCCGCAGGTACCAGGCGACAAGAAGTTAACAGAAGCATCCATATACGGTGACTGACTCTGTTAAGTAGCGTGCGAGCGTTGCTGATGATTCACCTCTTGAAGGTCGCTCCCACCCGTCTACGGGTGTAGTACTTCCGTCGTGATTACTCATTGTTTTACATAAATTGTTTTTAGATGTCGAAGCAACACGGCTATCACAAGACGGCCGCGACATACTCTCGAGCTCTCTCGCACTATGCGTCTCTCTTTGATTAGACCACTTAGAAAGAGACGCATAGTGCGAGAGAGCTCGAGAGTATGTCGCGGCCTGCTTGTGATAGCCGTGCAGGAGGTATAATGACAATGTCTATTTTAAAACGCGGTTCAAGTGAAACGAACAACATTTCGAAAGTCTACATGCGATTAGTAGACTAAATGTCTGTTGTCGCTCTTTACACATTATTGATTGCACAGGACTGGTTTAGTCAAAGATTAACATAGAGTAGGCTAATAAAGTACTAGGCGAACATGATCGATGTGTGACATCGGCTCGGTAATTAGGGCCGGTAACCTGCGAGCTGATCTGAGCCAAGGAGAAACCGCTTGTTTGGCATTGTCACCGTTCTGCGACACTTATCTTGCTTGATAATAGACCACAGCGCAAACTATTTATGGCTTACAACGATGTCGATGCGATGTGATTTATGGCAATAGGGAACGTGTTCAAATAATGAAACCATCCGTGAACAATGCCGGAGTGAACAAGCTCTCATAAAATAGCACTGAACGTGTTTGGAGGTTTTGTATGACACGTGCATCGCTACATACCGAAATTCCTCACATTATATAAACCCTACCCGGAAAGTCTCCGCCAATGTGAATTTATAATCTAATGAGCGCGTACGAAACATTTGCTTAACAATGTTTACTTGCTTGCCAACCGAAAATGTTGGAATGAATGAAAACAAAATGAACTTTTCGCATTAAGCGAACGTTAGTTGAGGAAAAGCATCGATTACGGCACGGGTTTACATTCCAATAATACGCTAGTAATATTGTTACTTGTGAACTTGTGATTGTGCAGTCATTGAGTCATGACGAGAGCGGGTGTTGCGTTGCGATCGTGATCCGTAAATGGTACGTGTCACATAATTGTACATCGTGGTGTGGCATAACAATCAGCCCGTTTACATGTGGCGATCTAAATAAAATGTCCGTTAATGATTTAAGTAAGGCAGGGCCATTTTTAGGGTTCCGTAGCCAAATCGCAAAAAACGGAACCCTTATAGATTCGTCATGTCTGTCTGTCTGTCTGTCCGTCCGCATGTCACAGCCACTTTTTTCCGAAACTATAAGAGCTATACGGTTGAAACTTGGTAAGTAGATGTATTATGTGAACCGCATTAGGATATTCACACAAAAATCGAAAAGAAACATTAAGTTTTGGGGGTTCCCCATACTCAGAACCGAAACTCAAAAAAAAAATTCATCAAACCCATACGTGTGATATTGAGGTTTCTAATATCATTTTTTTCTAAACTGAATAGTTTGCGCGAGAGACACTTCCAAAGTGGTAAAATGTGTGCCCCCCCCCTGTAACTTCTAAAATAAGATAATAATAAAATAAAATAAAATATATGATGTACATTACCATGCAAACTTCCACCGAAAATTGGTTTGAACGAGATCTAGTAAGTAGTTTTTTTTTAATACGTCATAAATCGTAAACCGCAATTTATTTTACGGAACCCTTCATGTGCGAGTCCGACTCGCACTTGGCCGCTTTTTTACTCCTTGCTACGAATAACAAAACAACTGAATTAGTATTTTATAACAATACTGATGAAAATTTGTGCTGCTAATTAAAATACTACACCTACATAAAAAAGTACATACTCGTTTCGAAGTAGATATTCTTGAACCAAGAAATGAATCAGGAAGATCTTAAAATCTATCTCGAATGAAGCAAAATTATCTTGATCCAAGATTTTTTCCCGTGGGTCGAAGATGATTTCCTAATAATCTTAATTCAAGATTGATTGATATATGTTTCATTCAAGAAACAGCTTCTTAATTTATTTCTTGATTAATTTAAACATACAAAAGTTTATGAAAACTGATAGGTAGTAAAATTTTGTCACACCGAAGCTCTCATAAAATCGTAACTTTCTGCATAAAATCGTAAATTTCCATTTGTGGAAAAAAATGGGATAAATGGAATAACCTGAGGCACAGTGAAATCAAACAACTGAAACTATTGCCTTCCCGGCACCGGACACGCCGGACCAACGGAAAAGCAAGCTCCGCTCCACAACAAAAGTAAAATAACGATTACTTACTCGTATCACATTATATTGTGTCGATTTTTTGTTGAGTAAAGTTGAGTCTGTAACAAATTACAGACTCAACTTTACTTAACAAAAAATTTGAACACTTAACAATGCTAATAAAAAGCGAACGCATTTCAGGTTAAAAGTTTGCGTCGATAATATAAATAACCAATGTTTTGCTTACATAAAGCATGACTCATGCGATAGGAATATTGCATATTTATGGAGCCGAGGTAAGTACAGTAATATTTCCATACTCGTATACTTTCGATACTATGTTAAACTGGCCGACACATATTACACTGAAATGAAACACTTTATAGGCTATAAAACGTAAATGTTAACATGAATAATATATTTATTTGCGGTTAGCTTCAGTATTAGGTAAGTACTGTTATCGACGTAAAAGTAAAAATTAAAACAACCAATAATACTATAGTCACGACAACGAGGTTATTTCAAAATGATGTCAATTACTTCAATCTTTGTTTTGAATGGCAGCAGTAGGTATAGTATACTAACTCTACAAACATACTATAACCCTTTTTTTTTTTTTCTTTCCCAGGGGAAATCCTTTATGGATCCCACTCGGCTCGGGAGAAACCAAGTGGGTATGTCCGACTCTCACGGACTAAAACCCCTGGGGTGTTCCACTGCTCGCTTGTAGACAGAGCCCCGGGAACGCTATTGCACACATCCGGAACTCTGTCAGCGTTGCCCTTGCGGGCCCACGTAGGTGGCAGGGTATAGTGTCCTACCCACTCCGCTGTTGGCACCCCAGAACACCATGGGGGCCTCCATCTCGGGACCTTTTCTAGGCGGGTGATGAAACTCCCGACCCATCACCCGCAGGTCCCGGTTATGGCGGCAGCATACGGCCTGCGAAGGCCCTTCGCCGCCTGCCTGGCCTCCTGCGGCGCTGCGGGGCCGAGTTGACGTCGTCCTCGCGCGTCCGCTCTGCGGCCTCCTTCTGCGTCAATACCGTTACGCTGAAGGTGGCCACTGCTGCCCACGCCTCCTCACTGCGAACCATTCGGCTGATCAACGCCGGCAGTGAGAGGTCTCTACCTACAGCCGTGGACAGGGCTGCGCGTGGCTCCGCCCATGCAGGGCACTCATCGCGCGTGTGTTTGGCCGTGTCCACAGCTCTGCCTCCACAGTGGTGGCACGCCGATGTCGGCTCCCTACCTACCACCTCATAGAAATAGAATAGAAATAGAAAATTTTATTGTATAAAACCGTGTAAGTACAAAGGTAGAAGCATGATATTGTGGGTTCCAACAGTTTTACCCTTTTCGGGCATACAATTTTGTAAATCTTAACCTAGTTACAATTTTATTTATAAAAATTACTACATTATAATATTACACATAACTATAATATTCGTTTAGGTTGTAGAAAACCTTATCTATAAGAAAGTTTTTTAAACACCTTTTGAAGTTATTTCCTTCCAGGCTTTTTATTTCTACAGGAAGATTGTTAAAAATGCGTATGGCTGATATGAATGTACTTTTATTGTATATGGATGTACTTACTTTTGGGACAGTAATATCATATTTGTATTGAGACCGTACGCTAGGTTTGCACGATCTCCACTGAAAGCATTCAGGGTAGTTTTTAACAAGTAGGCATAATTCTAGTATGCAAATACCGGTAAGAGTCAGGAAACGCTTTTCTCGGAAAATGTTTCGAAGTGATTCCACAATGTACATTCGGTAAACAGTCCTTAGGCATCTTTTTTGCAGTATGAACGTTTTATGCACATCAGTGGAATTTCCCCAATAAATGACTCCATAGGTAAGTAATGGATAGATTGTTCCGTAATATGCATTTTTTACTATGTTTTCAGAGCAAGTTTCCGAGAGAATTGACAAAGCATAGCATCGACTAGAAATCATTTTATTTACCTTGTCAATGTGCGCTTTCCAATTCAGATGTGAATCTATTTCGACTCCAAGAAAGTTTACATGGTTAACTTCATCTATTACAGTATTTTCGTTTGACACTACAAGGGACTTCGGAATAGATTTATAATTTCTGAATTGGATAAGCTTGGTTTTGTTGAGGTTAACATTGAGGTTAATACTATTTAGCCATTTTATAATTTTCGTTAATTCGTTATTTACATGTTCTTGCATACTTTCACTGGTGTTTTCCCTTGAAAATAGCATAGTGACGTCGTCAGCATATAAAACACATGGCACATCGACTATGTTGGGAAGTTCATTCAGGTAAATGAGAAATAAGAGTGGTCCCAAAATGCTACCTTGAGGTACTCCCATCAGAATTCTCTCAAACGAAGACTGCACATGTTCTACTGTTTTAGTTTGAGCGTTATAGTTTACAATTTCTACTGCCTGCTCCCTGTTACACAAGTAATTGTAAAACAACTGATTTGCGCTTCCCCTTATTCCTATATGATCAAGCTGTTTTAAAATAATGTCAAAACTTACACAATCGAAAGCCTTAGACATATCAATCAGCAGAGATGCACAAGGTTTCTTATTATTCACACTTTCCCAAACAAGCTTTAACATTTCAAATATGGCTGTGGTTGTGGATTTCCCTTTTTGGAAACCGAATTGACATTTATTTAGGATATGATTTACGTCTAGAAACTTTGTCAGTCTTATATGTATAACCTTCTCAAATATTTTTGAGAAACTAGGTAATAAAGCTATGGGCCTGTAGTTACCCGTGTTAGTTTTTTGTCCCTTTTTGAATAGTGGCTTTATTAAGGCTTTTTTGAGATCTTCTGGAAATATGCCAGTCTCCAACATTAAATTTATAATATGCATAAGGGGTTCCGTAATATTGTCCACACATGCTTTGATTACTTGTATAGGAACATTATCGTATCCCGAAGATTTTTTATTCTTTAAAGAAGTCACAATCTTTTTTATTTCGTGGCTATCTACGGGAGTTAGGAAAATACTGTGTGGAGTACTTAGTGTCTTCATTTTATATGCTTTCGGATTAAAAGTATTGATTAAATTTTGGGATATGTAAAATTTATTAAAAATTTCGGCTATGACACGAGGATTTGAAAATGTTGTCCCATCTTTATCTATTTTGGTGATCGAGTTTGGAATGGAATTTGTATAGCTTGTATTTAATTTTATCAAGCCCCATGTAGCTTTTTGTTTATTAGTACTATTGTTTATGAAATTATAATTTGATATAATCTTAGATTTTCTAATCACAGTCTTTAGTGTTTTGCAATATTGTTTGTACTTTCTTAATGCTAGTGTATTATTTTTGGTTTTTTGATTTATTACATGCATTTTTCTTTTGTTTCTGCTTGATTTCAAAATACGCTTGGATTTCCAGTTTGGTTTTTTTATATAGGTTATTTTATTCCTTTCCAATGGGATGCACAGATTAAAGAGTAGAGAGAAAGTGTCAAAAACAACTCTATATGCTATATTTGGATCTGTTTCCTTACAAACATCTACAAATTTAATTTGAGCAATATACTTTTTGAATATATCCAAGTGATAGTCAATCCTTCTCCTTTCTACGTACCAGTATTTTTCATTATAACTGTAGCTTGTTGGCAATTCAATAATTTGCCCCGTATGGTCCGATATTCCTAAATTCATAACTCTTGAAGTATATTGGTGGGAGTTTGTAAGTAGATTGTCAATACATGTTTGTGAAGTGGGTGTTATTCTAGTAGGCTCATCAATTGTGTGCCTAATATTAAATTTAGCTAGCATTTCCAAAAACATACTTGTTTCTCTGTCTTTATTTAAAATGTTTACGTTGAAATCACCAGCAATAATAATTTTACGTTTTAAATATCGCGATCGAAGTGTTATTTTACTTAAAAGACTTTCAAGTTTATTTATAAATACCTCGAAATTTCCACCAGGCGCTCTATACACACATACAACTATATGATTGATTTCAGGAATTTGGATTCCACAAGCCTCAAAATGTACTTCAACCGACATGTCTGAAATCCATTGAAGGTTGTGAAAGTTCAAAGTCTTTTTCATGTAAATACATACACCGCCACGAGTTTTTCGAGATCTACAGAAGTATGCGGCCAATTTATATTCATCGATTTGCAGGATGGAGGTTTCGTTAGTTTTTAAAAAGGTTTCGGAAAAGCATAAAATATCTAAATTGGAGGATGCTGTTAAAATTTCGATTTGACTTGTTTTAGATTTGAGACTCTGCACATTTTGATGAAAGACTTTAAGAGATTTATTTAAATTAATGGTTGAAGGGATAGTGTCAATCTGATTTTTGTTCTCGGTTGCGAAAAAAATAGTACGGAATCGTCCCTTTTTTTGGTAAAGTTTTATGCAAATGTAATGATGTGCAAGTATTTTCTTCTACAGAGTTTCCAGTGTTTGCATTCTTATTTTCAAGAGAATCGGGTAGCTGGAGTTCTGCAATATCACTTTTTCGAAAATTATAGTAAGCTTCCTTATAATCTATTTGCTCTATGGTTAAGTACAATTTTTTACTGATTTCCCTCAGATACTTGTTTCTGTTTTTTGGGCTATTCATGATTTCTACAAATCTAAGCTTGTCAGTTTTTACGCAACTCTGGCGTAACATATAATTCAATACATTTACATCAATGCCCTTAATATCTCTTATTGCTAGAACAAGAACAGTACAATTATTTAAACGTTTTAAAGCACGTTTTAAGGTTGTAAGAATCTCCATGGGGTTGGAATCATGTTCACCAACTGATAGCACAACTCTATCGCCTTCAGAAAACTCAAATAGGTTAATCGTGTCTAAAATAGTGTCTGACCTGGATCCTGGTTTTATAAACGATAAAACATTATAATCCTTGGCATTTTCGTAGGTGTTGCTTCCATACCGCAATCCGAGAAGCGTTGAAGCGATTCCGGCGCATTGTTCCCCACCAAAGATGAGGATTTTGTTGTTTTCTTTTTCGCTTTCTTGAGTGATTTTTTGAGAGTTTTGCATCACTTCTGAGGGTGTGTTTTGGGTAGGACTATATGTAGTTGCAATGGGCAGCTCCATTTGAGTGCAGAGATGAGTAGCGTTCACCGAATCTTCAATATCTGAATTATTTTTCGTAGCACTACTACTTCTCTTTCTTTTCTTTTTTCCCGGTTTTGGAGTTGACTTGACTGGTGAGCTAGAGGTTCCGCCATCAAGAAGTTTTTTAAGTATTGAGATTTGTCTCTCTAGATCTGCATGGTTCTTTGATAGTCTTCTTACTTCAGTGTTAAGAACTTCTATTTCCTTATGTGCGCTATTTAGTTGGGTAGTCAGAACTGTAATCTCGTCCTTTAACTCGAAAATTTGTGAGTTTTCCGTGAGATTAGGCAGACTTTGTACGCTGATATTTATATCTTTGGGCGTTGATTCAGTTGAACTACAAAAAGGTGGATCTTTCAAAATGTTGCTTTCTGCAATAACAGGTGACAAACTAATACTTCTTTGCAGAGCTAGTTCAGGTTCCCTCAATGGCAGTTTTTTTATTTCAGTTTTTTTTCCTTTATTTGTGCTTTTTTCCTGTTTAGACGTCGATGGTGTCACTGGATCAATCGTTTTTGGAGGGCAAACGCATTTCGCACAATTCCAATTACTCTTATTTTTACTGGTCATGAGCAGGAATCGTTTCGAGGTCACGTTTGTTGTACATTGTATGTGGAAAATACTCTTGCATGTGTAGCATTTTAGAAATTGTCTGGATTTTATATCGGTTCCACATACTAAACACGTATTTGGTAGTTCTTTACGGGAAGACATATTGTCGATATATTTTTATTTTATTTATTTTTTATACGCTGGCAGCTACGGAAGCAGCAATATGATGCACAATAAAATCTCAGCACTCGGTAATACGGTATATCAGACCAATATTATTCTCTTCGTATTGTATTTATTTAAATTTATAAATTCCTAAGTAGGCAGATAATCATACTCTTTGGAACGTACCCACAGATTATTTCTGAACGCAACTGTTTTGTCACTGCTTTTGAACGTAGCCTTTCTGGCGTATCAACTGTCAAGTTAATGTTATGACATTTACAATTTACGATGTGAGTTTTATCAGCTGATGTTGCGGTACCTCATAATCGATTTAAAAATTTTGAAGATCGTTATTTCGCTTTTGTATGTGTGAGTGAATCAGACATTGTGATGCGCGGAAACTAATCTATATGTAATTCGTACAACTCACGGTTTCTGGTGGAAAACACACTGGTGCACTTCGGTGAGGTTATGTTCTTCGTAAATTTCACAAACTCGGCAGTATCCAATGTAATCCATGTAAGTATATTAATATTATGTTAGCAGCGATTATTTATAAGTATTGACAGTCTGACAGCTGTCACCGTTCCCACACAGGTATTTGCCGAAGCAGCCATGCCCCGTCAAGAGCTGCGTGAGGTGGTATGTGGGTGTGCCATGCTTGCGCTCGACCCATTCTTTAAGAACGGGACGAACAGCGTCCACCAGGTCCCGGCTAGCTCCCGGGATTTCGAGTCGCTCTGTCCATTTATGGTAGAGGACATCACGCGCCTCCTCTCGCCACCGGCGTACCTCCCGCGGGGCAGGCCAGTTTTCTGCGCATCTCGCCTCCAGCAACCGCCAGTAGACCCTGGCTTGCAGCTCTGCCTCCAGATCCCAAGGTGGGCTTCCACCCAGCAAGCAAGCTCCAGCGTACGACACCGTACAGTAGGCCCTTGCTGCTCTGAGCGCTATAGCCCGCTGCGGACGTCGCAATAAGGCCACATTTCGAACGCTCAGGGTGTCCGCCCATATAGGCGCTCCATAGAGTGCCATAGAGCGCACCACGCTGATATATAGGCGCCGACACAACATACTATAACCCTACCCTAACCCTAAACACATATTTCAACTGCAATACGGTTGGCATCAGTAAAAATAAATCATTCAGCATTACCGATAAACAAAACTCACGAAAATGTTAGAAAAACCTCACGCTTCAACTTATTTTGCTATTTTAAAGATTGTTAAAAACATAAAGATCAAAAAGTGGGCGCTGTTTGACTATATAAAATCGAGACATCGCTGATTCCTATTTCCCTATAAACATCATATACAACAAAGCGTTTTGAAGTTTCATAAAAAAGTTGATGCGTTGACTAGCAGTCAACATTCCTATTATAATTTATAACAAACTATGCCAATGTCGAACAACATAATTACATTCTTTAAAAGAGGGTAAAACAAATACTCAAACGCTTAAAGCGTTTTCATAACACGCTGAACATTATAACATTAATCCGCACGCTTCTCTCAGAAAGGCGTTACTTGACTTGGATAATCGGCCCGACGCCGACGCGACACAAGAAAACATCGTGTGAAACTTTTATATTAACAACAAGGTAAGTGTTCCTTTTCATTTTATCATCGGCGAGTTTCCTTAAGAGCGCTATTAATAGAACTTTCCGGTTCTTCGCCGCTTGAAAACTTGAACTCTATCGAGATTACGCAAAAATCTCTCTTAAGCGCCTATTACGCGGGTGGACTGAGAAAATTATGTGGAATTAGATCTAAGTCATGCAGCAATTTATTCGCGTGGATGCAACGGAGTCAATATAAGTGTTCAATAATTTGACCATAATAACACAGAACCAGTTGAGACGACTACGTCTCCTTGAGTTACCGTCAAAAGTGGATTATGAAGCTGTTGAAGCATCACTGAGTGCTGAACATATACTATTTAATGTCGTATGTCATGTTGTTTGGTTGTGCATACCTTACCTGACAGTTGTAATCGATAGTACAAGGATTTATGAGAATGGTTGTTTGGAAATAGACCAAGCGGATTAACCAACGAAGTATTATTAGTAAATTTCACAGTCACAGTTGTTGATATGGTTAATTTTCGCGCAACGAGCATGATTCATCGATAAGGAACTTAAGCAGGGAAGATTTTGATAGTGTATTGCATTGCTGAAAAAGTATGCCAATGTTTAAAAACGGCAATCAAAATTTTCTTTCTTTTTATAATAACTGACTGAAAAAGCACGGAGTCCTTTTTTATGCGGTTTTCGGTTGTATGTTCCTTTCTTTTTTAATGGTAACTCAGAACTCCGTCATTTATGAACTGATTCGTACAATTATTTTATTATTTGAAAGTAAATGCTTCCAGATTAGTCCCAAATGGTTTTCAAAAAACCAGTTGGGTGATGGGAGTAGTGATTTCGTTATTTTCTATTATTAATGACTCGTGTATTTGCACTCGGAAACCATAAATTTGGTGAAGTGGAACTGATGATGAAGACCACAGATGACTTATGGAACTGCTCAGTGATGTAAAGTAGGTACTTACGCCACATATTCTTATATGATTCCGCTTAAGTGCCAAATGTGATTCTGAGATCCTTGAGGGATCGACGGAACTCTTCAAATATTATCGGCCCACATATAGCGACTTGGGTTTTTTCTGTAGTAATCAACGCATTTGCTCTCGGAAAGCAATTGATGTGGTAAAGTGGAAAGGAAATGTTCATGTATGTTCCTTGGCGAAGTACTGAATTGAACTCGGTTTAAACTTTGTTTTTAAAGTAAATTATTAAAATATTTCCAGTTATTGATATAGTTTTTTTTTTGTTATAGGTCAATAGTACTTCGGGGACGGTTTGGCCTAATACGAGTATACGTGTACTTCACAACTAGACAAATAAGTTCCACCAGTATCCATAACTTTCGGGAATAGCCTTTTTTTTTTTCGCGTCCAATTCAAATGGGAATCAAAGGCAATCCAATATAAGGCATGTCTTCCTATAACACTCAGTCAACTATTCGTCATTTCAGACGGGCTTTATTGACTGAATCATAATTAAAGTCTCACGAAAGGCTTGCCCTAAATATTATTTTTGCATCAATTCTCATAATCCTGAATCATCCCAACGCCTCACATGATCGCGTTACACCCCGCTCTCATTATATAAACGATTCGTACTTGATATCATTTTGAGTAACAAATGATTTCCTGCGTGCGTCAATAAGGTCCAATCGGTCGCGTCGCCACTTTATCACAGAAGGTAGTAAGTTGTGCAGGTTTGGCACATTGTTACTGCATTTCTTCCCTTAGGCTTTGGTGTGGAGTGTGGGTCTGATAGACGAAAGGCTAATCACCCCGCGATTCCCGGGTTTCCGATACTCTGATTCAGGGGGCGGGTGTAGCATTTGGATACATGACTGCAGTCAATTGTCTACATTATAGGTTCAGAAACAGATAGGTATGTGCTGAGGTAGTATCGAAATATGTAATCTTGATTCAAATTAAATGTTCTATGTGCTGTGTGATATTAATTAAAAATGGGTTAGGTACTACCTTATGTTATGAATAGATGAATGAATATTTCCATCGTTTGGCCTTGGCTTCTGGATTAAAAAATAATGACGTTATTAGACATACCTACATGCACTACTGGGATTTCATAATCATAATCATTTACTCGTTGCAACCATGGTATTTACAAGGTGTTCTTAAAATCTAACCAGTATGAACATGGACCCTACCAGGGCGTAGCAACCTGTTTAAACTAAACATAAGCGTAAAAAAATAAAAACATCTGCACATAAAAAAGCAACGTATTTTTTTATTACTGACTTCAAAAAACCCATAACACAAGCCTTACTGAGCTTACCGTGGGTCTAGGTTGATTTGTGTAAGATTGTCCCGTAATATTTATTTATTTATTAAAAAAAAGGAGGAGGTTCTCAATTCGGATGTTTTTTTTTTATGTTTGTTACCTCAGAACTCCGTCATTTATGAACCGATTCGTACAATTATTTTTTTAATTGAAATTATATGCTTCCAGATTGGTCCCATTGTTTTCAAAACCCCAGTTGGATGATGGGAACCATGAGGAATTAAGGGAACTCCTCAATTATATTAGGCACGCGTGTAGTAATTTTGGTATTTTCTATTATAATTCGTGTATGGAAATCATAAATTTGGTGAAGTGGAAGTGATGATGAAGACCACAGATGGCTTGTGGAACTACTTCAAACTAAGTACGTCACAGATTCTGATATGATTCCGTTGAAATAGCAAACAAAGAAGTGCCAAAGGTAATTCTGAGATCCTTGAGGAATCGACGGAAGCCCTCAAATATTATCGGCCCACATACAGCGATTTGGTTTATTGGTCAAAAAATCAACGCATTTGCTCTCGGAAATCAGTTCATGAGGTAAACTGGAAAAAAAAATTGGAAATGTTCATGTGGCTTGGCGGAGTACCGAATTGAAGTTTGTTTTTAAAGTAAATTATAATACTTACACTTTAGTGCAGGTTACGATTGATATACGACAATTTCAACCCGGGAACCAAGTTAGATTATTATAAAATCCAAAAGAAATATACCAAGTTGTTCCAATAATCAATATTGTCGGGATAGGCCGTTAACGCGTCGGGGAATTGCGTTTACAAACAAATTTGCTTACGGAAACTCGACTAGAACGGTGTTAATCGATTTTCCTTCAGCAATAACAAAACGCTTTTGAAGATTAAATTGCCTTTCTCCGAGTACAACACTGAAATAACAGCATAAAAGTTATTTAGTCAGCATGTGTACACACACACAGTCATAGTTTTGTTGATCATGTGTGTTAATGCCATAACTGCGATATGAACGAAGCATTAATTTATGATTTAACTCAAATTTGAAAACTGTTTTCCCGATGTTGTCTTTGCAACTAAATAGCTCGTTAACTGGTAGTAGCTTATCTCCCCAAACGTGACGTATCCTGTGACTTATCTGAAGATAAACAGAGCAATCTTAGTTTACGGTCCCAAATGTCGAGTTATTGCTGTGTTGGCCAACAAGAGGATTTGATTTATTACGGCGCTATACAATCTGCTAAGATCTAAGCAGTATCAATCTGGTGTAGCTGAAGGTATATATCGATTTAGAATAAAGAATAAGAATAAGTTTATTTTGGAACAACAACAGGCATATACATCATATAAGGCTTAGATCTAAAGAAGGAATCTATTAGTGATGCTTCAAAAAAGGAGTCCACTCAGTCCATTTGTGGTCATATCTTTATCGATCGGTTTATGGTTAAACAAAGGAGCTATTTGTAGACATACTATAAACTTAGCAAAAGAGCCGACGGTACAGTAAACCAAAAATGGTCTGTCACTTTTCAATCTTAATGTACAAATAATAGAGTCCATAAGTGATTGACCTTCCTTGCCGAAAATAGTTCCAAGAACGCACCCGTAAAGCGTTTCTAACCATTTAAATACGGAAGCAAAAACCTTAAAGGTTGAAAACAATGAATCGAGAAATCGAGAGTGTAATGAAAAACCGATAACCTGCTAATGTATTTGCGCACAATTACAGAAATGAATGGAAAAAACCCTGATTATGGAATCCGCAAAGCCTTCCAAGATTCGTGGTTACATAACTTAGACCGGCTTGAGGAAAAAGGGAACGGATGGAAGGGCAAGCAACAAAAAGTTTGCCAACAGACGCAGTAGGCAGAATAAACATTAGGTAGGCCTCGCAAAGGTCGGGTTACTTACAGGAATTAATATTTATTTGTTGCCGAGGCAGTGGATTTAATTATTTTCTTAAAGGGTAAATGATATTAGTCATATTTTTTGTGTCAAATCGAGGCATTGTCTACTGCTTTTAATGGTTCGTTACTCGTTAAGTTGCGGTTCTTAGACACCATGGAAAACCAAAAGTTTTCATCAGTGCCATTATTTATCATTAAATAATATAAAATAATATCAGTTACGGAATTAATCGTTAATCTACGTCTACTCTAGTATGCTTAACGTTTTAATAGGTCGTTTTCGTCGCTTACATACAAGCATATTATTTATTGCAATATGATTATTGCACATCTCTTGTAAGCCTTAAAATATAACGATCCTCCTAAGACCCATCGTACAACACCAAATGGCAATGACATTTGAATCAAAGTGTGGGAGGAAATATGTATAGTTAAATTTCGTCTATTTAACAAAAGAAATACTACTCTATCCCAGTGGATAATGATTAAAAATCCTAAGAGAATAAGTCCTATCAAAAGGCCCGCGGGCCTTACGAGAGTAAGGAGTTAAGGAGGCTAGAGACTAGAAGAAATTTGTACGTACGGTCAACCAATTTAATTCCTAGGCCACTGTAATTTTAACTGCTACATAGCGACGACGCAATAATCCTAGTAACCCGTATTGACATAGCATTTACAACATCAAGGTTCTATGATGGCCTAGGAATCAAATTGGTTGACTGTACCTACATTCCAAGTTTCATTTGTTGCTTTTTGAATCAATTTACTACGAGTATTCTCAATCAAGTGTCCAAGGGATTCCTACAACTCAACACATCAATCAAGTATCCAAGGACTTCTAGCAACTTGAATCACAGCTAATAACATATAGAAAATCATTACCGCGAAGACACTTGCATGCATGCGGTTTTCTTACAACGCAATATACTAGTTTCATATCAAGTTACGGAACACGATACAACAGTTTACATGTAACTAGTGTGGGCGTAAAGGTGGTACTATATTTGCATCACAATACGATTGCTTATAAAAATATACTTTATTAAGCTTTTATCTTAATCAGTACGATGGCTAGAACAATCCTGCTAGGTGAAAAATAAAGATGAAAATTTGAAGCTACCCACAAAAATATGAGCTTAAGTAATCTCGTTGTTTCTGATCCAGAAATATAGTTATAATTATCAGCTTAATCTATTACAGACCCAATATTATTCCGAGCCAGATAAAATAATTAGAACCGACTCCATTAAGGAAAGGATAATACTGATTACTAGGCTAGACTGTATTAGGCATTTACAATAGAATTTCCCCGATTGAGTTGTTGAATCGAAAGTAAAAGGCTTGTGGTTGACAAATTAATATGAACTAATAAATAAATAAAGAATAAAAATAAAAAAAAACAGAAAAATAAAGATGAAAGTTTGAAGCAACCCACAAGAATATAAGCTTAAGTAGTTCCGTTGTTTATTATGTTCCAGAAATAGTTATAAATATAATATAGAACCGACTCCATTAGGGAAATGATAATATTGACTTATTTAAAACATAATTTTTGTACTCGACGATTAAAATATGTGTATTAAGATTTCATAGAGAATACTGCAACGTCACTCTTTTCATTGTTGAATAGTCTATTACTTCCGAAACAACCGAAATAGCTGTTTCGATACGCTCTAGACAACCGAAAAAAATTTGAAAATAGAACTAAAATAAATTCGACCAATCACGTGGCTGCTTTACTGAACTGTAATGAATTGGACCAATAGAATCGCTTTGGTTATTGAGTTTACTCGTTGATGTCTTACGCTCGTTAATGTCTTTTAAGATATCAACGAGCGTACGAGCGATAGGCTGCACTTCGTTTCAACAGTATCGAGTTTGTTTAATTAGTTCAGTTGACTCGTAGAAAATTAATTTTAATGAACTCGTACAAAAAGTATTATTCTAGCTGTAACTTTTTTATTAGTTTATAATTATATGCATAAAAACTTAACACTAGGCACTTAAATCTACTTAACTACTAGTATATATACCCTCTCCAAGGTCACAGCCCTTGGGAAGGGTGCCCATAAAGCTGGCCACATTTCCTCGTTGAATTGCAATTCCAATCCGTTGGCCGAGGTAGTAGCCAGCCCTATGGTCAGCCGTATTATCTAATTTTTTTTTCTTTATTTCTTTATAAAGCCTATGGGCGTCAGACACGGCAAGCTTCGTGACCTAAACACGGTACTCGACTAAAAAGCTCTCTATTATTACACGATTGTGAAAAATACTATTCCCCGAGTTGTTGAATCGAAATTATGGCTTGTGGTTGTAAAAACCTATAAAGGACAAATGAATATGAACTAATAAATAAAAAATAAAATTCATAATATTGGGGGACAATCTTACACAAATCGAACTAGCCCCATAATATATAGCCTCAACAAGGCTAGTGTTATGGGTACTAGACGACGATATATTTAATAAATATAAATACTAAAATACTTACATTACATAGCAAATATCCAAGACTCGGAAACAAATATTCATGCTCATCGCAAAAATGGGGCATGCAGGTATCGAGGGAAATGAAAAGGGGGATGAGCTTGCACGAGCGGGGGCGAAGGGAACACACTGCGGACCAGAGCCGTTCTGTGGTATCCCTAAAAGTCTAACCAAGCTCACTCTAAAAACCTATTGTTTCTACAAGACCATTTTAAGCCTGGAGAACTAACCCAGGAATGAAACATTCCAAGGCACTTATTAGAGCCTTTAGCAAAAAGGCGTCTTCTGACGCCTTGGCGCTAAGTAGTAAGTAGGAACCGCCTACGCATGCTGGTCAGGGTGCTTACTGGGCACTGCCGCCTAAATAAGCACATGCAAACGATAGGACTGTGTGACACAAGGCAGTGCAGATTCTGCTTTGTAGCAGAGGAGACGCCTACACACATCCTAACCGATTGCCCTTGCCTCATGCGCAGTCGTAACTCCTTCTTGGGCAAACACATCATGTGCCCGGAGGAGATAAAATTTCTTGAGTTCAACAAAGTCCTGCAATTCTTCGAGTTTGCAGGACTTGACCAAGAATTGTAGTAAGTGGCGATCACAATAGATCAGCGATGGTCGCAGTGATATAGGGGCTTTGAGAGCCCGAAAGCCACTACCAGAATAATAATAATAATCATCGCAAAAATATTTGCTTTTACCGGTATTTGAACCTAGGACCGTCAGCTTCATAGGCAGGGTCGCTACCCACTAGGCTAAACCGATCGTCAAAGCTTCATCGTAAACGAAAGTTTATCGAAAACGACCGTACGAACGAATTATGTTTGAAAGAACTTCATCGAAACCAGATTCCTCGTAAAAATAGGTTCTTATCTACTAACAGTACACCTGCTAAATACAAATCAAATCACGCCATATGATAAAAACCGGCCAAGTGCGAGTTGGACTCGCGCACGAAGGGTTCCGTACAATATCTATAAAAACGGCAAAAAATCACGTTTGATGTATGGGAGCCCTCCTTAAAAAAATATTTTATTTTGTTTTTAGTATTTGTTGTTATAGCGGGAACAGAAATACATCATCTGTGAAAATCACGGAATAAAGAATCCATTGGAAGTGGCATTCAACTGACTTTCCTAGAGAACCAGTGTCGCCGCACGCATACAACCGCACTTCAATAAAACACGAACACACAATTGCAATACGCTTTTGATTTGTTAAAATGTACTGTGGCAATAAGTCGTAAAGGGTAGCAAATTTTATATGCAAAAGGTACTTTAACTGATATAAATTTACGGTCTAATTTAGAGTGTCAAGTAAATATTTCTTACTTCCGTTACCACCTGCGTTGCAAGACTTGCAAGAGACGTGGTGGTTCGGCTACTCGACGCCAGATGGCAGTGTTTTCAAAACTATACGCTTGAAACCAAAAAGTCGCATGTACTGCGAAATGCGTATGATGACACGACTATTTTGCCATAACGGAATAGGGATGTGGGTATAATTTTGTATATCGATATTTTTATGATATTTATACATTAAATATTAAAGCTAATTAGACTTAGGTTACTAATGACAGTAATGACTTAGTTACAAATTGTTTCCAATAAAATCTTGTTAATAATATAGTTAGTTAGTAGGTGACATTTATAGTTCATCATCATATCAGCCGAAAGACGTCCACTGCTGGACATAGGCCTCCCCCAAAGAGTGCCAAAATGACCGGTCTTGCGCCACCCGCATCCAGCGGACTCCCGCGACCTTTACCAGGTCATCAGTCCATCTCGTGGGGGGCCTACCCACGCCGCGGCTTCCACTCAAGAACCTTTTCACCCCAACGGCCATCGGTTCTACGTGCAATGTGCTCCGCCCACTGCCACTTAAGTGGGAATTGAAGCTTCATGAATGAAGCGTTTTCCTTTTGGCGAAAACCAAAAATCTGTTTCAACAAAATGTTCCGAACAGATGGTGTTCAATCGTTGCGGAAACCAATCCTTTCTCCCCGTGGCATCAGTCCTTTTTTCCTTTGCATTTGTTTATTTAGGAAAACTATAAGATTATAATAGTTATTTTATTTTATATGACATAATAGTCAGATATTATATACATAAATAATAAATTTAATCCTTTTCATTTTGAGTTATCGTATTATCGATAATAGTTATAGACCTTAGCCACAGCATTTGAGTAGCGAACCTTCTGGACATTTGACGTGCATTCCTCGTTCCGAGTAGCGAAATTATGCACAGGATTATGAACTTCATTATTAGAGAAATAGAATTGATATTTCCTTGACAACAGATGCAAATTGTGTCTGTGAAATTGAAAATTTAATATTTTTATGTACGAATTCTAAAACAATACTTACCGATGATAGGAAATACCTCCATGAGACAAGTTTTTTAATGTGCTACTATTTGAGCAGCTTTTAACAGAGCAATACGGCATTTTCCTACAATAAACAAATATTTACTCATGTCATACGCCGTGTGCGGTTGCCAGGTGACTGACAATAATCTGTGCAAGAAGTATGCGAATTTACGCTCATGTTCGGCGACACGGGAACGCCCACTCACCACTTCCAATGGATTCTTTATTCCGTGGTGAAAATTTCAACTCTCTAGCTATCACGGTTCTCGAGATACAGCCTGGTCACAGACAGACGGACGGACGGACGGACAGCGAAGTCTTAGTAATAGGGTCCTGTTTTACTCTTTGAGTACGGAACCCTAAAAATGATCTAGATAGTATTTATAAATCTAACTAGAACCTTAAACGGTCACGTTTTTCGTTTCGTTCTGGCACACTTGTAATAAATTAGGAGTAAATGCGACAAACGCTAAGATCCGATCACGCGATATAGGTTTATTTGTTTGCCAGTCATTTATAGATAAAGAGCTGTTGATTTTATGACAGTCAATTGTCATGATCTTATGATCGAACGCTTAGCAAAGATAATTGAAGTCATTTATATTGAATATTTGGGGCAAATCTTACACAAATTGACCTCTAGCTCCAACCCTTTCAGGCCCCTTTTCCGTGGAGAAAACTTGCGAAAACGAAGCTAGCAGCTCTAGCCGGAAGTATGGGTTATGTTATGTGGTATTTCTACCCACTAAAACGTCCACGTCAGCCGCCATCTGTGCTAAGTAATTCGGAGGACTCTATAGGATCTCAGGTTGAACGCACTAGAGTCCTCCTCGCGCTTTGCCCCTGCGGGCTCGTTCTGGCCATCCTCGTCGCCTTCTCTGGGGTACAGTCACCGGCATCAATATATGATGAATCAAAGGCCGCAAAAATATCTCACACGCTCTTATGGCTCTAGGAATAGAGTTGTCATCAGATATTTTTGCGGCCTTTGTTCCATCATATATTTATGCCGGTGACTGTACATGGCCAAGAGCTGTGGCCCCCGCCACAAAGACCACTAGATGATAATTTATCCTTTATAGGGATAATAAGCTTGCATTTGTTCTTTAATCTTTGTGTGACATATTTGACAAACACATTAGACCATTTAGACCTTACGATTCAATTAATATTAAGTGACAAAGAATTCTCGAAGTGGGAGTTCGCATACTAAAAATTAGTTCGGTTTTCCTCAACCGGTTAATTCGCAGTTTAAATTCTCATATTTACCCTAAGATTAATGCATTTTCCTCGTAATTATTACAGAAGTTAAACAATCATTGACGTGTATTTCATTATAAGTACTAATGAGATATTTATCATTTAATATTCATGGGTTAAATTAAATATACTTTAAGAGAGTCCTAATCCAAACCTTCTGAAGTTCTTTAATTTCAACTTTCATCTTGTGCAATTATCCATCACATTACTATTATAACAATTATCACTTAATTATCATTCATCATCATATTAGCCGAAAGACGTCCACTACTGGACATGCATAGGCCTCCCCAAAAAATTGCCACAATGACCAATCCTGCACCTGCATCCAGCAGACTCCCGCTGCTTTTACCAAGGTCATCAGAATCCCCGGTCTACCCAAGCTGCGCTTTCGGTACGTAATGGACCCTTAACCATAATACCGAACCTTAAAAAAAATACTTACATAATCTACCGAAGCTGAGGGATAGCCGCTTTCTGAGCTTTTGCATTTTGCTCATTGCACCTCCCCTTTTTTCTCTCATTGTCACGCCTGTCAACAAAAAAAAAACAAAAGTTATTATCACGTTAAAAACAAATACCCAACCTCAAATTCAGTCCACTTCGGTCTTATAACTTATAAGACATACGACATGTAAACGTTACAATGCTTTTTTAAATGGGATAGTGTGCATCTGCCCTAACACAAACCATTGCAGTTAGTCTTGTTGACATCGTATTGAACTCTGCGATATCGCAAAGGTTATCGACATTGGCGCCTCGTATTTCCACGCACACGCATTCCATTTAAAAATAACAACTATAATAAGACTATATCCGTACAAATCAGCCAACGGCTAAATATAACTCAATGCAAATTAGTAAAGAGTGAAAATTAACAAGAAATACGGATGAGTGCACGTCTAAACAACGATTATTTGTGACGGTTTTTAGTAAAACGTCCCACTTTGTCGATTCTAGTTACGGAGTTACGGGCAGTTTAGTGAAATATGGCAAAACTTACCGAAAATCAACTTTCGATGAAAACTGATAGAACATACTGTAATAAACCTATGATTTTGATGACGACGCATAAATCTCCATTTTAAGCACCTTTTTAGGGCCTCAAAGTTTAGTGCCCAGCGACCCACTTTGTCGCATACAGAAAAAATATCGTCGATATCATATTTGTACCTGTTATTAGAGAACAATTTCTACTTTGCCGATATGGTGTTATGAGTAATTTGTAATATAGGGTAGTTTTTATCCCGAAAATCCATCCCTAAGGGGATGAAATTGGGGGTGAAAATTTGTATGGAGCTACTTAAACCGCTTCACCGATTTGGATGAAATTTGGTATATAAATAGTTTGAGTCCCGGGGAAGGACATAGGATAAGTTTTATTCAGGAAATCATCCTTTAAGGGGGTGAAATGAGGGGGTGAATATTTAGATGTAACCAATTTTGATGAAATTTGGTATAGAGATAGATTAAGTCCTGGAAAAGGACATAGGATAGTTTTAATTCCGGAAATCACCCCTAAGGTGGTGAAAAGGGGGGTGAAACTTTGGATGGAACCCGTTTAAATGAGATTTGGTACGGAGATAGTTGGAGTCCCATGGAAGGACAATGCATAGTTTTCATCCCGAAAATCATCTCCTGAGGGGGTGAAATTAGGGGTGAAAATTTGGATGGAACCCATTTAGATGAAATTTGGTATAGAGATAGTTAAAGTCCTGGGGAAGGACATAGGATAATTTTTATTCCGGAAATCATCCCCTACGCGGGTGGAATGGGAGGGAAAAATTTGGATGAACTCATTTAGATTAAATTTAGTATAGAGATAGTTTTAGTACTTTTAGTCCTAGGAAAGGACATAGGATAGTTTTAATTCTGGAAATCACCCCCTAAGTGAGTGAAATGGGGGATCTCATAGGTTCAATCCGTACACCATTTTTGGATTGTAATTATACTGTTTTTGGTTCAGCAAATTACACCTATGTTTATAAATTATGCTTTTATACTTGTAGTAATTTTTTAGCGTATGATCCACCAAACCGTCAAAGTGGGTCACTAAACTTGAGCCGAAAAGAAATTTCGTTCAATTACGTTAAAAAAGTTTAAACAAACGACGTTAGTATCAAAGACTCTTAGATTAACAATAACCAACCATTATCTCATACATAAAACTGAAAAATATACCAAACACAAACACTTTCAATGAAGAAGCACTAAAGTTTAGTAAACCGACCAAGTGGGACGCTCCCTATATAAAATCACTTAACTTTATACACACAAAAAGTACTTATAATTTGATATTTTACATACTTTCTATGCTTGACAAGTATGGTTTTTTAGTAATCTCATGTTATATATTAAGAGACACATGTATTTTAATTTTTATGCATAGCACTCTTCAAATCATTTGTTATTAACTTTTTGACATAATAACTAAATAAAAGGATCCACAGAATTATTTCTGTCTTTTTTAGCATGGGAAACCATTTATAAATACAACTTTAATGATAAATCTGCGTGCCGTATAATAGAATATAGAAATAAACCCATATTCAGGATTTACATATTTTCGTCCTGTTTTTATGTTCAAGCCTCCAATAACATCCAAAATACTAAGGTTACATACATGATTTTAACTAATTTAAAATCCCTAAAGTATGCCCATTCATTCCATAACTTCAAAGTAGAAGTGTGTTTTCTGCCATCCCAAACTTTAACCAACGTTTTCTCAATTGTCGCTTTTTCACTTCTGCAACTTTGCAGAATTTTTAAAAAAATAACTTTAGCACCTAGAGACATGAATCTTTCACCAAAAGATAGCATATGATCTGTAGTATTAGGAACTACTCTTAACTCCATATCGACGAAGTGGGACGTTTTCCCAAAAACCGTCACATTTAATAAGTCGCTGGTTCATATCCGGCTCGAAGGACCAAATATAGCTGCTGCGTTTCTTTAAATGATAGGCACTGATTCCGAAACAGACTTTAATCGAGCAAACAACATACCAGACCACGCCTATGACAAAACCAAAACTAACTACTTGACATATTCTAAAACAAAAGTACAAAAAAATACAAAAATATATAAAAAGGTAAAAAGCTTCCAAAAAGGTGCGTCGTGCACAGGCTTCAAGGCAGCGAATTTCCAAATTGTAAAGGTGAGGTACACTGTATGTAATCAGTAGAAACGTTATGAGGAGTAGGCTGCCCGAGTCCCTGATCAATGTTTCTCCGAACAATAGCTGAAGTATAAAAACAATAGAGAAACAATTCAAAATCTCAGATCAAAGGATAAAAAATACTTGGACGTGCAATTTTCTAGTATTGACACGATATTACAGGTCATGTCGTATCAAGACATTAAGGAAATTTTCAAGGGATCTGAGCAAGTGGAAGGAGACTTTGACCTGTATCTAGAATTTGCATAGCTTTTGAATAAAACAGATTTTTCTCGTTAGACAATTACGAATAATATTCGTGAACCATCAGCCAAAAAAGCGGTCTTTATTTTATTTTGGACCTTATTTTGTATGCAATAAAGTCGAAAAGTGGTAGACCACTTTCTTGGCTGACTGTAACATCCATCCTCCTTTTTCACTGATATATCAGGGCATTTTTAAAAATTCGTGCACCCAATTAGCGTGAGTTGTTAAATAAAAATTAACTCAGTGTCAGTTTTGTAACGAAAGTTAAGCATACAAATGATGTCAAACTGAACTTTTTTCGCATTTTAATAAGGTCTATATGCATATGATTTATATATTGAAAAGAAAAAGTAAATTTTTATACAAACTAAATACTTAATATCCGTTACAAAACTGACACTGAGTTAATTTTTGTTTAACAAATTATGCTAATTGGGTGCACGAATTATTGAAAATGCCCATCAAATAAAAACGTAGTGTTATGCCACTAATTAAACATTTTTATTATTAAGTTTTGTGCCAATTATATCAGTTATAAATAACAGTATCCTCGCACTAATAACCCAATGGCGGAATAGCGTTATGTACACGAATACAGCGGGAAGTAACAAGTGTTGCGCGGGTATGTAATTAATTACACAATTTATACGTCGCAGTCACGCCAGGCTCTCCTTTATAACCAAATAACAACCAATATAACGCCAACAATACCGTTCAGACGAAAAACGTGATAACAATGTTTGAGCTTCATACTTGCTCAAGTCCCTCTTTGTCTAGACTATTTGAACAGACCCGACGTTGCGTGCGAAAGAAATTTGCCTAAAATGTATCTGCTTCTTCTTCTATAGTATCTGCTTCTAAACGGTATATTCTACCTATTGAGAGGATAGAATGTCGATTTTGTGTACGATATTTCACGAAACCGAGGCGAATTAATTGCTGGATTAGGCTTACACGGGATCGAGGCTTAGGCACGAGGGAAAAGGCCTAGTTGTGGCTGGATGAGCAGATAATACTGCTAAAAATGGCGCCCAACATGGGACGTAGCAAAAAGGAATATTTTAGTTTCCCTAGTACATATCTTACAATAAATCGTCCTAAATGTGTGTTATTCACGTTACAGTTTCGAAAAAAGAACTACTCCCCGGTGACGTATAAAACCGTAACTGTAATTGAATGACCGTTATTTCACATTTCCTTGGCCGCTGGATGTATCCCAAATGCACATATAGAGACATCCACGACCACGATAGTGCCGTAAAGATGCCAGATGAAAGTATTTAGAAACAAATATAAATGCGTACGTCGTCGCGTCACTGCCGATTCCTGTACGTACCGATAAAACTCTTCAACGAAAGCTCAGGCTAACATTTTTTATTGCTTTCCTAGACTATTTTAGCGGAGAAACACGTTATAAACGTCAATCTGGAACTCCTAGAGCCTTGGTTTTTTGTGGGAAACATTTCAGAGTGTGGAAACATAACGCTATGTAAAAAGGCCAAAAGCATTATGTCGTCACAGTCAGGGGCGTTTATCAAAATAAACAGACGAAGGTTCGACGTCTATTGTAGAAACCGTGGGTGAAACTAACCTTGCTTGCGATCTGCGATCACGCAATAAAACACCCATGAGGCATGCTCGTGAACAACTTCTCTCATCACACTAAATTATTGATGTCAAATGATCAAGTCGTGAGTTCACAACACAACGTTTCGGCCTAATAACTGACGCCAGTAAACTGTATTTGCTTTCAATAAATCCCGACTTTCACAATTCTAATAGCAATAACAATCAATATAGTTATAAAACACAACTATTAATGTTGGCTGTTATTTTTCTTCGAAATAAATCTTTGAGGTTGGTAGCAGCATCTATCAAACTTAATGGGGACGAATTGCTACCGAAATAGAAACTTTCTGCGGGCTATTTATAGTCCCATACAAATTAAGGGCTGACACATGGAGAGAAATGGCCAAAGTTATGCCATACTGATCCCTCGAATGTACTCATATGTTTAGTTTAGACCTTTCTAAACAAGCTAAACATTCATTCGATCCTTTAATGACGCTTCAATAATATCTAATGATGGAGCAATAAAAATTACAATCGTTCTATTCTTTCAAACGAAATTCTTACTACAGGTTCTTTGATATGAACAAATGAAACGAATTGAAAGTAGTCTTTTAACGAAGGGAGAAAGACATTAGCAAGTATTGTATAATGAGGAAAGTATAATGCGCTTGTTTTGGTTAGCGATGGTTCGAAGTAGTCGCTCGAGTAATTAAGACAGACCAGTCCCTCAGGCAAACACGTAGGAAATAAATAATGTCCGTTCAATGCCCTCAGCACGCGCCCTGGTTAGTTGATAGATAAATCGATGCCGAAGTATGACAGGTAGTAAAACATTATCCTTATCACTCTAGATTAGATATAAATCTATTACGAATTGTCATTAGTTGAGAAATTATATAGATATTTACGCTATCCTCCCTATTTTCTCATTGACAATAATAAAATCTAACGGCCTTTTTCATAAACAAGTGAACTGTTCACTAAGTTAGCGAGTCGTTAACTAAGGCAGCCACCTCATGGACCCATTAGCGTGATTTAACTTTTATGTCTTTTTTTTAATGTTCTATAGTGCCTGTATAACACATACTTTTTAAAATAAGACTTGACTAACATTAAAAATTGGCATTCAAACTTAAGCTAGTCAGTCAGGCAGATAAATATTTTGTATTTTCAGTAAGCGTGATTCATTTGCACATTTTTTTATCAAACCCTATTTCGTCCTCAATTTCTAATGAAAATTATTTTTAAAACTTGTTTGGAAAGAGCTTCGTAATTATCGTAGCAAAGACCAACTTCGTAAGAAGATTTATCACAACAAAGGATCATTAGGTACTGATCAATCAGATGCAGAGGAATTACAACTAAGTTAAGTAAGTCAAGCTGCTGGAACACTTGTAAGTCCATTCATCAGTCGTAACTCGTAATTCGGCAGTTCAATTGCAAAGTATGAATTTGAATTTGCATTGAGTGCAGCACTCATTGATGGCCTGCCAAACGCGCGGCGCCGGCGCGTCGCGTCGTGTCTGTTTTGCTCCAGGTTACAAAACATTCCCATTCTAATAGCGAGATAGGTGAATTTATTGCACTTTGCTCGCAATCGTGAATGGAAATGCACTGAACATTAATTCGTAGGATGTAGGGCAACGTACCCTGGAAGCATCTATGGCTGTACAAGTAAGCCCAGGCCAGTTATAAAATACTGATGCACCATTCTGAAATTGGGAAGTTAATGCAGTTGATCCAAGACCTCCAATATAAGTAAACAAATAAATTCATTTATCAATGTGTACACATGTGCGACGAGTCACCTGCTGTTGCCTTAGCATGTGCAACCAATCGAAATATAGCCGTGTTATCAAAGTTTAGAGTCCAATATCGAATGGAGGTATGCCGGTCTAATTCGGCGCCACCGGCGCTACAGTCAACAGTCCTAGAGCCAGCGCAAACAACCACCACGAGCAAACATTCACACTGTCGACAGTATCTAATCTGGAAAGCGACAGGAACACTAACTCGGGTTATATAACCCGTATAACCACTACGAAGAAAAAAACATTAAAACGCATGAGTTCTTACGCGCTGTTACTACCTTGTAATATACAATTAATTGGAAGTACCACAGCATTAGTTTAACGCGCGTCAATTTGTTACCGTACGCTGATAAAGTTTCGAATCGTCGACATATTTACAAATATATACGTCAACGCCATTACAAATTTGATAAGACTTACTAACGAGCCTTTAGTAACGCAACTATCGATAAGCGATTATCAATCTCGTTGCATTAAACCCAATTGCAGAGACTCTAACATAGTAAATGACCTGTTGATGTTGAAATAACGGGTTCCAGAGCATGTAACAGTCAGCTGGAATATGCAAATCAACGGTATAATTTGGTAGCGTTAGACCATAAAGATGATCCAACGTTACATCCTGTCATACTTAGGGGAACGTTTCAGCAGCCGAATTAACAAGATTATCCACTTATTAATGATGCAGAGCTCGTAAAACGTTTCGGTAAAGGCCGTTTCATAAACTAATTTACGATTCATAAATCGCCCGCAAGCTAAGTGCTTGGAATACGCACGTCCTGATCACGGCTCGGGGTGCACAGTGTTATCAATGCAATTCAAAAGTGATGGGATTAATTAAAGGTAAACGAGTCACGTATAGTCAATGCCAATGCGTTGTGAAATATTTGCTTTTAAATGGGCTTTTCCTGGAGCCGAAAAATACCTGCGGAACGATCAGCCAATATTAAGAAGGCAGTGTTGTTTCAACTAAACATCTCTTTGTCTAAATACAGATAACAGCGGTATAGAGGAATTTTAATATGAGCGAAACTTAGGGGCGTGTCGCTGACTAAATTTAAACTTTGTCAATATATATTAGTTCACGCTACATATATTTCCGTGACCCGCCCAACTGTTCCATTCTGTGACATGCAATCATAGGGTAAAAATATAGTTGTGAAGATGAAAGCTAGTTCCGCATGCCGGGATTGTCCAATGAACTCATTCCTGGCACCCACGCTCATAACGCGTCGCCCTGTCGCGTTGCGGCGCCCGGCCATTCTGCACTACACCCAGAAAGACTTATATTTCTCCGTCGTTCCAAACCTCATACGACTTATCAGCTGAACGTGGTTGCATTGCCAAACGAGCTAAGAGACGAGTAACAGCCCTCTGTCAACTTGATCGGGAAGACACATTCAGATGAAGTCGCGAGTAATTCAAAACTCGAAAACTTTGCAAAATGTATATTGTTTTCTTTTTTGTAAAAAGTCAAGTCAAAAGTCAAGGCTTATTGAAATAAATGTCGTATATGATAAAAAAACAACCCGAAAAGACTAAAAATTGAGTACATCAGTCTTCATTTCTTTAATAATAAAAAGGTATTAAACTCTTCAACACTAAATCGTGACAGTAAGTCTTAGTTTTTAGAGGCAGGTTGAATTAAAACGCAGAAGAATTTGATCTAGATCCAGAAGTATACATATCAAATAGTACAGTATCATCTGTCTGTAAGATTTTAGTACTTCAAATGAGGACAATTTTATCTTGGACAGAAATCAAATATCGATATTTTTATTTAATTCAATACTATTTTATTTGGATATGTGAGAAGGTTGCAATTTCGACACTTCAGAACCGTAAATGGTAACTAAAATAGAGCTGACACAATTGAGGTATTCACGTGGGCGCCACTAGATACACCCACTCGATGTCCGTGATACAAATGTGCAATATGCCGGATTGCCGGTCAGCGAATGGTCAGATACCAAGTGATAATGATAATACATGAGATGGCCCGCCCCACATATCAGTTCATTAAAGACAGACGCAATTTGAAATTGTAATAGAATATTAATTCGTTTGCTGCACCTTTCAGTAATCTTTTTTATACACGGAAACTTTGACAATTCATTGCAAATTCCAAAAACCAAAACTTCAAAGATTCGAGAGGTTTTTTTATTATAGTCCAGGCAATGAACTGACAGCTTGTATGGAAAATATGTCAAATTTGGAAATAATTTATAATAGCAGATTTTTTTTATGTAATGGATATATTATCAATTAAATAGTTACTTAGTGACAAAATCCAACAAAATTTCAGACATCAAAAAAATGATAACTTAACTAGCTTCTGAAAAGTCAGAAAAAATATTAATAAATGGTTTTATCTTTATTTTGGTTCATTTACATTTGCTCTATAATATTCAAGATAAATAATTAAAAAAAACTATTCATTCTTTTTTTAAATCTATATAAATACTTTCGGATGGAAAGTTTGTTGGATTCTTGAATAAAGCATCTTAGATCAATGTTTTAAAATGATATAAAGAAAAAAAACGCTATTATAAATTAATGTTTTTCAAAACCGTATTTTGCCTGGAGTATTAGTTTAAAAGTGTTGTGTGTGACTTCATATTTCTGTGTCAATTGATGCGAGGCTTTTATTGTGGTCGCTAGCGATGTCTGCAGGTCGATCACGTAACGCATTGTACGCGCGTCAGTTAGGTCTAAATGTCACTTTTATATGGAAAATTTACAGTTAAATTGTACCGACGCGCGTTCGGGACGTTACGTGATTACCCCTCTGATCTTAATTCTTTTTTTGTTGATGTCATTCGTAATTGGTCCTATACAATTCGACCCTCTCTACCGGTTCAAAAGACACCATACAAAACAGGAAAGTAGCCCATTATTTGTCATATTCTATCACGTGCATTTTCAGGCGACGCATCACGTTAGCTTATATCGTCAGAATTAAAACCTACCTCAATACATTCTTGTCAGTAAGACGCAGCTATATTGATGACACGACAAAGCAATAACAAAGACGGATTTTTCCTCATTCTATCGCGTATTTGGTATGACTTTCGCTGCGACATCTGACCTCAAGCAAGTGCGGATGAAATCTAGCCAAGCCTCGAGCTAGGAGGGGGTCTCGTCAACCGTGCGAATGTCGATCGTCGACCTTGCGCCCGCGCCGCATGCCTTTCCACCTACAGCGCCGTACAATGCAGAACTAGTCCACATGTTATACATGTCATGACTAAATTAAATACGATTTCGTTCCTGCTTGACATTTAGTTCGTGCAGCTCATAATTAAAAAGACGACTGTGGACGACGCGTGGCGCCGACGTGGTCGATGTGCGACAGGCCTGGGTTTGACCTTCGCGACCTCACAGTCACCTAACAAGGGGCGTTTAAAAACCGCGGCGGGCGAACCGCGCGTTTCAACCGCGGCGGGTGAACCGCGGCGGTTGAACCGCTCAGCGTGTTTTTAAACGGCCGTAACGCGCTTTGATAGCGCAGGTGCTCTAGGGGAGCACTAATCCCGCAGACTGAGCTGCACTGTTGAAGGATGGGGTGGGGGTGACGATAAAATAATACTTGGCGAAAAATAAATGAAACGGTATAATAAAATAATGAGACACAAACTACTGATTAAACTTTCCCTATCACAATTTCCTACTTCCTATCACAATTTCCCTACTTCTTCCTTTCTTCTTCTTCCTAGGAGCTCCCACTGGTGGGGCTGAGCGAACACAATTCTATCCGGCGATTATAGCCTCTTTTATACCCCTAAGGCATTAAAAGTGGTGGGGATATAATTTTGAAGACCTCGCCCACTTTTACTATGGAAAAGCTAGTTTTTACGTTTTCCTGGTTTTCAGGGAAACCTTAAGGGTTTTTACATATTTTCCTTCAAAAGAACTATTTCTGAGCTATACATTACAATATCTACTAGTTTTCCTGCTTTTCCCGTTTAAATTGGGAAAGTCGATATTTACGTAAAATTATCAACTTTGGTAACATGAAATGGCTTTGCCAGGCCCTAGTGGCTTTAATTAAAATTAATTATCAAAAGTGATTATACATACGTAAGGGCATTTACCGTACCTTCCTAACGATACCTCAATTGCTTTCGTACCTCATCTGGTTACGAAGCTATGGCCGGGTGAGACCGTCAATTTTCACATTTACATTAACGTGGTAGCATAAGTTTGACTTTGCTCCCGTCTTTTTAGCCAATCAGAGAAATCAACCTGAACCTTGACCATTCTTGCACCATAATATGCAATAATCTCTATGCATACGTTGTGTACATTTTTATTTCACATTTTATGTAACTCTAGTTACCGATGTCCCTTGTTGACGGACTAGATCTGGATATAGTCTCAAGTTGGTTTCTTTACAATTAATTTGGCTATCTCTCCCTCATTTATCAGGGGCTCTCCCCCTATCGATCTTTATGAAATAATTACTGGAGGTACCTGGTACCTTTATCTTTACTTTAAGCTATTTTCTTCGTCTGTACCTATTGTACTTAGGTCCTAAATAAATCACGCGCTTCTTATATGAGCCGTTTGCTTTAGGAGCTTAATCTGGGCACAATTGCCGTCCTTATGTGAAGGAATTATAGTTACACGTCCTTTCCCTTCGTGACCCGTAGGCCTTATCGTTCACATACTATACAACACCCTTTCTCTTCGTGACCCGTAGGTCCTACATTTCACAAACTACATTCTGTCGCCCACAATGCCCCCGCCGGTATGTATCGCAGATACATACTGGGTTGCAAGGGTAAGCGACAGACTACATTAAAGTCTTACGACATGATTCGTCATCAAATACACTTTTAATCACTTTCACTATCATGTTCATTCACTGTCTTTACTACTTACTTTTCTTTACTACCACCAGCCGCCGCTGCGGTTTGGTGGTGGATTCCGTACGGGTTGGGGGGGCGCATTTTCCTTGTCGCTGCCTGCCCCTCGTACCGGAATAGACACTTTCACTCTCATTG